>OZ026600.1:26785737-26840737 GCA_964020085.1 Micromussa lordhowensis | reverse complement strand
TTTTGAATTTGAACCCATTTTCTCAGCAATTGCCATCAGTTTGCAGAAGATACATTACAAGCTTGCATTCGTGTCCACACGCTCGTTCCGAGAACGAGACACGAAGGTTTTCGTCAGTTTTCACTGAGAAGGCGCTATTAGTTTCTCTGACTCATGTTTGAAATTGAAAATGTGAAGTTAGTGTGCTTTACAGTACTTTAAAGATCTGAAACCTGGCAAATCACTTGCCTTCGGCCGGATCTGCAAATCATTGACTTGTCTTCCTTTAAACAAAGAGCCTATTAAGAACAACTGTATTTCAAAGTCTATCCAGCTACCAAGTATCAAAACTGGCACAGGAAGCTCTATGTCTTGCGTTCAGTTGCTAGCTGTAGAAAAGTGAGAACAGAGCTTGGAGGAAGGCTTGTGACTGTGGATACTACAGCTTATAATTTTTTGCCTCCGCTGTCCTCGTTCTCGAAAGTGCTGATACGTATATTGGCCAGCACGTTTTACCAGCAAATTCTTCATCGAGTTCTGTCGGCTCTATCATCGATCATTTGTCTAAGCGGCACTCACGGTATTAATATCGGACAACTGACTGAAGTTGCTGGTCGTAATAATATCGAACAATTGACTGGAAGGATAAAGATATGATTGTATTAATTATGCGACATGAATAACGACAATAACTGATGGTATAATGTTATCACGTTGTATGTCATTTGCACCGAGACTTCAGACCATGTCATTTAGGCCAAAATATCTTTCCGATTAGCCTGAATATCACTAAGATTAGCCTGTTATCGGTTAGCTCTCGGTATTAAATGGAAATAGCAATACGATATAGTCGATATTAGTAGTTCAAAAGTCAGCAGTCTGCGGTCTGCAGATGCCAGACACCCAAAGTTGAAAATTTCATTCTGTTGCCGGATCCCTTCGGAGACACCGGCAAAATATGCAAAGGATAAAACTGAAAAAAAGCAATAGTAAATAGCAATATAATTTGGTTTTATCAACTGAGTTGATAATGTGAATTGGCCACCGTAAAGAGATTCGAAAGCTGCGACGTTTCGAGCGTTAGCCCTTCGTCGGAGCGAATCCGGCGAATCCGAGGAAGGATTCACTCCGACGAAGGGCTAACGCTCGAAACGTAAGCTTTCGAATCTCTTTACGGTGGCCAATTCACATTACATGTATCAACTCAGTTGATAAAACCAAATTATCTTGTAATACTCCCCACCGACGCAGCACCACAGTTTCTTTAGAAACTTGCCCCCTTTATTCGTAAATAGCAATGATTTGGTACTATACAATAAATAGCAATAATTTGGTACTATACAATTTGGTACGTTTTGAGTCGTTAGAGAGACGTTTTAAAGGAAAGACACATGGGACAAATCTTCAGCGACATATGGGCACAACCCAACAACACGACCTGAACTAGACTCTTACGACAGCAGCGCGAGATTTTGTAGTGAACGAAGGTTTAATGTGTTTCCCAAAGCCAATGCTTTTGCTGTGTGTTTTAACCACGAAATGTTTCCTTTCCTCGTTCCTGATAGGAACGTCCTATGGACAGAAGAGACCTCCATTAACTCACATTCTACAGAGTATCCTCCACCGGTACCCTGATGGAGGACAAATCTTGAAGGTATTCAAAATTCTTTGGAATAATCAAATTGTGGAGTCTTATTCTTACA
Organism: Micromussa lordhowensis; assembly: GCA_964020085.1. Lineage (NCBI taxonomy): Eukaryota > Metazoa > Cnidaria > Anthozoa > Scleractinia > Lobophylliidae > Micromussa > Micromussa lordhowensis. The sequence continues at coordinate 26,839,055 of OZ026600.1, read as the reverse complement.
GAAACAATGAGAAAAACCTCTACATTTTCCTAACATGTCTTAATGACTTATCAGCTCGTCGAAGAACTCTTAAAGTTGTATGGCGAGTAGCCAGGATTTTGGAACAGAAGCTGACATGTACAGAGGCACAACTTGGCTTCGCTTAAACACGAACCCTTTCACTTTTCAAAAGAGATGCGGTTTATAATTTTTGCTAGTAGTATATAGGCTTGGTTACATTTCAAAGAACAGAACAAAGGTTTGTCTACATTGCTTAATCTTTTCTAAAAGGATGTTCAAATATTATGCATCACAAAAGTATCAATTTTCTTTCTCGGGGGAGCGTGTATTTGTTCTGGAATAACTTAATAGAATTTCATTATTGGGGAAACATTCACGTATCAATCGATGGTAACTTATTTACGCCAGAAACTAAACCAGTGGCGCGAGGTAATTTTCAGATTACAACATAGAACTGCACCCGGGTTGTGCATTTAGAGTGATTTACATTAGTGTGTCTGAGGCAACAGAAACTATTATTTGATTTTTTGTCGACATCTTCGTTGCTTATTTCCTGTAGCATTTACCTGTTTCTTTCAATATTTTGACGTTTGAGTTGCTTTAACGGAGACAAATGACACGAGTAAGACATAACTGTCTTCCAGATGTATGAAATTGTTCATTTCGTGTCACGTTTAATGCGTCGTATTTTGCCTTACAAGCATATTTGTCTAAGGGCCTGATTACATGGCGAATTTCAGCCCGGGCTGAAATTTTGTTCCGATTACATGACGAATTTCAGCCCGGGCTGAAATATTAGCCTCGGTGCCAAATATAAAATTGCGCGCGAAGCGAAAAGTCTCAGGAGACTCAAAATGGCGCCGAAAACGCATGTCCACGCTCGCTTTTCAGCCCGGACTGAACCCTTCCCCATGAAATCGCCAATTTGATTTTATGAGGATTTGTTTCAGAAGCCGGGCTGAAATTTCAGCCCGGCTAACCAGGCTAAAATTTTAGCCCTGGCTGAAATTCGCCATGTAATCAGGCCCTAAGATGCATTAAATATACGTTTGAGACACATTACTCGTCTGCCTCGGTAAATACGGTCATTGTTACACCTGTAAATTCTTTCAGGAAAGCAACACCTCGTGATGATCAAGTTTCAATACGGACTCAAAATATGCCGGGAAAATTAAATATTTCAAACTTCTAACCCAGATTCACTAAATTGTTGACTGCATGTTTTAGGAAATTATTCAGAATGCAGATGATGCAGGGGCCTCTAAGGTGTCCTTCCTCCTTGATTCGCGCCCAAGTTTCTACGGAAGGGACTCCTTGTACGTTCCCAGCCTTGCTCAGTTCCAGGGTCCTGCGTTATATGCACAAAACAATGCTCTCTTTGAGGAAAGTGACTGGGAAAATCTGGAGAAGCTAATGAGAAGCAGTAAGAAAGATGACCCGTTAAAAGTGGGCCGATTTGGAATAGGCTTTAACTCTGTTTATCACATGACGGGTGAGTTCTTAAAAGAGTAACTGATGCAATTCGCATTCTACCTAGAAGAGTTAAAGAAAACAAGGGAAGGTCCTACGTATGATGAAAATCAGGTTACATTCGGGTGTTATTTTCTTACTGAGTTCTGGGAAAGTCGCTAACGAAGAACTGATGTTCATTGTCCTGTCAGAAAATTGTTATTTAAGCATGTCGCAAACATGAAGTACTATGTTGCTTAGCAACATCCTTACCGAAACCTTGATGCAATTCTCGAGACAGGATTCAGAGCGTCTACCGATGTCAGAGCGTCTACTTGGACAATCGGTGTTCCCACAGCTGAAAGATCAGCTGCAACACGTTCCTCGTTAATGAAATGAGTTAATGATTACATAGTAGAGCCCAAGACCCTGATTGGGTTTTTATCTAAGAGTTGCTCCAATTCCTACTAGGAAGACTCGACGTAATCATATATGATGACTATATTACACCATGTGACGGCCGGTTCTAGTGTGTTTACTGAATTTTTGGCACTGATCATATGAGCAGCCGTGTACCAAATGCTAAGCACGCCAGCCTTTTAATGTACCCTTTAAAGTTGAAGTTACTTAATTCTTCTCTTTCCATCAAATTATTTAGATCTTCCTAGCATTGTGAGTGGAGACGCTATAGTATTCCTTGATCCGCATGAAATACACTTTGGAAGAAACGATACAGGCCAGCGATTTTCTCTCAAGGATCGACCTCTTGACGACTGTCCAGATCAGTTCAGGCCGTACGAAGATGTCTTGGACTGTAAGATTTCAACACAGTTTTACAATGGAACTCTGTTTCGCTTCCCGCTTCGAGGTGTCGCATCGGATTTATCCAAAAAGACGTACACCACGGAGAAAGTTCGAAAACTATTCAATGCACTGAAAGAAGAAGCTTCTGTCATACTTCTTTTCTTGAAGAACATTGAAGAAATAGGTTTATTTGAAACCGATGAAAGAAACATTAAAAGGCACGTCTTCACCGTTCGATTGAATGACAGTTGCAGACAAGAAGTCAGACGAAAGAAGAAAGACCTTTTGACTCAGGTGCAGTTGCTAAGCATAGGGACCATTCAAGATACACGACTTTCTTTGCACTTAGCTGTAGAAGAATTAGATGCGAGAGGTAGGGTGGAGCAAAACAAATGGCTGGTTTATCATCAAGTCGACGCTCGAGATTCAAATCTTAAAGAATTGTCATCAGATTTAGGCCTTCTACCGTGGGTGGGGTTTGCTACACCGTTGAATGAGTCGAAACGTCAAGCTCTTTCGTCGACTGGAGGGAGGATCTTCTGCTTCTTACCCCTACCACCAGACGCCGATTCCAAGACTGGTTTTCCAGTTCATGTTCATGGTTACTTTGGCCTTACCGACAATCGACGTGGTCTTAAATGGCCAGGACTAGATTGCCAGGATGATCCAACCGCTGAGTGGAATGTATCGCTGGTTAAACGTGTCGCAAGTCAAGCTTATGCCAATTTGTTGCTCAATCTAAAAGAAACCGGTGATTCGTCCAAGGCAGAATTGGTTTACCAGTCCTGGCCAAACCCTCAAGAAGTAGAGAAACACTGGAAAGTTATGCTGAAGTCGATGTTTTCAACTTTAATGACTAAGAACGTATTCTGGACCCAAGCAAACGGTGGCCAGTGGATCGTCCTTAATGAGGCACGCCTTGACAGGATAAAAAGTGAATTCCGAAACGTAACCGATAAGGTTAGAGACGTGGTTCTGGAAACTTTGACACAAGCGAATGAGGCCATAGTGATCGTTCCAAGTCACGTGATGAAAGCAATCGATAAGTATGCACCGGTACCCCCGAAAAGTATCACTCCTGCTTATTTGAGAAGTCTGCTAAAAAAGAAGGCCAAGGGGTCTTGGAAGGCAACCAAGACGCCAAGGAAGAAGAAACTTAAGCTGCTTGCATTTTCCCTGGAAGACAAGAACCTGAAGGACATGCAGGGTGTCCCTCTCCTGCCCCTCGCAGATGGAAGCTTTGTGGATTTCCGTTCGCTTCAGTACAGCCGAGATCCTAATGCTGCCGTGTATGTTTCATCTGCGACCCATCCGCATTCCCTGTTCTACAACATGGAGAGTAAGTTCCTCGACAGCGAAGGCCAATCCCCGGCGCTTAAGTATTTGTCAGAGGTTGCTTCTGATGCAAGTAATCCAAACATCGTCCATCCTTTGCAGCTCGTCAAAGTTAACAAAACCATCGCAGTTAACCTTCTACGACAAATGCTGCCTCCAGGGTGGTCTGGAAACGATCATCTGGTTTCATGGAATCCAGGCATAAACGGGCATCCGCCAGAAAGCTGGTTGGAGTTTGTATGGAAATGGATCCAGAATGTTTTTGCTAATGATCTCTCCTCTTTTCACGACTTCCCTCTCATTCCTCACGCATGCGCGGGACGTCGCAACATAGTGAAACTTAAGACATCGAGTTTGGCTATCTGGCAACACAACCAGGGTCTCTCGTTACAGCCACTTATTGTTTCCTTGCTTGGAAAAATGGGCTGCATTATTCTGGTAAGCCTTCCACCTTACGTACGTCACAATGCCTTACACAAGTACATCGCCTCTCCCAACATTCAAGGCGTCCTAAGAATCTTTCAAGTACTTGGCAAAGACAGATGTGTTGCAATGATTTCATGCTGTTCAGTAGACGAGAAAAGAGCACTACGAAGATTTCTCTCTTCAGAGTATTTCACTCCTGATCAAAGAAGCCTCCTGCTACATCTGCCGATTTTTGACGCAGCTGATGGGATATCCTCCATTCCTGTAATAGAAGGATGGCAAGTCCGTACGGTTTTTCCATATGGTTTCCAGCTTCCTAATTCCTTGCCAGTTCCCAATGGTTCCAGAATCATACATCTAAAAGATTCCGAGTCGTATACTCTTCTTCAAAGGCTTGGAATCTCCGTAACGACCCCAGCAACCTTCCTGATCTCGACCGTCTTTAGTGGAATACAGAGCAACTTCTACAGTCACCAACAGATTTCCACTTTGATGTGCTGGGTTCTTAGACAATACTACACTTTTTGTACTCAAGACGGCTCATTCTCCACATCACTTAGAAACCTCTCCTTTGTTGTTACCCGGGGTAACAGGCTGGCTACTCCATGTGATGTTCTCGACCCACAACAACACGTTTTGCAACAACTTTTTGAAGACGAAGACAACAAGTTTCCACATCACGACTTTGTCAAAAATGACATTCTCCAGCCTTTACGACAACTTGGAATGAGGAGTGTTCCAAATGCACAAGATATTTCGCATGTTGCCCAGACAATATGCAATATCTCTGTTGATGTGGCAGTACGTAAAGCGTCGGCACTATTAGAGTTTCTAAACAGCAACCCACTTTTACTCGAATCAGACAAGACCTTGGTTCAAGCTCTTATAGAAGAGAGGTGGATCCAACGAATGCAGAATCGTCCGTCCTCCTACCCGCGCGTCATGCCTTGGTTTTCAGGGAAAGCACAGTTTTTTAAACCGTCTGACGTGCTAAGCCAATCTAAAGCCAATCTTGCAGGAGCATCGGTTCCACTTGTCTCAAGGCCATGCAAAAGTGCACTTGAGAATTTTTTCGGTTGGAACAAGTCGCCCTCCGTCCACCACCTTACAGAACAGCTGCGCTCTGCCTGCTTTGTGCCACTAAATGGCATGAATGTGACTGAAATGAATCGTTTTCAAGCAATGTTAAAACAGATCTACGAAGAAGCATTCACCAATCCTAACTTCACTTGGACGATAGGACAAGATGCCAGCTTTCCTGCGTGGGTATGGCACGGAAACGGATTTACGTTACCGTCCAAGATGGCATTTGCGTCACCTTGCAAATTTGACTTGAGGCCTTACCTATTTACAGTTCCACAAGACTTTGGGGCCCTCCGTTCGTTTTTCCAACAATGTGGTGTTCGCGAGAAATTTAACAAGACAGACCTGCTGGGTGTCCTCGCAATGATAAAGGCTAAGCACGACGCAAGCAATGATGAACGAAATGTGGCGGATGACCGAAAATTGTCTTGCGACATTCTGCAATGGATAGTAAAAGATGGAACGTCACTTAATTCAGAGCTCCGTAAAGACCTGTTGGTGCCAGTTATGACCTGGAATAACACCTTAAAGATGGTTCCATGCAACGACTGCACATTCTGCGATGCAAGTTGGTTGAGGAAAGGCGGTTCAGAACTTCCAATCACAAGCCAGTTTCCTATGATCCATGACAGTATATCTACAAAAACCGCTGAGCTTCTGGGTGTCCCACCTATTAGCACGCGTGTCACGTGCGCGGAGGCACTAGGCATCGAACAAACAGGTCCTCACGAACCAATTACAACTAGGCTTAAGAATATTCTGAACGAGTACAAAGAAGGTGTTGGTGTTTTCAGAGAACTGGTGCAGAATGCAGATGACGCTGGTGCAAATGAAGTGCAGTTTGTTCTCGACTGGCGCAGTCATCCAACCGAAAGGGTCTTGTCATCAGGTATGGCAGAGTGTCAAGGTCCCGCCCTGTTAGTGTACAACGACGCAGTTTTTACAGACGACGATTTGCAGAATATATCGAAGTTGGCAGGGGCCACAAAAAAAGAAGACCTCGAAAAGATCGGCCGCTTTGGACTTGGTTTCAGTTCAGTCTACCACTTCACTGATGTTCCAAGTTTCATCAGCAGAAACTATGCCGTGTTCTTTGATCCACACAGAACACATCTTGGGGCGCATATACCTGATGCCTCAAAACCTGGAATCAAGATAAATTTGGCTGTCAATCCAGACAGTCTAATCTACTATCCTCACCAATATCTCCCTTACAACGGGCTATTTGGCTGTGATACGACTTCACCCAGTAACACGTCTGAGAAGTTTGATTTTCAAGGAACTTTGTTTCGATTTGCCTTCCGAACAAAGAGAGGAGAAATCTGCGATAAGGTCTACAACAGAGAGGAAATACAATCCCTTGTGCATTCTTTTCAAGAATCGTCTTCAAGCTTGCTCTTGTTCACACAGAATGTAAAAAGGGTAACATTTCGTGAGGTGGAAAAGAATTCCCTTGATCCAACAAACGCGCGACTACTGTTTGAAATTTCCAAAGAAACAGCGAACGTACGTCAAACAGATAAACCTCTGGTGGAGAACACATTTCTCCAATCATGCGCAGAATGGACAAAAACGCCAAGTCATGCCATCTTTTCAAACAAGGAGCCACCGCCCAAGGTAACAGAGGTTATAGCTGTGACCTCAAAGAATGGTGAAGGGAGACAAGAAAGCTGCTCCTGGCTTATAAGTTCTTGCCTGGGAACTGGCGATTCCTTTCAGCTGGCAACCAGTGAAGAAGGTAGAAACCAGGGACTCTTGTCTGCCTCTGGAATAGCTGGGAGGATTTCCACCGGTAATGATAAAGATGGCTGCTTGAACCCAGAGGCTGTGAATGGTGAGGTCTTTTGCTTTCTTCCACTAAGCATACCAACTGGGCTACCGGTGCATGTAAACGGTTACTTTGCAGTCACATCAAACCGTCGAGGAATCTGGGAAAGTACTACGGCTGATCATGGTCACCAGCCTTTAGAGGTCCGATGGAACAGAAGCCTAATGGAAGATGCAGTATCCCAGGCTTACTTTCAGCTTCTAGAGAACACGATGCGTATACACAAGCAAGGAAAGATCCCGTCGTACGACAGTTTCTCCCTTTGGCCTAATCCAGAGAAGCTCCAATCATCGGCATGGGCGCCACTCATAAAAAGCGTTTATCAACGAATCGCAAATTCTGATGTACCCTTGGTTCTCATAGAAGAGGAGTGGCTTCCCATAAACCAATGCATTTATCAAGACGCAAAGTTACAGGAACTTCCGAAAAGCGAGAAAGTTTTGGCAATGCTTGATCACAAAGTAGTGCAACTTCCAGACTTCGCAAGAAAAGGCTTTCAACAAGCTGGATGTATTGAGATGATCAAAGAGCGAACAATGACGCAGCAGAAGTTTCTGGAAGACATCTTTTTCCCAAACATAAGGACGATACCTTGTGATCTACGGGATTCCATTGTGCTTTTCCTGATTGACGAATGCCTTCGAGGACATTCAAGCCATCGATCGGATCTTCTTACACTATACAAGTCCTTGCTTTCAACCGAGCGTTGTATCCCTTGTGGGCCGGATGAGCAAGATTTGGCCTCTCCAAAAGAACTTATATCTCCTAGAAGTACGGGGGCGACTCTATTTTCAGAAGATGAAAAGAGATTCCCGTTTGGCACGGGTTATCGCACCAAAGAGCGCCTTCTCATGCTTGAAAACATGGGTATGGCATCAGACATTCTTGACTGGAAGACCTTGCTTGAGCGAGCAAACACGGTGCCAGTGCTTTGTATTAAAGCTGAACAAGATGCCCGAGAAAGAGTTGCCCGTCTTGTAAAGTATATAAATGATCATCTTCACAACCTCGACCGTCCCACAGAATCGATGCAATCAGAGTTAATGAGAGTGAGCATGTTTCCAGTTCTGAACAAACCAGTAAACTCTATCATGCCTTGGAGAGGTTCCGATGAATACACAAATGGAAACATCATGCTTCCGGCAGAAGAAATGTATGGTGAGGAATACAAGTTTGTCGCAGGGTCCTCAAGGCCAATCCTTGACGAAAGTGAGAAACTTGGCTGTGGAAGACTCAACACTCAAACACGAGATCTTTTTGGCTTTAGTTGTCGTAAGCCATCATTCCAAGAAGTTCTTGACCAGCTGGATCATGCTATTGAGGCAACACTGCACTCACACGGCGAAGGCAATAGTTTGGAAGATGTTTTCCACAGCATATATGACTACTTACAAGACCTTCTTTCGGAAATAGATGGCGAGGAGATCGTTGAGGAGTTGAAAGATAGATGTTGGATACTTACACAGGGAAGATGTCTCTCGTCCAGCCAGCTTGCTTTCAAGTGGAGACGATTTGGCGAACCTTACCTTTACGAAATGCCGAAGAGTCTTGCAGACAAATATCGTCGCCTGTTCCAAGCGACTGGAATAAAAGAACATTTTTCCACAGAAGACGTTGTCGGTACCCTTCACAAACTCAGCGAAGACAAGCGTGGGGAGTGTCTAACTACGGCAGAATTTAAAGTGACAAAATCTTTGATCGAAGAGCTCTTAGAAGCTCCAGGGCATATGCTTCAAAAGGAGAGGGGCAAGATTCCTTTACCAGACCATAATCTGCTTTTACAACCCGCTGAGGAATTAGCCATTAATGATGCACCGTGGGTCAAGGCAAAGGGTGGTATCAAATATGTCCACGAGGACGTTCCCATCAATCTTGCACACAAGCTAGGAGCTATTGACATTCGAACAATGAAACTGGCCGATATATCTCGTCCAATCGGGCAATCATTTGGTCAGCGAGAGGAGCTAACTGATCGCTTAAAAAGTATTTTGAAGGCTTATCCTTGCGACGTTGGCATCCTGAAAGAGCTTGTCCAGAACGCAGACGACGCAGGTGCCACTGAGTTACACTTCGTTTATGACCCTCGTAACCATCCCACAGAGCGGCTTTTGAGTGACAACTGGAAGGAGCTGCAAGGACCTGCCTTGTGTGTCTACAACAACCGGCCATTCTCAGAAAAAGATTTAGAGGGAATTCAGAGACTGGGAATTGGAAGTAAAACGGACGACCCTGCCAAGACTGGACAGTACGGGATTGGTTTTAATGCTGTCTATCACCTCACCGATTGTCCAAGCTTTGTCTCGAATGGAGACACGCTTTGTATTCTCGACCCTCATTGTCGCTTTGCCCCAGGAGCGTCGAAAGAATATCCAGGGCGTTTAATACAAATTGGAGAAGAGGAACGATCTGACTACCGGGACATATTTCCTGGTTATCTTGAAAACCTTTTTGATTTAACATCCGCAACTCTGTTCCGCTTTCCTCTTAGAAACAAGGACATGTCAACAGATTCCTTGATATCTCAAGAGAAGGTTTCTCATTCAACGATGATGAGTTTCATGAACGTCTTCAATAACGAAGCAAAGGAAATCCTTCTATTTTTGAATCACGTCAAGAGAATCACTCTCTCTGAAGTTAAAGGCGACCAGCTGAAGAAGATCTACTCGGTAGCTGCACATTTAACAGATGAAGACGATGCAAAGCGTGTGAAACTTTCAAATCACATCAAGGCCTCCAAGTCCTTAAAAACAAATGAGATTGACTGGCTTGGGATTACATACCCGCTAGTTGTGGAGGACACGGTACGCGAAGAGAAATGGCTTATTCATCAAAGCGTTGGTGTCCAGGACTGTGAGAGAAATGAAGAAACTCCAGATGGTCGAAATTATGGTCTGCTACCTCGCGGTGGCATAGCAGCAAAAGTGGCTGAGAAGTCAAAACTTCAATCATTCTATCCCAAGCACAAGAATGAGCCTAAACACAAGGCCTTTTGTTTTCTGCCGTTGCCATTACACACAGGACTTCCAGTTCATGTCAATGGCCATTTCTACCTAGATTCAGCACGGCGAAACCTGTGGCGCGATGAAAATGAGGAAGGATTTGGGAGCAAATGGAACAGCTTCATTATGACCAAAGTTTTGGTCCAAGCGTATGTCTCACTGATGTTGGTAGCAAGAAGTGTTCTGCCTGGATTGCATAACGCAGAAGTTGCTTGCTTTTCCAAGGAGTTCAGTCTTCATGAAGGAATGCGGTGGTATCACAATCTCTTTCCGCATTTCGATTCTGTCCAAAGCCAGTGGACAGTTCTGGCTAAGGCGGTATTTCAGATGATTTGCAACAAAGATGAGCGACTACTACCCCTAACCAAGAAAATGCTCAGTGAAAAGATGGAGACATCTGAAGTTGCTCTTAAGACTGATGAAACTGGTAATAAAGGGGTGACTCGTTGTTTCTGGCTGCCTCCTTCGCAAGGGTTTTTTAACACCATGACTGTCAGTAGTGAATCCGACATCAGACTTTGCAGGATTTTGTTAACGGTTGGCTTCAAGCTTCTGTACTCTTCCCACAGACTCTTCAATGACTTCAAGGAAGCAGACACAACAGTTAAAGAAATAACACCAGAGTTGGTTCTTCAGTTTCTTAAAGATAATCCAAGCAATATCGGTACACTACCGTGTCTTGTCAGCAAGACGACACTTGGTTCCGTGGTGGGTGTGCTCTTACTCCTCGGCTACTGCATGAAGGCGCCCACGTTTCCAAAAGAAATGTTTGGAGTGCCTTTGCTGCTGACTGAAGATGATGTTCTTAGGCGTTTTCGGAAAGATCACCAAGTGTTTCTAAGCCTTTTTGCTGACTTGGTACCAAATTATCAGTCTCAGTTTATCCACCACACGCTGGCTACACGCCTACTAAACATCGAGGAAGACATCTTTGCCGCGGATCAAGGTGTTCTCAAGAAATTTGACATCGGTGCATTAGCCTCCCTCCTTCCAAGTACTGCAAGTGGCAATTGGTGTGAAACGAATACTCTGATTCCATGGGAGCCGGATGAAGGGCCGTCCAAAGTCTGGCTGCAGCGACTGTGGGAGTTCTTATTCAAGATCCACAAAAAAGCAGCGGATACCTTTTCCCTTGACCCTTTGGGAAAATGGCCCATCCTTCCAACACTATCGGTGAGGTTAGCACCAGTCTCCAGAGGTAAAGTAATCCTCGACTTAACCACTTCAGACTCTTGGTCACCCGGCCAAAGACGTGTCGTCACCTTGCTGCAGAAACTTAAATGTCATGAAGTTGATGCAAAGTTCATCACTAGTGGTGGCAGGTGGGATATATCACCCATACTCAAACCGCATCTTTCCTACCCCAACTCACCGCAAGACGTACTCAGAGTGTTGGACCACCTGATGAAAGAAGGTGATATTTCCGGTTTTCTCTCCGAGGATGAGATTGTCTCAATGCTGCAGTTTTTTCAAGATGACGTAGCATCTTTAAAACAGGACCATGCATTTATACCGATCGTTAAACGATTGCCATTTTTCAAGACTTTCCACGGAGAATTTGTCCGCCTTGACAATGTTGGATTGGTTAATGTTATTCCAGAAGGCTTACCAATTGACGAGTCAGATGTTTGGATGAGAGGAAACAACTGTGTGTTTTTAGCACCTGCACCGGAGTTGGACCGCCTGTACAAGGAACTTCTCGGTGTCGGAGATAAAACACATACAGATTGTTACATCAATTTTATTTTCCCACAGTTTCCGCATCTTACGCAAGCAACACGCATGCGTCACCTCGACTACGTCAGACGTAATCTACTCCTTCCATATAGCAGTGAGATCCAACACAACCGAGTTCTAAGTGCTCTAAGAACCTTAGCATTCATTCCAGACGCCAATGGAACACCGCGAACTGCCTCGCATTTTCATGATCCAGGAGTTAAAGTCTTTGCAGTTATGTTACCGCGCGAAACAAAGCCACCAGAGCCCTTTAACGAGCAAACTGGCTGGTTGAAGCTTCTTCGCCAAGTTGGGCTAAAGCAGGACGTCAGCAAAGATCAATTTTTAACGTTTGCGAACGAAGTGGCCATGCAATCGGTACACCTGAACAAATCAAATTGCTCTGCCTTGGAAAAGAAGTCCAAGACGCTTGTTGAACACCTCTTCAAGAATGAGTCCCTGCACGACGAAATATATCTTAGCAACCTCTCCACAATCAGGTTTGTGGCCTGTCAAAAAGCAAGTGACGAGCTAAGTCTCCTTCACAGGCAACATTTGGTTTGCAGTCGAGAGCAAATCCCGCCATTTACCCACTTTAAGGATTCAATACCGCACAGCCAGGAGAGACTGGCATGGACGACCGCATCTCTGCTGTATCACTGGGCCATTCCAAGACCTGAACTCCCAAAGCTTGCAAATCTTCAGGTCCTAAAGAAGCCTTCGTTGGATCAGGTCATCGACAATGTTGTCAATCTATCGCAGAATCTCTTAAAGCGTGTCGATCGAGAACAACCAGAACCCAAACGCCGACTGCTGAGCCAAATCATGACTGACGTTTACAAATTCCTCACAAGCATAAGCGGTTGCCAGAATAGAGATTCTTTCGACTCGTGCTCACAATTGTGTGGTGCAATTTGCAAGAGGCTTTCTGCTATTCCTTGCATTCTTGTAGAGGGTGGGCGTGTGTTTGTCCGCTGCGACCAGCTGGCGTTTCGTCTTGATGAAGAGCTGCCACCATATCTTTACAAAGTTCCCCGAGAATATGGAACTTTTGAACACCTGTTCAAACGTCTTGGAGCTATGGAGGAAGCAACCCCCGCGCAGTTTGCCCAACTTCTAAGTCGTCTTAGAGACTCGTGTCAAGATAAGAAGATGCTTCCAAATGAGATGACAGTCGCAAAACAAGCTGTTTTTGGACTATTCTCAACTTTACATGCCATACAAGACCAAAAGGGAGAAAATCAGCGGGGCAACCCTTTAGCTTCAGTCGAAATACTCTACCTTCCAAACAGAGGACAAGCGCTTCGACGTTCTACGGATTTGGTCCTATTTGACTGCCCTCAGTTCAAAGGTCGAATGGCAGATTCCATGTTCGAGTTTCTTGACGAACTGGTCAAATACAATTTGAAGTTTGCACCCCCTCCCCAAGTTGTTGACCTTTTGCCTGCCCACTTGAAGACACAGTCTTTGGCATCTTTGATAAGGGAAGAACTTCAACACGAGTGTAGAGAAAAGAGATGCCGAGCTGACTTAGAGCGCAAATGCCAAGCTACGGATCGTCTGCGACAGATTCTGTATTCAGAGGAGCTTATCCGTGGCATCCTGCGAATCTTGAAGTGTCAGTACGAAAAAGCGAAATTGACAGAAGATGTCCACAGCAACGTTCGCAAATTCCAAAAAGAGCTAACCATCAGTTGCATGGAAATGTTGTCCACAGAGCTAGTGGACAATCGATCTAACACAGTAATTCCAAAAAGTCAGCGTCGCAAGTACTCTGGTTGCTTTGTAGGAGAGGACGAAGGGAAAAAGCATATATTCCTTCAACATGGTGTGGAGTCTAGCAATGCATGCAGAATGATATGCCGAGAAATTTACCATCTGACTGGCTGTCTTATCAATGAAGAAAGCTGGTTATATCTGGCTGCCATCCTTGAATGCAGATCTCCTGGTGACATTTCATCCACACTGGACAACAACGGTGTGTCCCAGGATATGGAAGAAGTTGAAATAACACGTTTGGAGCCTGATCTTGGCTCAGAGGTACCCGAAGAGCTTGAAGAACTTCTTGTACAGTATGACGACTTTTATTTTCGACCAGGCGAATTTGTTGCATTTGAAAGAGAAGACTCCACCGACGCGGACGCAAAGTATATCTATGCACAAATCATTCGCAAGCTTAATACGCCGCATCCCGCTAAATGCAGAAAAGACAAGACAAAGAGAAAACAGAGAGGAGAGAGCAACCTTCTTAGCAGATACCTTATAGATATCGGCGGTGAGAAGAAAGAGGTGGACGTACTAGATCTCTACAAGATCAAACGACCACAACAGATTCACAAGGAAGAAGACGAAGAAATGGAGGAGGAGTCTGTCTCAGACGCAATGGAACTTGTGCCTTATGCAGGAAGCAGTGGCCAAAATTCAGGAGAACAAAGAGCGGAATCAACAACATCTTCCCAAGGTGCGACCAAACCTCCCAAGCCAACAACGCTGGAAAGTGCTTTAAAAGAAGTGAGAAGAGCTTTGGCTGAAATCCGTAAACTTCCGGAAGATAAACAGAAGAAGGCAATTAGGCGACTTTTCCTTCGTTGGCACCCTGACAAAAACATGGAAATGCAAGAAATTGCAAATGAAGTGATGAAGTTCATACAAAACGAGGTCGAAAAGTTCTCAAAAGGTGAATCAGGAAGCCGTGAACAAGGTTTTGCAGGGGCGCAGTCAGATTTTTCAGACTTCTTTAGGCAGTGGTATCAAAGAGGTCGAAGACAACATTCAAGCTATGAGAACTTCCGTCGACATAACCCGAGGTTCACTGGTTTTACATCACACTCAAGGAGACGTTACACGGGACCCGACGCACGCTTGTCTAAGATGTGGATGCGTCAAAGCAAAGAGGATCTCCGCTCCATTGAACATCTCTTGGCAGCCCGAAATCCACTCTATTACCTTGTCTGCTTCCAGTGTCATCAAGTTGCAGAGAAAGCTCTCAAAGGTGCACTATATGCCTTCTCGGGAATTGCGGACAGACAGCTTAGTACTCACGACTTGGTTCAGTTGGCCTATGATCTGTCGTTGCTGCCAGGAGCACCAGATGTCACTGCACGGGTGGCTAGGCTCTCCAACTACTACGACACCACTCGGTACCCCGACAAACAGGTGCCACCCAAGGTTCCGGCGGATGTGTTCCAAGATTCTCAGCAAGCGCAAGAGGCGTTCAGACTGGCCAAAGAAGTGCTGGCTGTAATAGAACCGTTTGTAGGTGTTTAAAAGACTGGTTCGTTTTACGACTGCTTTAATAGCCTCATTCATGTCGCGACAGACATCTCGAAAATCACCAAAGTTGTATCATCACTTTTGATTTGTATTTCACAAAAAACGGATTTGTAGCAATTTAGGTTAAGAAGGAAGTTTCCTTAAAGAACCTTGATAAACGGTATTTGGAAATGGCCAAGCATGGATGCTATTTTTCGTGTTCGAAGATAAACAGTAGCTAGTAAATTTACAGTGGCATTAGAAACTGGGCTTGATCATAAAATGTTAATGCTTGGTAAACTTCTGATCAGTGTAGGCTACGTGTACAATGATTTTGCATTGATGCAGATAATTAAAAGGTTTGCAAAAGAAAAACTGTCAGTGCGTCTAAATGGCGTCGGTCAGTTGCATATAAAAGATGTGTAATCACCTTGGTGATTTTAGCCGCAATATTCAGTACGCTCGAGCCAATCAAGTTCGTTTGCCGAGCTTTATATTGATTTATAGTTGTGTCAGTAATTCAGAGTGCACATTCTCTTATGGTTGACGGTACTAATCGTGAAACTGCTTTTTTATATTGTTAGTCATGGGTGATCTTCGTTGGTCTACTTGCTAGCACTTAAAGTCTCTTCGAGACAAAGACAGACAAGCAGTAGTTATTAACAGGTTTTGTCCCAGATTTAGAGCCATCGTTATATAGTATACGCCTATTTTTCATTAGCAATAAAAAGTCGACCATGTATTATTATAAACCTCTGTTTATTTGTTGGGGGTATTATCGACTACAACGTTTCCTGGGATATCAGTCCTTTGATTTCCAAGCTGAATTGATGAACATTAGATTTCTCCTAACAATATCAATTCATTGCTCGGCTAACTCGTGATGAGAACAACGTAAACGATCAACGAGTGGGTTGATGCACAGGCAGCCCAAGCTTAGGGAAGCCCAACCTCATAAAACGATGGGGAGATGCCAACCAACGACATTGGAAAAATTCTTAAGCCACAAAACGGTCTAAAATGGACATAAATTGCACCCAAATTGCATCAGAGACACAAAGACAACCCTACGTTGAGGTGAGTGAAGTTTATTTGCACATTCATAGCTTTATTTTAGTATGTTTAGGCCCAAAGTTAATTTCCAATACAAATTCTATAAATTGAACATGTTCGTTGCATTATATTCTATAAGCCACACAAGTCACATACTGAGCTTTGGCCACCTGTGGTTGATTATTGTCCTCTAGCTTAATCTTCAATGGGGGCGGGGGAGGTGGGGAGGATAGGGTACTTCTTTATAAGAGGCTAACAGGGATGTGCCACTGGATGGGGTCGCATTTTCACAACTGGATTGACTATCATGGGGCTGCATTTTCAATAGAGTTACTAGAATGGGGTCGCACATTTTCTGATTTTTGGGTAACACAGTTCGTCATATTTACGGTTAGAACATGTGACAGAATGTTTGTACTCTAGGTGAAAAGTAAAGTGTTCTTTATTCAGTATAAGGTACCGGTACATACATAAGTAGAGACTAAGCTGGGATTGCAAAAATTACATATTTGCCCAGAAGTGATTAAGATGGAGTCTATAACTGGCCACAGAACAGACTATAATGGGGTCGAGGCTCTGAGAGGCCAGGAGCACTTATCCAACAATTAACCCACGTACCTCCCCCAGGTCAATGGGTCGATCATTGTTATAGCCTGCATGTAGCTGTACCCACCCCGTGGGAAGTGGGTACGGCTACACGTAGGCTATCATTGTTATTGTCGTTCAGCTCCAAAGTCTAGATGGTAACCTGTATGATCAGGTTTTTCCTTTGTCATGTGAGCTACGACCCAAGCCACAAAAAGTATGGGAAGGAATGCACTTCTCTTAGTTATTACTTACTCCTGGTTGACTTGGATATGCTCTTGTAAGCCAGTGAGACTGGCAATACATGCTGCCTGAAGGGGTGACAAATACTCGCACATATTAAGCATAGCATTGTCAGTAGCATTTTGACAATAGTTTAAAAACACCATACCATTACAGAAGAATGCAAAACAAAAAAACAAAGAATACTAAAAATAAAATTGTCAGTATACTCAAACAGTATGAAATTCTCATCTCAGAATTGATATACGTGTAAATGTGCACAGGTCCTGGTGTACAGTAAAGTAAACAGTTAGATCTACCAATAATTCAAGCTTCTTATCCAGGATACCAGCATTTCATAGCATTTCAAAGTACCCAGTTAGACACTTTTTTATCCATGACCATCAAGTGGTCAGTACCATAAGAACAAGTGTCCAGAGGGTTTTTTTAAAAGGGCATATCTCCCCATCAAAAAATGCTTCCATGATATGACAGCATTCATAGCAGTACAAAGTACCTGGTTGGATTTTTTTGTAGACTTGGACAGCAGCAGTTGGTTATCTTTAAAATATTACATTCTGACTGTGAATCAGAGTTCTAGAGCAGAGTTGCTGAACATCAGCTATTGTAGGACATGGTTTCTGTAAAGTTACTTTTTTAATACAAAAACCTCACTAGCTCTCTCCATTTCAAATTGCCATCAAAGATCCTCAAAAACTCTTTTCTACATATATTTTGGAATTTGTAGTTAACCTTGGTCACTTATAAAGTGTTGTTTAAATTTCATGACTGAACAAATAAAGGGATGTGGCCACTTAGTGCTACAGCAGAATTTAATGTTTGCTAATTATTTTTATCCCTCAATCAATGAGCCTATGATATGTTAAAGTAAACAAATAGTACATAGATTTATAGATTTTATAGTACCGGTACATAGATTTAGCCAAGCTTAAAAGTGGTGCTCCTGATTGCAATAATTAACCATGAAGGACAAAGAGGATTTGTCTTTCTTGGATCAGAAACTCAAAAAATTATCAATTGTGAGCATGTAATTGTTCAGAATGTGGTTTCACTATTTCTTCCCAGTTAAATTTTAACAAACTTTACCTGATAAGCGTACCCAATTTCCCAAGATATTTGCAGAAATTAGGTATGCAATATACCAAGGACTTTCCAAGAGAGGATTGTACAAGGAATATGATGAAAGAAAAGTTCAACAACGTGCCAGAGGTTAACTTGCGCCAAGATTTTGCATTTACACGAACTCCCTCCTTCTGCTGCAGAGTAATAACCTAACTTGAGTCTGCAATCCAATAAAAAAACTAGTACCTGGTCAGTGGTCAACTTTAAAAAAACACATCCTCAATGAGCTCTAAACCTGAGCCCCCGATATGGTCAGCTGATACCTTGTTTAGACAGCTGTCGATTAACCACAGCATGGATTGTCCAATATTGAAGATGTACCTTAGGTAATGGTGCTACTCTCTCAGTTTTCAAGGCATGGGGTTTGGCTTACGGACAGATGTAGGTGCGTATGGCCAGTCACATGACAACCAAATTTTTTTTAGATTGATGGGTTACCAGATTTTGAAGGAAGGTATGGGGCTCTACTTGAGCACCTTCAGTGTGCAGCAGCTCTGCTATATATTACTTGACTGCAAGAGCCAAGTACGCAAACAACCAAATGTTATGTCTGTTATGTGTGGAGCCCTACCATCAAATCAATGCCCTCATAGAAATAACACAGTCAAGTTACGGATACTGTCTTGGTGCAATGTACTGTACCACAGAATTCTGCAAACAAGGGAGTAACAGAGAGAGAGAGAGAGCTAATACTTTGTTGCACAAGCCATTGTTGATCAGCTATTGTGGGTATTCAAATGATTACATTTATTTTGTGGTGATAGTATCACCAAGAAATTGTGGTTGAGGGCTTGACCCTCTTCAAAGTAGGAAGAAGTGATGGTGCAGTGGTCAGAGTGCTTGCCTCTCAGCAGTGTGACCCAGGTTCAAATCCCTGATCAATCCAAGATTTACTGGTTCCCATCCTTCCCTGGTTTTCCTTTCCCCACAAAACTTCTCAAATCCAATTTTGATCTCAAAACAACTCCATGTTTTAATGATTTGGAAATTTTCTTTGCAACTTTCTTTACGGTCAAACTAAGTGAAGTGTACCCCTCAAGATTACATTAATGAACTGATTATTTGAAACTTGAACCCGCTAGTCTTTTCAAGAATGCAATAATGAATTGATTATTCGAATATTGAAATCGCTCGCTTGATCCAAGAATACCGCTAACGGCTTCCGTTTTCGAAAAATCAATTCACTATTGCATTCTAGAAAAGACTAGTAGGTTTGAAACCTACTAGTAACAACAGTGAATTGATTTTTTGAAAACGGAGCCCGTTAGCCGTATTCTTGGATCGAGCGAGCAAGTTCAATATTTGAATAATCAATTCATTATTGCATTCTTGAAACGACTAGCCGGTTCAAGTTTCAAATACTCAGTTCATTAATGTAACCTTGAGGGGTACGCTTGACTTAGTTTGACTGTAAATGTTCACCTTTCCCCTGATAACTAGACTGGGCATGATAGCACATTTTCCCAAACACAAGCAAACATCAGTGGTGAACTCGTGGATAAAATGTACCACACAGTCATGTGAATGCCATGTATGATTAGTACAGTTCCATCTGGGAGACACAAAAATCAATTCACTGCTTGTTGTTCTGTGGAGAGTTCAAGCAAGGTTACAGTTTATGTCCAGGGGCCCGTTTCTCTAAGGTCCTGAAAAGTTTTCATACCTAGAAAGCCGTAGCAAAATCTTAAACCTTATGATTACAGAGCTGTTTTATTCATGTATTCTTAATATGAACAGAGGTCTTCATACGAGAAGTTTCAGGTGTATGCACCACTCTGTTTTAGATACAGATGAACTATTAAAAATGGTTTTGTGAGCTTGAAAATTTACTTGGCTTTCATGAAACAGGTCCCAAGAACTTTATAACGGCCATTGTACACCATCCACAGTTTTCATCCAAACTTTTTAATATCTAACAATAATGGATGACGTTGAGCAAAATATCGTGATTTGCCTGACAAATCACAATATTTGTGATTTTCGAGTTTAATAATTGTTTTATCATTTGATCACCAAGTTAGTTTTCATATTTAAATCACTCTCTGACAGCTCAGGGAAGCGATCTGCCATTTTTCATACAAGAGCATGGTTTCACTATGCATGAACAGAACATTACATGTATTTGCAGCAAAACACATTTAGACAGTATGACGCATCAGCAGACCATTATTTGTTGGCAGTTATTTGCAGGTCACATGGTAGGCTCTTGGCCAATGAAAAGTAAACAAAACTGCATTGAATGATAAAATGTTGAATTTGTAGAATGTACATGTACACACAAGTGCTTTGGGTCACTTGAACACTTGCATTACTAAATTGTCAGGTGACTGTTCATTTCTTCACTTTTATACTACAACTAGATAAATAATGAGGACAACCAAATATTGTATGGGTATTTAAATAGATTTGCCAATGACCATACTGACTTGTAACAAGACAGTGAGTGACGTAGTTTCCCTCCATCCCTATTTTGACTTGACTGTATGTTAACAAGTTAAAACCAAGCTGTTGATTCTTAAGGCATAACTCATCTCAATCTGTGAAATTCCCAACAATGGCACCTAGAGGTCATAACCTTTGTTATCCAAAGATAACCAAGAGTCTCTTTGATGGAGATGTATTGATCCCATGTTTTCTTTTGCTGACATCTTCTCATTCTGCTTTCTTTTTGACAACAAATCATTTGATCCTATGACTTCGTCTCCTTTAGGAAAGCTTCGGTGAATACTGGCAGGTTTCTGTAATTTCTCAGAAGTTCACTGAAAGAAATGAAAAACATTATTGAAAAACAAAAACTCATTTGGTTGAACAAGGTGTTTGAAATTGACCAGGAAATTCCCTGCCTCTCTGGAAGACACTCTTCCTCCTTCAAAACATCCAGTTACAGGGAATAATAATTATTCCCTGTGACTGCAAATTATTTGCAGTTAGGATGTGTTATGTTGTGACATATTGCTATAATAATATTTGATGCTTCCCGTTTACATATCTAGACCGAAAATGATTCTTGTTCCAGAAACATATGTTGGAAATATCAAATAGCATTAATTTAGGAAGTACAAACTGGAAACCTGAGTTGATAAAATGGTAAGCCAAACCCCCAAGGCAATGGGTGCCATACCCTACCAGTGTATGGCATTTTTACCCAACCAACCTAAGCTTTGGAAATTCCAAAATGCTCAACCCCCCTTAGTCTCCTCAACAGCCGTTATTAGGGTCGTCACGCAACGCTTCTCCCCCACTAATGGCTGCTCAAACCCGAACCCCATTTGTTTCCCTTTGTTTTGAGTTCACATGAAAATTACAGAATGCACCAATCACGCATTGCCTATTGTTAGCTCTGAAACCAATCACATATTGTCAATGACGTCAGTTTCCCGCATAAATTCATCGCCTCCTTCGTCTGTATAGACAAATGCTACCAGCGTTTGATAAAATTCAATCGGGCATCGGATAAGTTGAAGGAGCTAAAAAAAAATAAATCGAAGAAGTCTTCAAGGCAAGAGAAAATGGTTTTCTATTTATTTTTATATTCCGTGACAGTGCAAGCCAAGAATTACATCCAGATGAGAATTCTGACAGAGGTGTCAAAAATACATCAACTTCATCACCTCGAGGAAAAGCATCCAAATGCAATTTGCCGATACCACTTGCACTTCTTCTGTCATCCACGAAGATTCGGATACGTTGGGAACACCAATTTCTGCTGACAGAACGCCGCTGGGTTCCTGCTTATCACCGATTCAAAGTCAACCCTTTGGTCTGGTCTTATGCGCTTTTCCAAATGCACAATTGAACGGAAGTTCTCCCCTTCCAATGTTGACATTGACGCCGGAAGGTTCGTGGGGTGATCAAACATAAGTGGAAGCGCTTGATAAATAAGAGATTTGCAAAGCCGGTAGGCAGGTTTACAAAAACATCTTTCTTGTTTGAAACTGTTTTTTCAATTGCCAACTTCTGTTGTTAAAGTGGGGATTTTGAACTTGGAAGACACCAAAATAAAGGCTCCTTTGAGCGATGTCACCATCAGTAGCCCATAGAACACAAGTTGTCATTGGACAATTAGTCTTGGCACGACCACCTCAGGAATATGTGAGGGATGTTGTGATTGGATAATACGCGGAAACAAATGGGGTCGGGTTTAAGCAGCCGTTAGTGGGGGAGAAGCATTGCATGACGACATCTGGAATGCTATCAGTGATAACATTAAGCTTCTATCACTTAAACAGTTTAAGAAAAAGCTAAAATCAAACATTATTGCAAGTTACTAACTGAATTAACTGAACAATATATTTCCTTTCTTCCACTAGTTAATCTACTCACATACTTTATTTTCCTGCTTATTTTCGCTACATTGTATTTTTAGTTTAAATCTAGCTTTTGTCTGTGTGTTTGTGTGTTGTTGTATTTGTTACCTTAATAAGTTGTAAGTACCTGACTCTATTAAAATTTACTGCATTTAAAACCCTAAGGATGGCTGCCCATTTTTACTAGCCTGGTGGTTATTTCGGGCAGCCAGCACCTTATAGTATTTGTTTTTATTACTCTTTGTAATTTGATATTTAATTTAATGCAGGTGCAAATAAAAATAAAAAAAAAGTTGTTGACGACCCTAATAATGGCTGTGGAGGAGACTAAACCCCCCTTGCCTTCAGAATTCTAAACATTTCCTTAGAATTCTAGTCTATGGACGACCCTTTTATCTTTCAAAATTCTGGGATGCAGGCCATAGTATGGGTATGGATATTTTCTAGAACCAGTCACCCAATGGAAAAATGACAACAATAGTATGCAAGGCCCCTCAAAATGCTGCAGCATATAGTACAGCATGTTATTTTTTCAAGCATAAAAGGGTCAAATTTCCATGCAGGTAAGTAGGTATCAGAGGAAGGAATATTACGATTAATACCCTTACCCCTCTCTAGACTGGAAATTTTAGATGGGTGATGGCAGAAAAATAAAGAATTCTTCAGGAAGGGGTATCAAAAGAACAGAAGGACAATAATCTAAATAGAACCTCGGTAAATAAAGATCTCTCTTCCTTCACATCAGGGGTTTCATTAATGTTTTAGCAGGAGGGTAATGGCTCTCACAGCCAAGCAAAGTGTTTCGAACTGAACTTCTTTACAAGAGTAACTTGCCCCTAGATGGTCAAACTAGACAAGCAAAATCATCCTCCCGGCCAGTCAATTTGCCCAGTGGCCTTAATAAAACCACTGCTTCCCATGATTAATGCCCGATTCCGTTTTTAAAGAGGTCTATAGGGAATCATGGAAGTTGTACAATTTTTGATGTTGCAAAGTCAAAAACTTGTTTTGAAAATAAAAGTACCATGATTCCCTGCAGGCATGTTGCATTTCCTTTGAGAGTTTCAATGCCAAAACACTTTGAACCGATTACAAAGCTTGACAGAGGTCTTACAATGCAGCTGATTGCTTAAACAGTGGTTACTGGTTACGAACAATCACAGAGATCTGCTGTTCCTGTAGGACAGAACAGAAATATAATTTCCAGATTCCACTTGTCTGTCTAACAGGGAAGAATTGGACATAGAAAGGAAGGCTTTTCTTTAACCTACTTCTCTTAAATACTAAGAGGAACACAGTGTTTATTCCAGGGCGACTCACCATTTTTCAGTGTACTGTGCTTGACACTTGCTCAACATTTCTTTCTGTTCCGCACAGCTCATTTCTACTCCTGGAATCTTGTCTAACAACGTTCTGCAGTGCTGTAACTTTGAGCGAAAACTATTGACCTAATATTTTAACAAAAGACTTAGTGAAAGATTTAACTAGCTCTTTACAGTCTACCTTTCCATTGCAAAGAAAGGTCGCGATGCAAATATCGATAATTAGTTGAAACAGAAGTCTTAAAAGGCGTAAAGGAACTTAAGCTTATAGTTAGAATCGTTTGAGAAAAGTACGAAGCGATTTACTGATGTTTTCTCTTAAAGTGAAACCAAAAAAAACTACAGTAATACCTTTTTTGTAAATTCCTGGGGATCGTTAGTTTTCTGTAGTGCTTGAATTGTTTCAAATATCACTGGAAGAAGGTTAAATTCTTTTGCTACATCGACTTCTTCCGTTTCACTAGCAGCCATGTTGTATTTTTCAGCCGTGTTTCCCAGGCCCCTTGGCGTGAGCTTTCAGTCTCCTCAAGTGAGTTTGACTTCGTGCCGCTCAAATGAACCCAGTTGAAGACAATAGACCCTAACGCCCACCTCCAACTAAAAACAACATAAATATACAGCTCAAAATCTGTGATTTTCCTTAAGTGCAAAAATCATACTCTATCTATGCTGAAAAACCATACCCTTTGGGGCCACGCATACCTATGTAGCCCATTTAAGGGAGTACCCCCTCCCAAAGAGTGGTCCCTGCTGTTTTTTTCATTATGGATAGAAGTATGGTCATGACATGATGGATGAATGCCAGCTCTAGCTCTGCAGTGAAGATAGATAGATAAACTTTTATTGATTTACACCACTCAGGGTAGCCCCTTCAGTAAAGAAACCAATGTTACCAATGAGAGCCCTGAGCACAACAATGTACGAAGACTACAATTATACATATTGAAGGAAGGACACATGCACAAGATAATAAAATGTTCCCACCTGAATCAAAGCTGGGATCTAGCTAGTGAGCATGTTCCCCTTCTACCACCACAATATATCTATACTTTATGGGCAGGTGAGAAGGGACTGGGGGATGGAAACCCAGTCAACCTTTGCTTTTATCTCCCTTGAACAAAACAAGAGAGCAATGTTCAAGCAACAAAGTCGCAAGCGTTAGTGACAGGGAAAGGACTTTAGAAAGGCTAGAGAGAGAGAGAGAGAGAGGGAAGTGTTGAAAGTGGTATTTGCTAAAATTGACCGAAGAAACGTTTTTGTTAATCTGGTATTGTGAAACAAGCCTAAGAAAAAGAAGGTAATACAACTAGAAGTGAGAGTCAATAGCTCAAGGAAAGGAATTGAGAACTTCTGAACCCCCCATCTTCCCTTCAAAATGCAACCTCAAGGATTTCCACGGCATGGGTTGATGTCCAGCTCAGTGCCATAGTAACGGGCAAGCTGAGGCACTTTCCTTAGTCATTTTTTTAGTCTCATGAACACCCTTAATACCTTGGAAGGGAATTAAACGATGGACATTGCCTCAGTTATAATTTTTTTTTCAGGCTACAGCCCTGCACCTCCCCTAAAACTATGGAGTTTTCCTGACACAGTTTGAACCGGAAGAGTAAAAATGTTACTACAGAAATCATCCCTTAAATTTTACCAGTTGAATCTTTAAATATTACAATTTTTCCTAAAAGTCCTTGTATTGCAAGCATTTCAAAGTGGGAGAAGAAATACAAACAATGCTACTGCAATCCAATTAGCCCTACTTTTATTAAACTGCCAAGCCGTTGAGCTGAGTACACAAATCTTTAAAACACCATTTACCTATTTTTAAATACCTGACAAAGGAAAAATATGCAGTCGCAACCCAACCCGTCACACCCTTGCCGACAATTGCGGGGAATCCACAAAAATTACCGCTCGTTACTACACGGATCAAACTCACTCGATCACAGAACAAATAGTGAAATACACAGCAAACAACAATAAGATAATTCCTTTAATATACAATGAGATCAGTCAAATACAATGGTATTATGCAGCCCTACTCCGTTCTCCATACGGAATTTGCACGCAGATTTACAGAGATTTACAATAATTGAGCTTACTCCTTTGCAGCTACTTTGACAAGATACATTTCCATGGACATAATAACGCTTCGATCGCTAGATCGTGGCAAAAATAAAGAAAGAAATTTGTAATAGACCTTTTCGATAAATTCACTCGCAGTCCGTGCTTTCATTTCGCTTTCGCAGAAAATGACATGAAAAGAAAATGTTTTACCTCTTAGGATGAGAATCCCTTAAATGTTCCAGCTTTGAAATAGCGAACGCGAGACAAAAAGACCAGAGACCGCCATATTCCTTGCTCACTTGATTTTCCAGTTGAAGCGATTTTCAAGACAAAGCAGATCTCTTTCATCAGGATAAAGAAAATCGTGTGTGATAAGTTCCAAGAATGGTAGAACCACAGCGGTGAAAGCCGGAAAATTCCAAAGAAAAAGTTACAGCGAATAATATTAAAAGCAAAACAAAGGTCGATCGCGAGTGATACCCATAGTCTATTGATCTTGCATTCCAATTTCAGGCACAAAGACTTCGTGTGCACCGCTGTTCTAGAATAAAGTACAAGAGCTTCTCTCTTTAAACGGGTTTTGGTTGCCTGGAACTCCTGTAACGAGCGGGTCTTCTCGCTGGATTTTCTCCACGTAGGTTTTCAGTTCGTTTGCCGCTTCAGACACCTTGATGCGATTTACCTTCAGTTCTGTTCTTAGTTGCTCCACAGTCACTCTCTGAAGTCTGAGGGTCTCCGTAGTAGTGGCATACGACATTGCTGCAAGATAATATCACCAGAACTTGCTTGACGCCTTACGAACGATTCAATCCTTCCTGATCTTTCGTTTTGGAATCGACCCAAAACCTCCGCACAACCTTAACAATCTGATACTCAACTCACAAGGTGAGAAAGTGGGTGAGGTTCATACCGAGCATGAGCAGTAAATAACACGAGAAAACACGATTATTTCCGGCAATTTCGGAACCCATCGGCCGCCAGTCCGACGCAACCTATAATTTTTTGTGAAGACGAGGATGTACTTTTTTGGCCATTTTATGAATGTTTTTCAACCTAGAATATTCATAATCAATTCAATAGTTTCATACCGTAAATAAAGGGTATTTGGGGAAATAAAAATTAAAGATGATTTCCTGTTTGTGCTGCGCAGTCTCAATACCCTAATGTTCATAAACATTATAAGTTCCCACTTGATGGAATGCAAATTGAGGTTATTCGTTATGAACCACAAACCTTATCTTTGAGGCCTTTCACAATTCTTTTTCCAACAGCTTCATTGATTTTTACAGCTGCAAAGTTGTTTCATCAAGTGATATGAGAAAGAACAAAGCATAAAGCTTCGACCACTTCGCATCCATAATGGCAGTTGTTTTGAAACTTTGAATCTACTTCATGTGAGTTCTTGCAAAATGTTTACATTTTGTGATGTCTTGCATGTAACAAAATTTAAAATGCAAACAAACTCTCGAGAGTGCACAGTACAGACTGGAAATCATCTTTAATCTTATGTTACATTATAACATAGATAGGACCCTGTTTTAACCCTTGTTTTATCAGAGTATAAAACATAGAAAAAGTGTGTTTTATTGTTTTGTGCGCGTAAAATCTACATCACAAAGCAAATGAAGAAGCCTAATCCGTGTATTACACTGTGATAAAACACACCAGACATTTGAGAACACTCGAGAAATGTAGAAAACACTCACCTGCGGCTCGTGTTTTCTACATTTCCCTTGAGTTCTCAAATTCCTGTCGTGTTTTATCATGGTGTAATACACGGCTTAGGCTTCTTTATTTATTAAATAATAGTAATAATAATTATAATAATAATGATAACAATATAATGATGATATTGATAATGATAATAATAATTTAAGTAGACTTTTATCATTTATCGCTCTATGTAGTCACTTGAGATCATAAAAAACTTTTAACTGTTAACTGCTAGTCTTCTTCAGGCAATGAGGTCAACTGATTAATATTGCATGGCACCAGTTACGTCATGGAGACAGGCTGTGATTTGTGTCTTTAGATCCTCCATTGTTCTGCCATGAAGTTACCTCAGCGGTCTGCCGTTGTACCATTCCCCAGTTGTTGAGTTTTGTAGCTGTGGTCATCCACACACTTGGGGAATTTTCATTCCACTATCTCTGTGATGTTAGAGCAGTTTTCAATTGATTAACCAAAGTAAAAACTCGAGCCAATCACAAAGGACACAGACACTCCAATGAACCAATCAAAACTTGAAGCATGCAGTTAATGCCAAGTACAGAATAACATATACAAACGAGTTATGATAACATTTCGGTTTTTTACTTCTGATTGGATGAAAAAGTGATGCAAGTTTTTTGAGCTAAACCAGTAGCATGGTAGTGTGCGTGACGATTCTAAAAACGGCTGCGAAGGAGAGTAGGAGCGTGGTAAATTGAATGCAAGACCATAGTTAGTAGAGAAGACTCTACTAACTATGGCAAAACCAGTTACTTTTCAAAACTTAAGTGAAACCACTCTATTAGGGTAAGGTCTTAAGTGGGTAGATTTCTTTACCCACATCGGGTACCAATGATGGTCTTGATCAATAAACTTCACCTCATTCCCAAGTGGATAGTCGCCAAACTTGTAAGTGTGCACTGAGATAACGGAGGTATGAGTACTGGAAAGTGAGAGAACAAGGTTTTGCTTTCTAGACTGATTGCTCCTTGATCCATTCTCCTCCAGGTTTTGCCAATTCAAACTTTGCCATTTTGACAGCTAATCCTGTAAATCATGCCATCTTGCCTTGTCAGATAAACAGTCTCCTTACATTCATCAGCCCTGAATGGGTTGCAGAATGTAAATTACGGTGCACTGGCAATCAAACTTTTCTTGGAATATCTTTTTCAGAAGACAGCTGTAATAGCATCAAAGCAAAGTCCAAGAATAAGAATTGACTGTATGGCATAATGTTTGCCAAAAAGTCCTCTCTTAAACTATGAAATTTTGTATACATGTACGAGTCAAGGAGCAGACATTGACCTTCTCTTAAAGTAAATGCACCAAGGTGGAAACTTTTTGATATTATATTTTGGATAAAATCTGTAATAAATTTTCACCATAAACCGCAATAAGATATATTTAACGCATTTTCACTAAAACACAACAAAATATGAACTAAAAGGACAAATGACACTATCAAATGCAACTTTAATAACCAGCTATGAACTCAAGATGATTATTTCACCAGATCACACCTTCTCCCACCTATAAGCTAAGACAAAGTGAAAAAAATGCTGACAAGGTTATTTTGCTGGTTACACACTAAACATAAACATACAATAACATATTTTGAGCTAATCTATTTGATCTACATTCACAAAATGTTGGCTTGAGACACATTAATTTTCATACCAGTTGTACATCTGCATAAATCTCAAAAGCGGCTCCACAATAGGCCTTCCAGCAATAAATAAATAAAGTGAAAATGGTTTTCCGTTGCTAATCAATGGTTTTTGTTGACAAGAAGTTAAATAGAACAATTTCCTCCAGTTCCAAACATAGATGTGACTTGAAATAAAATGCACATTCACATCGAGAACGTTTTGAATCATAACAGATCAGACGTTAGGACATCAGTTTTCATCCATAAGACAGTCAAAGTCCCAGTACACACATTTAGGAAGAAGATAACAACCACGTCGCCGCCATGTTTGATCATGAGCCAAGAGTCAAATAGAAACTTCTACTTCTTGTTAAGTATCCAAGCCAACGAAAGTTCCTCTACGCTAAAATATAAGACACGAAGATTTTTCCTTGTACGGATTCACCGAGCTGGAAACTCCAGTAACGAGCGGGTCTTGCTGCAGGTTCTGTTCGACGTACTTGCACAAGGCAGCTGCTGTCGTTGATACTGGTACTCTCTCCATGTTGGCTTCTGTGCGTAGCTGTTCCACGTACATTTTGGTCACACTTGCTGGAGCAGCCATGACGATCTTCCTGTAAATGACAGTAAATCGCCGAAATCAACTTCAAGGGAAAATCGAGGAGGTTTGTACGCTGATGCTATAGCCGACGAAAATGTGTTCTATCAAGAGACGCTTGGGTATCAATAAGTAATGACTTAGTAGCCTGGCCTTAAAGAAAATTCGGGGGGTAGGGAATAGAAACTTTGACAAACGATATAAAAAAGCACCACTTTTTGCTCTGGGATTAAGATACCTCTCATTTTCCTTTCATCTTCATTGTCATTAGTTGCTTTCTGCATGCGAGAGAAATTACATAACGTTTCAGTTCGTTTTAGTCTTGGGCGAACTACTTAAACTCCCACCTCGTCAGAGTCCCCGATCCCGACCCCCCGCAGGTCCTAACTCGCACCAGTCGCTTCTCCAGATCGTCTCGTTCCATCGAAAAAACACAACTTCCTTCCAGGATCCTCCAGGGATTGCACTTTTTGGGGGTCTCGATTCTTTGTCGCCATGTCCAAGAGAACGGGAGAAGAAGGCGGTGAAGAAGCTGTGACCAAGAAAAGCAATCCTCAACTGGGAGATCCGCTCAACATGATGCAATGGATCGAGGAGAACAAAAGTTCATTTCTCCCGCCAGTTTGTAACAAGATGATGTGAGTATCAGAGTCAAAGTAAAATCCGCACGACCAGCGATTTTCCATGCTCAATTTTCAATACTTCAAAGTGCTTTAAAGGATGCTTTTCTTGATTTCAGTAGGTTGATATAATCACTCTGAAAATGTTTTAGCTGCGTTTCTCAAAGTACAGCAAAATGGCGTTAAAACTAGGAAGTACAGTCGGAACGTGAAAAAATTTGTTATCCAAGTATGCCTGCATATATTATCCTTTTTAACAAGCTCATGTCTAATGGAACTTATTGAAAATATAAGCCAGGGAATTAATTAGAGTGCAATATTACACATTGGGGGTACAATATTGCCTACATTCCACACAGTAAGAAGGTATTATGGTGCCATTTGTAACATAATAACACAATATCGTTGCTAATTAGAATGATATTGCACATCCGGTCAATCAGTAGGTATTGGACTTTCAAGAGTTTAGTTAATTGCAATTTAATTGTTTGGGATTATAAAGCCAAGCCATCAATTACGTCCATCAGTACAAAGTAAGACCGGTTTTTGTGACACTGCCTCAATAACCTTGACAAATATTTAAGAAAAAGAAAAATGTACCGTGTTTCTTTTTGAGTTTAGTAACACAAGTGGAAATTTGGGAGAGCAAGAAATGCTGTGGGATCAAATACAAGCCATCAGGCGAGTGTTTCCACAGCTTTTTCGAGTTCTTCAAAACTTCCACGAGTGTTTCTATAGCTTGATAGAAACACAGAGAACATGTTTTCTATTACAAATTTAGAAAATTCTGCGATGAAAAAAAGAAAAAAAAACTTGTTTACTTTGATCTTCAAGATCTTAATTCTCTTTGCTGGTGTCATGATTACGTCAACAGCTTGTGCTTTTTCTTTGTTTCTATCCAGTTTTAGTATAATTCTACTAGCATTCTATCACAAATGCTGTTCTCTGATTGGATATGCTACTCACTTTCTATTCTGTGATAGATAGTGAGTAGCGTAACAGTGTGCCCTTGTTAACAAAATGACGGCTGCTTCTTGGTGTTTTCGAAGTGTTTGTGAAGTGGATTTAGATAATGTTTTGAACAACTGGCAGATTTATACTAAAACAATTTGATTATTCGCTCTCGATTTCTATCAGTGACAGTTGACTCGTGCTGCACCCTCGTCAACTAGTCCCAATCAACTAGTCCCAATTAAGAGGATGCCCTTTATTGAGCAGATACTTAAGTCTGGTCCAAAAATTAGCATCCTATATTTACCTGGATAACGAACCCCTCTTTCAATGGACACCTGTATTAAAAGTAAAAACAGACATGGACACTGAAATGAATATTAGCTGGGTAATTTATATTCTTAAGCGATTCTGGAATGTACAATGCAGCATCGGAAATCATGTATTGAAAAGTCCATACAGTTGAAAGGGTAGATTTCAAACAACATTAACGTTTATCACAAACTTGAACTTAGGATAGCATAGTGAATTTTCTCTGAGTCATGCGCCTTGGAGTTCGTAGAATATAATGTTGCATCTTTGACTTCAGTCATGCAGTATTTATTTAACTCTCAACTTTAGAAATTTCTCAAGGCTGTTGTTTCTAATTATTTTAAGTTTCTTTAAAGGTATGGGGCAGGACAGCTAAAGGTGATGTTTGTTGGTGGACCAAATGTCAGAAAAGATTATCACATTGATGAAGGAGAGGAGGTAAGGATTTTAATTACAAGAAAACACAGAATACAAAAACAGAAAAACATGATGGATGTCTTGATTTGAAACCAAGCACTGAACCAATACCACAATTTGTACGGAGTTGTTTTTAATGCCTAGACTATTGCAATAAGACTAGCTTTAATTGTAATCAAAGAATTAACACATTAGATTTTGATGGTGTCAGATGAAAACCATCAACAGATAGAGTGGTTTCAGAATTAGTATAGGAAATAGCACGGTTTCTAGGGGTATTTGGGATAAATACCGCGATTGACATTTCAAAATTCGCCAAAATATCACGAGCCACGGTGGCGAGTGATATTTGGAGAGTTTTGAAATATCACGAGCCGGTATTTATACCAAATACCCCGAAGAAACCGTGCTATTTTTTGTTTATACTACAAGGCAAAGAGATTTCGCGTCTTGTAATGCTGTTTAGTCACGCGCAGGTGATTGGTTTTACTACAACATGTGATCAAACATGTGATCGCACAAAGGTCACACATGTTCAAATGATTTTCGCTTCAACTGCGATAAAACAGTACTTGAATACCTGTAAATATCTTTTGAAGTGTACATTTTGAACAGCCTCATCGTCAATCGAAGTTTATCAATAGATTTTTTAACCGATTCTTCTTGTGTGGAACTTGGACTTTGAGCTTTCATTTAAGCAGCAGGCCGTGAAAATTGTTGGCTATTTATCGTTTCTTTGGTCACCACAGCAGCGGAAAATAGTTTCCAGCGGATGACGTTTACTTCTGGTTGCCTGTGCTTCTGAAGTGTTAAATAAAGACCGAAAGGAGCCGTTTTTCATTCTCGATGATAAAGCTATGCACCGAACTTCTTCAGCTGAGTTGGTTCGCGTTGTAGCTCGGTGAAAATATCAGGACTGTATCCTTTGCCTTCCACCTTAAATTGACGAAGCAGTGACCCAGATCTTTGTACATTCTTTGCTGTTTCCATATCTTGGTAATTTCCTTTAGCTCTTGCAGTTTTTTTTCACAGAATTTTGAAAATCTTTCGCCATATTGTTTCGATCATTTAGGTTTCCATGGAAACTGAAATTTTTACATGTAAGTATTTCAAATTTGGCAGAAATACATGTACTACTGGTCTTAGCCAATCGCATGTCAGAAATTTCTTACCCTGTAGTATAACAACTGAAATAATCATTTTATGTGAAGTGCTTGATAATAATACACATGTAGCTCTGGTTAAAAAAATAATTATTTTAATGTTTTGACAGTTTTTCTACATGGTCAAAGGTGATATGTGCTTAAAGATTATCGAGAAAGGAAAGCCAAAGGATGTGATTATCAAGGAAGGAGAGGTATGAAATGTTGAATGTATCAGACAGTATAAACTTGTTAAGACATGAATGAGCGTGAAGAATGATCCTCGCAGTGAATTTTCCAATTTAAGCAACTGGAAAGAAGAAGCCTGACAAAAATCAGGGCTTCAACGGGATTCGAACCCGTGACCTCCGCGATACCGGTGCGATGCTCTACCAACTGAGCTATGAAGCCACACATTGGGAGCGAGGTCAATTTGTTGAGTTCATATCTTCCCGTGAGGAGTGAAATGATGTAAGTATATATGAAATAATTCATATGAACTGCGGTTATAGATGAAAGTGAAGTATGATCCTCGCAGTGATCCTCGCTCCCAATGTGTGGCTTCATAGCTCAGTTGGTAGAGCATCGCACCGGTATCGCGGAGGTCACGGGTTCGAATCCCGTTGAAGCCCTGATTTTTTTCAGGCTTCTTCTTTCCAGTTGCTTAAATTGGAAAATTCACTGCGACGATCATTCTTCACTTTCATCTATAACCGCAGTTCATATGAATTATTTCATATATACTTACATCATTTCACTCCTCACGGGAAGATATGAACTCAACAAATTGACCTCGCTCCCAATGTGTGGCTTCATAGCTCAGTTGGTAGAGCATCGCACCGGTATGGCGGAGGTCACGGGTTCGAATCCCGTTGAAGCCCTGATTTTTTTCAGGCTTCTTCTTTCCAGTTGCTTAAATTGGAAAATTCACTGCGAGGATCATTCTTCACTTTCATCTATAACCGCAGTTCATATGAATTATTTCATATATACTTACATCATTACACTCCTCACGGGAAGATATGAACTCAACAAATTGACCTCGCTCCCAATGTGTGGCTTCATAGCTCAGTTGGTAGAGCATCGCACCGGTATCGCGGAGGTCACGGGTTCGAATCCCGTTGAAGCCCTGATTTTTTTCAGGCTTCTTCTTTCCAGTTGCTTAAATTGGAAAATTCACTGCGAGGATCATTCTTCACTTTCATCTATAACCGCAGTTCATATGAATTATTTCATATATACTTACATCATTTCACTCCTCACAGGAAGATATGAACTCAACAAATTGACCTTGCTCCCAATGTGTGGCTTCATAGCTCAGTTGGTAGAGCATCGCACCGGTATCGCGGAGGTCACGGGTTCGAATCCCGTTGAAGCCCTGATTTTTTTTCAGGCTTTTTCTTTCCAGTTGCTTTAATTGGAAAATTCACTGCGAGGATCATTCTTCACTTTCATCTATAACTGCAGTTCATATGAATTATTTCATATATACTTACATCACATGAATGAGCATTGCAGTTCTGTACTTAAAGCAGCTGTGAAATTAAAGCCTGAACGGGATTCAAACCCAAGATCTCTGCATTGAGTTAGGACAAACTCAACATTTTTCATGTCTTGATTTATGAAACTGTTCTGTAGAAATGTGGGAAATGGCATTTCTGAGCCCCTAAAAGAAACATTTCCTTGTGGGGGGAGGGGGTGGACATGCCTCCAATCCCTGTAGCAGCTTGCACTTTTGGTGCTCATTTAACTTTCTCTGCAGTGCTAACCTGATGGACACACACACAGGGGTAATATACAAAAAGAGAAACACTTATCTACAGGGATGTAACAAAAGAATTTTCAGGCTTGAGAGGGAAGATAATTAGGCATTTTTAATTTTTTAGAAAGGATTATTTGTAAACCGTTTATCAGCAATACTATGAGGGATTCATGAGGGAAGACAATTTTTTCAGGTGCTTGTGCTCCCAAGCAGAGTCCAGCACTCGCCTCAGCGTAAGGAGGACACAGTTGGATTGGTAAGCTACTCTGTGATTTATTTTAACTTGTCACATAGATCAAGGGTAAGAAGCCAGGGTTGTACAGTAGCTAAGAAAATAGTCTTCCAGCTAAGATTTTCATTGAGAGTGTCACTATTTTCGTGAGAGACCTTGAACAAACTTTTAGTCCCCAGTTTTTTTTTGCAATGCCTTGAATGTGGGGCTACCAACCTTCATGTTTACAATATGGCAGACGCAGTACATGGGAAAAGAACAGTCATGCTAAACAATTAACAGTTGAGTAAATAAACAAGTGCTCAAAACAATATTTGTTTTAATTACTTTTCTCGTTACAATGGCACCAATACTCAAGGTAGTCTGGAATTTATTCCAAACTTTTCATGTACTGGTTCAATATGGTTCAGATATCAAATGATTGTACATGCATAAACCTTAGAATCGTTCTTTGTTCTTTACTGAGTGATGACCCACCAGAATCCCAAATCTCATGCTGGAAATTTCGCCAGCAGCCGGCACGTAGCGACAACCCTAAGTAGCACTTTAGATAATTTTTGAGGCATGAACTTAGTAAGTGGACATCGGTGTCTACCCCAATTGTGATTTACATGTATTCTGTTGTGGTTGAAACTGGTCTTTTCTTACGTGTATTCCGTCATCTGCAATCTCAAAGATCCAATCCAACTACTGGAAAAGAATGATCAAGATGCTGGGGGAAAAATAAACAAGAAGCTAGAAGACCATTTTAGGCTCTTATATCTCTTTGGGTATAATATATAGTGGGTGTAGCAAGTTATATGAAACATTCAATTCAGTCTTGGTGATCATCTGATATGGATATCTACCGTCAGTGATTATGGTTATTGCAAATATCATGATGTCACATGTTAATCTTTGAAGAGTTAATTAACAGACATTTTAAATGTTCTTGGGCAAATGGTTGAGAAACCAGGTTTTGTTCTGGTAGACTACTGTATGCTCATTTTCTGGACAAGACTTATAAACTTCAGAGGTTTAAGTCTTATTAAGTGTGTGAACCCTTAATCTTAGGTCATTGAACGCGAGAGACTTCCAGAGGAAAGTGATGGGTTGAGGTATGGCAGACCCTGAAAATACTTCATTTTCCAAGTTACTGAATGATGGACCTACTGTCCACATCAGTGTTTATTTAACAAATAAAGAAGCCTAAGCCGTGTATTACACTGTGATAAAACATAACAGGCATTTGAGGGAAATGTAGAAAGCACGACCCGCAGGCGAGTGTTTTCTACATTTCTCGAGTGTTCTCAAATGTCTGGAGTGTTTTCTCACAGTGCAATACACGGCTCAGACTTCTTCATTTGCTTTATGACAAAGATTTTACGAGCACAAAACAATAAAACAAGTTTTTTCTATGCTTTATACTCTGATAAAACATAGGTTTTTGACCAATCAGAGCACACACAGGGGCCTTAATCTACGTTATAAACGAAAATGTAATCAAGAAATGTTATTATCAATGGTAACTGTTAAGTTTTTAGATGCTATTTGATAAACAGTAATGGTAATGGTATCCCATTGATCTGTTTTGTTATACTTGTATATTAAGTAAGCAATCAATTGCAATTGCAAGTGCAATTAAGGATTTACACTTCCGGTACTCATGATATTAAATAATTCTCTCAAACTTGCGTGAGAATTTAGGCAGTATCAATTTGAAAGAATCTTCACTTACATGTATCACAAGTAGCGTAAACCCTTAATTGCTCAAACTTTCATACAATTACTCATTTACTGTCCGAGTGAGAAAATTACGAACACATGTGTATTAACCTTATGTGACACCAGGTAATAAAAGAGATAGGTACTTGTAACAGGTACATGTACAGCATGCGATAATTTGCAGTGAATTGGCCGCTCTCATGCAATAACAATGAGGTAATTTCTCAGTCATATAATTAACAATTATTCCACAACCGTGTGTTGGATATGACATGGTAGATAGCCAGTGAGGCGCATAGCGCCGAGTTTGCTATAATTATCTCATATCCAACAAGGGCAAGTGGAATAATTGTTTTATTAAAAACGCCCCCAAAATAGAGCAAACTAAACTTAAAAAATATAAAAAACGTCTCAAAAATATCACGCATAAGCTTACCATATTCGTAGTGCTGCATGGTATAATGGCTCGCATAGCCCATGATGGCTAAGCCAATGTAAACTCTTGAATTGCATTATTCAATGATCCAGTTTTTGATAATAACAATTATTATACTAGCATGGCTCCAAGACTTACAGGAGTAAAACATATTCTCATTAGAAATATTAAAAATGTTTTTAAAATTAAAATATATTTACATTTTGTTGCTGCAGAGCCGACAGAGTGAGCAACCAACAGCTATAATCAGAATCTATAAGAAATCTATGCAAAATCAAGATTTTGACGGAATGCACTGCACGGCAACCAGAATGCATTGGGAATCGTTTTGTTGTGCATGATAACAACTTCAATTGTGAATTTTATGACAGCAAATAAATTGATAAACTCAAGTTCAACCATAAACAAGTTACACTGTAAGCCTGAAGTTCGCTTCTGATAGTTTTGTCATTTTTTGAATACTTGTACAGCAGCTGCCACGTGCTTCTCACACCTCATACAAGTTCAATAGTTTTTTTGTGTGTGTCATGACAGGATATAGATTGATAAACTCAAATTAACCGTTAACAAGTTACACTGTTAACCTGAAAGTGCGTTTTGTGATGTTTCCTACTTGTAGCTACTTGCGCTTCCTGCTGCCTAATATCAGCTTTTAGTAAATTCTCAGCTCCGACTATTGCATTTCTAGCTTTTTGATTGGCTAAAAAACTCCAACTATGAGCCAATAGTCAGAGTTTTACGTCATATGTAAAATAGTGCGCCAAGTTTAAAAATTTTCCGCACGAAGTTTTCAACTTCAGCCCTCTATAATGGCCGAAATAAAAATCGGCGGCAAAACCCGGTTTGAGAATTTACTAAAACAATTATTCCATTCACCCTTGTTGGATATGAAGTGATTATGACCAACTCGCACTATGTGCTCTTTGGTTATTTTATCACTTCATATCCAACTCGGGCTCATGGAATAATTGTTATATATTCCTTAATTTTAGCGGCCGTGCAAATTCTACAGGCATTTTGAAAACTTAACTCATACTGACATAATTATGCACTTAAATTTTACATGTACGTGCATGTTGAGAACTTGAATCATAAATATTTTAGACCTTGCATTGTAATGTGGACTGAAATTTTACTCCATTCAATGTTTCCAGCAACTGAGGTGAGAAACGTTATTCAGCACAGAGCACTTGGCAGCTTTGACAGGCTTTCACGTATTCGCACTCAAATTCTACTTGTATTTTGAGAACTCAAATCGTGTGGACTGTCAAGTATTCAAACTAAAATTCTACAACCATTTTGAGAAATTGAAAAGTAAATATTCAATCCAATTCTTGCAGAGACATGCAAAATAGACCAATATAACTGCAGCAATAAACCAATTTCGTTATATTAAAATTCAGCCTAAAGCAATAGACTTCAGCAAGAGGCTCTGGGGAATAACTACAGAGTTTGTTGGGTTTATTCCCCGGAACCTCATGCTGAGGCCTATTAGGGTAAATTTTAATATATCGAAATTGTATCGAAATTGATCTATTTCATATCCTTGGGCTACACTAGAATTTACTCTATATGTATATTTTGTAGGTCAAAATGAAATTCAGGTTAAAATGATTTTAACCTAGTTTGATTCTCAATTTCCTTTGTCTTCTTACCCTAATTATTCATGATCCGTGAATAATTAGGGTTAAGAGACAAATAAATCTCATTTTAACCTGAATTTCATTTTGACCTACAACATATACATATGTTAATTTTTAGTTTGAGAACCTTCACATAGGTTTAATCTCCTGGTCCTTCTTTTCAAATATGTTATGTTTGAATAAAGCTAAATGAAATCACATTCATTTGAGGTTATGGGAAGCAGAAATAATTATTTTTGTCATGCCTATACCAATCTCAGAGCCAGGTTCGAATTTTGATCCACTGAAAATCACTTGTTGATACCTCCGTTATCAGCATACATAATTGTCAAAGTATATGTGCTTGGTATTTTACAACTTTTATTGTAAGTTTTGTTGATTTTCTAAATATTTACAGGTATTTCTGTGAGGATGGAGTATCACCCCTTTGGGAAAAATGGTTCCATTGTGATGACCTTGGCACTCAGTTGGGTCCAATTATCAAGGAGTAAGTTTGTATAAATTGTTTGTTTGATTGCCGGATGTTTGTTCTAAAAATTTGCAGTGTTGATGGCGTAACTGTTCTGCTGATTCTCTTGTTGTTGCTTTTTAGGTATTTTGCCTCGGAAGAGTTCAAAACAGGAGTCCCAACACCTGGTTGGTTAAGGAATTATATTACTTTTTTATATTTGTATATGTACATATTGGGCTTTTTAAAGAAACGGATGAAGGCCGAAGTTGTTTGGTCGAAACGTCTTTGAAGTTTTATTAACGTTGTTTCTAACGTTAACAAGAGTCAGTGTCAAGCACAAATTTTAATCCTGATGTCCATCCCTGACTGCAAGTTTAGTATTTTCAGTTTAGTGTACATTGTAGTATTGATGCAACTCTCCTTGCTAACGCTGTCCCTTGGACCCAACCTTAATGACCCTGTTTGAATGCCAGCAAAATCCTGCTTACAAGTTCCTATAAGCGACACCTACCACCTTTGGGATTCCCAAACTGAGCATGTCCAGTAACAATGTTAGTAGCATGTTTTAAGTTCTTTTGGCGGATTAAATTTGATCTTTTTGGTGGTCATTAGCCTGGCTCTACCCAAAATCCACCCAAACAAGTGACGCACTGGCATTTTTTTCAATCAACAGATACCATTGCCAAAGACCCACCTGTTAAAGTTGATCTAGAAACTGAAGTCCATGAACCCTTTTCACTGAATGAGGTACATTTGTTCATATGTATAATATTATGATTGTCAGCTTTGCCACAAGAAGCATGCGTCACTGATGATGTAAGTTAAGGTAACAGATATCCACTTTCAGAGCTGACCATTGTCCTT
Source organism: Micromussa lordhowensis (assembly GCA_964020085.1). NCBI lineage: Eukaryota > Metazoa > Cnidaria > Anthozoa > Scleractinia > Lobophylliidae > Micromussa > Micromussa lordhowensis. Next base: position 26,798,980 of record OZ026600.1, on the reverse strand, counting down.
GTGTTCATGGGAAAGACACTTTGTTCTCATATTGTCTCTCCACTCAGGGGTATTGTGACGATCACTGATCTAATTTTATACCAAGTTAATCGGTAACTATGTAATCGGAGTAGAACGATGAGGCAATGTTAATAAATCGGACTAGAGATCACAACTCTCTGTGTGCTTCGCTCCCTTACTAAACAGGTATAAAATAATGGAGACCAAAATATTGTTAGGGAGGCCCTACAGGTGACCTAGATTTGCAAAAGTGATTATGCAGCGTGGGCAAAGGAAAAAGACCAGTCAACCCAGGCTCAGTCTCTCTTCCAGTGACTGTGGTGAATCACTGTTTACAATTCAATTAACTCCAGAAATCGACTCAGTGCACACAATACAGAGCAACATCTCATCAAAGATCACAGTGGCTATGAAATTAAAGGGAAAACCTGAAATTAATTCCAAGTCGACACTGCGACAACATGTGATGTACTTAAGCTAAGCTCTATCAAAGGAACGAAGTATGCAAATAGCATCACACCCACAAATCAAGTCCTCAAAATGTATAATGCCTCTATGCTCAGGCCGTTTGGAAAGTGCAAAGTTGGGGACTTGAGGACTTACCTTGGAGCATGTGTGCTCCCAGTACAAAGATTTTTTTGATGGCCTTGGCAGTCTGGAGATCCCATTACGACTTGAAGTTGACAAAACAGTTCAACCTGTCCAACAACCGTTAAAAAGAGTACCCAAAGTCTCAAGAAGCCCACTGAAAGAATATCTTGATGATCTTGAAACTAGAAGTGTTATTGAGAAAGTCGAGAGGTCAACTGAATGGGTGAATTCCATGGTGATCACAAGGAAGGCTAACGGTAATCTTCGCCTTTGCCTGGACCCTAAGCCCTTGAACAAAGCGTTAAACAGATGCCATTTCCCAATGGCAGTCATTGAAGACATACTGCCGGAGCTGGGCAAGGCCAAAATGTGTACTAAAGCCAATTGCAAACATGGTTGTTGGCAGATAAAGCTTACAGAAGACAGTTTACTGCTTACAACCTGCGCCACACCCTTTGGCAGATACAAATGGAATTGTATGTCCTTTGGGATTTCACCTGCTAGGGAAATATTTCAGCTCCATTTACATGAAGCTGTTGAAGGCCTTGTCAGAGTATATGCAGTATATTGAGAATATACTCAGAATTTGAGTATATGCAGAGTATATCCTTGTAGCAGGCACTGGAGACACTATGAAGGATGCGATAGCAGATCATGACCTCAAAATTGAGAAGCTGTTGAGGCGATGCCAAGAATGTAACATTAAGCTAAACAAGCAAAACGTTGCTTTTAAGCAAACAGTGGTACGCTATATTAGACATCTCCTGACCTCAGAAGGAGTAAAGGAAGACCCGTCCAAGGTTGAAGCAGTACTAAGGATGGAAGGATTTGGTACCAGCCCTGCCCAGCATCTGCTAAGCAGGAGAACAAAAACAAACCTTCCTACTTCTAGCACCTTTCTGAAACCTAACATAGCTGAGGACACTCTAGAGGAAGACAAGCTGAGAAAGTTGAAGCAGAAAATCTATTATGACCTACTGGGCCTTCGGAAAGTTGACGCTGTTTGGATGCAACCTTTTCGACTCAACAAGAAAACATGGAGGAGAGCAAAAGTACTGAAGCCACTGGGTAGAAGATTGTATGAAGTGGAGTCAAATGGTCAGCTCATATGAGAAATCGAAGACTCCTGAAATGTTCTGCAGAAGCTGATAACACTTCAGCTGAGGAATGGCCAACGCCCTCAAGCCATCATGACTCTAAAGTTTGGGATTATGTTACCAATGAACAACCAATGCCGAAACCAGTGGCAAGAGTTAATCAGTCCATGAACACGAGTGACATTTTAAGAACTGTTAGCTTACAGAAGAACTGATTTTTTTCTTTTTGCGGGAAGGATGTTACGATATGTAGATTTCTATAATTATCATAGTTACTTGTTTGTGTCAGCGAACTTTCTACAGCATATATAAATTATGTATTTTAAATCTTTGGTCAGTTAGTCCTTACTGTTAGCAGAGTCAATAAAGCTTTGAAACATTATTAAACAACTGTGAGGTCAACTGTTTCAACTGCAAATGCTTTGGTTTGATGCAGTTGACATTTCCCAATAGAACACTGTTTGAACCGTTTTCAGTTGAAACACTAACTCCAAGGAATAGTCCTTATAAATTACGCGAGCTACAATCATGCAACATAATATCAAGCAAATGCTTTTTTAACCATTTCGACCTGGTTTGAGGCCAGTTGAAAAAGTTGATTAACCAAACCAACTAGAAATGGTTTTTACCTAATACAACACAAAAAAAACCCAACCGACTAGAAACGTTTGATCCTATTAGAACATGACATAAGTCGTTTTCAAAGAAAGATGACAGAAGTTCACGACACTTGAGTTCTCTGGATTGTATCCATTTTTTGTTAACATTTTTTTTTTCAATTGACATTCATTTATTTATTGCATTACACACAGCTATTAACTATTTACACAAGTTTCATTACAATACTATACTAATTAACTAAACATAATATACAGGACCTACAGTGTAACACAGCTATAATTCACACTCTCACAGATACACACACTCATGAACAGTTACATAGCAAAGTCACACTAATTTGAACCTGACACGCTTTAAGTTATTCAACTACTTCTTGTTTTTATGTTGCCCACTTTTTCTTAAACATATCTAAATTATTATTTTTTATACAGATATATTTTTCCATCTCATACTTTAATTTGACTTTTGATTTAAAACCACATATACTTGGAAGTTCTTTATTCCTTCTACACGCCCACAAATAAATTTTTCCTACAAGTAATAAGTAATTAAGTAAGGGAAGTTCTGGTGTTAAAAGACCGATTAATATATCTTTCAGATTAAGATGTATCTGCTGTTGTGTCAAAGATAAGTAATATAATTCGAAATCTTCCCAGTAAGAAATTGAATAAGAGCAATAATAAAAGAGATGCTGCATTGTTTCTGATTCACATTTGCAGAAAGTGCATAGATCATCCGCAATGTACCCAATTTTGTGTAGTTTTGAATTTGTGTGGAGTATAGAGTTCAATACTTTGAACTGAAAGGCTTTGACATACGGCTCAAAAGCAACTGAATGGGGAAGTGAGAAAGCTTTTTTCTATGTCTCATCAGTTAAATTAAATTCACTCCTTAATTTTCTTGTGTTTTTTGGAAAACAAGCCTTTTTACGGACAAAAACGGAGTAATAATCTTTCGATTTCTTTTTAGTTACATCAAAAAGGCCGCAATCAATTTTAAAAGATGGATTTAGGGCTGTATGATCTGGATTATGATAGACATTCCAATAATGTTCTCCTCGGAATCTAAATTTTCAGTTTGAAGCAAAGTATGCAGTTTCTTAAAAAAAGGATCGAGTCTTTATCTTTGTTTGGTGCATAAATATTAACAAGTACATATACTTTATAATCAACTTGAACTTTGGAAATAACAAAGCGCCCCAAGGGATCCAGAACTGTACAAAGCACTGTACAATTCACCTTATTGTTTATCAGTATTGCGGTGCCACATGAGCTTGGACTGCCATGTGAAAAAAGCATTCTCCCGCCCCACTCACGTTGCCATTGATTTTCTGTTGCTTTATTTGAATGCGTTTCCTGTAAAAAAATCACGTCTGCATTCTTTTTGCGACACCATGTGAAAATGGTGCATCTTTTTTTAAAATTGCTAACTCCCCTTACATTCAAAGAAACTATTTTTAAAGCATCTGACAAGATTTTAACATCCATGAGCAATAACCTCCAAATCTAAATACTAAAGTTCTCAAAAAAAAGAATGAAGGTTGAAGGAATTAAGAACAACCATGATAACTTTGTTCCTGATTGTTTTGAGTTTAATACAAACGAGAAATTTCTTTGCTTAAAGCTCAAAAGTGCGATTGCTACAAACAAACTTCCCACTGAATTTTTTGTTAACATGATTATGCTCGAACCATCCCCATCAGAGTCTGTGTTATAAGAATGTAGAATTTTGCAGGGTGTCAAGCGTCCTATATATTCCTATAAAATCCTATTAAGTCCTATTTTTTCAGACTTGTCCTATAAACTCCTATAAATTGAGGTAAATCCTATATTTTAAGCCTTCTTTTAAAAAAAAGAATATTCAAGAAATGTGAAAGTTGTATTGGCGTTTAAAATCCACAATCCAGGAGATTTTTTTGTCACAAATATCTGTTAGAATGAAAGGAGAAGGAAGGAAAAAGAGAAAGAAGAGGCAGAAATTGCTAGGCGACAGAAAGAAATGGATGCTTTGAAGGCCAAGAATGCATCACTCCTTGAAAAGGAAACAGCCCTTAACAAAAGAGAGAAGGAGCTACAGTAAGAGAAAAGCTGGAAGGAGTTGGCCAACTCCTTATTGACGGAAACAGCAAGCTGAAGAGTTCAGTCAAAAGCAGTGATAGAGCTGGCATAAATGCAGCGGAAGTAATGATAGAAACTGCTTCAGGGTTATCACAGAAGCTTAATGCAGAGATATCTGAGATAAGAGAGAAGCAGAGAAATGTCGAGTGTCAAAAGCGGAAGCTTAGGAGAAGTTCCTATGAAGAAGGCCAGGGTGTGTGCCTCGGTACCAAAGCAAGCATCAAAGAAGAAGAGCAAAAAGAAATCCAATGTTAAGACAATCACAGCGACCTAAAAGCAGTGGTGAAGGCCTTGTTTATAGAAGAATTTTTAAATGCTTCAGCTTATCTGAAAGTTCATCCAGAACAGTGACTTGTGTTGTGTTATTTGGCCTTGTAGCATATAAATTTCCTTGCTTGTTACTTGCATTCACAAAAGTGTCAGTACTGAGTTTTGAACTGGAACCAGTTTATATTGTCAACCATTGTTGAACTGAAAGGGATGTCAGATTGCCCTTGTTATTGATCTCACAAGCCGAAGAACGTATTGTCAGTAAGATGAGGTAATGATTCCCGGAAAAAAAAATGAAAGAGATTTTTGAAATTGAAAAAGTGTCTTTCTTTTATTGACTTTTAATTGGCAACATATAAATAATGATATTAAATTGTCTTAAAACTAAAGAACCTTACGTTGGGCCTAAAAGTGACTGTCAGATTAGTCCTATATTTTTGCAGTTTTGGTGGGTTTTGTCCTATATTTTCAGGTTGTTGAGTCCTATATTCCTATATTTTTGGACCCCTAAAGCGCTTGACACCCTGATTTTGATTATACTAGGCATGCTTTGATTGGGTGATTAGCAGGTGTTTGGTGTGGGTCGAGGCCACAGGTTGCAATATTACTGAATGGAAACTGTTGTACTAGAAAGTCCTCAATTAGCAGAGTGCTTAATTAAGGTTACTTCCCGCCTTCCAGGGCTCAAAAAATCTTTTTTCTTTTATTTCACAAAATTTAAGTCAGTCATTTTATCTAATATTTACAAGAGAACAATTATATTAAAAGTCTCAAAAAGTGACCAACTTATTTAGAAAAAACGTATTTTCAAATAAAGTTAAAGTGTATATGACATGAAAAATAAAAGCTACATATTCCAAAGGCTTTTAAAAATACAGAAGAATGGTGTTTTCCTTTTTGGAATATCTTTTTTCATATTAGAGAAATTGATGTTTTTTGTATTATGCAAATTAGGAGTGATGACGTCATGTTGTTTGCAACTTAAATGGTTAAATACTGAATAAAGATTATCCTCTGGACCAAGCGGTCTGAGTTCAAGCCCTAGCTGGGGACATTGTGTTGTCAGTTCTTGGGCAAAACACTTTTCAATCTCGCATTGCCTCTCTCCACGCAGGAGTATAACTGGGTACCAGTAAATTTAATGCTGGGGGGTCATCCCATGATGGACTAACATTCCATCCAGGAGGGAGTAGAATGCTCCTAACTGCTTAAATAATGCTACAGAAATTGGAGACAAGCAGTCTGATAGGCCACTTGGCCCAGACTTTACCTTACCTGTGTAAGAAGAATAATAATAATAGTTATCGCGAGTGTTGATCTGTTGAACTTCTTTTAGTGGATTGCAGAAAACAAAAGTGAAGTTGAATGTGGCACAAAGGAGCTCTTTGGCAAAGGAGAATTTAAGGCGAGTGCAGGGAATACACTTTGTATCATTGTCAGCATTTCTTTTTGTACGCTTTGTTTTAACAGTTTTTCACTTTTATACAAACATCCACTTGGTATGTTTTCTGTGAGAACTTCAGGGGAATAATCTTGCATCAAAACAATTATCAGTTTTGTTTTGAAGGGCAGAATATGTTCTTTGGAATTAAACTCTTCATTTTCCTGTATGTAAATTGGGTCAACTTTAGTGTTTTTATCTTTCACCTCGTCAAGCTTGCACAAATTTACAACAGTCTTTTGTGTTTTGTAGATAAATGTTCATGGGGAAGGTGAACAGTGTGATGAATGGCAGGGAGAAACATGGCTTCTTCAAATAGTAAGTGCGTCATTCTATGCCAACTCCTGGATCTGGTCTCCTGGATAGAGACCCAATCTCTCAGTGTCCCATATGGAGGCAGCGTGGCCGAGTGGTTTGGGGGTGCTGGTGTCATAATCCAGAGACCCGGGTTCAAGGCCTCCACCTTGCCACCAGCAGAAGCTTGTATAGCTAAGTGCATGACTACTGTAAAATAAGATTTTTTTTTAAAATCTTCTGGACAATAAGAAGGAAACTGCCTATTCTGGACATTTCAGACACTTTTTTTTTGGGGGGGGGGGGATTTTTTTGGAAATTTGATAATTGTTGTGGTTGGGTGGAGCTCAGCAACTTTGAACTCCTTCTTTAGGGTCAGGAAAGTAAAATTGGGGATCTTGGGGATCTTAAGGATCACAATTTTAGGTTGACATTTCTGTTAGTGTCAATGTCACAGATACAGTATATTCAAATATCCAACACCCAAACGTGGCGTGTAGTAGCCGAATTATTCTTTTTTCCAGGAAGGAGATGCTAGTGTGACAGTCAATGGTGAAACAAAGACACTTTCCAAAGATGATGTCATTCTCATTCCATCAAGTTGCAAGTATGTGACTAAAGTTGTCTTCAAAACATTACTATTCCGGCGCATGATTTCTGCTGTGGCAATGCAACAACAATATGTGTTCTGCTGATTTCCTGACAAATATTATTATGCTCAAAATTCCTTGGCAATCGAATTGAGCCCTTCAAAATGTCTAGACAACAATACACTGCCAGTTTGACTCCCCCAAAAAATCCAAATGCACTTAATTTAGCACGCGCCAACAAACATATTGCAACATTAAATTTCAACTGTTTAAATTAACCAATAGGCACACGCACCTGAAATTGCACCAATAAAAACAAAGTCAATACTTGCACACACGCCAGGGTATAAATGTCAAGTTCTGTACATGTCAAGTTTTTAACCATATCTCGTAGATTCATAAAAGGTGAAAAGGTTTCATAAATTCATGAATCACATACCTTTTAGCTGCTTTTCAGGCATAACATTTTCTGCATAAACCCTTTGCCACCCTCTCTATTAGCCTAAAAACACAGCTATACTTTCACTCTCTAGAGAGAAAGGAAAGCCAGAAATGTGACTTCACTTGCAGGCTACTGGCACATAGGCTTGGACCTCCTGTAAAACATGTTGTAATGTGATATGTCTTCTCTATTTCCAGGTACACTGTAAAAAGGTCAAAAGGCTCCGTTGGTGTGAGTGTTATTATGGACCCAATGGCCAACAAGTAAAGAAAACATTACATAGGTGCTTTCATGACCTCCCAATCCACTGACCTCAACACTAAACAAGGAAGAGCATGCAATTGTGCAACAATGGTTGCATTATTTATAGACAAGTTTTCAACTGGAAGAAAGAGAAGATTTTGAAGATCATGAAAATTATGATTAAAAAAACTGAAATAACTAAACCGGGGAAAAGGGATTTGTGTCAGGCTTTTGTTCAAATGTCGGGGATATATTTTTTTATGAAAAATATACTGTAACATTTTATTTCTCTCCTTGTAAAAGAGTATGTGATATTTTATCGCTTCCTTGGACAGGGTCAGTAGAGATTAGGTGATGAACAAATAAAGGAAAATGTTGTTATAAATTTCTTGTGTCATATTGTGTTAATTTGAAACAAAAAGACTGCTTTATCCAAGCATTGTAATGATATTGGTGATTGTGAATGAGCCTGTCAATCAAATACGTATTTCTTTTCCTGAAGGGTCTCTCATCCACACTAATCCTGTTTTAGAAAATAGGCAAAAGAAATAAGTGCACTGATTGGTTTAAAATCCTGTTTCTATAGCTGGATAGAAACTAGCACAAGCAGTTGATGTAAAGATGGCGCAAGCAAAGAGAATTTACATTTTGACGATCGAAGTTAAAAAGTTGTTTTCTTTTTTTGTCACTTAATTTTCTAAAATAAATTGAAAATGTGTCCTACGTTTCTCAGAGTTTTAGTATCAATCTAGTATCAACTGCTGTTCACTGATGGGCTACAGTCATGACAGTGTTTGACTATATTTCCAGACACACCTGTTTGTCAAAAACACTCTGCTAAACATATATTTTCAATTCTCTCCTTGCTGTTTGGAAATGCAGTCAAACTTGATATATTACCCTTGGGGCAGGCTAGTGAAAAGTTGACCAAATTGATAATATGATTGAGGTACAATAATTATTAGCATCAATGTAAACTGTGATGGAATAGGACAATTTCGATATATTAAAATTCAGCCTAAAACAATAGACCTCAGCTGAGGCTCCGGGAATAAACCCCACAAACTCTGTATTTATTCCCCAGGGCCTCGTGCTGAGGTCTATTGTCTTAGGGAATTTTAATATATCGAAATTGGTCTATTGGAGTTCTCAAAGAAGGCAGGCAAAATGTTTATTAGAAGACTACTAATTAATGCTTATTATTATATGGCTCTGTTTCACAAGGACTGGGAACTATCAAATTCATGAATTTGATATTCTAGATAGATATTCCAAAAAAAATTACACCTGTTCAGTGTGCCGAAAAAAGCATATAACACAAAGAAAAAAGCATCATGCATACACGTCCCAAGAAAAAAAATTGCTAGCGCATGGAAGAGTAAAAATTCATGCCTATACCCAATCACCCACTCCCCTCTAAAGTCACACAGATGCCCTTGATCAACATCTTGATCAATGCTCAGCCGACACTTGGCCAACATCTCAATCGGCACTCAATGGACTGTTGGTCGATATAGTCAGTGGAGTGTCGACCGACTCGTATATCAATCAACACTCGATGACATGTCTGCAAAAATTAGTCAATTACTCTCAAGGGTATCGATTGGCACTCAACTCTGGATGTCTTTAGTACACGTGATCCCAAGCACTTTCCAATTCTCAAATATTCAATGGGTCACCAAGGAGGCATTTTAATAAATTTAGCAACTAAGGCTAGAAATGTCAAATCTGATCTTGCAATAACTTCAAATAAGACAGTAATACCCTTTATAAAAGAAGCTAACAAGCTAAAATTGTGAACAAACAACAAAACACTGAGACATTGCTCTTTTATTATTTACCAATAATATTCTCTATATCTCAACTACTGACACTTATAATAAAGAGCTCCACCATTGTTACACTACTATTGACAGTTTGCAAACAAGTACAAATCTGGTAGTTTGAGGAAAATTCCTTTCATTCAGATTTTACAAGCTCAATATGATCCCTTAAGGAGACTTTGATGCTGCAAGGTAAGACATATGCACAAAATCTAGATGTGATTTCTATTTTTTTAAGGATGGGGTTGGACAAAACATTTCCAAGTTCCCACAAGACCACATTCAAGACTTCCAGTTTTGTACTTGTATAACCAATCAATATTCTTGTTTATAGCCATAACACTACAGGCAACAGAACCATTGGATGCTTATTGATTTTTAGCATGTTAAGTAAGGAAATCAATGGAGATTACATCTCCACCCCTTTAAAAAGTCATGAGAATTGGGAGAAATTTACAGAAACACAACCTTGTTTTAACAAAGTCTTTGGTATAACGAACAATATTCTTCACCCCAGCAATAGTAAAATGTATGGAAAAGAACCTTGATACAACAAAGCCTTGTGTTATAGTGAACATATTTCATCAGTCCTTGGCCCTTAGTTGTATTGAAGTTCCACTGTTGTCCAGCTTATTTGAAAATGCAGTTATGGAGACAAAGTAACCAAGCTTTACCGTTAGAAAAGAAACAAAAGCAAGGCCTTAGTTTTCACCCATTTTTAATTCTCTAGCTGGTTTATTGACAGGCCAGCTGACTTTTAATTGACCCTCTTTAAAGGACCCTAGTCAGCCTCCACCATTTTCGATGACATCGAAATTATTGATATAGCATGGTGAAGCGAATCCTTATTGTTTTACTGTAAGCTGTGTTCCAGAAGGTATGTTTAATTATCTCGAGTAGTTCTACAGTGATTTTTCTTCCTTTCAACAGGCTCTGAATAAAATATAATAGCCAAATTCTTGCATGTAAACAAAAACAAAGGTGTGGCTGCCTAGGGCCCTTTAAAGTCAACAGACTCCTCCCTTCAATTTTTTAGTGCCTTCATACAAATCCAAACATTAGAGTGACTAATGCCCTTTACCATCTTTTAATCCAGTTTACCCTTGAAATAGGCATCTACATGATCCTTAAGCACTAGATCTTCCCACTCCTGTTCACTGCTGCTCCATAGGAAGCTCACTAGGGTATATAAGCACACCAAAAAAGTCACAATTGCTGTGAGAACTTTACTAGCAGATACGTCAGCATTACTTCCCATTGAAAATGAAAATACAATAAGAAGAATGACTACCAGAAAAATCAATCGAAAAAATAACGTTTGCAAACTGCCTGTTTTTGGTCTTAACTTATCACGTGCAAAAGTGAAAAGTTTCCGTGGGATATTTATTACATCTCCTTCTTTGTAACGGTTAAGCTCACCTGCATGGTCCTTGCTACATGTTTCTTTCAACTTTTGAAGAAGGTTTTTATAGACCTTGGTATACGAATTGTAGTAACATGTCCAGAAGATGAGCCCTACTATAATGTAGCAGGCTACAGAAAGAAGAATTTCCACAGGACAGTTTACTCCGGCAATATAAAACTGTAATAGAGCTAATGCCAGCGACAAGGAACAACAAAATGAAAAATATACAATCCATACAATGGAAAGAACGATGACCAAGAACTCACCTACAAGGCAACCAAACTGAAGGTAGGGAATTTTAACACTTTTTTCAGCCCAGTCCAATATAAACCACACTCTTCCATAACCCAGTGAAATAGCAGGAAGGGAAGCTACAATATCCACGGCCAATAAAGCAATGAACAGAAGAAACGAAACTAACCCGCACAGGAATAAAAGGATCCCCTTTCCCAATGATTTGCATATACCTGCTTCTCCATTTCCCTGCAAAAGCCACGACTGTTGAAACCTTGGGTACAAATCCTTCCAATTTTTGTGGAAAAAGTCTAGGGAAAATATGAAACCAAGATTGTTTTTGATGTTCACTGGGATCACCTCTGGTGCTTTCTTACATTCATCATAGGCAGACTGAGAATTATTGGGGAGGACAAGTTGACTATACAAAAAACAAAAAAAGTACTTCCTCCATAAAAAACTGGGCACCCAATTTGATGAAGACTGTGAGAAACAGAAACAACCCATTCTGATGATGTTCCAGAAAAGGCAAAAATACATGAACCCTGGACATACCTCATAGGTGAAGAAAAACGAAGTTTTGGTCAGGAATGGTGAGGGAAGATTGTTTCCAATTCTAGGAAATAGTCTCGGTATTGCGAGCACAAAAACATCGATCAACATAGGGATAAATAGTGGAAACATTATCAACATAACAAATTTCACAAACTGATAAGGCAAGCTTAAACTTTCACTGTTGGAGAAGACATTATTTGCAATAAAACTTATTAAGCCTACTGGGCTCGCTGGTGACCCAACATCCATCACTTCAACATCGTCTAATTTCCTATTTTTAATGTTTTGATGCTGGACAGCAGTTTGCGGCTTGTTTGGCTCAGTTTCTTCCATAAAACTACTCCCACTGGCTCCATGAACACTGGTACCACCAGATCGAGTCTGAGAAAACTCTGGCACAGTGGATGGGGGATTTTTTTCAACATCGTCTAATTTCCTATTTTTAATGTTTTGATGCTGGACAGCAGTTTGCGGCTTGTTTGGCTCAATATCTTCCATAAAACTACTCCCACTGGCTCCATGAACACTGGTGCCACCAGATCGAGTCTGAGAAAACTCTGGCACAGTGGATGGGGGATTTTTTAATTTCGGCACAGTTCGAGGAAGGCCCGCCACCATCTCGGAATGTCCATCGCTGCTGTTGTTTTCCTGGTTGGGGAGACGCGTACCAATCCCAGGAGCACCATGCTTTGGTGCAGCTAAAGAACTACCAAGTCCTAAATCATCATTAACCCAAGAGGGTAAGTCAATACGTGTTTCTTTCGATTCTCCCCGCTTTGCGGCAACAGAGGGTGTAAGAAATTCCTTCCCAGAATCTCGGTTTGCTGCAGCTGATAAAATGTCATGATTTGAATCAAGGTTAACCCTGGGGCGGTCAACAACTGACTCAATCGGTTCTTCATGTTCTGAAGGACTTCGAGTTGCTTTCGAGCAAGGATCTACCCCTCCTTCTTCAACCGAGAGACGTTCAATCTGTACTGTTTTGATATTTGCACAAAACAACGTTAAGATGGAGGGGTTGAATAATGTAAACACCACCACAAGGAAGGTACTCAAAATTGTGATAACAGCCCAGTCCCAGTGATCGAATTTAAGACGGTATTCAGGCGTCGTTGAATCGGTAAAACCGGCAGAAAGATAGAATGTCTCGCCTATTTCAACAAAACCCACATAAGGTGTGTTTTTGGAGCTGCTCGTGACACTATTCCTCAAATAAAATAAGGGCGAGTGGAGCACATCAAGTCCGTTGGAAGCACCTCTCCCAGTTTCGGTTGAAAGTGGTCGTAGGAGACAAGAAACACTGTTGTTGACTGATTCAAGGTCCGTGTTTTTGTTTCCAAATAAAAACTGACGTAACGAGACATGTTCGATCCCAAATGTCAAGAAATGTGAGAAACTGAATATGCTTGTGTCAACTGCTACGATAATTCCAACTGTGATAAAGTTCCATGAGACAACAGTTGTGTCGTCTGTACAGTTTTGGTGCACTCGTTTGCTGAAGTTGAAAATCTCATAAATTT
>OZ026600.1:26695737-26780737 GCA_964020085.1 Micromussa lordhowensis | reverse complement strand
CAGGCCGGAGCTCACACTGGTTTCTGTAGCATGAAGCGATTAGGAGTACTTCTACTCCCCCAGGATGGGATTCTAGTCCATCACAGGGTTACCCCAGCATTAAGTTCGCCGGTACCCAAGTGTCTTGCTCAAGAGCACAGTGCAATGTCCCGGCCATGGCTCGAACGTGGACCGCTTGATCCGGAGAAAAATGGAATAACCATGCACAAGGCCACCGCACCTCCCACTACATAAATGTTTACATGTCACAAAAAAGTCGGACAATACAAGCAAAGCACAATCAAACTTTAAAAAGTTCACAACCTGGAGCTGGAGGCAACAAGTCATTTTTTGAACATTAAATACTATGCAGGTCAAAGGTTTTGATATGATACAAGTGTTAAAAAATCAAAATACGAATGCAGGACATTCAAATTGACTCCCTACCTGAGGCACCTGGACAGCTACTTGGCAAATGGAACCTGGTATGTCTGACAGAGAAACTTTCACTTTCCCAGCGAAATCTGGGAATAGTCAAGGAACTTACTAGAGTAACAGGAACGACCACAAATAACTTACATCTACTGGTTTGTTAGTACAACCTGGCTAGTGAGAGCAGTTTTGCTCATAGCTGCATTAATTATAAATAATATTTATTGCAAACCAACCATGCTCAGTGGGTGAATTTATACTACAGGCAAATTACCTGACATCGCATTGATACTAGGAGATGATTTTTCCACCTGAGACAGATTATTTGTCTAGTTATAAAATTAATCCAGTGTTAACGCAAATTATGTTGCCAAGTTCATCTTCAGCTGATTCGTCTGTCAGCACGTCTTCTAAACACCAGATTTATACCTAGGCAATTTATCCATCTCAGGCAGACAAATTACCCGTCTCAGATGGCTTATTCATCTCAAATGGATAATTTGTCCCCGGTATAAATTCAGCATATGTAAGTACTCTTTTAAATCCTGCCCAACTTGCAAGAGTAGATCGAATCCTTTGTAATCAAACAAATCACATGTTGTGCTTTCTCTCTTCTATCCACATCAAGTGAACGTAGATCATGCCTCACATGTACATGTTTGGTTGCAGATTTCAATTGAATAAATAAATAAACAAACAAATAAATAAATTGTAAAAGGATATTGTAACAGTGCCTGTTAAATAGTGAGTTCACTTCAGGTGATACAAAATTACTGAATACTAGAGTCTGCCTGTAGTATTTAGACCTGCAACCAAAACGAAAATTAAAAATAGAGAAAACTTGTAAATGACCACAAAATTTATACCTACATGTAATCATATTTATTTGGTACACTTTGGCTGCAAATAAGGCAAGTTTTGTCAAGCCAAAATACCCATGGCAACTCCAAACCAGCCTGATACAGTACACTGCCTAAGCAAAATTGCTAGCTTTTTACCGTCCATAATTTGGGCAAGTGACCATGATATCACAGCCATATATTTTTGTGACATGATGTCCACAGCTTCTGATTAGCTAATCACAAATTTATGTACCGTAAAAATGTAACATGCAACACAGCATTTTAAGACCTTGCAAGTATGGTCCAAAGTGCGTGTTTTTTTGGTAGTACAGGACACCCACTCTTTGGTACCAGGATGGCTGGCACTCAAGTTATGACAAGCACTTTGCTATGGACAGGATAGAAAAACAGAAAAACAGGTTGCATGCAGTAATGTACTTTAAAGAGAATCACTATCTTCTACAAAATCCAAGCATACTAAGGATTTTAAACATTGTAATGGTTGAATGTCACAGGACACTCACCATCCATTAAGGCACCACATTCTGACTCGAGAAAAATCCACATCATGAGAATCTTTAGGTTGCCGATGAAGGTGATCAAAAATGTGCTGCAATTGATAAGAACGACAACTTAGTTAACATAAATACTCCGAGGCCAGCCTGAAAAAAAGGTGCAAAGAGTTCACATTCCATCAAAGAGGAGCAAGAATACAAAAATAACCATGTAATAAATAAATTTTTCTTCTTTTATTGTGGTTACCATAACATGTTCCCAGTTTTGCATCAGGAAGACATCTGTCTGGTCCATAATGACAACTTCAATGGATGAAAGAAAATCGTACTCATAGGACTTCTCTCTATAAAGAGATCACAGCAAGTACTTAGCTCTCTTGATATACTAACCATCCACTTGTCAGCACTACAGTCAAAATATCAGTTCACCTTACTAATTGCCACACAATTTTCTCAATTTTAGTTCTGAGCATTTGGAGATATGTTCCATCCAAGCTATTTAATGTGAATTAAATTAATTAATAATGTGAGCAGTCAAAAAAAAACTTGAAAAACGGAGTGAGCACAATAATAATGATTATCTACAAGCTGAGGGCCGTGACCGCAAAAGAAGTGGGTAGCACAGGGGAAACCATTTGTTTCTTGTGTCTTTTTTTAAATAGATTATGCTATTTTCTTTGGGAGGCGCGGTGGCCTCATGGTTAGTACGCTTGACTCCGGAGCAAGCGGTCCGGGTTCGAGCCCTGGCCGGGGACAGTGTGTTGTGTTCTTGGGCAAGACACTTTATTCTCGCAGTGCCTCTCTCCACCCAGGTGTATAAATGGGTACCTGCTATTTGTTGGGGAAACCTAGCAAAATTGCAGGGGAGTGACCTGCAATGGACTAGCATCCCGTCCAGGGGAAGTCACTGGATTCAAGGATATAGGAGTTTCACCATTAGAGAAATTAACATGAAAAGGTACCACAGAAAATACTCACTCAAAGTTAAAGAGATTTGTCTACTTTTATATTGAGCGGCAAAGTAGCTTGTACAATTTTGCAATCTCTTATCAGCCTTTTATCTGGTGATACTTTGTAATCTTCACAATAATAAAATTATTTGTGATTTGCATACAAAGCTGTAGCGTTGCGACACAAGTAATATTAAAAATTATTACCCTTGATTTCCAATTATTGTCCTCAGACCAAGGGGTGAAGCAATAATAATGTCTGCAGAGTAAAACTTTTCATAAAGTTTCATTGATTTTCTTGTGACAGAAATTCCCAGCCTGAAAAAATCGTCAATGTTTCCTGTAAACATCTGTTTAAAGTCATCAGGCCTAACGTCTTTAGAACTGTCACCATCATCACTTTCACCGAACTCATCATAGAAGCGCTTCTTGTTCATAACTTGGCCCTGCAAAAGATAAGTGAAGAATTTATCATGCATCAGTGGCCTGATGCCAGATCTGGAGCACACTTTCTTCAATATCATGTTTCTCATATGTTGGTTTTCTCGTGCCACATCAGTGTCTGTTTCTCAACAAGGGTAATGGTAACTTAAGGTAACTCAGAAGGTTTGCCTTTGACTTGTCAAGACCTTATGGCTCAGACAACACAGGGAAGACAACAGATTCCTCTATGTGCCATCCAAAAAAAAAGACATAACATAGCCCCATTTATGGTCAAAGGGAAGGTGCATGGGCCTAATGGTTGGCAGCCTGGAGTCCAGATCAAGTGGCCTAGGTTTGAAGCCCTGGCCAGGATCATTGTTAACAGTTAACACTGCGATTAACTAACATCTCAACTAGGGAGGGAGTTAAAATATCTTAGCTGCTTCATGCTACAGAAACAAGGATAAACTCTGACTGTATGGGGTACTGGATACAGACTTTACTGGATGTAGACTCTACATTGCAGACCCTTGACCCTGCACTCATCAGGTAGCCCATACCCTGACCCCTGACCCAGAAACTCATCAGGTAGCACATGGCCTGACCCTGAACTCATCAGGTAGCACACACCCAATGGCCTTCTGTTATCTTACCCCTTCTCCTGGGCAGATCAGTTGCATCAAAACTTCAACCACTTTTAATGCTGCATCTCTGAATGGAACCAAAATCACAACCTTTGGTCTTGTTAGCCCTTGATCACGTTTTTCACTGTGAAACGAAATTGATAACTTACAGTTTGTAATGTATGCTGGGATATGCAGTTACAACATAACATAACACTTAATGTGGACTTCTTACAGTTCTAAAAGATGCTAGGCAACAACAACATTCTGCACCAGAGTTGAAGCCCCTTTGAATAATTAAATAATATTATCGTCAATTAATAAACAAAAAAAATGTGAAAAACCCCAGCTTACTTCTGGGCACATCAGTTGGCTATTTTTCAAGAGTGAAGTGGAGAGGAGGACCCCAGAGGAGGACTTAAAGATGATTTGCAGTCCGTCCTGCACAGTCTCACCACCCTAATGTTTATAAACATTATAAGTTCCCACGCAATGGAATGCAAATCAATTGTTATTCGTTACGAACCACATACTGTATCTTTGCGGCCTTTCAAATTCTCTTTCCAACAGCTTCATTGATTTTTACAACTGCAAAGTTGTTTCATCAAGTGATATTCACGTACATTATGGCGGTTGTTTTGAAACTTTGAATTTACTTGATGTAAGTAGTTGCAAAATGTTTACATTTTGTGATGTCTTACATGAAACAAATTCAACAAAAAACCCAAACAAACTCTCAAGAGTGCACAGTATGGACTGGAAATCAGCTTTAAACCTGAGAGCACTGTAACCATTTGCCTCAGGAAATAAATTCTCAAGAAGAATATCTGACCAAAATTGCACAATTCTGTTACATTTACAGACACCACTTACGATGCTTTAAAAAGTCACTGCACCTTACCCAATGTCTTTCTTGTCTTTCCAAGATTGAACAATTTTAGCTGTGTTCTTCATCACCCTGGAACGCGTCCTGTTGTACCATTCAACAAATTAATATTTTACAATAACTGCAGAAATTCTTGCGCACTCATTGGCTAATTTTCATTGTCAATAAGTGGACAGACACATCAATTTATAATTTATGCAATGTTCAGGTAATGAGAGGGAGCAGATATTTGACAATTTGTTGTTGTAAAAACCAAATTGATGCCAGTTTTCATGCATCTGTCCTGTTATTGACAATGAATTGTCATGACATTCGTCAAAATAGTCTGCGGATCCACAACTTGGCAATTACCTTGTGGATCCACAGCTACGTTGAAAATGGTATGACAAAATTAATAATAATAATAATAATAATAATAAATTTAAATATTTTTTTTACAAAACAATGAAATATTGAAAATCCTTTGTTATTAATGACATAAGATGAAAAACAAAATACCAGTAATGGCTTAGCTTCCAGAAAATGTGACAAAAAATTAGCCTAATAAAAAATTTGTTTCTAAGTAGTCTAAACATTGTATAAAGCATAAATCATGTCAACTACAAAAATTACAAACACTTCTTGCTTCAGTATTTCTGCAGGACAACGCGGATTAATATTAATCCGTGGATTATATTATAATAATAGATAATAATTGCGTTACTATAATCCAGCAATAGATTATTATAATCTAGTAATAGATTATTATGATTACTCGGGCTTTCCAAGGGAAACGCCAGAGTTGAAATTCCGGCTTTGTCCTTAACAAGTCAAGTCAAGTCCTTAACATGCATGGGTGTGGCAAATCACTGTCAAGTCCTTCTTAGTGCAAACAGCTACATTTCAATCATGTGGTGCCAGAACAAACAAAAGGATGAATAAAAACTATACATGTATATAGAGCTTGAGAAACATAAGCCCAATCAGATAGATGCAAGAAATGTAAGAACCTCTCTAGAAAAAGGTATAGCTTTCTCAAAGTAAAGCTACGGCATCTCCGAAGAAAAGACACAAGAGTCTACATACTGTGCTTGCAAATATTTCTAATCAAACAGCTGGGCCCGGCATCACAATATAGAATGCAAGTAAGCAACATGTTCACGGTAAATTTTATGTTCTGTTTTTCAAGAGCAAATGCTTGGAGATTTAAAACTTATCTTGCAATAGAAATGAGCCTAAACAACACATAAGCACATGGCAAATCAAAGAGGTGTCAAACTCGGCAAAGCAATGTGCCGACAAGAAGGGAGAAAAACAGGCACCTGTCACACTGATAAAGCAGTGAAAAGAGTTCCCAGCCTCAAAAAACCACTGACTGCTACAATGTCCTATCGTTCCAAGAACAGGTGGAATCCTGTGCATGCGCATATCTTAATGCTGCTGACCAGAAGGGTACGACCTGTCTTCCTTACTGTTAACTCCAACAAATTGCAGTTACATGTAAATGCTGCATACACATGTATTATACAAATTGTTATATTTCTAAGCTCATGTTCAGAAATTAATTCAGTCTTACTTCAAAATGTGATTGACAGCATGAAGACAATAAAGCCGTCTTATTTCATCTCCATTTTGGAAGGTTCGGTTGGAATAAAATACATCCTGAAATTAGAAGAGAATTGCCATGAACTATTCAACATCACGAATACCAGGGGAAGACTAATAAAGACAAAAACCACTCGGTGACTATACACATTCAGGGGTTTCATGAAGGATTGGGCAAATTGACCAGCTGTGAGGATGATTTTGTTGACATGGTTTGACCATCGAAGAAAAGCCCTTATTATAAAGAAGTTGAGTTCAAAAAAGGTTTGTTTGCATGTGAAGCAATGGCCAGTTGCCCTACTGCTGAGAAAGTTTTAAAATGAAACTCCCTACAATTCCATAAGCCTGACGGACTGATTGAATGACAAACTGACCAACCAATGGGCTCACAGACGGATGGACAAACAGACAGATGGAACAGCATTTGGACTAGCTGAGCATTAGCAGCTGACTGAATGACTGACTGACCGACTGACTCGCAGACCAACAAACTGATAAACCAACAAATAGATGGACTGACTGACCAGGTGACTGACTGATGGGCCAACAGACAGACAAATAGATGGATGGATGGATGGACAGAATGATGGACTAACCAAGCAACCAACTGGTTGAATGGGTAGTGGGTTGGTTTAGATTAACAACTTGATGCATAAATAACTGAGCAATCATATTAACACCAACTTTCCTCTTACGACACTGACAGTAGGAAAAATCTGTGACTTAACAAACTTATTTAGTTTACTGACCTTATATGAGTTGATCTTATGAAAAAGATCCCGCTGAAGAGGAGTGAACACACCTGTCAAATAAACATCCAAAATATACATAAAGTGGCACAATGTATGTTAGAAGCGACTAAATATATAAGAAAGATTTACAAAGCAATTATCATCATTTAAAGAGCAAAAATAAATTCCTGACGGAAATGTCAAAGTCAGGAAAAAGAATCTGATTTCTACTTCTGTATAATTGAAACTATATATTAGTTATCTTTATATATTCTTGACTTGATAATGACGTTATGTTAATGTCGAAACGTCGTCGATTTTAGCTTTCTATAGCTTTTTATTGTTTTTTAACTTTTTTAAATCTTACAATGTTATTAAGGAACGTTTTGTCGCAAGTTTTTATTGTCACTTCTTCTACATATATATTAGTTGTTATTCTTATTTATTAACTTCTCAGCAGCCATATTAGCCTCCCAAAACAATGAACTAGCAGTTACATAGGTGTCGCAAACCAATTTTATGAGAACTGAACTCTTTTCTTGCATAAACACATTCTTTGTTCCAAGAAATTTGCATGGCTGCTGGCCTCATGACTGAAAATGCTCAATGTACAACTTTTTTACTAGATGAGCAGTTCTGATCATTAAAAAAAATTAAAATCAGACAAAAAATAAAATGACCAAAATGACACACCTTCAGATGCAGATATTTTATTACTGGCCTGCCATGCTTGACCAAGTCTTGCTTTTATCTGCAAAAAGATAAATTTATGTTGATGGCCATAAATTTACAAGCAGATCATTGTAAGGCAGAACTTTTGATGGGTAATGTGTTGGAAAGAAATGCATTAATTACCCTCTTGCAAAATGCAGACTTATATGAAACAAAAAGTCTTTCTTATTTCATATGCCGACTTTAATTTAGTTTTAGAATCTTCAGACTGCCAATTTTTATGCATTCAGGAACTATCTTACTAGAACTTTCTAGAAGTTTCACTGTACAGGTTTTTGTAGATTGCGTAGCAAGACCCTTGTCAACTTGTTACTGCGTTAGAGTGAAAAATATTTTGCTTTAATGTATTATGTTACAAGCTTGTTGTTAGTGGTTTCTTGTAAATAGCAGGGTGGTTTTAGCATGTTTTTCAATACAATGATTGCAAAAAAAATGTTGAAAGAACAAGAAAAGTCTCTGGAAAACTACAAAACTAAATAAAATAAACAAATCCACACTTGAAAAATATCGGTACCATGATTACCATAATGTATAATTAAAATAAAAATCCTTCAGAGACACTGTGCTACCAAAATAACACCAAAAAATTGGAATAAAATCAATCTGATTCTGTACAAGCTGCTTTTTATCTTACTATTTTGTAGATGACAACACTTTAAACATTACCTTCAAATCAGTAAAAGTTGTCTCCTTGTCAATGTTTATATCTACAGTGGGTAAGTCCTCGACAGCTGGAACTATCTCAGTTATGCTACCAAATGAAGGAATCTGAGAATGAAAAATGACAAATTAATGTGCAATGTTATTTACAGTGTTGTTACACTTCTGCCCTGGTATATCCAACTAGTGAGACAATCTCAGATGGTGCAGAATGCAATTGATAGCTCTGACACGGTAGGTCCCAGAATCCCTGCCTGGTTCACTCCACTCCCTTACATGTTGGGTTCTACCACAAGGAAAAGCACTTAAGGTTGATGTGTGATCCCGTATGCAATGTATCTTCCACCTAATGTATAGCCAACATGAACGGTAACTACATGTAGTCTGCGCATGTGTTTAGAGCAAAATTGGCTTTGTTCTAAAGAGAATAGTAGCACAAGGAGAGCAAGGGATTTTCTGAAACAAATATATAGCTTTGATGTTATTCATAAATTTGAGGTAGGTGTAACATGTTTTACGTAGTACACACAGGCACCTTACCCACCCTACCCTCTTGCTGCAATGGTAATGAATTAATTGAAATTATGCAAGAGGGGCGTAAGTGAAGTTAAGTTAGTAAACATTCCCTTGTATTTTTTTTCGGCTGGTTTGCACTTTGCTTCAGAGAAAAACGAAGTCAAAATATCGAAGCGTGCACAATGAACGCATTACAAAGCGGAACGAGAGCATTTCAGCCAAAAAAATGATACAGAAGAATGTTTTTCTACTAAATTGAAAAGCACATACAAAAATTCAGGCACTTTTGAAGGAAAAAATTTACCCGAAAAAGTCACTTACGCCCCTCTTGCACCAAGCCATTCAATTATACAAACATTGAAGTTTACACCTTAACACCTTAGCGCCTTATCAACTTAGTGCCATAGTTCGTTAGCGGCAGGCAGCCCCCAAACCATCCAAATAGTGCATTCTGCACTGAAAATGAATAACGCTATCAACCAGATAAATCACTATCCACTGGATAGCTTAGTTTGTCTGTAAGCACTTATTCAGAGCATAACAATTTGTCTGGTGGATATGTTATGGTTCAATTTTATTTTTGGTTTAATTTCTGTTAAACCAGTTTAAATTTTTCAAACTGGTTCATATTTTTCAAACTGGGTTGAAATTTTCAAACCAGTTTAATTTTTAATTTTGAGCAGAATGTGAGCATGTGTCTTAATAATTTGGGTTAAGCACTCAAGTTAGTGATTAGGCCTAAGCACTTATTTAGAATGGTTAGCTTTGATGTTAGGCTGGGAACTTTGCATATGAGTTAGTGGTTTGGGTTGAGCTCTCAGGTTAGTGATTAGACCTGATTAGGCCTAAGCTCTTATTTGGAATTGATTAGCTTCTTAGTAATAAAGACAAAGTTCATGTATGAATAAATTAAAATGTATATGTATTTATGAATAAATTAAAATTTATATGAGAGGGGCTTGGGGTGATGAACTGATAATTAAAACAAGTATGAGAGCTCTTGCATCCATTGCTTTCATGGTCAAGTGGTAATGACAGTGGGAAGCAGATCCAGAGGTCGGCGGTTCAAATCCCGGTGAGTACGAGATAAAAAGAAAAAAAAGCGAAACCTACTGTTAATTAGTATTCAAGCTTAATGGGGATTTGGGGGAAGGGGTAGAGTAGATGGGAGAATAAATCAGGAGAAACTCAGCGAGAAAAGGAGAGAATAGGTTAGAGGAATGTTAAGAGATATGATATTTTCCCTTTTTATATAAGATAGTTGACAAAAAAAAACTGGTTTGAAAAATTCAACTATGAACCAGTTTCAAAAATATAAACTAGTTCAAAAATATAAACTAGTTTGAAAAATTTAAACTGGTTTAAAAAAAAAAATTAAACCAGAAGTAAATTTAAACCATAACAGATACATGTCGTTATCCACACTTTTAACAACTGGGCCCTCAAGAAAGAAAGAAAACATGGTACAATGTGTGTTATAAAAGCATAGTAGAAAGATGGCTCTACTGTTTAAAAAATGAAATTAAAATAATAAGTGAAAATAAAAAGCTACTGACAGTTATACTCAACAAAACTGATACAGCTGTGGTAGTTTTGCTGGATGATTTTTTATTTATTGAGATCTACTATTACAGTGCGACTACTCCAACCAAGGCCACCCGACAAAAAGTTCCACAAATTTATCAAATAAAAATCGCAGAGGTTAGCAATAGTTTTCCAACAAATTAACTTTGTAATCAAGCTCTACATCCCAAAGGCAACAGATTTGTGGTCATTTTAGATAATTTGTTTGAAAACTATTGTTAACCTCCACGATTTTCATTTGTTAAATTTGTAGAAAATTATGTCGGGTGGCCTTGGTTAGAGTAGTCGCACTGTAACGGAATAATGAGCCTGACCTGGGTTGTCTGAAAGGTAGATACATGTAACACTATCCACAGGATAAATCACTATCCAGCAGATAGCGTGGCTTGTGTTGTTAACACTTAGCTGCTGGATAGCGATCTATCCTGTGGATGGCATTATCCAGTCTATCAACAACTGGGGTAATAAATATCAATTCCCCTTACTGATTGCTATATGTTTCTTTTAATACCAGTTCAAAGAATGTGGTGGTGGATCAATGTATCATTGAGTGAAAATGTTACATACTTTTCTTGTTTTCTGCTGCCATGTTCTGAGATTGCCTAGAGACTTCTCGACACTTTCATCAAGGTCTTGTTCAAAATGAACAGTAAATGGATCTTTAGATTCTACAGAGAGAGGTATTAATAATCTATTAATACAACTTAAAATCAAGAAACCACTGTCTTTATATTCCATTCATATCACAGATTTAAGCCATATAGAAATCTATCTTAAAGACAAAAAATTCATATACAGTATCTGAAACATTTTACTGGTAAAGTAAAGTTTAATTTTCCACTAGCTGCTCTCTTTGTCAAGAACGGATGATCAAAGAACCTGAGTTCTTAGAATTGCCTGAGATTTATGAATTTAGCTAATACAGCATGACTGTACATGTACCTGTTAAGGTTTTTCCTTTACTATTTTCATTGTCGCTTCCATTATCATCATCCTCCTTTTCATCATCGTCATCACTTTCTTCATTTACTACATTTTCTTTTCTATAATCATCGCCGATATTCTCAGTTTTGTAATCATTGTCATCACCAAAATTGTCATCCTTATCACTATCATC
Organism: Micromussa lordhowensis; assembly: GCA_964020085.1. Lineage (NCBI taxonomy): Eukaryota > Metazoa > Cnidaria > Anthozoa > Scleractinia > Lobophylliidae > Micromussa > Micromussa lordhowensis. Next base: position 26,769,163 of record OZ026600.1, on the reverse strand, counting down.
ATGATCATCCTCATTATCATCAATGTCATCATTACTGTCAGCTTGAGTGACGTGGCTTTTTCTCGCTGTATCAATGCCAGCATCACTACCCTCTTCTCCATCATTCTGTTTTGAAACCAAGACAAGGCAAGTTATAGCTTAGAAGGTGCTGAGTATTTGTCACAGTGTAAATCATTTTAATTCCAGTGATGTTATGGTCAACTATTGCATGCAAACTGCGCTATAAAGGTCTACACCAGGGTATCTTTGGTTATTTGGCATTAAGGTATCAAGCAAAGGTCAGGTTACCTACTTGATCATGAAGATAAAATCTCTAGATGGGTACATGTACCTGAAAAGTCTCTGGTCTTGTCGATTTTATGTCACCATTAACATGCTTTCTAACTTCTGAAACATCTTCCTCACTTTCAACTTGTTCCATTTTTTCTTCATCTACATCTCCTTCACTCTCATCCTCCTTCCATTTCTCTTTTAAGTCATCTCTGTACAATCCAGAATTGATGCCTAATGAGTCCACCAACTCAAAGTATGGATTAGCAATCTCCTGTTCACTATCAGAACTTTCTGATTCATGATTCTAGAGAAAACAGAGAACAAAAACAATATTTAGCTTCAAATTCCGATGATTGTTCGACACAACCACCAGTTACTTCCTGAGAACTGGCACTGGTTTAAAACAGGTTAAGTTTGTTAGAATCTAATGGAGACAACAGATCCTTAAGGTTTCTATCAGAAGCCAACAACTACTGGAAACTTACAAAACATTTTCAAAACTAACGGATGGACGTCAAATAGAACAACTTAATTTGCTAACAATAGACAGATCAACAACCTCTACACAAGTCTTACAACCATCATCATCAGGGTTAATTAAAGATCGAGTAGTGACTATTATGCTTTTTGCACGTCTGTTATGCTTTTGGTTTACAGTGTGCAATGCATCATGGCTGAAACTGGGTCTTTAAACTGACCAATCAGTTTCAATGGACCAGACTTAAAATACTGTTGGCTGATTAACACCTACAACAGTTCTTTTTGCAACTACCTTCACCTATATGATTGCACTAGCTGGTAATCGAGCCTATTCCATTTTAAGTGGTATCTTTTAGGGGTCAAATATAGCTCAAGCCATGTCCAGATTGGTCTCCTTAAGGGTCTAATCCAAATTTTCTGACAAGTGTTCCCAACCTTTTCATATTAGATTCCCCCACAGGAGTATAATTTAAACTGTATGATGCCAACTTTTGATTCCTTTTTATTGCATGCAAACTTTGGAAGAATTTCAGCTACAAGATATCAAGTGGATTTTAAGCTATGCTGCTGCTATTTTTTCTTTCAGGCTCCCTGTGGAGCAAAGTCTGAAATAGGTTGAAGACTTTTTTTTGTTTTTAAATGTCAAAAGTTCATTATTCTACCAAGTGATTGACTTAACAACAGTTATTTTACAAATTTCTGTAGCCCTTCAATTCGTGCATTTCTTCCTGTTTAATGAAGGGTAAGAGCTTTGATACCTTCAAGATTCTTGAAGCATTAGTGGAGTGCAATAACACCGTATTCTACCAGGTCACCGCAGCAGAGATTCCATGAGATAGCGCATGCGCATAGCTGACCAATTTTTGTGCTTGTGCCGCCATCTTGGCAATGCTGGTCAGTTAGCACAGAACAATCCGGTGTTTATCCTCACCATCGTAAAGTCACTCTTCAAGTTAATCATACCTCGGCAATCTTTGCGAAGCAAAGTTTATCACTGCCGTGTATTTTAGTCAAATCAATATGTCTACGCCGGGTTCCGGCGTTCTTGATAACATCCTTGATGTGACCATGGAGTCACCGACTGAGTCAAATTCGCAGAATTTGACAAGTAAAGGACCAACGCTTACAGGAGCGCCTCTGCAACACTCATCTACATCTGCTGCAAACACGAGTCAGGTTTCTGACTCTGCTAAAGGCGAGGGAGAAGCTAGGCTTCTCCAAAAAATCGACCTTCTGACAAGCCTCGTGCAGGACATGGCACCCATTGTCAAAACTTTAAAAGAGGCTCACGAGGCCGCGTTCTTACAAGATTTGGATGCTGACGACGATCTACCGTTGTCTGACAGCGAGAAGGAGGATGATCCTCCGCCAAAACGAGCCCGAATTACGCCTCTATCGGACAAACCATCCAGCTCGAAAACGACAGATGAATCAGCGACCGACGCCAGGGGCAAAGTAGATTCACTTGTCACCGAAGTGACGGAAGACGAAGTCACGGGGCCAGCGATTTCTGAAAAAATCGCAAACGTTCTTAATAACATCCTCGCCAGTGGCCTAAATGACCAAGCCACTAAGCGGCGAAAAGAGAACATTCACCGGCCCACAAACAGCAAATTACTTGCTCAAACTCGTGTCAATCCTGAGATTTGGGAGATCGCTAAAAAGCAAACACGAAGCATGGATGCTAGGCTTCAAGCCTTGCAAGACACCCTGATTAAAGGGCTAATCCCACTGGCCGACGTGACGGGAAAAGTGGGCGAATCTCTGGATTCAGACGCTGCCATGCCAACCAAAGAGTCTTTGTGGGAGGCTCTATCAAATTCACTCCTTCTTGTAGCGGCGGCTAACCATAGCTTGAATATTTGCCGCCGTGACCTGTTCAAAACTGATCTAGACGACAGCTACAAGACCTTGTGTAACAACAAGCACCCAATTGGAAGCGAACTGTTTGGTGACGATCTAGCCGAACGGCTGAAAACAGTTACTGAGAGTAACAAAGCAGCCAAACAACTTACGGGATCCACCAAGTCTCGTTCTCAGAAGTATAAAGGGCCATCAAAGTCTTTTTTGGGCCAAGGGGGGCGCAATCAGCGCCCCTTCAACCAGTACAACAACCATGGCAGAGGCTATCAGAGGAGCACTCGCCCCTCGTACAGGAAGGCACCTCTCAAAACCGAGACGAAAACAACAAAACAGACTGTGAAACAGTCATAACTCATTCTAAGGTAAGCTCTGCACCCACCCTTATTATGGGTGGAAGAATTAAGAATTTTCTTGCTAAGTGGCGAGAAATCACTTCTGACAGAACTATTCTGTCTGTTGTACAGGGCTACAAACTCGAGTTTTATGACATACAGCCTGTTCAACTAGGTAGCGTTAGGCCTACCATTCTGAACACTGAGGCAGCACTGGCCTTAGATCAACAGATTGAAAAGTTTTTGTCTAGGGGTATCATTGTTGAGTCCCAACATGAACCCACTGAATTCATATCCCCAGTTTTTCTCAGAGAGAAGAAAAATGGGAGTTTCCGAATGATTTTAAACTTGAAAGAATTCAATCGTTTTATTATTTACCATCATTTTAAGATGGATAATATTGAAACTTGTGTTCACTTGATGAAACCTGGCTGTTTTATGGCATCCATTGACCTTTCAGATGCTTATTTTTCTGTACCTGTTGACAGGTCACATCAAAAATATCTTAAGTTTATGTGGAAAAGGAAGCTTTATAAATTTACTTGCCTTGCACAAGGTCTTGCCTGTGCTCCCAGAGTGTTTACCAAATTACTCAAACCTGTCTACGCTTATCTTCGACTCAAAGGGCATGTTTCTAGTGGGTATTTAGACGACTCCTTTTTAGAAGGAGACACTAGTGCGGCATGCTCATCCAACGTTCAGGATACCTTAACCCTTTTAGGGGACTTGGGTTTCTGCCCTAATTTGGATAAATCAGTTGTTCAACCTACCCAGGTCCTTGAACATCTGGGTTTTATTTTAAATTCATTGGACATGTCTGTTAGCATAACAGATCGCAATTTTGGCAAACTGCTTGACTCAGCACACCAGATCTTGCAATCTACACTGGTCCCTATTAGACGGGTTGCTCGTTTAGTGGGCATTATGGTATCTTTTTTCCCTGGTGTGGAGTATGCTAGACTATTTTACAGACAACTTGAGATTGAAAAATCAACTGCACTAAAAAATTCCAACTGGAATTTTGAAAGTTATATGATGTTGTCTGATACAGCCAAAAATGACATAGTCTGGTGGATGAACCATGCCAAAACATGCAAAAGAAAGATTAGTCATGGGAAAATCACAAGAGAACTCAAAACAGATGCCTCTACCCTAGGGTGGGGAGCCTTTTCAGATGGGCTTTCTACAGGTGGCAGGTGGTCCCCTCAAGAAGCTCAATTACATATTAATGCTTTAGAGCTCCTCGCTGTTTTTTGGGGTCTCAAGGCTTTATGCTCCTCAGAACATCACTGCCACATTAAAGTTCTGTCTGATAATACCACCACGGTATCATACCTGAGGAACATGGGAGGATCCCATTCTACCCCTTGCAATAATATTTCCAGAGACGTTTGGCTTTGGTGTAAGGACAGAGATATCTGGATTACACCTGCACACATCCCTGGGGTTGAGAATATCGAAGCAGACTCTGCTTCTCGGGTCTTTAATGACCGAACAGAATGGAAACTAGATCAACAAGTGCTGTCAGCCGTTTTTTCCTTGTTTGGAAACCCTGACCTTGATTTATTCGCCTCTAGACTTAACCATCAATTGCTTCGCTATGTTTCATGGATTCCTGATCCCAATGCTATTGGAGTAGATGCTTTTACATTAGACTGGGGACCACAATTTAACTATGTTTTTCCCCCCTTCAGTTTAATTCCACAAGTTCTGTAATCTCTGCTGCTGTGATGACCTGGTAGAACCTCAATCAAACTTCACCTTACAGGTAAGTCTCGTTTAATTTACAATTTTCCCTTCATCTTCAAGAAGTCACTTTGCAATTGCGTGTCACTTTGCAATTGAAGTGGCACAAGTCTAGTAATAAAGTATTTTCATTACCTGAGCTCCATTGAATTCTTGCCTTGGTCTCTTCACCATTTTCTCGTGTCTAAAGGATAAGTGAAACAAGTAGGGAACAACACGAGTTGGTCAAGCAAGCTTCTGGATTCGAAACACGTGTGCACAAACGAAATATGTCAACAAACCCAGCAAAGAAACCTGGGAAGAAACCTACTCTACATCTGCAAGATGCTCTTTTCCATATTCTTTAAGATGCCGCTTTTGACCTTTTGATGCTTTTTTACCGTTTTTCTTCGTTCGATCGTGTTGTCTTCTTCGGTTCCCTAAGCTCCTGCCTTTCGCCATCTTGAATGTTGAACAGGGTAAGACTGGGTACCAAGGTGGCCGACGAATCATCGGATTTCTTCGCCAAACTTCGTACACACTTCGTGCATCAACGGAGACAACTCGTTCCACATCTCCACGAATGCTACGAATGCAAGATGTCCGCTGTATTGAAGGTGGGAATTTTAACTGTTAGCGACAGATGCTTTCGTGGAGAAGCCGAGGACAAGAGTGGACCAAATTTGCAGAAGCTAGTGAAGTCCTCTAATTTAAATGTTAAAGAAGTTCTGCGTGATTGTGTCCCTGACGAACGGAATGAGATCAAAAGAGTACTTCTCAACTGGTGCGATTTGGAAGAGTTGCACCTCGTGTTAACTACAGGGGGGACGGGTTTTTCTCCCAGAGATGTCACCCCTGAAGTGACCTCGGAAGTCCTCGAAAAGCCTGCACCAGGACTTTCACTGGCAATGCTGAGCGAGTCACTTAAAGTCACACCAATGGCCATGTTGTCCAGGGCAACCTGTGGGATAAGGAGTAGGACAATCATTGTCAACTTACCAGGAAGTCTCAAGGGATCCCAGGAATGTTTCCAGTTTGTTCTACCTGCTTTGCCGCATGCAATAGAAGTGTTGCATAACAGTCCAAATGTGGGCATCACACATTCATCCATGCAGGGCCCAGCCCATTCTTCAGTTTCCACCCATCATATGTGTCCACATAAAGCCCACGGCAAAGCAGTCAGAGATCTCAGCAAAGTTGCCGAGAGAGATCGTCATTCTCCATATCCTCTTGTTCTAATGGATGAAGCCCTTTCTATGATAATGGCAAATTCTCAACGCCTTCCACAGCAGGTTATAACTGTAGAGGATTCGATAGGTTATATACTGGCTTCAGACATGTTTGCCAAAGAGCCATTCCCTCCTTTCCCTGCATCAGTCAAAGATGGGTATGCTGTGTTGGCGTCAGACGGACCAGGGGAACGTTTGGTCCTGGGCCCCGTCACTGCGGGGGAAGTCGCAGCGTGTAACGTGATGTCTGGTTGTGTGATGCGCATTACAACAGGTGCACCATTACCTCCAGGAGCTGATGCAGTTGTGCAAGTTGAAGATACTGAATTACTTGAAAGTGACAATGAAGGGAGAACTGAGAAAAGGATTAAAATTCTTACAACTCCTAAGCCTGGGCAGGATATAAGGCCCATTGGTTTTGATGTGACTAAAGGTCAGCAAGTTTTAGCAGCTCTTCAGAAGCTAGGACCAGCCGAATTGGGTCTCATGGCTTCTTTGGGATTGACTGAGGTTGAAGTGTTCCAAAAACCAAAAGTTGCTGTCCTTTCTACTGGAAATGAGGTGGTCAGTCCAGGTGAGGAAACCAGAGCAGGACAAATCAGAGACAGCAATAAAATTGCTCTGAAGTCACTGATCAGAACACATGGATTTGAGGCGCTTGATTTGGGAATAGCAGCAGATAACCCTCAAGACCTTGAAAACAAACTTTCTGTGGGCCTGGAAAAAGCTGATGTTCTCGTGTCATCGGGCGGAGTGTCAATGGGGGAGAAAGATTTCCTGAAACCTGTTCTGGAAGATCTACTTGGAGCCACCATCCACTTTGGACGAGTATTCATGAAGCCAGGCAAGCCAACAACCTTTGCAACAACCATGATCAATGGTAAGAAGAAACTGATATTTGCCCTTCCTGGAAATCCTGTCTCAGCTATGGTTACATTCAACTTGTTTGTCCTCCCAGCATTGTGCAAGTTGGCTGGCTTCCAACATCCTCAGTTAACTAAAATTAGAGCTAAGTTGCCACAGCAAGTTGATCTGGATCCAAGGCCGGAATATCACCGAGTTGTTTTGTCTTGGAAGCCAGGAGAAGCAGTGCCATCAGCAATATCTACTGGCAGTCAATGTAGCAGTAGGCTGCTAAGTATGAGGACTGCTAATGCTCTGCTTGTGTTGCCACCTAGGAGTGATACTCTAACCAGAATCGATGCAGGAGAGATTGTTGATGCATTGATAATAGGTGAAATCTAATCAGAGAACCATTGAAGGATCACTGAAGTTTTTTTGCATTTATGAAGAAATGGGTGCTGTTAACAAGAACAGTGATTCACGTAGCACATGTACAGAACATTTCCGAAAACTTAATTGGGAAAACCTAAGGAATCGGAGGCTTTTTAAATGGAGAGACTCCAGATTATTAATCAAATAGATTCATCTTTCGTAATGATACAACTAGTTATAGATTAAGAAATAGTGAAATGAGGCTGGCTCTTCTTCAACCTCACACCGATTATGTTGGAAAAAGTTTCTCTTATAGCGATGCCACGCTGTGGAATAGCCTTCCAACTGATATCAGAGTATCTAAAACACGGAAGAAATGGGAAATTCATTTTATTACAGAAAAGCGACATGAATATTAGTTATGGATTAGGAAACTCAATATTAGAGCGGTTTTCAATTGAGTAATTATTACTTTGGTTTTGGTTTTAGTTTTACTACAGTTTGAGATTGGCTGAGTAGTCTAACTGGTACATGGCTTGGTTTTGCTTCCATGGGACTCGATTAACAACTGCTATAGTACTATTATTGGTTTAAAAGTTCAGAGCCTTATTGTAGGACTGCTAGCTATAGCTAGATAGATAAATAGTAAATTTTTGTTTGGTACATTAGAAAAATTTGCATACGGGACAGTTGCTTTTAATAGGAACTCTGATCAGAAACTATATTTTCAACAAATGCTCCAAACCCAAGAATAAAGTGCTTTTATGAGAAAACATTATATAAGTTGAAAAATTTACCATGATGCAGGGCTATTTTGTGATAAGTTGCTCATAAGCATACCATCAAAATGATTGATAGTAGGTTGTTTGGTGGTTGTTGTTTTTTTTTTTCTGAAACGTATTATTTTATCCTAACTATCTACCCACCCCTCCCTGGCGATAACGACGTGTAGGTTGCGCAACACACAGTACGCATGTACGTGTCGTTATAGTCGTCGTCTTCCGGTAATTCTGCCGACGAAGATTGAAGATGAGTTCTTCTTTAGGGCTTTTTCTAGGTGGAATTTTCGCTCTTGTGGTCGCTGGATACATTGCTCAAAGTCGTCTCCCTCCTCCCAAACCTAAAATAATCGGCATAGATTTGGGAACGACATTTTCTTGTGTAGGAGTCTACCAAGCAATTACAGGGCATGTTGACATCTTGGCTAACGAGAATGGCAGTAAAGTTATCCCTAGCGTCGTTGCTTTCACGAAAAATGGTGTTCTTGTGGGTAAAAGAGCCTTGGATCAAGCTGAGCTGAATCCAAAATTGACTATTTACGACGCAAAGCGCTTTATTGGGAAGAAGTTTTCGAAAGAATACTTACAAACGTTGTCGTCCTTGTACCAGTTTAAAATTACTTCCGACGAAAAGGACAATCCGATGTTCGTCGCTGAAACTCATGGCAACCAGACGTTAGTTTCACCAGAAGAGATTGGTGCTTCTATATTGAAAGAATTAAAACGAACTGCTGAAAGAAATGTCAGCAGATCAGTCAATCAAGCCGTAATGTCGGTTCCAGCAGAGTTTGACTTAGCGCAGAGAAATGCTACGATAAAGGCTGCTTCTCTCGCCGGGATCAAAGTTGTCCGTCTCATAAATGAGCCCACAGCGGCAGCAATGGCTTACGGTCTTCACAAGAAAGAACGAGTCTCGAATGTTATGGTTGTGGACCTGGGCGGCGGTACCTTAGATGTATCGTTGTTGAACATTCAAGGTGGAATGTTTGTAACTATGGCCATGGCAGGGAACAACAGGTTGGGAGGGCAAGATTTCAATATAAGACTCATGTCTTATCTACTGGCAGTTATAAACAATAGGTTTGGCGAAGAATTGACAAATGCCGAAGACATACAGCGTGTCAGGCAGGAGGTGGAATCAACTAAAATAAACTTGACATCAGAGGAAGCTGTAGTTGTAAGGTTGCCTCTGCCCTCTCTGAATCAAGGGAAGAAACTTGCCATATTTGAGGAAAAGATCTCACGATTAACTTTTGAAAAGTTGAATGAAGACTTATTTCAAAAAGTTCTAGAACCTGTTGAAAGGGTTTTAAAAGAAGTTGACCTTCCGAAGGAGGAAGTCGATGAGGTAGTGCTTGTTGGAGGATCCACTAGGATACCAAGAGTGCGGGAGCTTATTGCAAAGTACTTCAATGGGAAGAAACCCAATGTTTCAATAGACCCTGAGCTTGCTGTAGCCACTGGAGTAGCCATACAGGCAGGCATCATTGGCGGCATGTGGCCGCTTCAGGTGTCGGCCCTAGAACTGCCAAATCACAATCTCAAAAAGATTCAGATTAACTCCTAATTTATATGTATAAAACTGTATTTAAGCAAGTAATTTATTTTAAATGATTAGACTGTGATCTCTAGATTTCTATCTTTTGATAGTTGATGCAGCCTGAGTAGACTATCATGCATAGAAATTGAGATTGAATAATCTAATTGTGTTAGTATAAATCTACTAATTGTTCAAAATTTAGAGAACGATACTCGTCAAAGACACTTCGAAAACACAAAACTGTGCACTGCTAGGCTACTCGCCAACAACAGAAGAGATAGTAGTGTAGCCAATAAGAGAATGGCAATCATGATAGAATGCTAGTAGATTTATACAAAAATATAATAGAATAGATATTGCCACTGATTGAAAAAAAAACAAACAAAAGAAGGGTCCTAACTGGGTCAGGGCAACTTTAAGTGCAAAGTTGTTGAATTTGGCTCTTGAAATCAGAGCACAAATTCAGCTAAATAGAAACCAAGTCAATGGCGTTTCTTCCCCACAAAGAAAAATTAAACAAAAATCCTCACTTACATGTGACTTCACTAACTACCCTCCTCATTTTTCAAGACTGGTAATATCAATATTTTATTATTTAATATACAGTTGTATCCAGTGGGTTGTAATGTGGAAATTCTAATACTGTCCATATATGACTCTCAGTTTTATTTATTAAAGTGAATGGTCTTATTTTACCCAAAGAAGTCTATAGGGGTCGTAATCTGACCCAAAAATAAATTGAGACCACCCTGAGTATAGCATAGCAGTTTCTTTATATGTATGAGTGGTAAAAGGATCCTGTGACAGATCGGGATCTGCCGCTCAGGGAAATTAAGAACGCAATCACCTGTATTCCTTTATACTGATATTTAAGTACATTCTCAAAACCGATACCGCAAGGAATACGTATAATTCAAATATATAAGATAATTTTCCATCACATTCTCCAACAATTGCAGAATTTGGTCATTTCATGTTTTCTTGTTTTACAGAGAATGAATAGGTAGCGTATTAAAATGTGTAGAGCCGTTATTGTGCTCATTAGAAACATTTTATTTCGGGATGGTCTTGCTGCCGTCCCAGTTGTGGTTTGTTTTAAGTCCCTACCATTCAAAGTAAATAATTTGAATCAATAACATGTCACTCACTGTAAAATTTAAATATATTATTTTATTTATTAGAAATTTCAATAAAAATGTCATGCATGAATTCATTTTCTTTTAAATAATTATTGTTGATTATTACCGTCAGTCAAATTGATTTATACCACACATATATTTGTTAAAAAAAGAGGGTAACTACTCCAAGACTATAACACAACATATATAGAAAGTTGGCCTTCACTTAATCATCGCCCTCAAGTTAAGTGAGAGGAAGAACTAATAGAATGGCAATATTATTGGAAAGGACTTTTGGAAAAGTTGTTCAAAGGCTGGATAACACTTTCCACTGGATAAATTGTCGGGCTAATTTTAATGCTTACAAAATAATTAACAATTATTGGACGAGGTTGAGCAAAATATCGTGATTTGCCAGTGGCGAGCCGATCAATTATTTGCCGAAGCCAAAGGCTGACAAATCACGATATTTTGCGATACCCGAGTTCAATAATTGTTATATCATTCGCTCGCCAAGTTTGTTTTCATATTTTAATCACTTCCTGGAAGCTCAGGGAAGCAGTTTGCCACTTTTCTTTCAAGAACGTGGTTCCAACTATGCATGAGCAGAATGTTATTTGCAGCAAAACACGTTTAGACGGTACTACGCATGAGCAGACCATTATTTGTAGGCAGTTATTTGCAGGTCACGTGGTGGGCTCGCGGCCAATGTAAAGAAAGGAAAAAATGCATCGAATGATAATTTTTTTTATTTGCAGCCATTTATGAATAGGGTCTATAGACTGAAGTGGCAGAGCTTATTAAAAGTTACAGTCAGGCCACACTGCCAAACCTTGTTCCTGAGTCTGTAGCAAGTAGAACCTAGTGTTTTAAACTTTACTAACTCTGAACTCACCCCTCTCGCCTTAGTACGAGTTTTTGTCGGTGATTTTAATTAGCCAATCGTGGCTCAGAATATGTTTGTGTGCACATTTGAACTTCGCTGTCATGATTTTGCAGATTTTTCATCTTTGTTATATTTTCTTGCCGTGTTTAAGATTTTAGGCCAGCCTTGCTGCTGTTTTTTTTGGAGTTTTGAGTCCAGCTTCTTCACCGTTTTTAGCCATTGTGATTCGTTGTTTATTGTATGTTCCGGATTACGTGGCTGGTTCATTAAATAGTTCATATATTTGGAGTCTGAGCCTACAACTCACGGAATACAATTCCCAACACCTAGCCGTATTATTACCCCTCGCCTCCAACTCCATTTGCCACACACTGATACTCACATTTATCTGATAATGTTCAATTCCTTCAGTCCCAGCACAACATCAAAACCTTACCGAGCCTTTTCTTAAGTGCTGTTTACTTTGTTGGACTCCATGTGATTTTAGTAAAGAAATCATTTTTATGAGCTACTATGATCAGCACCTTTGTCTATTTGCTGGACGATATTTTGACTGTTAGTTCTTGGTTTCTTTTGATTTTGATCATTAGCTCAGGGTTTACCCTTTTTTTCAGCCAGTAAGCCAACAGAATCTCAAGGGTTCAGTCCCTTCAGTTCAACTTCATATGTTCCCTTTAAAATATTGGCCCCCCACTGAACACCCACCCTTCCCCCAACCCCTTGGGACTTCTAACTTTCCCCCATGGGTGCTGAGCTTCAAATTTATGTGCAAAATCCTTTGTCTGGAAACATCAGTGCAAGCTAAATATGTATAAAGGATTGCTATTCAAATTTACGCACCATTTTACCATGGTGTCACATCTTTTTTGGAACTACACAATTAGCTAATAATACTCTCTAGCACATAATCAGCAAGAAAGTACAATTTTATTTTGGGCTTCAAATTAAGACACAGACCACTGTCCCGTGACACTCAGCTTGCTGTCCATTCTAGCCACTGGACCCTTGTTCAGCCTCTTGCCCAAGACATTCAGTCTGGACCGAGCCACATCCCAATCAATATATGCTGCTTCCAAGCATCTCCCTACTTCCTCTGTGAGGGTGTATCCCATGCGTCCATGAAGGACACGGTCATTATCAAAGACTATCATCTCCCCAGGAGAGAGCTTGTGCAGGAACATATTTTTAGGATCTTTCAATCGCTTCGTCAGAGAATAGTATGCCTCATACATCTCTTGAGTCTTGTCAGCAGACACACCCAGGAAGCACTGTCTGGTTCCTTCATTGTGGTTACATCGTAACAGTCTGCCATTTCGATCTAGTCTAAAACAGGTAGAATACATAAAGTTTGCAAGCCAGATAATTAAGAGGGCTAACAAGGATTCAATTGGACTATCCTCCACTAAGAGGTTAAGGCCTTTTATAAACATTAATGCTGCAAGTGTCAATTCATCAACAAGCTTCCTAATGTGAAGTAACTGTGAAGGGTATGGTTTTCAGGCAGTTTAGTCTGGGATAGGGTACAGAAATCAGACAGTTTTGGTCTAGAATATGGTTGCAAAATCAAGCTGATCAAGGTCTAGTATAGGGTAAGAGTTTCAGTGTCCCTGCGGCACACCCCAACCAATGATTTATGGAGTACCCCTCCCCCCTATAGGCATAGTCTCCTCGTCACTCAATCTTTCCTCCCCAATGAAGGAAAGATTGTGTCTGACAAGCTAAAAGGACATCTGTGTAGGAGGCTAGTTGACGTATTGGCAACATCCTCTTACAAAATATAACAATTTCCTTACTTTACCATAATTATTTTGTACATACAAAAATTATTAGTTGGTTCTAAACCCACCAGCCCTGATGCATCCATCAGTCAGCACCCAGCAACAAAGAATCTGTTGTCTGGCAAATTATATTATAAATTTGGGTTTAAAAATGTTATTACATGCTGACCAGACAAAAATTATTTATTTTATAAGGACTTACTCAAGAAGTGGTCTGGCACCCTCCAGATCATATTCACCGAGTATGTCCGTGCCGGCAGTGTGAAAAAGGACATACGTTGTGGTAAGAAGCTCATAAGCATGTGGATCCTCCTTCTTTAGCTGCTCAGCAACATGAAACGAATCAACTAGAGAGTTGTCCCCTCCTTCACTTGGAATTTGTTCATGGCAAAAAAGTAGCTGAATCTATATAGAAAGCAAATTATAACAGTTCTGACTTATATAAGTGATCAAATTAGTTTTATAAGGCAGTGGTTGCTTCTTGAAATGGCTCACAAAAAGCTTAACTTTGCTGCAAATTTGACATGTTGAATTTCTGAGCAAATTGCATTGTTCAAGAAAAAAAATATCCCCCAAAGCTAAGATTTAGGTTGTTAGTTTGACCCCCCCCCCCCCCCTCTCCACTCCCTGCCTCCACACCCTCTGAAAAGTCCACCCATTTGGAATTTCCAATGACATTCCATGAGGTCAGTGTGTTTTTTTTCTGAGAGTGCACAATGTTAGATTAAGAAGAAAATGTCTAGCGCTGGGGGCTAAAATGTCCTGTCTACACTGCCTGAAGACTTAGGCTACACTGGCATCCTGACTACACTGCCTTAAGACTTAGATGCAGAAGTCCACTACACAAACATCACTGATTATTAAAACACCTATGGCAATTCAGATCATGATAGTTTTCAAAATAGTTTTAACATACTCCTGGTTTGGCTTCATAGTACGGGAGATCAGAGTGAAGAGGCAATGTATAGCTTGTATAAGCAACACTGTTCGCCTTCAGTCTTGTTGACACCACTATAGTCTTCCTGTGGAGAATACAATGATAAGACAGTAATTAATGGCAATTTATCAAGCAAAAGACTTGCTGTCTTGACCCTGGGGTTTAACCGATACGTGCAAACTGTTAGGGCAACCTGGCAAGTGTTGGACAGTACCCTTCAATAAACTGTCAGCCCATCTAGAGGGATTGACAATTTTTCTCCTGACTGCTTCACGCTACAGAAAGCGGCATTATTACTTGCCTGCTGAACAAATAATTACTAATGATACTTTAAAAAATTGTCTCCCAGCTTTGATTCTTTACTATATTTGTCAACCTTGAACTTCTACATTGAATACAGTCACATGACAGTTTCCTGAGCTGCACCTGGAAACTAGCAGCTATACAATTGCCATAATGGCTTACCCATAGGCTGTCATTCTCAAGTATCCTATGTGATCTCCCAGTTTTTCCACCTGTCCCTCTTCTACGGGCATGTCAGTCACCAGTGCTAAACCATATCTGTACAGACTGTTCAAAAATTCAAATTCTACTGCCTCATCATTAAGAATGTTGTGAAATTTCATGCGAGGGATGTGCTTCTTAAATTCACTCCCCCAGAGTTTTATCTTCCTAGTTGTCACATCAGTGCAGACCTTGTCTTTTAGTTCCGCTTCACTTGGCAACCGCTTCTTGAACAGAAAATCAGCATCAAGCATGGTCACATGACCATCAGGCCAGGTGATTGACAGGTCAGTTCCATCCTCATTCAGTTCAACTTTGGTTGGTTTGACATTAATGTCAACGTCCCTGACAACATCAACTAGGCGTTGGTTAGAATCCTTGAAATAGCATTCTGGACATTGGCAATTGTCACGCAGGTATATATAGGGATATACATCTGTCGTATTGTCTTTCCATGTAATGCTCACCATCTTCTTAGCTGGATATTCTTCAGTGTTCCTCATTAAGAATTTACTGAGATGACAAGAAGATGTACCCAAGCCACGATGTTGACCTCGGAGAATTTGGCTTGATAATCTGAAACTAGCACAAGCTGCTCTCCATGTACCAATCATAATCAGTTTTTTCTCCAGCCTACCAGAAATATCAAGTCTATTAGCATGAAAGTGTCATCACTCTGTCAGTTTTTTGATAAGACACTTGTTCAATGGTTGCACTCATTTAATACCATTAAGAAACTCATATTTTAATTGAAAAATAATAGCAACAAAAACCAAAACTCAGTTTAAAATGGTAATGTCACTGTCCCTACCCATATCAGCAAGTGGCTGAATAGGTACAGGAGTCCAGTGCTTATTCAATATTTTCTCTTGTTATATGCACAGACTTTTGCTGGAGATCACAATTAATCAGGGTTAAGTACTTACACAAGTTAAGATGTTATGTATAAATGAAGGTGGAGTAGAAAGAGGGTCAAAATCAGGAGCTTTTGAAAATGCATCCCCCTAGAGCAGGGAGAGCAGAGAGAATTTTTAAGTGGAAGCGCAAGACAAAAAAGTATTAGGATTCACTGTTCTGCCATTTATCATGCATTTGCATGTCGTTATCCATGAAATCTGGAGTCCTAAAATATCAAACCAGGCAAAAAAGTGATAGAGCTATAGCCCCGGCCCTCCCCTCTCCAGTCTCACAATAATCCCACCTGCTCAGAATTGATATAACTTATTGATAAAAACAAATTGATTAGATAGAGACATCACTGTCTCCATTGGGTATATTCTGGACATTAAATTTTGACAGGTTGATGTGTCTGGGGAAGCTGGAATTTGATGTCAGTGCTAATTATTGGGGTGGAGAATTTGGTACCATATGGGACAGGTAGAAGGAGATTTAAAAATATTGCCGTGAAGTCATGGGAAAGCTTAAAGGCATCAAAGAACAATGTCCTTCTATTAATATTGTGGACTGGAAAAAGGGTCTTAAAAGACTTTGTGTTGTGTCTGAAGGTAAAGAATCCTCAACCAAAGCAGATTCACCAGTTTCTTTGATGCAACATGATCCCGCCAAATGACGTTGGATTATGGAGCCTGATCCAGGTCATCCCAAAGGAATGCAATCTAAGGTGGGGCACTTGAACATAATTTTTGGCCCGGGCATGGGAATTTAACCAACTAAAAATTCAAAATTTCAAATGCCCAGGGGTTGGCTGGGGGAGCGCCCCTTAGCTTTCAGCCCCTTCATTCAAAGCTTGGGAATATAGGTGGGAGGGGAATCCTAATTTTTTTTGTAGTTCCCATATAATTTGGGAGAAAACTGAAAACAAGACTTGTACTTGTAAGAAGGACAAGCAAGAGATATCACAACAAAAGGGGTCAGTGTAGTATCAATACTTATCATTTAAGTTAAACTGGCAGCACAAATGATCCAGATTGTAAACTGACATAGTATATTTTGGTGGATCTTTTTATATATATCCTTGTAGATTTATTATGTCTAATATTTAGATTGATACATTTTTTTTGTTATGGTGCACTTTTTAATAGTCGGGTGGTCCGTCTGAGTATGGGGTCTTTGACTCTTTTACGGGACTATTATGGCATTTTTTTCTTTTTATTGTATTTTTGTATTTTGTAGTTGCCATTAAATTGTAATAAGCTCTTGAAAGCTCCTTGGCTCCTTGGCAGTGGCCTTCCACTGCTTATGGTTATTTGTATTGTCTTACAATCAACACTGTTTTTCGTTTTTCCCTTATACAAATGTACCTGCAAGCACGGTGTGGACACTTGCAGACTGCAGACTGCAGACTACAGACAAAAATATTGTATTCCATTTCCATTACCAATAGCTAACCGTAAACAGGCTAACCTGAGTGCTATTCAGGCTAACCTGAGTGCTATTCAGGCTAACCAGAGTGCTATTTAGACCTAAATGTAGTCTGTAGTCTGCAGTCTGCAGTCTGCAAGTGTCGCACACCGCTGCAAGCATGGTGAACTATATGGGGCTATCCAGACATCTTAAAGAGAAAAATTACTACCATACGTGTACTGCACTACAATACGATTGACAATTATGGCCTAGACGATCAGGCAATGATTGCGCCCTTAAGGAAACAACTTATGTCTGCAAGCCAAATATAGTTTGAACTAACCTGTTAACTGAATGAACGCATTGCTTCTGGATTGTAGTTCTAACTCACGTGACTTCTGCACAGTTCTTGCTGTCACGTACATGGAGTGCGGCGTTGCGTGACCAGGTGCAAAACAAAATTCTCTTTTATACACTTGTGAGAAGTGCGTGTAAAGTGATATATAAAAAAGAAAATTACTACTAAACGACGGAATGTTTTCCACAACCGAGGGAAATTTCATTTATAGTTGAGAATGCACTTGTATGTCAGCGTGACGTGGCGATATAAAGAGAGTAATTCTAGTAAGAGAGTAATTCTCTGCTTTCTAAACTATAGTTGTGATACCCTCTTAAGACTCTTAAGAATATGCAGACCTCCCAAGACCGTTTCACAACAATTATTTATGCAACATTTGGATGGCGAACAGCGTGGGTTATGGATTAATACCACAAATTCTGAGTGGGCTGAAAAACACATGACCTTCCCCACCCTGGCAAAAAAAGTCACTTTTGTAGCATTGACTGACTTCATGAGGATTTTCTCAAAACTGCTTTTACAATTAAGGAATCAAAGGCCCTTGGGGCTGCCTCGTGTCGTTAGAGCCAGCGTGTTGAATCGATTAAATCGATTATCAATAATTGTATCGGAAATTTATAAAGTGATACTCTGTGAGTATTGATTTTTAAATGAATAAGTATCGATTTTATTAACGTTATCAACTTTATCGGCGGAAAATGTCTCCAGTTATTGTAGAGCAGTGAAACATCAGAAAACGAACAGATCAGTTACTAAGGATGAGTTCCTTTCGGATTTTACCGGATCAGGATTAATCCGAAATCACTACACTGACCTCTACACAAGCAGTTTTTAAGTCGTGGATGCGCGAAACGTATAAAAACGACTATCAAAATTTAAGAAATCAGTAAAAAGCGATCTTGTTAAAGATTATTAGTTAAATAATTAGTTATTTGTGAATATTCAAATTATTTTAGATTGCAGTTGTGTCATTTCCCTTATGATCTGGTAGATTAGTCTTTCGTTAAATTTTGTCACCTTTCCAAGCCTTATTATGTGTCCTTTTATAGTTTACATAATATGTTAATGTATATAATGTTATCATGTGTTATTAGTTGTCATGGCTATAAAATTATCTACTTCTCTTTATCAGTTTATACTCTTATAAAGATTTAATTATTTCAGACTTCCCTTGTAGTTAAGTTGTAGTTGTAAGTGCCTTTTAGACAATCAGTCTAAAAGGAGGAACAGTTGATCTAGAACTTTTACTTTATGTAATTTAGCTAGGTAAACCATATAACCTAACCGGTTGCACCCTGCAAGCAGAGCTTTTTCGTACGGTACATCTCTTCTGCTTTATCTTTTATCTTTTTCCGTGTAGTAAAAGATAAAGCAAAAAGAGATAAATGATGTAGCAAAAAAGAGATAAAAGAGGCTTTAACATATCTAAAGATAATGATGTCTGTTTTTTTTTTAGTTTCTTCAGTATTTTAAGTTTCGTTAAGTCAGGTATTTACTTTTTACTTGATTGGCTTTGCTCTGGTCCGCGAGATGTCTTTGAAAATCTTCGTGAAGAAGTCCAAATGTTGTGAAAACGTGACTTTTTTTTAGATGAGGTGGTTTAATGGCAATTCAAAATATCAAGTTCTTCTTCAGCCAATTTGTAAGACGAAATGTTGACAACTGTATCTTTGTGGTTCATCTTTGTGAGTGAAAGGAGCAGAAGAATTCCATGTACCTTGACAAATTCGTTGACTTTTCGTCAACATTGTTTTGCTGAACAGTGCGATATTGATCATAGACTTAACAATTAATTTTTGTAGAGTATACCTGTTTTCTTATTCGCAGAAATGTACGAAAGTCAATAGCACCAAACGCTGTCAATTTATCGCCCGTTTTGTACCCGTCTTTCAAAGCCAAAATTGATTAACCCTCAAGTTGCCTGAACCATGTCTATCTACCGAAATATCTTCACAGGAATCTTACATTAGGAACGCAAAGAATGGTTATACAGGAATGTTTCGAACTCCCCATTACCTCGTGTCCACGTGACTTTAGTCACGAGGCAAAAAGGGGATACCGTTCCCCTCCCCCTTCCCCCCTGTCCTGCCCGTCAGGGTTAAGCCATTTCCGAATTACCTTTAGTTTCTTTCTCAAAGCAAGTCTTGGTGCTCATCCTTTCATATGAAAATGAGATTTCATTCACATGGAAATTCATATACAAATTAAACTCGTTCATTCATTCATATGAATGCTTGTGCACCAGGCCTCGCTTTGAAAGAGAGGCTTTAGGTAACTCGGAAATGGTCTAAAAATCCGGACTTCCATAGCCCCTCTAGAGTTCTGTCCATACACATAAATTGTACTATTCACCTATTCAGGTATTCGCGGGAGACAGAGAGATTTCTATGATATGGAAACCGGCATAAGCTCTTGCCGAGGCCCTCTCGGAGTACTACCCAGGGACTTCACGTTTCAAGAACCAATAAATACAAGCTTTATTCGAATATCTTAATTTAGCTAGAGCAACGTTCCTATAAAATAGAGCACGGAAGCTCTTTTTAAATTAGATAACCTCTCCTTTTTCTAAGTTCCTAGAGAGAATTTGCAAATGTACACGATGCTATGCATTAACTTTATGCCAGCCTCTGTAAGAGGCTTTAATATCCAGTGATATTTCACAACAGTATTATATACAGAGTTGATAAAGTAACATCTTCAAATTTCTAACATTAAAGTTCCTTTGTCCATTCCAGTTCTTTGACTAAGTTTAGTTTCCAGGCCCACTTCACCATGCAGTTTTAAAATGTCCTGGACTCATGCATTGAAAAGAAATGCAAAGGAAATTTTCAGCATATATTAACTACCTTTAATTTTCTCAGTGCTCTGGGAAGTGTTCCTACTTAATCCTCTTCGTGCGCGTCCGCACATAAGGCCATAGAAGGTGCACGGGTTACATTTTAACGGATTAAACCAACTTGTTTCAAATTAGTCACCTCCTTGGGATTGGTTCGAATCGAACTAAAACTCGCGAGTATTAACACTCAACTTCAACGTCGTTAGAAACCACCTTTAGTCAAAGATGCTTTTAGAATGCCTCAAACACAAAAACCATGAACTTAGAGATGAAAAATAAGTTTCGGTCAATCATTTTATTTGATAACTCTTGTTGTCACACCTCATGCAAAAATAGCTCCTTAACAACACACTTGGTGACATTTTTGTAAATTTTCATTAACCTTGAAATGGAAACAAAGGACATACTTTTGTGACCTTAGTTCCACTTGTCTCATCTGGTATCTTGCTGTGGAGTAAGTTACCAGAGGACATGGCTGATATCCTGGCTAACAATTTTGGTGCATTTGCTGAGGAAGTGTCCAAGCCAAATGAACTGAAGAAAAGGAGTTTCTTTTTCACCACACGTGTATTTCTACATGATTCAAATTAGACTATGTACAAAACCTTTCTTTCCGCTGCACTGCAACAATTATTTTGTTTTTAAGACATGATAAAACAAAATAGAGACCTTCTCTAATTTCTTTTTTAAAAAAAATGACTCGTCTGTCACCAGAAGACAAAGCTCAACTCCATCAACACCTGGTGAACATGTAAAGCATTCCCAGATCCCGCCATTCCTAGTCTCTTGTGATTAGCAAAACTCACAAAGCAACATGGGAACATTTGTAAAGAATTCCCTTGATCCAATATGTCGTTTGCAACTGACGTCATGTTGCCATGTTGGATGGCCATTAACAAAAGAATTGTAGGCCATTAACAAAAGAATTGTAATGAGTTTTATTGTTGTCATCATCCAACATGGCCACCAGGATCTTTGTCAATTGAATCTCTCGGGAATGGTTGCAAACCACCTATAAGACCATATCGCATCCTAATCACAAGAAAAGAAAAGAGACGGATTACCTCTGTCCCAGATCTTTTCCGACACAGTAATTATTGTCGTACACACACTGTGTATGTCTGGTTTCTAATTTTGTTATAAAGATCCGGGAATGACCTGACTTTTATGTCAAAATGTCATGCAAAATAATCAGGTTTTTTAATATTTCCATAACAAAAAATAGTAATCTTTGTCTGGCAGTTTCTCATTTTCCCACCCCAACCCAAGTTTTCCCCTTTGTGCCAGAGAATACAATTTAACACTATAAATACAATAGCTGTAATGCAATGAGCACCAATTTCAAAATGTATGTCACCATGACAACAATTTGTAATGCCACTTTAAGACTACTATACAGAAGTTAGCGATCAGCGATGTGAAAACATTCCATTTTCACCTCAACTCTTTGGTCCAAAAAATATAAATTAAGAATAACTTAGTTATAACATGTACATAAATAATGCTATACAGTTAAACTGTAGAATTAATATATGATATGAACAGGTTCAATTTTGGGAATGAAATTACTAAAGTCAGTGATTCTTGGATGCAGCCATCTTGGCAGCTAATTTTTCGTCATCGTCCGGTCTTTTGACATGAGTTTTCATGTGCGCTGAGCGGCTCTTTATCTTGTGAAATATTCTGCAAGAGAAATCAAGAAAGTATGACTTGCTAACCTAACTATTTTACTTGGGAATAAAGGGGGCAAGTTTCTAAAGAAACTGTGGTGCTGCGTCGGTGGGAGTATTACAAGATAATTAGGTTTTATCAACTGGGTTGATAATGTGAATTGTCCACCGTAGAGATATTCGAAAGCTGACGTTTCGAGCGCTAGCCCTTCGCGCGAACGGTTCGCTCCAACAGAGGGCTAACGCTCAAAACGTCAGCTTTCGAATCTCTTTACGGTGGCCAATTCACATTACCAACCCAGTTGATAAAACCAAATTATCTTATTTTACTTGAGATCTAGTTCAGCATTAAGGTCCAAGGGTCTATCAAAGTGGTAAAATCGCACAGTCTGCATAGGAGCCAAGTCGCATCATCAGACCGGTTCTTTTAAGCATGAAGCCACTAGAAGTATGGCATTTCTACTCCCCTCCTTGATGGGATTCTAGCCCACTTCACTATCTGAATGGAGAGAATTTCACAAAGGTATCCACTCACATGATGCTCTAATCAGGTTGAAATAAAATTACTGACTCAATCACTTACATCAAGAAAGCGTTTTGTGTTTTTGCTCAATGAAAGCAGTTTGAAACTGATCAGAGGACAAGATCATCCTTGGAAATACTTGCATTCAAGATGTACAATGGCAGGTAGTTTGGAGAATACATAATATAAAATATAAATTCTTGAGGTTACTCAGTTGCCGCAGCATCGCAACAGTCCTGGGTATGGGTCTGCTTGGAACAGGAATCATTTTGCCAGACTTAATTTACAATTGCTTAAGTAGCTGTAAAACTGCGAGAACAATATTTCCCCTGGTGGATGATGTCGAAGATTCTCATCATCGTTTTATCAGTTTATTTGCAAGGAAAAAAATTTTTTTTGATCATTCTTGGGACTTCCTTTAAAAGGTTATTGAAGGAAGCCAGAAGGAACTATGCACAAAGAAAAGACAAAAACTGCTACCAACCTGCCACAAACTTTACATGCAAACTCTGGTAACGGACCATCTGGGTTATTTAAATCAGGGACGACTGCGGCAGGGGCGGGCGATGGAGACTTTCTCTTCTTCCCAGTCACATGTCCTGAACTTGCTCCATTAGTAGATGGACCAGTTGTGTTTCGGTTTTTATTACGCCTTGGTTCTGAGGGCTTCATGAAGCTGTAGGCAATATATAGTAGATACATAAGTTGCAGCAAAACAAACTCAGATAAATGATAAAACTAAAAGCACTCTCTGTCTTAAAATATTTTTAAAACACAAGCTCTCAACTGCCTAAATTGCAGTCTTCAATGGTGGAAAGGATAAAAGAGGCCAAAAAAATATACATTATAGTGTGAGAAAAAGACTATAAACTCAACATTTTTTTGATAATATCTTCCTGGGAGTGGACAAGTCTGCAGTGGGGGATGTTATGGTGAAGCCACAATTCCGAAACCTTTTGAACGCAATAATTGCCTTTACCAATGATAGAAATGTTATTAATACAGTAGTAAAAGTCAACTCAGTTTAATTAATATTGTTTTTTTTCTTTGTGTTTTTTTTCTGCAGATTCACCGAAGTACATTCTTACCACTGCTTTAAGTTGAACAACGAGACTTTGACGCAACAGCATAACCAATAAAACAGTAGTTCTCATGGCAACCTAGCAACACTTTTGCCAGTGCAAAACAATCAAACACAAAGCATAGATTACAATACCTTCCTCCATGAACACGTATGTGACCATTTAGAGCCTGTCTTGAAACAAATTTCTAAAAACAGGAAAAGATCAGGAAAATTAAGGCAATCATTTTATGCGATAATGCAAGCAAGACTCTAAGAAAAAACCTTTACTGCTAAATTGAAGCTATGATGCATCGGAAGTTCTGAACACAGGATGTAGATTGAAAAGTTAAGAAGACGTTCTCTGGTTAAAAGGTTTGAAAAACACTGAGCTTTGCAATCTACAGCCTGCAATCCTTAAAGATTGCAGACTGGCAATTGAAAGCTCGGTGTTTTTCAAACCTTTTAACCAGAGAACGTCTTCTTAACTTTTCAATTACGCCCCCTGGCTACTCATTGATTTTTAAACAGGATGTAGAGTTGCCACATACAATTTCTCACCACCAACTACAATTTTTGCAAGCAATTTATTTTTACAAAGACTACGAAACAAAGCAAAGAAACTTACAGCATTACACTGAGGAAAGTCACATTCAAAATACGACGGGTTGCTATTGGTTTCACTTCCCGTGTCCTCATAATCCTGGTTAAAAAAAAAAAAACAGAAAATAAAGACACTTAATTAATTACAGTAGAGCTTAAAGGAGTGAAATGCTTAGGCTTTAAATCTTTCAAATTTGTCATTTGTAATCTGTGTCAATCTTCATCATCCTTGACCATCTTTGTTCCTTAATGGTTTAATATTATCTCAGACGTTGCTGTTTTTCTACCTTAGTGAACTACTATTTTCAGGTTTCCGTTCATTTAAAGAAGATTTTGTATGTGACCAAAACAACTTGACTACTGCGATTCCGTTTGGAACTGTTGTGGACTTTCGAATGCTCATAGGATAGAGAGGTTGCAGAGACGCGCGGCACGGATAGTCATGCAAACTGACAGCAGTGACGATGCGCTAGATCATCTTGGTTATGTTTCCCTGGAGTTAAGACGTGAGACCCATGTACTTAAACTAGTTAAGAAGTGTTTAAATAAGCGCTGCCCGCAATTTTTAATGGACTATTTTTATTTTAATAGAGACGTTCTACCTAGAAGGACGCGGCAAAGCGATCGTCTCCGTCTGCCCACCATTAAATTAGAGGGCACAAAAAAGGCTTTTTATTATCATGGTTGTACAGTTTTTAATCGTAATTTGTAACTTTTTAATCGTAATTTTTAGCGTTTTTTAGAAACCGTATTCTACATTGTGATCATATTTTTAACTTTCTTATTTCATATTAGTAATTACTATTGTTATTTATATATTAGTTTTTATTATCTAGGGCCTCTAATGATAACAGTTGTTTTAACTGAAGGAGTTACCCTAGTCAAATAAAAGTATCTTCTTCTTCTTCTTCTAAAATACCGTGACTGAGCTCCTTTAAGACACAACATGAGGAAAAATTATCTCTTCATCAAGCTCTTCTCAGTCATTGCCATTTCTACTCAGCTATCTTGAGTGCGTTCACAACAATAAAGAGCATACCTCCTCTGAATCAGAGTCAATGTAGCGAGTTCTTCCTCGTACAGCTTCAGGATGTGCTGCCTTCCAGTGGTAGTAGAACTCGATACAGTCAAATATTGTTTTCTTGTCTCCAACCTGCAATGAAAAAATACCAATTTATGTTAGTATCTTGAACCAGAATGCTTTAGAATAAAGAAAACATTGTCGTGATACCAGCACAAAAATACTGGTGCATCACTTATAATAAATTTCCTTAAAAATGCACATGTATAATAATTTTCCACCAAAGTGCAGACTTTCACTAAAAAAATCCCACACCTTATAACATAGAATGTATGGTAACACCAAGTCAAACTTACATCTTTTTTAAGCTCGGCAAATTCTTTGCCCTTTGTTCTGAAATTCTGTCTGAATACCTGACGCTCTTTAGAAGCCCACCTAACAGATCCTAAAATAGGACACAAACACATCAGTTAATGGACTACCAACATTTGCAAGCCTTCAATTTAATTCAGCTCCACTCTATTACCTTCGTAGTGGTAGTCATACATTGGGTCTCCAGGCTGTGTGATGTATTTCTGGCAAAGCAGCAATTTTACGGCATCCTGAAAATAAGGTGAGAGAAACTATTTTCAGTGATTCTTCTCCTATATATACAGTTAAAACTCATCAACTCAGGCTCTCAAGGAAAACAAAGGTTTGAGACAAAGAGTATTTGAGATAGCCGACAGTTTTAAACATTGTCATTACCTTGACATTGCCATTACATCTATGAAGGATGTGTAGGGCATACTCTTTGTTGGATCCACCTCCCAAAACTGCAACAGAGCAGGCCATGTCCAGATAGGACTCAACTGAAATTTGCACACACAAAAAAAACAATGATGAATATCACATACCAGTATCAGTCACTGTGGCCTGTGGAAAAGTCATGAGACGCAAAAAGTAGGCAACTTTGCCATTTGCTGATATTTGCACCCCCTCATCCTGAGTATTATAGTTATTTTTTAGCAACACAGGTTTTTTTTACACTTTTGGCCTCTCAACTCCAATTAGGTTTTCTTTCTTGTAACTTTTCAATGTAAAAGTGACTGGGAAATTAAAGATCAGGCTTCCTGTCGTTGGCTAGAAATGACTTGCAGTGGTGTGTCAGAATTCTTTTTTAACACAAGGATTAACACTTTTAGTTAGTACAGTGTTAGTACACCAGACAAAACGATGGATAGGGACAACAAACATGCAATAGACTTCCAGCTTTCAACCTTGCCAAATCCTCCATGATAGGAAATTAAAAGCCAAACAGCTGGCATGTGCACAAAATGGTAAGCTGTAAAGTTTAAAGTAATCACTAGCTTACTTTCTTCTCGTCTTGTTCTCTTCTTTTCATCCAGTGGTTTCCAGCACATGGTCGCTTTGTGTACATCGTGGATTGCTCCTTCTCTCGAACCTTTGAAAAGAAAACACTGCATTTACTTTGTGAAAATTATCATGTGTACATGCTACTTGCAAACAAGGCTAAGCCAACTGCACACAAGAGCTGACCACTTTAAAACTTGACCCCCAATCTTAGAATGCTAATGTGATGGCTTGCACAAACGTCCTGTAAATAATGAACTTTGGAGATACACAAAACATCATCCTCTTGTTTCAGACGATTTCTTGTTTTCTCTTCACCTGCAACCGTGACATTGTACTGATGGGGTAAGGAGAAGTAAGATTCTGATCGGTCTTGTGAATTTACTACTCACCAGCAAAGGGAGGCACTTTTGCTTGAAACTCAGGACCAACATTGATTTTTCTGTGAACAAAAAAAAACACCAATAATAAACTTGTTTCTTTTACTAGTTTAGTGGGGGTGAAAGGAAAGGATTTCAGGAACTCTGCAATATTGTTTTTTGTTGTTGTTTTGTTTGTTCTCTTATTTTAATCATCAGTTTTGTGTTTTACAGTTTCAACCCAGTTCTTCTGTCTAGGATCTTCACACTGGAGTTGTTTTGGCCCAACTGGAACAAAAATTCCAGAGAAGCAGTATCTGCTAATGTATTGTTTCCTCTTTGATAGGATCAAGCTTTAGTTATTTCACATAAGTCATCAATTTTATGTTCACTTGATCTGATTCTTGCAAGACTGGGTCTTCAGGTGTAAGATCGTGTTCCTCATTTCATATTCCTTTGTGTGCGAACAAAAATATATGTTGCAGGTCAAAATGCAACTCAGGTTAAAATGATTTTAACCTAGTTTGATTCTCAATTTCCTTTGTCTTCTAACCCTAATTATTCATGATCTGTGAATAATTGGTGTTAAGAGACAAAGGAGTCTCATTTTAACCTGAATTTCATCTTGACCTGCAACATATATATTAACTGATTGACACTTACGGCTCAGGAAATGGAAGAGCATCTTCCTCTACATCAAAACTACCTAAAAAGAAAAAATCAAAAAAAAAGAAAATATCGTCATTGATTACATCTATAACATTAATGACATCCAAAATGTTTATGGATCCAATGAGTCCTTTCTCAACAAAGAAACAGCTAAAACTCAAGATCAGTAGCATGTTATACATCAGGACAATGGAAGAGGTGTAGATTGTTCCAACACCCAAAGTTGTCATTTTAAGGGGAGCTGGATTACATGTGGTAAATCACAAAAATTTAGGCTTTCATTTTTGAATCCAGTCTCGGACTTTTTCAACTGAAGAGGGCATTTAGCAAGCCACTTAAGAGACATCTTAGTCCAGTAAGACAGATTATTGAGTATTGTTCAAATGGTGGGCCAACCATAGTTAAAAATCTACTAACTTGAAACTAAACAAACATAGGACATATATACAAAGTGTGATATAAAAGATATCACCCGGCAGCACAAGGATTTTGAATTTTACTTGCGCTTAGTAAAAACAACATTTTACATACAAGTGCCGTAAGTGAGTAAATTGTCATTTTTAACACAAGAAAATAAAATTCAGATCTTCTATTCACTGTATAATTTCTTTTTTTACAAATTCCGGTATAGACTAATCTATCCCTCACCATTTCCACTGACGTTTTACACAAACTACTTCGGAATCAGGAAATGACATCATCAATAACCTTGATGGAGATGACATGAAAAACACTCCACTTGGGTCCAGGACATAGTTTTAGGTGAATTTTGCAAGTGGTATATTTTCCAGTAACACTTATGTCTAAATTAAACTACTGTACACCTTGGAGTACAAATTTAAAAAGACCAACACAAAACAAGACCAATGTGGCTTACTTCTATGGCTGTGACTGCTGAGTAGAAGCCTGCTTGGTGTCATGGGAAGCTGCAGTGATGCACTCAGCCGTGGTGTTATATTTCCTAAAGAATTCACATGATAAATACTGCGAGGACTGAGCATAGGAGGAGGTGTATAAGGAGGTGAACATGGTCGGCTGCGATTGACAGGGGAGCCTGGTCGGTTTGGAAAGTATGTTGTACTGGCTGACGGAGGGATGGTGAGAGGCTCTGGGCGAGGTCTTTGTTTCCGTCTTGGGGTCACAATCTGTGCAGGGTTCCTAAAAAGCCCATCATCTCCTTTGTCCTGTGCATTATTGTTGTCTTCAAGCTTAACATGAGCATGTGATGGCCCATTGATGTCTCTTCTTTCACCAGAGCTACCCTCCGACATACGTTGCCTCTTTTCCACTGGTTCGCTATCATCTAGTTTTCCACTTCTTAATTCTGTTCCTCTGGAAAGTGTCTCTACATTATTTGAATCATGGTCACTGGCTGCAGTACCATTACTCTCTGGTGTCATAGCATGACTGTACAACGATTTGCCATTTCCCATGGATGATGCTGAGTTGTATGCCTTAGTTGTTTCATCATACCGAACCTGTGGAAATGAAGTGAGACTTGTAAATACAAAACGAGGCCTTCAACACTTTCACTGTCATCAAAATTTAAGGGTAGCCTACACGACAGGTAACATGGACCTAACAGATGTCGGACCTTTCTTTCAAGGGATATTCAAAATCAAGGACTTTTTAAGGACAATTAAGTAATGTTCAATGACTGATTTTCCTCAGAAACACAAAGAATAATTTGTACCAAAATCTTTAGAACAATACTATTACTTAAGTGTAAAAAAGTTGACAAATTTCTAAATGAATTATAGCACTGCCTTAGAACAGCAACTTTGACAAAAAAGATCTTACCCTACTGAAAGATAACACAAGATCAAATTTAACTTTAAGCCACACATTTCACAGTCAGTTGTATAATAGATTACAAGCATCCATTTGTAACAAGAATTTTAATTCTGTGGGGTTACATGTACAAGCATATCGAGTGAAAGAGCAGAGAGTAAAATGAATTTATATTGCTCCCTAGGGCTTATGAAATGTTTAACTCTCAATAGAAACATGACAGAAATTGTCCAGTGTCTTTCTACAAGTGGGAATTAAAACAAAGTTTGTTTATGCCTCGACATACATGTAAAGGGTCTTTGCTAGGAGATTTAACATTTCTGTAAAAATTTATTGTTTAGATACAAGTACAGTCTGAATGAAAACCAGAGAGAGAGCATGCAATCAAGCCATTCTTCAGATAAATCCAGAAAGGTCACCAAAAAATATCAAGTTTCCACAGAATCAAAGAATAAGTAGGGATCAAAGACCAATATTAACCTTGGAGCTGAAATTCAAGACATAATATATATTATCATTAACAGTTTTCCATCTTTGCAACATAAAATCATTATTATCACCAAAGGACACTGTACAGTTTAATACTGAAGCCCCCCAAAAAAGTTGCCAAGCTCTCAGGCTGAATCACATTGTTGTGTTGAATTGAGCAACAGTAGAACAAGCAAGCTCATCAGCTCAACAAATACATGCCTTGACCATTCTGCTTCTGAGAAAGCACTAAGCTTTGCAGAGAATTTCCAGTTTGGCAGCATTGAACAACAGCTAGAAGATTGATTTCCATCAGGGTACAGAGCAAAGAAGAACTGCTAGGAAATGTCTGTAATGCTGAGGTTGAAATACTACAGGGGAACATGGATGAAAAAGCTCCCTTCCAGCACAAACAACAGACTCTAGGAAACACAACTTGGTCACATGATCACTTGGCCTAGAAAATTTCATTCACGCTCTGACTAAAATGCAAATTTGGCAGCTTTGAATAGGCCACAGAAA
The DNA here is from genome assembly GCA_964020085.1 of Micromussa lordhowensis. Taxonomy (NCBI): domain Eukaryota; kingdom Metazoa; phylum Cnidaria; class Anthozoa; order Scleractinia; family Lobophylliidae; genus Micromussa; species Micromussa lordhowensis. The sequence goes on along the minus strand of OZ026600.1, from coordinate 26,738,967 downwards.
ACAAATACAAGTCAATCAAGTGTCAAACCAGCAGCCATCTGGCCAATCAAAAGAAGGAAGCCAGTCCATTGCACAGGTGACATGTCAAGAAAGTGATAGCCAAAGAAACAGCTGCCAGCCTTTCAAACAATTGAATTCACCATGAATATTAATAACCTTAAGCTTGATTCTATTTGGTTTTCGAATTTAAACCCTTCTATTTAAATAAATTATCTGTATCATTAGGGTGTTTCAAAAATAGATCAAAAGGTCATAATTCTGACGTAGTTTCTCGAGTGGACTAAAATGGGTAATGCTATCTAAAGTTGAATGAATTGGACATGCTAAATATTAAATATTCATCTAATTCTATAAAGGAAAGCATTCAACCGTGATATAATATTAAAAAAAGGTCTGAACAAAGGATTATTGTTCTTCTTCATAAACAAACAAGACCCTCTGAAATTACACGAGTCTTTGAATTGATGTCTTCACAAACCTAACACACACTTCTCTCCCCATGACGTTTCAGTGAAAATGATGCCATGAAAAATAGTGCAAATTTAGAACAGGGATAAATTTAGAATTGTGCCTAGATTAAAATGCACAATGGCAACATACAAGCAAAGATATACCAGCACAGTCTAATATGTCTGCACAAAATCAAATAATCAAGTCATTACTGTCAAGAAGCAAGATAACACTTCAGATGAAATAGAATGCAAAGAAACTAAACACCACAAAAACTAAGAGAGATAAAGCTAATGCAGGGCATTCATAAAGCTTTTAGCTTTTACAAATTATGCATGATCTGCAAATGGCAGAATACAAACACAATTTAAAGCTCTCATTCAAGCACATTTTGGGGTCAAAAATGTTGAAAAGCTTAAAATGGAAAGCTAGACAATAAAGTTGACCTTAAACTGGACATAAAAAAATGTACTTTTCTCTGTGTAGTGTTGAACATTAAATAAAACAAAATATATTTACTAATTACAATATTTAGAGAGGAAGCCACGTCAGCCCTAGCTGGTTTCCATGCATGTCCTCTACCCTGGTTGAATTAGAATTTCAAGATGTTGACATTCTAAAAATGTCCTAGGTAAAGCACTGTTTTTTTTCTCAGCTGCTTTAGACTGCCACAGTTATTGGGCTTTGCTTTACCTTCGGCTTTACCAGTCTCGAATAGAGTATTAAATTTTGTCTTTCGTCCTGAAATTTGGTATGACTTTTTAAAAAAACACAGTAATACTCCAGTATTACAAGTCAATAATCTTAAACAAAGACAATCTTTTAGTAAATACCGTTGTAAACCGATTGTTAAAGTTTGGAATTTGTCACAGCTTTCATAGGTCAGCTCTGAAAATGAGCAAGCAGATGTAGAAACTTTCAGAACTAGCCGTGGTACACTGGCAAAAAAGCTTATGACTACAGAGCTCTTGAAACCAACCTCTTTCATACCTGTCAGTCTGCATACAACCCAAGTGCCCATCTGGCTGCTGCTTTTCTCTGGTTTTAATAACATGAAGCGACTACGAGTATTTCTACTCCCTGCTGGATGGGATGTTAGTCCATCGCAGGGTTACCCCAGCATTAAATTTGTTGGTACCCATTTATACACTGGCTGGAGAAAGACACTGAGAGTAAAGTGTCTTGCCCATGAACACAAATACAATGTCCCTGGCCAGGGTTCAAATCCAGTCCGCACAATCTGGAGGCAAGTGGATTAACCATAAAGACACAGCCTCCACATTCGCCATGCACATCTCTTACAGTTGCTTGTACTAAATTAGTTGAGAGATATTACTGAACTCAAAACAATATTTAAAAAGCAAAGGGAAAAAAACAGTTTGACTTAAGAGCACTTACCGGTTGCCATTGGGTCCCTGAAGGATGCACTCCGTAGCAACTCTCTCCTGCGTATCGGTAATGTCCTATTTCTTTAGCAGTTGCCACAGCAACAGCAGTAGGATCAGTAGGGGTCCCTCCAATTCTTCCACTTTGCTGCTGCCTGAAGTATGCAGCCTGCATGGTGTCGGGTGCACGGTAGTCTTGGGAAGGTGACGGTGTTGCCTGGGTTGATATACCTACTGTCTTTGTCATCTCAGTGGGTGTCTCTGAATCACTCATCATCCTTTGACGTGAGTCAGGAACTAAACCGCTGACAGGATTAACAGGTACCTGATAAACAGCTGGTGGAAACACGGAGTGATACTGGTAGACAAACCGTGGATCTTGGGCATACACTGCCGTGGGGTACCATTGCTGATAAGAATTTCCCTCTGGGTGATACACCATGTAGGGCTGTTGCTGGAACCTTTCTTGCCACATTTCGTTAGCACTGCGAGAAGTCTGCTGCACTTTTACACGATCAGCAGCCTGCTTTAGTAAGTCAACTGCTGACTGAGGTGTAGATGCATCAGTTACTTTCTCTGGTACACTTTGTTCTGCAGAGTGACCAACTCCATCCTCTGAAGTAGTTGAGCTAAAACTGTCACTGTTTCGTTCTCGTAAGGAATTTAATGCTGCTCCTTCCAGAGGCAAATCACTGGGCCTCTCGCGGGGGGCGCTAGGCTCATGGGTGCTTCCAGGAGTTGATCTACCTGAGCTCCTACCGCTATCGTAACCACTGACTTGGAGGTGATCAGTCTTGTCCTTCAGTGGTCTACCCTTGGCCAGTTTTGATAAATTCCTTGGTGAGTCCACTCGCTCATTACCAACTGCACTGTTACAACCTGCTGGCAGTTTTTCACTGCAATTCAAGCTGGGACTTCCTGAACCAGGTGTTCTAGAATCACTGACACCATTCACATTAGCAGTATGGTGGTTCTCAAGGTGTCGCCGCAACGAGCGCATGTCGCAATAACTCTTGTCACAATCACTGTAGCTGCACTCATATGGCTTTTTGTCACGATGTGTAACCATGTGTCCATTTCTGGAATAATAAAAATTAATATAGTTTTAGTGATAATCTGATTTCTGATGCAGAGCTTATGAATGTTTTGTAAATCAGCTGTGAGTTGCAACTGAGCTACAAAGCCCCTGACAAGCATAAGCATGTTAGCAATCTATTTTTAATTGATCTTCTGCAGTCAAAACAAGGCAGTCTTTTCTATTACATCTCTCATGATTTTCTCTTTTTGTTAAACATTTGTTCAAGTGGTTCTTATTGACATGTTTTTTTCTAAGCCCAAATGTTCTAACCAAGGAAAACATTCCACATTTATCAGCAATGTAAATTCATCCTCAAAGATTGAATTTCACTAATTTGTGTTGATATGGTTAAAACAGCTGTAGAAAATATGATCCTGAAATATTTTAGAAACCATGAAATTTAGGCCCAAGAGAAACAATCTGCACATCTGCTCAATATGATGCCCTGGTAACATCAAATATGATCAATATTTTTAATAAAGTTACTCTGTGAAAAATAAGCACAGGAAAATTCACTCACAAATGATCCTGTCTTTTGAATCCTTTCCCACAGGTAGAGCAAACATATCGTCTCTCGTCGCTGTGAGTAAGTTTGTGTTTTGCAAGAGCGCTAGACGAACCAAATGTTTTCCCACATTGCTCACACTTGATTTCTGGTTTTGCAGCCCCAGTGGTCGGCTTGGGCTTGCCCTTCACTTTAGCTTGAGTGTGTTTTTTGTTTTCAGGGTCTTCTCCAGATGGTGGAGCAGGGCTACTAGTGTCACTTTTTATAGCTGGAGAATTTGTTGATCGTCTCTCCTCCAAGCTGGATGCTGGTGAAACTGCAGGATGAACAGGACTTGAGTAAGGCTTGGTAGCATCTGCAAAATTTGAAACATGGAACTTACAAGCTATGTTTCACCACAAAACATGCATCAATCAAAATATATGGCTTTTCCAAATTAGGCACCAATCCAATGAGAAGTTAGATTGATTTCTTGACACCACATGGTGCTGGCAATATATTTGCATAGATACACTTTCAATGATTTAAGTTCAAAGCATGGGATTGTTCCAACAGCCATTCACGCTGTAGACAATTCATTGCAAAAATTGAAAACTGATGAACTGTGATCAGATACATGTATCAAATTACAAAATGTAAGTTAAGAAAATTCCTTTGGCTGTTTAGACCTCTTAAAGTAGAGGTCAAAAGCAACATATCTAAAATCTATTTGACCTACTTCACCAGGGCATTTTCTGGTTAACTCGAAAAAGGAAATCAACACCCAAATGTTAATTTCTAGGCTGACTAATGAGAATTGGACAGACCAATATATTTTAAGATTTGATTCACAAATGAATGGAATGGTTTTTGTATTGTTACAGCATATTTGTCATATTTATTCAGATAAATCTGATATTCAAAGTTTGTGCTTTCCCAATTTTAAAATATCTGAAGATGAAGGCATAAGCATTTTCCCCCGGTCTCTGTCATTGTGTAAACAATGAGTATGAAGCATCTGCCCTCTAGACAAACTTCATTTGTAATTTTTTCACGGCCACCATAAATAGGAGACTAATCATGCAAATAATAAATTAGTTAGCAATAAATATTTTCTCAAGTCAATATACACATGCTGTAAGTGCAACTCACATTTCACTTTAAATTTTGCAATGCAATGTTAGTCTACACATTGAAGGCTTTGTATAAAGTGATGCAAGTGAGTTATTTTATGACAAAACAAAATTTCAGATTCTTTAATAGCCACAGGACGAACATTGTGTTAACCCTGCTCCAAGCATTGCACATACAGAGAGGACAACCAAGATTGGAAAAGAGATTTTGTTCCTCTATCACGGATATTTCGAGGTTTGCATGGGGAAAAAAAAAAAACTTTTTTGAGTTATTTTTTAACATTGCATGCAGGAAGAGTCCAAGCTGGGTGCAAAATATTAACACAGGGCTTAAACCTGTCACATTCCCCAACAATACAAAAGGTGGAGGATCTTTGTGGCAAGTGAACCATGCAAGGTCTCTTGGGGAACAATGACGCGGAATTAACCAGAGTGGTCCTGGATTTAAAGCTGGCTTAATTAGTCCACTTTGTGCAACAGTAGACTGAGGTGATTTTGTCACAATCAGAAACTATATTGGTATATCAGAAAATGGAGTGCAATATTGGGGTGCAAACAATTCTTTTATACTAGCATAATTCTAATTTGATCTCCAGACATAATAGCTAAAAGCCTACTTGACACCTACTTAGCAACTTTTCTTGACCTCGATGGTTTACTGGATCTGTGTTGGAAACGGATGAAACGGTCAGCTGAGCTTGCGGTTGAGAGGTTGTTGTGTCAGTCTGGATATTGCCCATGGGTACAAACGAAGGCACCGATCCAAAATTCTCGTACCGGCTCTGATCACCCCCCATGGAAAGACCCTGGTAATACATCCCATCAATAACTCTGACGGGTCCAATGCCAGGCACCACAGCATAACCTCCCGCATGCACAAGACGCCTGTCCACATATTGCAGTCCAGGGGTGCCATGCTGCAAGTTACCAAACACATTCCCTTCGTTAGCGTTCACAGTGCTTGTAGCCACAGGGACTTGTTGTTCAGGTCTGCCTGAAACGTAATCCATGCGTTGACCTTGAAATCGCTTCACCTCATTCGTGCCCGCATGCATAAAGTGTTGCTCTCTTTGAAGCACGTTCGTGCTCCCCAATGCATTTGCTCCGGCCATACCTGCGACCATTTGTGGATAGGCGCCAGCAGGCATGTAATAGACAGGAACAGCCTTCGTTTCACCATGTGCACCTCGGATAAACTCACCACGAATGTTCTGCAATTTAGCATTCCCTTTGTCTTCGAGTTTGTTGACATCCTCGTGGTGTACATTATAATTATAATACGGTGCACGCGACGAATGCGAGAGTGAGTTCAGTTTGTCATCGTTCGCATCCACTCCAGAAATATTCTCGTCACACCGAAGCTCGCTCGCACTGATCTTTCTTGTTGTATCTTGTGACTCGTTGTCCGAGTCCGATTCGACCTCCTGTTGCCCTTTACTCGTTCTTTTAATGATGACGCTCGCGCGATCCGCATCTAGAATTCTGCTAGATAAGCTTAATTCGCCTTGTTGTTGTCGATCGATCGTAATTGCGGAATGTGTTTGGCCAGGCGCCGGATTTCCGTAATTTAACTGAATCCAGTGAGCCCGAGAGCTCTCGTAAACATTACTGCCTTCCACAATGCGCCGTTCTGACTCATCAATGTTCTTTTTAGTCTGACCAGACGTCTCCGTTTCTTGGTCCTTTAGCTTCAACGCATCGCCACTAGCATTTACTTGAGCGATTTCATCTTCGCTCATCATCTGATCTTCAATATTTGCCGTTTCGGCGAGCCTGGAGGGTTCTGCGCTCACCGGCTTTTTGATAAGCAGTCTTGCGTGTTCCTCGTCGGGATTTTCAACGTAAAGCGACGGAGCAGGTTCTTCAGGGCTTTCAGCTTCTGGGCTACCACAAGGAAAGGTCTCAAACGACATACCGAGAAACGCTACCAGTTTTTCCCGCGCGTCCGATAGTAGTTATCTCACGAGCGCCGAAGCAACGACGCGGACGAGCAAAGACGTACCGTAATTCACTTTCGTCAGTAGAAACTATAAAGAAAGCAGACAGAAAGGTTATCAATAAAACACGACCTAAGAACATATTGGCATTTAAACGAAAGACAAAACTGAAACCTTGGCGAGGCTTGAAATTAGATTTTTCTTGAAATCTTTCCCACTTTCCGTTTCTGAAGAAGCAATCCCAAACAGACCACTAATTTTGCATGTACTTTATTTGGGCACGTTTGAAAAATAACACCCGTATTGTATGTATTGGAGTTCGATAACTGATTACATTCAGGGTTGGCTGTGACTGACCCCGGCAAGATAGAACACGTTCGTAACACGATTTCTAGTCTCGTGACAAGAAACTGCAACTTTATGCCCCTTTTATGCGAATGATGTGATGTAACAGAAGAACACAGAATCACGAGAAAAAACAGGGAGACTCTGAACGATGGAGAAAAATTCAACGTGAAACACGAGACAATGAAAGGTTAACATTGCAGTGATCGGTGAATAATTTTAGTCTCATGCCAGTTGAGCATCTTTCAATAGTGCGGCGTTTAAGCAAGAAAAATAGGAACAACCAGTCTGCAAAGGAAAACAGCCACAGAAAGAAATGAATTTAGTCACTGCCTACGCATTAATTCAGCAACTTCACGATATAAATGAACCTATGCAAAAATGAAACAAGGAAATAAAGCTTGGTTCTTTCTTTCAGGAAATTATAGATCGAAAGCCAAAACATCACAATTTCCACAAAGGTTACCATAAAGAGTGCCATTCTGCATAGTGCAGATTACTGTTGTTTAGAGGAAAATTTTTCCAACCGACAATTTGACCAAAGCGGCGTGCATATACTTCATGCAAATGCTGCTAAACTGGCCGTCAATAAACATGCAGCTTCCTTGATAAAGAAAACGCGTGCAATTCAAACAACACGAATCTTACACTCTCATATTGGCTGAAAAACCTCAGAAGAAATGAAATCGTTCGAGGAATCAACAGCCAAGTTGAAAGAGTAAACAAGCACAAAGCTTACACGTAGCGGTAGCCGACATGACGACACAACAGAAAACCAACTTCTCCACGCGTTCGAAGGTGAAAACGACATTTACTTACCGGAAACTTGCTCGCTCCGCGAAATTCTACATTCGATCGCAAATAAAACACCTCAGATTCACTGTCTGGTGCTCGATCGCAGTCTTGATGACGAATTGAAACAAGAAGATCGCAAATATTTTCCCTCACAATTTCCGAATATTGGAGTTTCCAGCTTTTGCTACGTTCGTCAACCGGGGGCCTTTCACAACTGGCTATTGAACTACGTCACACATCAGCATACAATCACTTCCCGCCCACGGTCCAATCACTGTAGCCATAGAAATCCCTTGGGAATGGGTGGGCAACAAACCATGAGTCAGATTTCACTAAAAATATAAACAATGCGGTTCCGCGCCAAATCCAACCGTCCATTGACCTCCGCTTTCAGTAACTGTCATTCAAAACACCAATTTCAGGTAAACATTGCACGGATCAAGCACGGTGCAAACGAAAATTTCTCGGAATGCAGCCGTATTGTAGTTTACAAAGCGACAACGTAAGTCAATTTTTGCGGAAACTAAAGATTTTGTATGCAGTGTAATGAATGGGCTGAGGTTTCGCTTTCTGGGTCGCTGCTTCACGGAAACGAACGGAAGTGTTCGGCACGTCATCCGCTTTCCCAGCACATTCGAAAGCCAATACGTAACTTGACACACGTCGAGGAGTTTTGAGCCTTGGGCGAACTGGAAGCGTGCAGACTTGCATCTCAGCAGCGCTACTTGGTTGACGCTTTTGCAGAAATTTCAAATACCTTCAGCTTTAGTCAGGAATTTTACAGATCTTTATGATCTAAGAAGTCATTAATGAGCCCTGAAGCAGGAAAATATGCTCGCTTTGAATTGCAACTGCGTAGCAACAGGAATACCATATCAAATATTTGCCCCCAAATAAGGATCGACCCTACAGTGTAAATGTTCCGCTTCGTGCTGCAATTACATCATGATTTATTTTCGATCACGAGTTCTAGAACGTATCTTACAGGTCAAGTAAAGTCCTTCGAAGACATTCCTAAACATGCAATTTTTAAACGCCTCATTCAACACTATTGTTTCCAACCCGCCAAGTACTTTTTGTGATTCGTTCTGGTACCCGCATGAAAACGGAGCGCAGGAACAAAAATTAAAAATCCCGAGTATCTAGCTTGCGTGGACTTTGCCTCGGCGCTACTGAGACAAGAAACATAAATGCTGAACCGAAGCCAACTTTTGTGGACACAAATATTATTAATAGAGCTCTAAATATGGGTGGCGTGATCGTCAATACTTGCTACTTAGCTCATATATATGACACTTGGCTGCGCGAAAGTGCTGAAAGTGCAAAGTGACTCTTAACACGGAAGTCCAAATGAGATACCGAGGGGAAATTTATGGACTTTTGTTTATGTTTTCGGGTGAAATTCCTTTAGTTCCTCGTGGTATGAATTTTGAACTGTTTGCAAATCTCGTTGCCGAGGAACGCTCGAAATGCTGTTATTGTTTTCAAATTTCGAACCGGCCAATCTTCTGGAATCGACCACGCAACCTGCTCAATATAAAAATAGATCTTCCACAAATAGAAGGTTGTTTCGAGTCTTGTACCGTTTTAAAGTCGTTAGAGGTTTTGGGAATGCGTATTTTGTTTCACATTGTGGTTTGCCCGGGACACCTGTTGGACTATCTGACTGCTTTTGCGCAGACAAAGGAACGGAAATAAACAAGGCCTCTGGAGATTTCAAACTTTGTTTCGCTCACAGAACAATCGATTAATCGAGTAAATTTGCCTACACGTCTATTGTTTGCCGTCCTCCCATGCAAATTTCAGGAAACTCGTGAAAATTGAAGCACGTGCGCAATGCTTTTGGAACAGCCGGCTGATAATTATATAATTTTCACTTGTGTAAAATATAATTTAAACTTGAAGAGCCTTGTGCACACGGAAAAAAAAGAACTATTTCCACGTCGAAAGGAATAGCAAAAAAATCGCACTTTGTGTTTTGTTTCCTTCTGAAATCTACGCCAGGAATAGAACAGAATTTCAACCTCTTTCATTCCCGGAAGCCATTTAAATGTGCAACCCCACTTAAAACAAATTTAAAACCACGCAACAAAATTCTCTATTAATAGTAATTATATCGGCATACATCCGTTTCTTGTTTGGTTTTTTATATTCAAGTCTTGAAAAGGAAAGCTGCTGTTCGAGGAAACGGCTTAAAATGAAATGGTGCAAGCTGTAATTAGGTGTAGAATCACAAAGATCACCATGATATAATTTGCAAGTTGAGATATCCACCAATTTTCACTGGGCACGCGCGCGAACAATGAAAATCCCACCTGGTTGTTTTCAGCAGCTGCAGGGCGCCACATTCTGCTCTCGCATGTTCACCAAGATCCCTGTTAGTTCTTTTTCTCTGACAGAAAAATATCTTAAGACCTGCAGAAGGAAGCCATCTCGACTAGGAAATAACTGCTCTCCGAATATTTGGATCTCTGAAGAAAGGATTCATGAATATTACATGCCACCAGGGTTTCTTGGTTTTCATCCCTTAAAACTTTTGTAAACGAACACCGGCAGCGCGGCAGGTCTTGCATGGTCATTTACAACAAGAAGACAGCTAATATCAAGGAATCATATCTTCATAGCCAGGCTTTTTTGACTAATTTCTGTATGTCTCCACTAAAAACCTGCATATGCTGACTCACTGCCATATAGTCGCGCCGAAACGAGTTAGTTCTTCATTCTATTTTCGCCTTACAGATGAAATCTCGAAAATCCCGGGAAATCCTAGCCAGCAGAGCCAGGTGCCAGGAGTTTCAAGTGGTATTGTTCAGTGGACACATCAGGCTAACAGGATATGAGCTTTTTTTTGTAATTTGAGTAGACCGCTAAGACCACACCCGATGTAATCGTTTGAGGGGCTCTTACAGCTTAGCCAGTTTCATTTCGTCTTAGCTTTTTGCTAAAATCGAACAGCACGCAATTTCGAGGAGCACTTTAAAATTCAGTTGAACGCACTTTTGAGAGCGTGGAAAATTCACCTCGCAATGAGACTCTTTATAAAAGTTTGTGGATATGTAACAGAACTTATTGCAGAACAAGCAACCAACGGTTTATAGATCATACGATTGAACCCCAGACTGATTAAAAGCGTGTTCTTCTTAACTCTCTGATGCTAAAGTGTTCTAGTCGCAAAGCTGATTTTCCTTTAATAATTAAGTAACATTACTTGAAACAAATTTGGCCGATTAAAAAAAAAAAAACGAAAAACACCGTCTTCCTACGATGTCTGACCCTGCACAGTCATGTCAGGAAATTATCTGAATCCCGAGCTGCTCCGGTTGACAGGATAATTTTTATGAAAGCTGACCTGATTTTCGAACTGATTTTGCTTTGGACCATTAATCAGTTTATCTAGCTTCAGGGTACCCGTGTGTCCACGATATGCTAACAAAACACTCGTGAATAAAGTCACCGAGCCCGTGTGAATCACTCGGACAACTCTTGAACTCAAAATAAACGGAGGTTTTTTGTTAACACAGAGAGCTGACATAACGCAATGATCTGATGCAGAAGAATAGTCAACGCATTGTCAATTGTGAGCTACATTGAAACACATTCTTTGATCACGCGGACTACATCCCAAATTAGACAAATTCCGGGCCTGTACCAAGGACCTGCTTGTAATCACAGTCAACTCTAACTCTATTGACTGTAACGACTTATAATACATCGCACTCCCCAAAAAGGAGCAATGAAAAACAAATCATCTGTGCGTAAATTACAAACACGACTGGCTCACGCAATAACTCGCTGCGATCAAGTCTTTTTTGGTTTATATGATCGCAAATCTTGCTATTCGGTTTTCAACAAGCAAGACTTCCGTGCTGTCCAGTTTTTTGCCTTAGTCTGTAGCTGCTAGTGACTTCACGCAGGTTTTGAAATTAAAAGAGAAAGTCTTTGATTCTTGTCCAATGGACAATTTTGTGGTGCTTGTGTGAGTGTACGTGCTAACTGATGCAGGCAGACTGCCTGCTATATGAATACGCCAGGGGTCAGAACTGCAAGAAAAAGATTGCGTGGTGTTTCTCCTCCTACAACACCACAGACATAATTTTCACGCATTTATCTCGAAAGTTTGTAAGTGAAAGAATGGAAATTTTCTTATGGAACTCAGTATCGGAGAAAAGGAACTTAAAGCGCGGAACGATGAATTATTAATAACTAACGAAGAAGAAAAGGGCTCCAGTAAACTGACTCTGTTTGCTGGAGATCTGTCGCTGGACTCGGGTTTCGATTGCTCTGAAGCACAGGACAGGAACATCTAGACAGCTTTAATAGTCAGTTGCATCAAATAATGAACTGAAATTCCGATGGCCCGGTGAGAGCCAACGAACGCAGTAGTCTTGCAATTGTGTAACAATAGGCTAATACCTGTCCCGCAATCCGGTTCAGGCCTTTACTCCAAATTAACATTGTAAAACCTGATAAAAATGCAACAGAAACTTATACCGAGAGCATGGAGTTTTAATTTACATGTAAATTCCTGAACAACTCTGGCTAACTCTGTTATCTTTCAGAGGATCTCAAAACGAGGAACACCCGTGGTTGATCTCGCAACAGATCGGAGTGGCATAGCGTGATGGGAAAGACTCAAACCTCTAGTACTTCAAACCAAGTTATTCCACGACCTACCTTGAGCAGTTCAGCGGAGACTTCATTACAACACTTCCGTTCCAGTTAGCATCGCACCGCAAACTCGCTTCTGTCCGTCGGGCATTGAAAATGGCTTTGTTTAGTGTCACTGTGACAAATTTAACACTGATCGCTCCGTGATTCCACAGTATAGACACAGTGCATCGAAGCGTTGAAAGATGACCGGTATTACAGTACAACTGCCTTGAACTTCAGCCAGGTTTGCACGGGTGGGCGCCGAGAGAGGCCCGGCCACCGGTTTGCACAGGCTAGTACCTAGGCGTTTTCTTCCACGCCCATTAGATTTGGCGCCAAATGTTCATGACGTCATTGAATGACGACACACTTTCGAGCCCAGTCTCTCTCTTTCTCTCTCAGGAAAACAACAGTAGGCCCTTGTTTGAAAGACTGGATAGCGTCATCCGCCGGATAAATCGTTGCCCAGTGGATAAGTGGTAACATACGCTGGATAGTGATTTACAGGTGGATAGCGTTACCCATCTCTCGAACAACCCGGGCCAGATATTTTACAACACATCGAATAGATTTATAACTTATCCAAAACGAGTACGGCACTTAGTTGCTTGTGTTGTCCTCTGGCTTTGTCTCTCCGGGTTGGTGCTTCACATGGGGTGTACCTCGTTGCACCTTTCCACCTTGGACAGAATTGTCCAAGAAAATGACTATGACATCAACAGGACCAAAAACCTGACAAAGTGTTTCCTCTGTTTTTCTTGGGTAAAATTCTGTAATTAACGATTATTTTACCTTACTTGGAGTTCGTTTTTCTTGAAGATCGCCAAAGGAAATTCAAGACATAAACACTGACCTCATTCCCTTAGGAGATTTTAAATGACTCATCATCACTTGTTACATTTGAAGGTGTGAATGAAATTGAGAATACTTCATAGAAAACTAGGCCAAATAATCTCCAAAACGGCGCCAGAACAGTTTGATCCGATTTCTAATTTACCACTAAATTTACTATAATCTTGCAACCTTTCAAAAATGTCAAACAGTACAAATTTCTCGTTAACAAAGTTGAGCAGTTCTTCCTTTAAGAAAACGGAACAGAAGGCAGTAATCGCTGCAGTATCGATTGCAATCAAACCAAACGGAATTCAACGGGAAATGATGCAATCGGCGCCCAAATAAAACACGAGAAAATGAGCGTCACCGTCGGGTTTGCTTTGGCTCCTGATTGGTTTAAAGGAAAGACTTGTTTGTTCAGATTGGTTGGGTCATATTGCAAGAGTTTCTGTTAAGTACCAACAGAGCTTATAATAACATTAATAATAATAATATAATAACTTTAGTTGTGCCCTATGTATTTAGCACTGTTATGCTAACTGGGGACACTGTAAATAAATAAACAAATATTTCAAATAGAACACGTTAAGAATCCCAACTGGTGGGATGCTAACCAGTTGGCTATTTACACAACCCGGTCGAGGAGTTGAACTCGGGACTACCGAGAACAAATCCAGATAGTGGTGGGGTGAAGGATTTTGAACCAGGGACCTCCAGATAACTCCATAAACCACTCGGTCACGCCGCCTCCACATAATAAATGGGTTTGCCTTTGTGTACAGTTAGGTTCACCTTTCACCAGGCAGGACCACAGGAAAATGGAACAGAGGCGCAAAAAGGGTTTGCCCCGTAAAATGTGAGTGGAACTATTGTAGCTTGCGATGGAATTCCAAGTTTCAATCTAGTTCCAGTCCAATACCGAGGATACGAAAATGGTCTATAGGGAAGATGTTTGTTTACAAACATTGTTTTTGATATTTAAATGTTCAAAGCGTTAAACAAAAGAGCTCTTTGTTTCACCAGCCAATCGTTCTCTGGTTGGCATATTAATAACAATAGGTGACGTCACTGATATCTTTGCTATTGAGCCGTGTATTTTCATCCACCAACTCTGCCACTAAAACGTTTATGGTTCGCCGAAAATTAGCTCGAGGATCGACCCATTTCTAACGCACGAATTCCTACACAGGGGTCCAGAAACTGGCACCTGAACAAAGACATCTTTTCACGGGAGAGGGGTGGGGAGGCAAAACAGCCTTCTTTCCCAGACTCCTCTACGCAGGTTATTTTAGTCCAGCTAACTGAACGGTTTGCTTTAGAAATAGACAGAACCTGAGGAATCATTTTCTTTATTGGTCTTCCCTCATCACGTGAAAAATACCTTCAACTCAGTTAATCGCGCGTCTCTTACAGAGACTGTACTTCAAAGCAGTAAAGAAATGCGACATCAGAGTAAAAACTTACATACAAGGAAAATTGCTAGAGAAATGGGTTGCAAATTTTACTCGGCAACCTCGTCTGCAAAGCAATGTTCGCGGTTTTACTACAGCGGTAGCGTGGTTCTGCGCTGAATTTAGAAACGAATCGCCTTTCAATGGGTTTCGTGAAAGAGTATTGGAGTACAACTTGCTTAGTCTTCGTGACGACCACCTTGGTTGAATTGATGCCATCCCATTCAAAATGGCGCCTTGTGGAAAACTTGAAAATTTATTAACGAACAGAAGAGTTATTAACGAACACTGTTTTGCGGACGAGGTTCCCTGTCAGGGAAGTACTATCTACAGAATTCGATTACAAGTATACTTTTTTTTTCTAAACTTCAATATCATCCAGGCCTTAAGCTATCCATTTCGTCTGAAGCGAGTATCGGTCGACAATGACCGCTCTACGCCAGTAATACACACATTTATAGCAAGACAATGTCACTGTACTACCGGGCGACGAAAGGTAACAAATGACCACTGACACCGTAAATCAAGACGGAATCGAGCTCGCCGTGCGACGGTCACATAAACAAACTACACGATAAAACAGGGCTCCGGCGTCACTAGTACCAGCTCCCTCCGCGCGCAGTCAGTAACTTAAGACAAGAGTATGTAACAACCCTCGAGTCTGAACAATATACGACATCTTAAATTAATAAATTCTTTCGTGCTTTCCGAAGGTGTGGTCAGTCGAAGCTCAACTTCCTCAAATTAGAAATTAATAATTTCTTTCAGTCACTGGTCAACGGAGTGTCACTTGGATCACCTTTCACACTAATCAAAATGTCGGAGGAGGTCTGGACAAAACAACAACCGCGGCCGCGACAGTTCGAGAGTTCAGCTCTTGGCATTCTTAGTCGCTGCTCCGGCTCCCGAACTAGTAGAGGGATTCGGGTCCGAACCCGCGGGATTCGACGCCGAGGAAGTTGACTTATTTCTCGATTCTATTTCCAACTTTTCGAGTTGTTTCCACAGCTCTTCTCTTTCTTTCTCCTTTTTCTTTTCTCTGTAAAGAAAATGTGAACAGTTTACAGTCACGACTAATAAGACAAAGGTGCGATTACCTGGGGTGGTGGGGGGGGGAGGGGGGGGAACTCCCATATAAGAAGAACTAGGGTGCTCGTCGTAAGGGTTGAAAATGCGGTTTTGTTATCTCTTAAGGTGTTCAGCCTCAAAAGCTCCACAGCGGGAGCTTTTTGCGGTTCCTTTAACAATTATCCTGCGAAATCGCGCGGAATATCGTCTGATACTCGGCTAAAATCAGACGATATTCCGCGAGATTGAGCAGGATAATTGTTTTATTATTCAACAAATTGATAACAAAACAGCGTAACATTTTTAAATCTCTCTGTCGACGTTTTCTCACTTCACTTTTTCTTTCCACGTACGAAGCTACGTATACCGCCGGATATCTGTTACCTACGGATGACAGATATCGAGAGCATCATGATCATATTTGGATAGTGTTACAATTTGTTGAACAATAATTAAGAGTATTGAGCTGAGTAAACAATCATTTACTATAATTACCTTATGTTAAACTTACCATATATATTAAATATACTAAAAAATGTAGTAATAGATGTATTTTGAGAAAATAAAAATGTTGTTGTTGCTGAAAAAAAACCAATTGACAGGAAATGATGTTTTGTATTAGAATAGGCCATTTCCGAATTACCTTTAGCCTTACTCAAAGCGAGTCTTGGTGCTCGCCTTTCATATGAAAATGAGATTTCATTCACATGCAAATTAAACTCATTTTCATATGAATGGTTATGCACCAGGCCTCGCTTTGAAAGAGAGGCTTTAGGTAACTCGGAAATGGTCTATTGGTACCTCTTTCAAGCCACGCTCATAAATTACAGGATTGTTGGACCTTTTAGGGGTTCTTTTCAAAGTTGTTGACGAGCTCCCCCATCCTTCTCATCTGAGAGTCCCCCCCTCCCGTCGGGCCAATGACATCCGAAAGTAAAAACTGATTGCTGAAAACGTATTCTTTTGCATCCATCTTCAAATTGTGCCTTTATTTCATAAATATGCACGACTTCCAGTGTATCCATGAGTTAGTTGAATGATTCATCATCACTCACAAAACTATTTTACTCCTTTCTCGTCAAAAAGAACATTGTAAATCAACCTCGCGAAGAAAGCACACTCACTTTTGCCTGTCGCTTTTGTACGAAGACGTTAGTTCGTCAAACAGTTTCGAGTTCATTTCCATAAAGGTCTTCAAAACGTTATAGACGAGTGCTACGATGGTCCTGAAAGGGAAGGGAGGTCAGTTAGTATTGAACCACAAAAACCGATTGATGCGGGTGACAACAAATGATAGATAGATTACGAAACGCTACATAGAACGTCGCACAAAAACTCGGGCTGATACACGACTGAGTGCAGCCAGATATGAATACAAACAAGCGCCAAGTTAGCTGTATTTCATGTTGTTGTATTTCATTGTGCTTAGGAAAAAATAAACACGGTGAAATTCGATATGAAGCCCAGGGAACATTTCCATCCCAAAAGAATTCTTTTGAGTTCACCATCAAACTTCAGCGTGTCATGTTTAGGAAGGAAGCCACGCATTTCATCGGCCACTACTGAATTCAATGGAAAAAAGGTCAAAATCTTCAGACAATAAGGAGAGGAGTTATTACAAAACGGGATTTGTAAAGCAATAACTGAGACTAAGAAAGTATTCAGCCACGAGGCCCCGCTAATTTTTTGCCTGGCATACCCGTATCCCTGGCATCGTTAATTTCAATTGCAAAATTAACGATTTTCCTACTCGATATTCTGTTATAGCTAATCTAAATACCCATCTCATTAATTTACGCCAAACATCCTGTATCCCGTTTATATTTCCCCGAAATATCCCGTACTCTGAAAACCTCTAATAGGGCCTCACATACGAAAGCCACAAAATAGAACAACGTAACAGTCTACGAAAGATAAAGGTTGTTACTACAGAGACCCGAAAATGTCATCAATGTCAACAGAAAGCTTTATGCTACAGTTGAGCTCCAAGGGACAATTTTTATCGGGTAGTCCATTTTCTAAGCTTTACATTCAGTCGAACCCCGATAATCCGGCCACCAACGGGCTCCAAAAATCTGGCCGTATTAACGGGGTGGCGGTGTTAAAGAAGTTCTTTTAACTAAGAAAATGACGGACTGAGCTTTTGTTCGGGTCAGAATAAAGTGGTCGTGATAACGAGTCTTTATGCGTCCCATGGCGACCCGAGGACGGCTGAATGGATGATGATGAATAACGAGGTGGCAGGGATCTACTCGGCGATTGATTTTAAAACAGCGCGCTGACAATTTTTTTAAACCTAGGAATCCACGCGAAGGTCTACGGTAACCTCAATGGTTTGGCGGGATTCGCCGCAGAGTTTGTTGGGGATGGCGGGAAATGCGATTAAAGTGCGTAGAAAACGTGATTACGCCTCGGTTGTTTGAAAGCCGATTAGCGCTAATTCAGGATTAAAAGTCGATCAAGATTAAAGCAGTCTTTTTTTAATGCCCCACTTCTGTTCTTCTAAGTCTAGTCTCTGAAAAATCTATCGGAAAAACGCTTATTATCAGAAAGGAAAACAAATTCTGGCGTGCAAACTTATCGCATGAATCGCGGGAGTTTCAAACATTCAGCACCGTTTGGCTCGTTCTTTGTCGTGGGTGCACTGGGGCCGAAATAGAACAAGTGCGCCGTGATGTCTGGAGACTGGGGTCTAGGGGATTATCAGATTTGCTGCTAGACAGATTAAAGACACGCACAAAACCGCGCTGATCCAACACAAGCACGAAAATACGCTGAAAGGATTGAACTGACTAAGTGAGATTACGCCAAACCAGAAAGGCAGAAGAAAGAAAAGCAAAGCTGCAAAGTTACCACCCATAATCTACCATGAGGAGTTTCGAAGACAATAAGCGTCTAAGTTGTTCCTAATTCTCTTCTCCTGATCGTCTTACAAGTCGATAATCCTAAGATTACCAGACCACAGTTCTGATTTAAAAGCATCTCAGCACGAAATATTTAGTTTGTTAATCCTTGTACAAAGAGAGGCACGCCATGACAGATCGGCTAGAACTCGAGGGTAGAAGCATCAACACCAGCAGACAGATTATGCGATGCACGTGATCGTGATATGCATAGGATTCGATTACGCAATATGTACATCGTTTGTCTAGTTAACACGCAAGGTCAGAGAGGTGCTTCACAAAACATAACCCGGTTCTCTTGTCATAAGGAAAATCGTTACTCCCCCATAATAGAAGGGCAACATTTCGTTGCCAGAAGAAACTGACTGCTGCCATGTGAACAAAATTCAAATTAAACAACAACCGAAGTAAAACAGTCTACTTTCGAGTATTATCAGTGGTTCAATCTTACGAAAATGACGCCTTTTTTGCCAACTGGTGCAACACTAAAACAAAGCGTAGTTTGGTCTACATTTTCCCCGCGCTTAGTAACAAATGCGGCACAGGTTTTATAATGGTAATTGAACTGAGTGGAGTGCGATTTGGTCTGAAATCAAACGCGTGATTTCAAAATCGAACGAGCGCGCAGCGCGAGTTCGATTTGAAATCACAAGTATGATTTCAGACCAAAATTGCACTCCACTCAGTTCAATTACCACTTTATTAAATCCATTTTGAAAGCGCCCAAATACAGGACTTGGCCAATTCAAATAATTTATTGATGCAGAACTGAGGCGGTTTTTAAATAAAAAGCGGAATCGGAAACGCTTTTACCTCAATACGCAATAGAGCAGCGCGCGACCTCTAATCAAGCTGCGCGCGCGCTATTTTTGGTTACTAGAAAGTTCTACTGTATCGCAAGCGCTCACGAGAGCACCGCGACAGCCCGCAAGTGTTACCCATGGTGTTATTACATCCATTTTGAAGTCGCCCAAATACAGGACTTGGTCGATTCAAATATTTTATTGATGCAGTACTGAGCTGGTTTTTTAAATAAAAAGCAGAACCGGAAACGCTTTTACATCAAAATACGCAATAGAGCAGCGCACGACCTTAAATTAAGTTGTACGCGCGTACTATTTTTGGTTACTGGAAAGTTCTACAGTGTAGCGCAAGCGCTCACGAAAGCGCCGCGACAGCCCGCAAGTTTGAAGTGTAACTTCCTCATTGGCTGGAAAAATGGTGTGATTTAGAGCAAAAATGGTGCAATTTGGGAATAAATTGGACCAATTTGAGCCAATCAGATTACAGGGACTACCAGTGATTTCAAAATGGATTTAATAAAAACCGAAATCTAATTGGTTTATTTCACTTGACTGCGATAGAAATTGGCTCTGACTTAGGTCACGTGATTTTTCTCGATTTACAATTTGGTTGACGTGTCTTTCTTTCATGCATCCAACCAGTCATATTTTTTTACATCGAGTTCTGACAAATGTATGTCACTTTTTGCTGCGTAAATTATATTATACCTCGGACATGACTGTGGTTATTTACTTCCATTTAGGTTCGTTCGATTTGTCTATCACTATCAAAGCTATTCCAAAACTGAATCTGTGGGCTTTAAATTCGAAACGGAAGACTCAAAAATTTCCCTTTCTGGTTCACGGCCGTGATACCGCACGTACATAGATACTGTTCTGCTTATTACCACTTACAGTAATTGTTTAGTGAAAGTGCCGTTTTCCTTAACTCCCTAATAGGCCAAGTAAGAATTTAATATATCGAAACTGGCCTCTTGGCAAACCCCTTCGCAGCCGTTATTTGGTTCGTCTTGATGCCTCGAAAGACGACGCTAAAAACTTGGCGAGAAAAACGACCAGGATTTCCCCCAGCCTGCGTAGCAAGCATTCCCGTGCGAACAAAGAGCCTTTTCCGCATTCAGCCCGCGCGAAAATTGGGGCGAGAGTAAACACGACGCTCTCGCCCCAATTTTCGCGCGACCAGACTTTCCTCGCTCGCACTTTCTTACGGGAACGCCTTCTGCGCAGACTCCATTTCTCTGAGGTCAGTAACTTACTGGTTCCAGTGGTCTTTGGATATCCTATATAAACTTGCGAACATGATGGGTAAGATGGCGTTCGAGTTTTCTTCCATAAGGCTCATGATGTATTCGTTATTCCAGAAGTAAAGCGCTCTCTCTGCGACCTAACAAAAGAAAGAAAAAAATACGCACAAGTCAAAATCATCTCTCTGACTTTGAAGCGGCCTCGAGAGTCCTGGGGAAAGTTCTGTCCCACTTCTCCCTAGCCAAGGGCTCTCTCAGATATTTCTCTTCAGCAAAAATAGGAAACTTACAAATAATGTTTCAAACTCTGATTAAACACGGAACGAGCCTATAAAAAGGCAAGGACACGCCACGTTTGAAGCACTTAACTGGCTTTTTGTGTAACGGTTCGCACCGGAGTCATTTACATAGAATAATACAAGGTAAATTATAAAAATACAGTAAAAATAAAACTTATATTAACACTTTGGATTGGCAGGTTGAACACAGCCTTGTTATATAGACTCGGTCCGTGTTTAAAGAAGATATGAAGAAAAATTTTAAAAGAAGAATAAACGCTATGACATGACGTTTCGGCGTCATCTTGTTTTTTCATTTCTTTGATTTCCTTTTCTACGAGAAGCTGCTAACCAAAGAAAAAAGACCAAACTTAAAAACACAAGCGGACTCGTCTCCATTCAATCTTGCGCTCAGGCGTTCCTTTTTTAAAACCCGTTCGCCAAAAAAAAAAAACACAAAAAAAAAACACACAAAAAAAACAGAACGCCTAATCGCAGGTTAACTCTATTAAATTTTATTTACTAGATGAACACTTACACTACACGGTAATATAATTACACTATTTATACTACTTAACAATACATATATTACAATACAATTACATTGTCTACATTACAGTTGGACTATTTACAAGGCATAGCACTAAAAATTACCTTTTTTATATACAGGATATAGTTCATGTTTCAACTATTATTGACGTGGATATTATTATACGTTTTATGTTATAAACTTTGTGTGTAAGATTTTGTCTTTCTTTTTGTCTATTCAGTCTTTAATTGTGTCAATAACAAAATGCTTAAATCTGATTGGTTCTTCAAAGCCCTCATTTATGGCTTAATTTGGCTGTTGCAACATCAAAACTGTCCGATTTGACCTCTCCGATTACTAACAGTCTGTAATCGGACAGGTCAAATCGGACAGTTCAACAGCCAATAAAAGTTAAGCACCAAATCTAAGTAACCAATAAAATTTTACTACCTAGCTAATGCTAGCCAATCAAAACCAAGGAAAAAATTTGAGCAGGTTTCCCAGCTCCAGCTAGAGAACAAAGATGGACGAAATTAGCTGTTTCAATAACATTTATTTAGATATGTTTTCTTTAGAATTTGACAACCTGTTCAGCACTATTGATTTCAAAAGCATTGAAAGTAAAGAAAATGAAACACTGACGGAAATTAACAATACGAGTAGCACGACAAGCACAGTGAGCGAGCGAGCGACCTGCCTTGACAGAAACAACAAAGAGTTTCATGCATTTTGTTATTGACACAATTAATTGGTAATAAGACTTTGTGTCGTACAATTCATGGGCAATCATGCTCGGCCAATTTGAAATTACTCGCCCGATTTCTCCCTGAATTGTACTCCACTCAGTCCTATTACCATTACTAATTAGATGACATTTTGACTCCTTAACACCTAAGCTAGTATATATCTGAACTGAACGACTTGAATCTGCATTTGATAATGGCGACAAGATGACACCGAACATCATGTCTTAAAATGTTTGAGACTCACCTGGAAATGTGGGCTTGAGACACATCGAGCAATCTTTTTGAAGAGTGGTTCCATAACTTTTTGAAACTGAGCGGGATCTATTACATCTAGAATTTCTTCTATTTCACCTAGGAACATCACCTGTAAAACAAACCATGCCATTTTGAATACCAAGTAAGAACGAGAAGCCATTTTACTGGTCGCCTTGCAGTTCAAAGCTCAAAAAGAAATTTTAGCAAAATCATGAAAAAGAAGACAGTTTGGATCGGTTTCTTTTCTCCCAAGCTGAAAAAAAAAAACAGATTAACTTCAAGGTAATATATGTTAGGGTGAGGTCCTAAAAATGTATATGTGCATCACCACATTTTTAAATCTCGTAATTTTTTTAGCTTATGATGAATTATCTTTTCTCTTGAGAAGTGGGCTACCTACATAAAGGAGGTGAAGACTAAAACATCCAGCAAGAAAACAAAATCCGGTGGTCCTACTCACCTCTTTTTGACTGCTTGTCTTTGGCCAGTATTTTAGTAAGCCTACAACGACCTAAAACAAACAAAAAATCAAACAGGTTTAACGCGAAAGGCACAAGTAAAGTCCAATCCTACGAACCACAAAGCTCAATGATGCTGGCATGATCGCATCTAACTCTCTTGTTTTGTAACATGGTGCAACACAGAGTTTTGCTATCCATCTTACATATAACGTTACTGTAACTGACGCAAAAAAAAATCAATGTGGTTTAACAATTCACACTGTGAAAGTAAAGTGTCTTAATTGAGAACGAAATGCACTCAGATGACGGCAAGGTTTGAAGCCTGGAGTTCAACAGACTGATCATGTTTCTAAATTCTCCATTAAGAGGACAGCCTAACTTGCAGGGCATTCCCAAATTTTGGGAAACTCTCTTCCTGAGAAATGTACGTTTGATTCAATTTTCTTTGAATAGTGCACGTCTCAGAACTGAAATACAACATTTTTTGGATTTTCTGGAGACTTTCTCAAGAAATGTCTGAACCATTTGCTCCTGTACAGAACCTTCCTTTGTTATGTACATGTATTTAATATTTCTTACGTTCATCACAAAATCTCAAGAAAATGATAGAATAAAGAAATCTCACCTTTTCTGTAAGTGCAGCATCCTTTTCCAAGAACTGAACAACACAATATGCCAACTGCAAGACAAAGAAAGAAAAGAAATGTTGAAAAAGATCTATTGAGATTTATGTTGTGTATTCATTCTACAAGACTTGCTAACTTTCATTAATCAGCAATTACAATCAAAACTGTTGCAGGCAGAGACTCTTTGAATCAGAGAGAAGTCTCTGCTTGGTTGAGATGCTGATTATGGGAAGTTATGAATTATAATTTGTATTTGTGACTTGGACCATGACCAAGTGCCTGTTTAAGGGAGTTGTCCACCTATAGAAGGGTAGGAGGGCTCATGGCTCAGTTGACCAGCACCTCTTTAAACCTCTATTTTGATTTGTTCTTGTAAATCTGGACCTCTTTTGTTTATAGGACTAGGGGCATCGTTTTTGTTGCCTACCTTTTGTTTTAGAACAGTTTTCAACTGAGCGTTGTAAACCCAAACCAAAGTAATCACTCTAGCCAATCACAAAGGACATAGACAATCCAATGAAGCAATCAAAACTCAAATTACATGGAGCTGACGCAAAGCGCGGGAAAACGAGTGTGAGCCAGTCACAATTGGTTTTGGTTTACTTCTGATAGGATGAAAAAGTGGCGCAGGTTTTTTTAGGCCAACAGTGTAGCGCAGTAATGCAAAAGCATTACTTTTTGACACTCAACTGAAAACTGCTCCATGTGGCCAATTATAAAGAACCTTGTGATCGGTGCCGGCCACTCCTCATGGCTGGGCTGAAGATCTTGACAGTCATAGGAACACTGTTCCCTCAAGGGAAATGGCTGGATACAGTGTAAAACTACTGAATCCCACTGCCATCTAACTTTTATTTAGTGATCCTGGTCACAGGTTTACTTCAAAACTAACGGATCATTTTTTGTGTCTATCACAGCATTGCCTCCATTTTATCTGCCATTCTTACCTGGGCATGGTACAGGCTCAGGCACTTCACCTTGTGAAGGGGAATTAAAACTTTGTACAAGAACATTTTGTGTTCACTCTTCAATGGAAGAGCAAATCCATTGATGATGCTGAAACAGAAACATAGGAAATATCCAATAAACGAAAACTCATTAAATCTTGGCTTCTCCATGGGATGCAAAACATTTAGAATATCAGGAACTTTTTTCAGTTGAAATACCACTAACACGAACAGACTGCGCCACCTGTTGCATACAATATTTGAGGCTTTTAAGTGATAGGTGAAAGGGTTGCTTCTTTTAGCCATCAGACACCCAAGTACCAAAGAAAAACGTATTATTTCCTAATGTGGTTTGTGAGTTTGGGTTAGCCTTACAGTGAAATATGGTTTCCAAGGAACACAAGTTAGTTTTAGGTGTGAAAACATTTGGGCAGGGTCACTCTATGAGCTACCCACTAAGCAGGTCCAAGTGACTGGATTAGCCCTGGAATTAGGAGTAAGAATAAGAAAAGCACAAGAGTTTTGTGCTGTCAAGTTGACAGCAAAATAAGGCTGAACACAACACCAGCCACACTCACCTCCCTAAGATTTCAAGCAGTTCTCCAACACCATTAAAGTGCTCTGTCTCATAAACGAATCTGTGACACAACATAATATATCAACACCTTTAAAACCACAACAAAGACTCTCACATGCTGATAGGAAATTACACATCAAAGGATTCATTCAATTCTTTAAACAGGAAAAAAATATTCAAACGAGCTTTCTTTTACTCTTAGTGATGAGCATAATTTATTGATGAGGTCAAGTTGCTTAAGGACGGTTGGGCCATTCTTGATTGCAAAAGAGTGCACAAACCTACAGTTTGAAAACGCGTTTCCTTGCTTTATTTACTGTGAAAGTTGCAAAACAGTTACTGTGTACACTTTGATTGGACTCTAACAGGTCAATTCTGTAATGACCAATCACAATAAAAATCAGGACTTACTAGCAAACCTCAAAACCAAAAAACCAAGTTATCACTTCTCTTTTCGGTTTTAGTTTTCTCGCATCTAATTGGCTTTTTCCTTGCTACATGACAACATTCCATAATATTTCTGGTATTCACAGTTTTCCGAGTTTACGCTAAGGTGTCGATACAACATCTAGTAAAATCTTGCCCGCCATCTTGTTTTTCCTACCAAAATAACAGGCCCACAATACTTTACTAAGTATTGGTAAAACTTGTACCCACTGTCGTAGCTTGTAGCAGAATCGTAACATCTCTCGTAACTACATGGTACCAGCATGTACAAATTTGAACTTAACCCTTTTTCACTCCCAAGATCGGAATGCAAATTCTGAAGTTTACTCTAGGAATTAACTCAAAACAACATCTCAAAGTTGATTTCATTTCTTTTTTAGTCAAAGACTTTCTTTACTCTTATCATCTATCTACTTGACAATGTATAGGTATTGTGAGGAGAATTTACATATCCATCACTCGTGGGGGGTGGAAGGGTTAGGAAAATATTGCCACAAAATAGTAACAAATAGGATATACTTACCTTAAAAATATGTTATTGATTTGTTTTCGAATATAAGCCCTAAGTCCAAGGAACTTTCCATATATCCTGTGAAGGACTGTCTTGAGGAAATCTCTCTCACGGGGATCTTCACTATCAAAGAGTTCCAGAAGCTGCAATAGAAACGTCGAAGACACCACATCAAACACTAATGGATCACTCTCTTGTGATGTCGTCAAAGTCTAAAGTTTTTATCCACATCAGGTATAACCAGAGCTAAATTTAAATATGCTTACAACTTTTCAGCTCAATAGTGTCTTGTTTGGAAGCCAGAACATTTTGAATTTGAGAGTTATGGCACCATGTTACAAAGAGTTACAATCACATTTCTCAAAAAATGTGTTGCCCTATTATCTTATGATTTTTAGCCATTAAAGTTAAAGTAGTAGGGAAAGTGTTTAGGTATTCTAAATGATTCTTTGTCCAGTACAGGCCTGGGTTGTTTGAAAGGTGTATAATGCTAGTACACCAGATAATCACTATCCAGTGGATAGCATGGTTCGTTTTGTCGACACTTATCCACTGGGTACAGATTTATCTGGTGGATAGCGTTATCCACCTTTTGAACGACTGGGGCCTGGTGATCAGTGGCCTAGTTCCAGATCTTTACACTATTTTTTTGGCCACAAAGTTGGTGGACAAGGAATTCATATGGTTTGGAAGCTGAAATTTTGGTGAGTGACCGATCATTGTACTAGCTTTACTTTGACAAAAAGACAAAAATGCAATTTTTGAGTGAACTTCTCCTTTTAAGTATTTCTCAGTAAAATGTCCTCATTGAACCGTCTTACCTGTAAAACAAACTTCTGATCGATGTGTTTCTTGGCAACACTGGGTTGAAACTCCGCAGACTCCAAGAACCGAAGGAAGAATTCATAGACTATCTGCAAATGTAAAATGCCATTTGTCATCAGAAAAGAGAGGAAAGGGCCTCGTTTAAGGTTAACCTAACCCCCTGTTAGCCACAAAAAAGAAAGTAACATTTCACTTCTTAAAAAATCCAAAGGAAAAAAAAAAGAAAAAATTTCCCCTAGATTTTCAATCCTAATGGGCAAAAACATCCTTACAGCTGGTCAATTTGCCCAGCCCTTAATGGAACATGAGAGATCATCACCATTACATCTGCAACTTAAGCAGTAGTGGATATAAAGCCTCAAAAATAATCAGGCTTGAAAGGGATTCAAACTCGTAACCTTTATGGTACCAGAGCAGTGCTCTCGAGACTGAGGTAGCAAGCCAACTAGGAGTTGTTTGCATTGTGACCCATAGACGAAGAAATGTAATTTTAATCAACTGATTATTTTGGGGAGTAAGAACACTTGTCAAAAAACAAAACAAAAATGCACTGTGTCACAGATAACCAGCTATAGATTTCTTATTTTTGTTCCTCAAGGTTAGATTAAAATTTTATTCCTCATGCAATTACAGAGGAAAACAAACAAAAAATGAAATTAAAAAAGGTAACCTTGATAAAATAAATTTTTGTTGTCTCCCCTTCTAGTTTGTTTAAATAACTCAAAAACGTCTCACTTTCAAGATTTCAAGGTAATATTGTTCCATTACACAGTGTTCAAGAAAGAATATTACGCAAGTAATAAACAATACAGGGAACCCATCTTTTTTATACATATCCTTTACATCGAGAAACATGATTGGAAAGCTAAAGGGAATTGATCTTGAATTACAACATTTGCCTCAGAGCAAAATATCTTGTTGCTGTTTTTTCCTTGCATGCTCTACTTTCAAAATTTGCATTTCTTAATCTGATTAGTAAACATATAGAATCTGTTTTATTTTCTTGACTGGATCAGAAAAACAATTTCATTTATTATGGTTTTTTTTTGGTTAAAATGCTATAAGAAGAACATAATGTATATTGCTGAGGTTAAGCTTATCCCTTCAAGAGTCAAAATTTATTTTAGCTATTGACTCCTAACATGGAATAATTCAAATGAAAACTTCATGTGGTGTTGTTTATTTTTCAATATTTCCCAAAGTGGATTTTTCGAAAATCTGTCAAATAATGTGTACTCTCTCAGAAGAAAAGGTCGATACAGAATCAAGGAATATGTTCCAATTAAAATAGCACTTAGACTAAGCCCTATGTGATGTTTAGGTTGGTATGTTGGTAATTCTTGGAGAAATAGACACTCCTTAAATGTCAATAGCCCAATTTCGATATATTAAAATTCAGCCTAAAACAATAGACCTCAGCACGAGGCTCGTGGGAATAACTACAGAGTTTGTGGGGTTTATTCCCCCGAGCCTCGTGCTGAGGTCTATTGTTTTAGGCTGAATTTTAATATATCGAAATTGGGCTATTCTTCAAGTAAGCTCAAAAAGGAAAAGAAACAACACCATTTGAAGTAAAAAACCAAACAAAAAAAACATTTAAAACAGGTGTACATATGTCCTTTTTAAAAACACATTCAACTTCAGTGGATGTTTTAAATGGCAGAATTGAAGGCATTGAATTTTTTTTGGAAAACTTGATCCATTTTCAGAATAAAATCCTGGAAGAAAATAGATGTAAATTTTACGAATGTGAAGTACCGGTACATGTGAATGATAAACATGAAATCTCACTCGTTTGCAGTTGATTATTATGTTCATCACAAAAAGAGATTATTTATATCATTCACCTTTTCTGACAAGAATTCATCATAATAAGTGAACCCATCAAGTGGAGGTATTTATCATGCTACTTAAAATGGGTTTATTATCTGTTACTGTCTGTGAAATTCCAAATAATAAGCCCCTGAAGGATTATTTCTTGTAAATAATTTTAGGAGAAATGTTGCAACTCTAAAACCTTGAGGTTCAAGAGGAAGGACTTAGTATTTTGAGGCCAACAGGGTGGTGGAGGGAGGGGGAAGGTTAGCATTGCAGGCTTTTTCAAGTTGCCAAATGAAATTTGAAACATTTGCTGGTAGTCATTTATACTCACTAATACAGAAGGGCACAGTTAGAGTAGCTGGCCAAACAATACAACAAAGTCATCTTGACCAACTCATGGCTAGATACTGGTGATCCAGAGTATGACATGTTTAGCAAAAGGCCAATGTGCCACTCCCCAGAAAAGTATTGAGAACCCTGGTTAACTGTAACCAGGAGCGAGCTGTTTTGAGTTAAAAAGAGTGTTAGACTCACCTGTAGATGAGGCCAGGAGGCTTCTAGTGTTGGATCATCTTCTTCTGGATCGAAGTCTGGGTTGTCCGATGGAGGTAAAGTCCTGAAAATGTTTGCATCGACCTATAACACAACAAAGAATGTGCATTAATAAAAGTAAATCCTTGTTTTTCAAGAGCAAAACCACATCAACCATGACTAGTTTTTATGCAAGTCAGAGGCCAAATGTTCCACACTGATGACAATGCTCTACTAAGATCTATTCAGTAACTTGAAGGAGTTATGCTAAATAAGGGATATTTTCCACTGGCCAAGAAAAGAAAAAGACACACACCACAGGAGTCATTGTACATTAGTGTGACATTGTACATTAGTTCAAGCTGTCTTTTTCACTTGAAACTGAGAGTGTTTATGGAGCTGATTTGAGAATAAAGGTCAGGCTTGCAGCAGCTAGCTAGACACAGCTCCCAGTAATGTGTGAGAAGAAAAATTGCCGACATTGCATAGATTTTTGTAGCATGAGCTACGTTATCACTATGAAATTCTTCATATTTCAAGTTTCCAATAACTCACAGACCTTTTGCATGAATGGCACCTGAATTTGAATAACAATATG
Organism: Micromussa lordhowensis; assembly: GCA_964020085.1. Taxonomy (NCBI): domain Eukaryota; kingdom Metazoa; phylum Cnidaria; class Anthozoa; order Scleractinia; family Lobophylliidae; genus Micromussa; species Micromussa lordhowensis. The sequence goes on along the minus strand of OZ026600.1, from coordinate 26,709,255 downwards.
TTGTAAATCCTTAGCCTTGTACTTATGTTTCCAAACAAAGGACTTTTCACGTGAATGCAAGGCTTAGGATGTGCAAGTATTGTTATTCAAATATTGGTGCCATTTACATGAATGCAGAGGGTCTATGAGCGGGTAAGGACTGGGAAACATGAGATGAACATTTACTCAGGCCACCATATGGACCAACATTGGGAGTTACAAGGTAAACTTAACTCTGTTAAAGATTTAAACAACTGATGTGTTGAAAAGTAGGGCTGGATGTTGCTAACATACAAGCAGTCAGCTCTCTAAATCTGTAAAAACAGTCAATTTGCCTTATTCTGTGAAAAATTGCAAGCATACAATCATATATATTATATATATGTGGGTTATTGACCAGGTGTGAGGTCAAGATTGCTGGATATTAGCCAAGATCGTTTTTTGCATGTTTATGGACCACAACAGAGTTGAGGCCAATATCAGGCCAATATCAAGTCATCTTGACTGAACAAGTTTGGTCAATAACGGATTTATGTATATGGCTTTCAGGGAAATTTTTCCTGTGGGAAAATTAAGCCAATCACAGCGAAGGATTTGATTTATCTTGCCTGCTCACAGAGTTAGCCATATAATGAATACTATTTTTGTGATAAAACACATATACCGAGAATTAGTTATTCCCAGTGTGGTTACTGTAAACTAGCTTTATGCTTGATGATGGAATTTCATCAAATGACTTACACATGCTTTTCACCATTTCTAAGAACAAATTTATGCCAGCAATATTTTGATGGGGTGCAAAACTGCCATGAGCTCTATGCTACAAAAGGGGATAAGGTTTCTCTATTGATACTTCAGGTACGAAATGTAAGTACAGGGTTTGTTCCATTTGGAAATCACTATATCCATTTTTTAAAAGAAACATTACAATACTTAAACCCTTTGATATTGAACACTTAAAAAAATCCTTATAATCTCATACAAAATTATCATATAGAATTATATATATTTGTAAACTTTTTACCATTTTGAGCCAGAGAATTAGAAAACAGCAAATTTCAAGCAATTTCACCAAAAAGACCTCCACTATGTCTACAAACATTGTATTTACAACAAGATCCTGACACATTGAAGGCCTTAGGATCAAGATCCATCTAACACTGATGCAGGGAAAAATATCCCTATTCAATTCTTATTGTTTTCACCACCACAACATGTTGTACCTACAGCACAGCTTTAATTACTAGATTGTTTTTAGTTACTCTGGTTTGCTTTAATTTATATCTCTGTAATGTCCTAAAATAAATGGTCTCTTGCCCCTTCACACATATGTGAATTTTACATCTATGCCAACTCTCCAGAATTATAAAGACATCTCCTAGATACAAACTGAATCTCCTGAGCTCCCATATAGGTTATCAAATCTCCTGGATATGAAAGAAACACTTAGACTGCATTTGTCACACTTAGTTTGGCCAATTTTTGGTATTTCAGGGACAACTGTGGAAAGCTTAACTCATTTTTGTGGTTCAACCGGCAGAGCTCTACTTTTAACAATGTTTTTTAGGTTGGCAAGAAGGTAAAATTAGTGATCTCCAGGATTTTAATTTTCTCAGATTGGCAATTTCTGTACTTAGAATCTGTAATTTGCATAAATGATAATAACAAGCAGCTTTCAATATGCCATTTCAATATTTTGTTTTTGAATTTATAGTTTCAGATCACAAGAACTTATGTAGCTTGTTGTGTATTATGTGTTTTGTGCAGGAAATACTTTGACTTCCAAGGCAACATGGAAAATCTAAAACTCCAATAATATGTCTTGTTAGTGCCAATAAGCTGTGACAAGAAGCTAACACTCAAAGTACCACCACATCAGTGTCAGTTGATTACCCTCATTAACTCTGATGTTTGACAGTATTTAAATATACTGCAAAACAAGTATAAAGTATCTTTTTTCAGAAAGTACACAACAAATCAGAGGTGCAGACCAGTTGATTTTTGTCTGATTCAACATCTGACGCAAAATTATTGAATATAAACAATAATCCATCTGTCCTCTGGACATGCTCAACTACGATATTTCTCCCCAGGGATATGTAATGGATAAATTTACCTGCTGCCCACAGGTCAAAACCAGTGTTAGCAATCAGGTATTGGCAAATTTTCAATCATGTTTCAGGGTTGTCAAAGTTTGATTGATTAGGTGACTTTATCACTGGAGAAGACGAATGATCTTGGCATCTCTTTCTAAAGAATCAGAGGAATAGCTCAGCAGAGTAGCACTTTGCTGGTGATTTTCCCCAGCAACCAGCTATTATTGGCAACGCCCTGTATGCAATGGGCATGGGAATTAACTTCATTCAACTTATTGTTGCAATCTTAGAACTCTCAGGTTACAAGAAGCTAATAGAACCTATTCCAAAATAATCAAAGATGTGCACAGCATGTTAGTTATACACTCGCAGAATGTAAATATTAATTATGTTGCCATGGTTGCTTTATTCTCCCAAATTACCAGATGTAGAGTTAATCTTTGGAGACCAGGGACGTCTGGTTAAAGGACATCATAGGACTTAAAAAACATTTTCATTTACTTAACGATCTGTCAACAAAGACGTTAAAATTATTATGAAAGTATAAAATTACTGCTGGTCAAACTTTTCTCACCTACAACTTAGACTACTGAGCAATTCAGGTACCATAATGTGGTGCCAAATCAGGAAGTACACATTCATGCCCTTGAACTAAAGGTATGAATGCAGCAAAACTAATAGCAACATACGACAGAAGAACAAAGTATAAGCAACAAAACGCGTCGAATGTGAAAATATTAATCTCCATAGCCGGAAAAGATATTACATTGTTTACAAGTAGTGGAATATTACAGCAACATATCTTTCAAAATCGAGTGCACCGCTGAAGATAGTCTCAAAGTACGTAATAAAACGAAAGGTGACTAGTAAGTGTTAAATATGTCTCATTACTTAGGATTTGTATCATTACAATTCCGAGACATGGTTTGGCAAACACTCCGTCATCAAACACATTTGGCACAAGATCGATTCCTCGCTTTGTGGCAATATCAAAGTAATTGATATATTTATCAATACAGCCTGGGTCGATCGCCAGCAAAGATCTTAAGGAGAATAAAATATAGCAATCCTACAACTGTAGATCTGGGAAGCGTAAAAGTAATTCTAACCCTAGCAAAACGTACAACTCAAACATCACAACGAACAATATTTACACTAACAGACATGTTTAATACCCCGGTATAGAAAGGCGGACTTTATCAGCTTTCTGCTGCAAATGTCCGGAAACATTTTTTTAAAATGAAATTTCGAAAGTTAATAACCCTCTGCAGAACTGACGTGTAATAATCAGTGTGCAATAAACTCAACGGCAAATTTCACGCCTCAGCCATTTGTGGAAAGGGAGTTCTGTAACGTGTTTAACGCCTAGCTGAAGACAGCACTGACTTGCTTTAGGGCGAACCTTTCAATATTAAGGGATAATGCGAACTAAAAATTTCAAAGATGAATGAGTCTAACGCACGAAAGATCGACTGCTGAGAGCTGGACAGATGAAAATTCATGGGCCCAACTCCCTAACAAAATAGGCGCTCAGTAAATCGATTTAGCTGCTAACATGTGAGCTTTCTACCACAGACTCACCAGTAGGCAACTCCAAATGCACTATAATAAATCGGCATTCTTATGACATTCGTATGTTTTACTCACCATTTCGATTATTTTTGGATAAACTGCCTCAGTAAGGACTCCACGACCTGACGCAATATAGTCAACAAGTTCGTTTAAACATGCCCGTTTAATTTCCTTTCCCTTCAAATCACTGACTGGATCCATGAAATCGAAGACTACGCAACACTGTTGTAGTTTCTTGATGAACAATTCCTGTTGGTCGGCTGGCGCCGAGTCTAGTTTGTAAACAGAACAGTTATTTTAGAGTAAAATATTGATGCTCAGGATATGAGAATACCCAAACAAAGAAAAGGCCCGCTTTACAGTCAGTTTGTCACCCACCTTTCAAAAGACCAAGAGGTTGGATTTCAAAGCTTGGTTTGGACCGAAACCTAGACGATCCTTGTTGCTTTTTCTGCCCAGGTTTCTGCGGTTTCCTAACAGACTTTCTATTAAATGGATCTGGATGAGCAGTAGCAGGGGCAGGATTAATACCTGGCCTCTTTGCCTAGAGTACAAAAGAGGAAAAAGCGACAAAATGAGTCTCACAGTGCGAGTATGTTTGCACAGAGGCGAGTGCTTGCCGTACGTAACGACAACAACACGCTTGACGTGATCTCTACTCATTATACTCACTTCCACAGAGTCCATGATACGTGTGGATAGCAAATTGGCGATTTCCCGATGGAAAAGGGAAGATCGCTTCCTTCTCCGAGCCTGCGACTACGTTTTGGTTCCTTTTCTTAGCCTAAACAATCTTTTGGAGGAGATAACTTCAAGCTATGGAGTGTGGAACCAGCGAATAAAGACCGCTGCTTCTCATTGGCTAACTGGCCGCCGCCATATTGAATGTCCCGGATGTCAAGATCGCGTTGACGTCAAGCGAAAAAAGAGACCTTCAGTTGAGGAAGCGCTGGTTATAAAACAACGAGAAAAAGTCCGACTTTACATTCATAAAAAAAAATCCTTTGATAACTTATTTCAAATAAAAGCATGGGCAAGTAATACAATCAACAACATATAAGTTTACATTTTAACTCCTGTCGCCAGTGACCAGGAAATAAGTAAAAGCTACCGTTATATGCTTATGCTCCATTGCGATTTCAAAAAAATTTAAACGTACACTGTTCACAGAGAGACATATTATGGATAGTACCTGAAGTTATTTGTACAAATGCTATTTGACTACAAACTACGACTGCTCGAATGCTGACGCTAAAAGGAATTTAGTTAAGGGCGTGGCTAAAGGTTATGAAGATAGAGAACGCTTTGTTTTAGATTTCTTTTCAAACACAATTACTTTTTGATGTAAGTAAAATGTTAATCAAGGCCTAGGCTGACTAACATACACAATATTCATAATAACATTACACAAGATTCAAGAATACAGAGAAAAAAAATCACTCCATGGAACATGGATTTTTTTCGGGGGAACGGGGGGCGGAAAAGTTTAAGAATACTCTCTGCCGCTCACGAGAGGGAGGGGAACATGGGCGTTTGTTCTTTTTGTAATTCAGGCAAGGAAAGTGGCGAATTGACCCTCGAACCTAAACGCAAACTCATACCCCCACCGTGATACAAGAGATGGGGTGGATGAAGCCCCTCTTCTGAGTTTCATGTAATGATATATACCTAATATTGTTTATCGTTAAATTAAGGGAAGCTGTAAATGAAAATAAATACTATTCCAAGGTTAAATAAGTATGCTGAGATAATTTGCTTTGGTTATTTTAGGCTCTGGGATCTGCATAAAACTGTTCATAGGCATTTCGCTTTTAGTTCAATATTCAAGGACAGCTTAGGTCTATCCTCAGAAAACAAAATTATATATCGAGTACTCGAGGTAAAATCCCAGTTCTAGAAATATGGCTGTTGCCATAGAGACATTAATGGCTACATAACTGGCCTGGTTACAATGCCCGACAGCGAGATCAGCGAGATGGTTCGAAGTAAGATTTTATTATACCGAAAATCATTGGCGAGAAAAAGCAGTTCCATTTAAATTTTGTTTACTAACCATCATTAATTATTTCCTTATAAAACAGTAACGGAGGATTTACTACGGAAGAGAGCTGAACACAACAACTGCGAGATCTTTTCGCTGGAAGAAATCTCGCTCCACCAACAAGAAATCGAGAGGTAACAACTTTACTTCATGCCAAGCTTCCTTACGTTGCGTTATGTTCTTCGGCAAGACACTTAACTCTCACAGTGCCTCTCTCCATCCAGGCGTATAAATGGGAAGCAATGAATTAAAAGTTAGGGGGTAACCCTGTGATGGACTAGCCAGGGGGTGGGATGGGGGTGGAGTAAAATGACTCCTTGTTGCTTAATTTTACAGAATTTTACTTTACAGAATTGATTTTACCTGTGCATTGGCCACTGGCCTGATGCAGACTTACCACATTTTAAATTAGTACATCAAGGGTGTAAAAGTAAGGCAAAATAAATCACCATCATAGTCTTAGGGATTAGATCATCATCATCATCATCATTTTATTTATTTGTCTGGGAATAACAACATCTTTGATAGGGCAAGGAGACCTGAAAAAAAAAACATCAGGCTTGTAGCACAGGTCTCCTTAGTTATAAATTTTTAGCCTTGCGTAAACAGTGAATTCACAGAGTTGAATAACAAACAACTTGGTGCCAGACAGGTTGAAGGAAAGTGCCAAACAGCTTTTTTAAGCCATTAGTAAACCACTTATGAACCATCTTGAACGTTGGGATTTTCCTGCAAAGACCTCACTCTCGGTTAATTAGTAGTTATTGTTAAATTTGTAATATGTCATGTCATTGACTTTTATCGCTAATTAGTAAATTCTCAGCTCCGACTATTGCATTTCTAGCTTTTTGATTGGCTAAAAAAACTCCTACTATAAGCCAATAGTCGGAGTTTTACGTCATATGGAAAATAGTGCGTCAAGTTTAAAAATTTTCCGCACAAAGTTTTCAACTTCAGCCCTCTATAATGGCCGAAATAAAAATTGGCGGCAAAACCTGCTTTGAGAATTTACTAAAACAATTATTCCATTCGCCCTTGTTGGATATAAAGTGACTATAACTAACTCGCGCTATGCGCTCGTTGGTTATTTTATCACTTCATATCCAACTCGGGCCCATGGAATAATTGTTATTTAGTAGAATACTACTAGTATACTTATCCAAATGCTGTATCTGATTGGCTGAGCCATTGCACACTATCAGCCATTAGTGTGCAGTGGCTGGAGGTCGTCTACGAAATGGCGACGTTTTTTCGTATCTCTCAAATGGATAATTAAAGGACATTTACATTGTACGGTTTCTTGACTTTAAAAAAAGTTGAAGTTATTCAAAAAAAACTGATGCGCGCGTGTTTAGAAGGGCAATTGTGATGCATCTATCAAGACGGCACTTAAGGTGGCTCAAAACAGTTTCCAACACTTATATTTGGATAGGTCGTTATAACCACTGTTTATTTGATGCTACAATCATGGTATCAAAAAAACTGCCCAATCATTGGTGAACACGTTGTCATCATTTTCTTGACACAATAGGTTAGCATAGCAACAGTATGACCGCTGAAAAACACCCTTAATTACAGCTTTAGGGGCTTATCAAAAACGGCATGGTGAAATTTTTTTATATTATCAACTTTTGATAAGCATGATAAGACGCAACTTTTGGCAAAGTTTAAAAAAATTCTGTACATGGGGTTCAGAGCCACCTTAAATTTTCGAAAATTTAAGGTGGCTCTGAACCCCATGTACAGATGGAGAAAAAATGGGTTTATATTTTACCTTTGAATGTTGCAACTGTGTAGATTTGCTCAGTCTAAAAACCTGCTCAGGTTAAATATGAGTTGACAGCATTCAATTCCAAAGGAAGATCTAATAAAATAGCCATTGAGGTGAACATTCTCCACAATTTGAACTAGAACTTGGTTTCAAGTTTCAAGACGTACGTGCAGAACCATTGTTCTGCTCATTAAAACTTTTGTTTGGTGATGTTCTCGTTGACATTGCTGTCGTGGTTTGCTAAGGCTCCTTAGTAACTGGGCTTGAACTGCAGGACCCTTTTAAATTGGACCAACCATACCCTAACTTCCCCTTGAAGACAAGTACAGTTATGTAGTGGAGTATCACTGGCTTGACCAAGTCTTTTTTGCCTTTATTCCAGAATTGAACTTCTAGATAAACTATGTAGAGATCTCAAAATTGTGTACTTGCAGAGCAATCTAATACCAAAGATAGGTAAGTTGCATGGACAAATGGGTCTACAAGCAGAAGGGCAACAACATTTGAAACTGTTATGATTTTAAACTATTTCAAAATTACTTCTAGCAACTATAAAGAAATCTTTCAAAATTAGGGCAGTAACAGGACTGAAACCTGAGTGTGACCTTTGCAAGGCCAATTTGCAGGTGCTCTTTGTCTTATCTCTTGTAAGGAATGAACTGATTGTAAGGTAATGAAGAGAAATGTTTGTTTACCCAGTGTGAAGCTCAGTTACAATTTACTAATTCAATTTTTCTAAGAGAGAAAACATTGACTGGCAAGTTATCAGACAATATGATCAAAAAACTATATATTAAATTGATTTTTTCAGCTTATCGTTTTTGTTTTAATGGACAGGATGCTTTATTTTTCCTCTTATTTTGGTGTTGTTTTTGCGTCCAAATTCCAAATTCTATACTACAATAATTACTATAATGTTTAACCTGTTTAATTTTTATGCATTGTAAATCATTGTTAAACTTTATACTGTAGCAGATTTAAACTCTATATTGTAGCAGATCTTTTATATTTTATGTAGGGAGCGTCCTCGATAGGGATAACCTCCGACGTTTTCTTTTGTGTATATTTTACATGATAAATAAACTTCTACTCTATTCAAGAATATGTATTTCATCCTGGGCTGGTGGAATACTGCTTCAGATTTTAATAGACTTATCCTTTTTATTTTTCTATGACAATATCTAAGGTAATTTTTTTTCTCCAGAAAATGTTGGTAGACTGAAGAAGCTAGAATATCTTAATCTGGCACTGAACAATATAACAAGGATTGAAAATCTCGAAGGTGGGAGATCTTGACAAAGTTATGGAATTTCAGCATAAAATTTGGAAATCTCATAGCCATAGAAAGTGTCTGTATCTGTGGCTGAGCCTAGGTGAAGATATCCTAAAGTGTTCTAGCATCAAAAGATATGCAGCCATGACACCTAGAGTATGCAAGGTGCACACAACATGTGATGTACACCTGGGCCAGGTTGTTCAAAGCCTGATTAAACTAACCCAGGGTTAGCGAGAATTTTGATTTCAGTTTTGCAACTTTTCGGAGAGGTTTTCTGTTTATATTGTTTGGTCTTCTCTTTTGAATTTGAATAATCTCAAACTAAACAAAAAAATAGGAAGCAAAAAGCATTGTTATACAGGAAAAATTAATACTTCGGTTAACTTTTAATCCTGGGTTAGCGTTAACCGGCTTTCGAACAACCCGGCCCTGGAGCATTCAAGGATGTACACGTGTTTGTTCGAGTCAAATTTGGAAAAAGCAGGGTGGATTCTAATAACATTCGGGCCAGGGGCCTTGAATACCTCAAAACACTTTGGTATACAAGGCATGCACTGTTCTAACCTGCGATCAAACCCTTCCTCCAAAAAAATGCCTGATCGCAGGTTAGTACTGATTCTTATTATCCAACTCTGTTTCCTGGAGTACAAATAACGCGTGAAACGAGTACAAATAACAGATATTTGTACTCATCTCATTCCTCCCGGCCGCGTGAAGTTCAAAACCTTTGCAAGTCAGAATTTTGGGAAAAGAAATCGTTGGATAATAAATCTCTTATTAGACGTTTTGGTGTGTAGTATCGCTGTATATTTTTACTCGTTGTTTGTATTTTGACTCGCCCTACGGGCTGGTCAAAATACTGCACAACTCGTAAAAATATACAGCGATACTACAAACCAAAACGTCTAATAAGATATATATATTCAAGCCCAAATATTTGGCTTTTTGTGTAGTCTTATTTAAGAGAAATTTTAGCCTTTCAGTGTACTGGAATTTTCACACTTTATCTTTATAATATTCAGGTATCATCCATTAAACTGGATTTGATTGACGATGGATTAGCATCATGCCTAGTAGGGGTAGTTAGGCTGTTAGTCTCCAAGGAAGAGTGACGAGGGGCATGTGCAGTTCCAGAAAATATGCAATTCTACTTCATGGAAATACATGTATTGGAAATTCCCAGGGGTGGGGGTCTAAAGAATCAAAAGTTTGAAGGGAAGGTATGACATTTCTAGAACAACACATCGGTCTTTGGGTCTTTGTAACCATCTCGGACTAGCAGTTATACCAGTGTTGATTTCCATCCCTAAAACAGGCAAATCAAACTTGAATTTACTTGCGCATATATAGCTAGTCTGTTAGCAGTTGTTTCGCATGATGAATGAAGGTCATTCAATAATAATGCTTTTTTTTCACTCTATTATGCAGGCTGTGGGTCTTTACAAAAGTTGGATCTCACTGTTAACTTTGTAGGAGAACTCACAAGTATTGAATCACTCAGAGGAAATTATCATTTCAAAGAGCTGTAAGGAGCTGTGGTTTGAATTTTTCTCAGAGTGTTTTTTTTCGCAAATCATTAATTAACAAATTTGAAAATAAATAGACTATTGAAATTAATTTCCCTTTGCCTAACAGTTCTTGAAAAATGGATGAATCAAAATATAATTAAAAATATTAATTTAAATGGTTGCAAGTAATGAAATCATATGATAAAATTTCAAGCAAAATCAAATTAAGTTAACAGCATCACTTTTAAACTTTCTCTCTTTGTATGTTCAGTTCTGAGATTTGACCTCTAAAAAAATGATTGTTGTACTTGCTAGAAAAAATTGAGTCAGGCTCCACTCTCCAGATATATCTCTAGAGAGCTTGATTATCAGCCCTTGGTTTCAGGTGTCTATAGTGGCAGAGTGGGAAGAAATGAGCTTCTCTTAATTCATCAAGTTTAAACAAAGGAATCATGACTGTAGCAGTGTTTGGATATGTGATCTGAATTAACATACCTTTTTATGATTTTATTTCTCTGTTTTCTCCTAGTTTATTTTAGTTTGATTGAGAGGTTATATCAAACACTCAAGACAGTGTTTGACCACACTTGCAAACACCATGAAGTGCTCAAAAATACTCTGCTGTACACAATATTTTCAACTCTTTTCTTGTTTAGACATTTTTTCAAACACGATCTTTCTTGTTCAATATATTTCATGAAGAAAGAGAGAGAGGCACGTGTCTTGTAATGAGTTTATTTCTGTTTCAATTGGATAGATATCTGACTGGGAATCCCTGCACAGAGTACCAAGGGTACAGAGAATATGTCATTGCTGCTCTTGATCATTTACAGTGGCTTGATGGAAAAGAGATAGAAAAATCTGAGAGGATTTTGGCAAAGCAGGTTCGCTTACATCGTGGTCTATATTATACTCTGGTTATACCCGAAGTGGGGGTACTCTCATATATGAACTATATAAGTTTATAAAATAACTAAGCCACTACGCATGCTCTCATTGGTCGATAGGTGTGTTTAGATGAGAGTATGTTAACACATTTGGGACATTTTAGATTCACACATATTTTTGAGAATTATTTTACAAAAGCAATAGAGCACTTCTTCCGTGTTTACATAGCCCCATCTAACACTCGGAGGGTTGGGAGAATTCTTGAAAGTTACGCAAACCCTCAACTATGTCTCGGGTTTGCATAACTGTCTCAAATTCTCCCAGCCCTCCTCATATTTAGATGAGGACATGTAAACATGGAAAAAGTGCTCTACTGCTTAAATGTGCCATAGAACTGGGTAGGGTTTTTGAGGTCCTCAATTCCTAATAGAATATCATTTTTGCCCCTGTTGGCATTGTGTTCCCAGTGTGATCCTTAGATAGGTTACTTATTGTATCAGCAAAAATTGCAGTGCGTAAATGCCCAGCTAAATGAAAAATAAATAATGTGTTAAAACTTAACTATCTGTTAACTTCTAATGATACAGAAATGAAATATAGTTGACCCATTCACACTATTTTAAGTTTTTCCTTGAATAAGGTGTCATTTTTCAGGTTTGTGCCCTAAAATGGGATACTGATTTTCATATACTTCACCCTTAAACAAGGTCCGTGTTTAAGATCCTTCTCCGGCACACACCTATCCGAAATTTACAGAAATACTCCTATTCCCGGGCTTATATCATAGATATGTTACTAACTACAGCCCAACCTGATAAAAAGAGACTATTCAGTGTGATTGTAAAACATTCATAGCCTGAAAGGTGATTAACAGAAATCCAGTGGAGAGCTCTTAGTTAGAGAACGCAGTTTTTCCCCTACTTAGAATATGTTGGAGATTTGATCTACTAATTATATACTAATGGTATAGCTAAAAAGATATCCATGTTATATATCATGACAGACAGTTGTCAAACCTCTCCTTACAGACCGCTCTATTGCTATAGTACACACACTTCTGTAAATTATACAGAATCGTCAGTCTCAGTATTGCAGATAATTATTCACTTGAATTTGTGTGAGTTTCCCAAGGTTAATTTATTTTTTTTTATGTTTCAGGATTATGAGAATATCAGGAACAAGATAATTAGTCAAGAAACAGAGTACTCTAGGAAAAAGGTAAGACTTTTTGTGTCGTCTAAACCTTAAAATTGAAAAATGGAAACATACAGTTTTTAATATACATTAGATGCAACTCTTCTTCAGGAGAAAGAAAAGCAAGAAGCAACAAAGGCAAAAATAGGTGACAAAGACACTGACGATCTCAGGTAAAACTTGTAGGAGGTTATACACCTGTGTGGGCGGGAGGGCAGGGGTAGGGGAAGTCTGCAATGGGTCCAAGTGTTCCACAGGCTCAACACTAGAAGACTTCTACTTCTACACCAAGGCTGTAGTCTAGGAAAAATGCTAGCAGCCCAAAGGCTAACGGGCTCCATTTTCGATAAATCAATTCACTGTTGTGACCAGTAGGTTTCGAACCTACTGGTCTTTTCTAGAATGCAATAGTAAATTGATTTTTTGAAAACGGAAGCCATTAGCCGTATTCTTGGATCGAGCGAGCGATTTCAATGTTCGAATAATCAATTCATTATTGCATTATTGAAACGACTAGCGGGTTCAAGTTTCAAATAATCAGTTCATTAATGTAATCTTGAGGGGTACGCTTCACTTAGTTTGACTGTAAATTACATGTACTGTTAGAGTAATAATTTGATTTAGCACCCTCCTTCCAATAAGCGCCCCTTTCAAATGAGCACCACCCTTTGAATGTGTTTTTATTAATAAGCACCCCTTTTCCAATAAGTATTCCCATTCTAATAAGCTGCTCTATTCTAATGTTATAATATTACAGGGCTGTCAGAGTACCTACTGTATAAACAGAGGTTTATACCATATGAAAGTTTTGTTTTGAAAGTTCATTTGTTTCTCAAAAAAAAGCATCCTGTCCTGAATAAGCACGCTCCCTTGAGGTACCAAAAGTAAATAAGCACGCTGGTCACTAAATTAAATCATTACGGTATTTCAAGTTTGATCATTGTAATCAATTGGCCAATTTCGATATGTTAAAATTTAACTTGGCTTGGCAATGAGTATTTAATTTCTTTTGTTTTATTCTGCTAAGCCTTCGAGCCAAGTTAGAATTTTAATCTATGGACAAATGACCTATTTCCCTGCCCCCACACATGGGAGGGCAGATTGTTTTATATTTTTGGTCCAAGAGGGTTCTTTGCTTCCTCTCGTGATGCAAGCTTATTTCTTACAAGCCTCTCGCATATAAGGAAAATCCC
>OZ026600.1:26685737-26690737 GCA_964020085.1 Micromussa lordhowensis | reverse complement strand
GATTGACAGGAAATGTCACAGTATTTTTTAAACTGAAAACATAACCATAATTCATCAAGTTTAAACAAAGGAAATCATGACCGTGCCTGTGTTTGGATATATGATGTTAATAAGCATACATTTTTTATATTATTGCTCTGTTTACTCCTCAGTTTTAGTCACAATTGAGAAGCGATATCAACACTAAGACCACATTTCCAGACAACTCAAAGTTCATCAAAAATACTCCTCTGCGCATCATATTTTCAACTCTCTCTGTGGTGTTTGGAAATGTGGTCAAACATGGTCTTTCGAGTTTGATATCACATCAAATGTCACTAGACTGCCAAACTGCAGACATCTAACTAGAGCATGGGTAAGTACCTTGATTTTTTCAGGAACACTGCAAGTTTTTTTCTTTCTTATGTTTTAGATGAAGCAAGTGGTCAAGCCACTGAGGAATTTACCCCCAAAAGGTTCTAATAAACCAAAACATGACAGTCAAGACTCTGTGTCATCTTCAGAACCAGAGAAAGAGCCCAGGTATGTTGTTGTTGAAAGTAATGCTCGTCATAAATTTTAATAAGAACCCCTAAGAGGTACCAAGATCCTGTTTTGTGGGTGCGCCTTGAATTTTTTCATTTCTAAGAGGTATCAATTCTAAAGCAACACATTATCTCCTGTCAAATTTTTTTTTTTTTTTTTTTTTTTTGGGGGGGGGGGGGGCTCAACACCCTAAGAGAGACTGCAAAAGCTCCCCCTGTGGAACTTTTGAGGTTGAACACCCTAAGAGGTATGATGAGCACCCCTGTCCTTTTTTGTATGGGACCCCTCCTGAGGGGCAAATGGTAAATTGTCCCAAGGAAAAACTGTTGCTATGGTGTTTTAAAGGGCTTTCAAAATATCTCACACAGGTGTATTAGTTATAAGGTAGTGTGAAGGGCTTTTTGGGTTTGAAATTGATGATCTGGGGATTTTTTACAGTATAAATTTCTGGTTGACCTTTTTTGCATAGAAAGAATTCTGCAGGACTTTTTTCAGGCTCAGTAAAAAGTGTACTGTAACTATGTGAAAGGGGTACAATTTTCTGTGGAAGCTATATGAAAGGGGTACCTTTTATGTCCAAAATGGGTAAAGGTAAGGGTTTGGATCCCAAGACAGAGCCTGTCAGGATAAACTTTGCTGAGTAGCACCCCCCCTCCCCGCCAAGGGTTGCTATACTCACACAAACTGCACACTTTTGTCCAAGGAGAAATTTACTTGTAGCTTGGGTGGGTGTAGACAGGTTATTTTACTTGATACTTTCTGGGACCAAACAGAATTTACACTGTAGGCTGCATATACACATAGCTTTGTCCTGACTGATTCACTAATAAACCATTGAAATTCCTCAGATAATGGGCTACGCCCAAACTGTGTGACTGTCTACTTATATTTTGGTACTTTTTGATCAAAACTAACTTCAATTTTAAATTAGTTGTCTTTGGCAAGTGCCATACAGTCATAATAGGTAAACAAATTCTTCTCTGTGTGTCATGCTACCTTGTGTGACAACAGAGAGAGAGAGAGAGCGAGAAGTGCATTTATTATCAGATGCAGGGCACTTATATATACATCTACAAATTTTCTCACCTTTCTTAGAATACACCATGAGCGGTTGGAGGTCAAACCCAATGCTAGCAGTGACATGGATTTTAGTAAAATTGTAAAAGACAGGAAAACCATTGAAGACAAAACTAAAAAGCAAGATGAAAAGGTGAACAGGATAACAGAGTCAAATGAAGATACTTTTATTGACGACCCGGATGTTCCGCCACTTATATGAGATTTGGTCATATCTTTCCTTGTACATATTGTAATAAATAGCATTAATTAAAAGTCAATGTTTAAATAACATGTTTTTTTATTTTCCTGGTGTTCCTTCACATGGAATTCAGTAAATGCTATTGGGAGACCAAGGTGCACATTGCTTTCTTGTAGTAGAAGTCCCAATGTTAACACGTTTTGTCTCAAAACGCACTCCTTGCCTTGTTCCATTCATGAATCACAAACCAAACAACTTATTGAAAAGATTTGCACAAAAGTGCAATGCCATTCAATAATTTTAAGGGACTGAAATTGTTCTGCTTCCTTTTATTAATTTGATTGGAATAACACAAAATAAATTGAAAACTAGCCAAAAATAATAGCACACAGTTCTCCTAAAAACAGTTTTATTAACATAGTTTGTCCAGGCGTCTTTACTCTTACAATCTGACCAAAATGTTTTGAAACAGTAATAGACAAACTCAACAGCATACAGGTCCTACACCCCTGTATATATATATTTTTTTCAAAAGTTGTCACACTCGGAAAGAAAACCAATCAGTAGCATTTACGAGCTTAATCCAGGGAATCTCCATCTTCAGTTTTCTATCAAAGAGACAAGAGAGAAACTTGTGAGAAATTGACTCCAATCATTAACAGAGTAAATATTGCCTCCAGCTATAAATGTCCCTGGTAACTAGAACTAATAAGAGACAGCCAATTTAAGGGCTAGATAGAGTTGTTTTCCATAGTGTCATAAAACCAAGACCAAACCAATTACTTACCAATAATTAGACTACTCAGCTAATCTCAGACTGCAGTAAAGCCAAAACCAAAGTTATTGTATGATTACTTCAAACACTCAATTGAAAACTGCTCTATAGCCAAAATGACTGAATGACTTCCTGCAAGTGTGGCACACCAAAGCAAAGAACAGTTTATTATATTTACCATTCTTTATTAAGAGATGATAAGTATAAGGCCAAAGGCTTATTTGAGGGGAGAGGAGATATTGTTGGCAGAGTGTGAGCATTAGAAGCAGGTGGAGAGACTTCTTCAGACATTTCCAATATTTCATCATGACAAATTTAATCATTTCACCCAAGCAATTTACCAGCTAATGGTAAACACCCATCAAAACAGTCAACAATAATTGATTTGCATGTACATGTAAAAGTTACCCTTAAATCCTCCATGTTTTCACAGCTAAATTTGCCCATCGTCTCTCAAGTGTTGTTGAATTTAAAATTTAACCAGAACTTGACAACAATGTGTACATGTACATTTTGCTTGTATTAAACAATTTTATGGACTAAATTTTAAACAATTTTATGAACTATCTTTTATGGACGCTGTTTAACGTACTTGCACTGTCGTGCTTTGTATGCTTGCAACCAACATTTGAAAGACATCTTCCGGTAACGTTGAATGAAACAGTTGTAAGAGCTGCTGGGGCTGGCCACAAACCACAACAGCATTTGTCAAGTGTTTTACAGCTTGCTCAAATTCACCTGCAAAAATTAAAGATAATGTCCTCCTTAGTCTTCAAAGGTGAAAATCTACTTGCAGCCAGATATTAACAATTAACAATGGCTTCTGAACACCAGAGGCCTTGTCTACTGACTGACCCAAAGTTTATTAATTTCCACTTTGCTAATGACAGGGAGCAGGAGTCCTATTTGAACCTATTTCAGTAGAATTCACCAAACAATGTACTGCAAATTGATTTGTTAACCGCGCGGCCATGGGCCAAGCGCGGTTCATGATTTACCCATGGTTTATTATTTTTTTTGTTTTGTATGTCACCAGACCCGAACTCCCACTCAGCCAAATGTCGAATCACACAACTTAGCATGTTTATTCGCTAAAAGCTGTTGGAACATCAATACACAGGAAATGTTACGGATACGGTTTTCTTTATTGTATGTAGAAGGTATTTTCTTTTTGTCTTATCGAAGCATTGGATTCGAAAAGAATATTAGATAAGCTAAAAAATGGTCTTACCTCGGCTATGGAATGAGTTGAAGTTGCAGTTCTATTAATATGGAGTTGTGATACTAAGGCTGAAATTATCTAGAGTTAAGCTGTATTTTCGCTTTGCTTGCATGTTCACTTTCGAAAGGGAATATTCAATGCGCTAAAGAAGGTATTATTATTGAACATATGCAAATATATATGCTTTAATTGAATAGGTCAGTGGAAAACCCTCCTAAGTGACTATTTGGGTGAAAAAAAAATTGTCGCGAAAGGGCCTAGAGTTTGGCAAGTGACAGCAAGGATGTTCATTGCACTTAGATGTTAATTTCACGCAACGTATAAGGCTGACAGATTAACACAGATGGACCCTTCTGCGCAACGTATGGGTCTTCATACATCTGGATGTCTGCTGATCCCAGAACTTCAAAACACTACAAATCATGCCGATTTGAAAGATCTATGTTACAATCGATCGATCGCTACTTGTTGGCCATTATTACGTTTAATCAATCCATTAACTAGTTCCAAGTTGAATTTAACTGGAAATACAGTCAAACAGGACTACTCTGTTCCATGTGCGCTAATGTGAAACAATTGTACATACAGAGCCTACTGTTGTTTCTGTGGAATGGAGCCCCAAGAAGATTTGCTGGCATTCCAGGAATGCTTGTCCACCAAAATGTTTTCAGGTTATTGTTGTGGCCTGAGTACAAGTTTACTCTAACAATTTAACACCATCAAAACAACAGACTATTAAAAACAACTTTTTTTCTTTCCGTCATGGACCTCTTTCCATTGAATAGACCACCTTATCACATCTGAAAATCATGTAAACCCTTGATCCACCATTTTAGAAGAAAAGGACGTTCTCATTGAAAAATAAATTCACCCATTTGTCAATGAGAATTTTAGAAATTAAACGAGAACACAACAAGGACAATGTAGAAACTGACCTTGCGCAAGAAGTTCCTCTCCTAGTTGAACCTCCTCCAAGAAAAACTGTTGCACTGCAGCTGCATCTTTCCTATCTGGTACACGATTCTACAATAGACATGACAACAATATAATTTCACTTTTAGCAACAATGTTTAATTTTACTTAGGACCACCAGCATGTGTCTGCTTGTTGGATGTGTATCACCACTGTCTAGCCTGCGACCCACAGACAGATTTCTGGCTTTTGTTTTAGGCTAGTGTATGCCACACCTAACTTGAAAGACAAACAGTACCACTCAGAAG
>OZ026600.1:26628237-26683237 GCA_964020085.1 Micromussa lordhowensis | reverse complement strand
ATTCTGTAATTTACACCCGAAGAGAGAAGACGAACAGGAGAAGCCAGACTCCTGTTTTTAGAGGGAGGAAGTAATACTCTTAGTGAATTTTTGTAAAGGAAAGAAGAGTTATGTACCATCAGAACAAGAGAAATTACCAGTAAGCTGTTTTATTTTTACACCTCACATACACAGAATGACCCCAGAGAGCACACAATCTTGCCAGGTAGGAAGAGAGTAAATAAAGGAATGAAAAATTTACCTTTGTCTCCCATTGTCTTTTCTTATGTGACCCTTAAGGGAAAACTGCTACCTTTAAGTCCTGCGAACACTGTACCGCTCGGAGATCGGGTGATTTCGTATGCACAAGAAAAACTACAAACAGGGGGTGGGGCTTGTCGTGTCGAAAAACGTGTGGAGATGGAGCCAAACTCAAGCGCGCGCTGGATGACGTGTATGGTACCAAGGTAATGGTACGATTATGTTGTGAAAAGCGATTTGAGAAAAATTTTGCAAAAGACGCTAAAATTCTCTGACTGTCACAAAAGTATTTGAAAACAAATTTGGCCAAGTTGTAGAAAAATCTTTTGACTTCTTTTTGTGTTTGTTTGGTTTTGTGAAAGCAACAAGATTTAGAGTGTTCAAAATGTTTAGGTAAAGAGTTGTCGCCTTTATCAATTATTATAAAAAAAAAAATTGCAGAGCGCAAAAGGGCATAGGTATGAGCTGTAAAGTGTCTGCAGGACTTGTAGCTAGCACTTTTACCTGTAAGGTCGTATAAGAAAAGACAATAGGAGACAAAAGTAAACTATTCATTCTTTTATTTACTCTCTTCCTACTAAGCAAGATCGTGTGCTACCTGTGGAATGAGTGGTCTTTTGTACTTGAACAAACTTTACTCTAACAATCCAAGTCTGGATGAATATTTGCGAATGACATAAGCCAAACAATTTCTTCACTATCGGAGGTAATTCTTTTTTTTGGTAAGTTATTAAGTTCGTATGAGAGCTGCAAGAAAAATTCTAGCCAGAAGGTACCAGACAGAACATCCAATACACATTCATTTGTTGTTATGTGTCTCTGGAATGCATAGACTGCCCAATCGGAGCAATTACAGAATACAGGGCCACTTCGGTCCAACTATTCAAATAATACTGACTCATCAAATTCTTTTCACATGAGTGTCATTAGCTTACACTGCAGTTTGTGCATAAAACGTTAAAAATGTGTTATTACATCACACAATGCCATGCGATATGCAGCTCAAGGGGAAACAATACCTCGCTCACCTGAGAAGTCAAATTTACAGCAGCTTACAAGGTACGCAAAATCCTATTTTATATTAATTATGCCTCCCCTTTACGTACAAAAAGCAGTACATAAGCTTAAGTAACTTACTTTCAAGAAGTTTCTCCTTAAACATGGGGTCGCTTCTTCTCTTCCGGTCAAAGTACACACAGTAACCCAAAAAAAACGTGCCACAGATTCCCGCCACAATTCCTGCTATTAATCTAGAACTCATTTTTACGGTTATCTAAAACATAAATAAGGATATTTCTTGCAAATAAACACGAATATCCTAAATTTACTCCGTGAATTAAAACTTTGGCACGTTTTGCAAGAACGGGATCTTCCCAGCTGCCTTTGCGGCAAACGAAGGTGCAGGCCCAGGTCTTCCAGGCTCTCGGTCAGTGGGGACGATCGAAAAAGCGGTCTGGCGACGAGCGGAATCAGCGTTCCTCCTCCGCAGCCGTTTTTTATGGAAGTGACGCAACGCTCCCCCTGTTGCGTGACATCCCAAAAAACGACTGCGAAAGAGACTAGATCAGCGTAGGAAACTTTAGGGAAATTTTAAATTCGCTACTTGCACATAACCATAATCCTTTGCGTTTTGGGGGGGTAACCAGAAGAAGAAATGTATAGTATCATGACAAAAATTAGTTCGGTGAGCTCGCAAAACCAGCTACTAATGCTAAAAAATGCACCAGAATTTACCAAAATCATGATAGGAGAAATTTGTACTAGTTTATAACTAAATGTAGAGATTTTTTTTTGTCCATACATCGTCTTGTAATTTTACAGACGATGTATGGACAAAAAAAAAATTTCTCTACATTTAGTTATAAACTAGTATAAATTTCTCCTATCATGATTTCGGTAAATTTTGGTGCATTTTTAAGCATTAGTAGCTGGTTTTGCGAGCTCACCGAACTAATTTTTGGCATGATACCATACATTTCTTCTACTGGTTACCCCCCCAAAACGCAAGGGATTATGGGTCATGTGCAAGTAGCGAATAGAAGAAAGAAAAAGAAAAATGGTCGGCTCTGTAAGAGCTTTTCGTTTACTGCTAAAATTCTTACGAGGCAACATCAGAAAAAAACGGTTATTTTCTATGTTTTTTATGCCCGCCTCTTTTGGGAACTTGAATTTAGATTTCTTACCAAGGCAAGTGCCTCGGTTCGCCTGTTTCTAGCCGCGGCCCTGTCATCTTAATGCTATCAAGTTTTGCACTGTTTTATGTCTGGGTCATGGGATTCAGGCTGTGTACAGCGTCACTTGTAATAGCTAAATTTAGCTTACCAATCCAGCTCTGCTCTTAAAATATAAAACAAAATAATAATACTAATAATAATAATAATAAATACGATGCTTGGACAGTACAAAGTGACACTTTCCATCCTTTGGTAACGCCCTCGCCTATAAACGTGAAAGAGTTCAATCTGACATGCGCACCGATCCGAGAACTTAACAAAGGTGAGCATGGAACTGCATGCATAACAAAAGTGTGGGGTTATATGGAGATCTTGCCGCTTTTTGACTTGATGGATTTTTCCAACAACTTCCGTTGCACATTTAATTCTGGGGATTTTCGACCCAAAGACGCTTCAATTTTACAAGACCACGTGAACGTCCTGCATGAAAGTTCGCACTGGGCTTCCGGATGATTTCGCACCTGTGAAAAAAGGGAAAAAATATATTTTCTTGGCGGCGAAAAGCATACTGGGTATTGGGGATGCCATTGGGGATTCAGCGATCACGTGATAATAATTACCCAAGACATCTTGCGTTATAAAACTCCCTTCACTTCGGGTCGCCAGGAGAGCAATTACATCATTGGCAAGCAATTCCTTCTTTTAAAATGTCGTCCTTTTACCTTATTCGTTAAGAGAAAAGCGTTTTCACTTAACTTTCTTTCTTAGGAGATAGGAAATGCTGAAAAGGTGGGGCGGTTTTGTCCACGGACGGCGAGAAACTTGAAACAACAAGACAAGCTCAGAGGAGATTCCCCGGTTTCAGGTATGGACTGAAATTTACAAGATACATCTTGTTGAATTCGTGCTGAAACACTTCATCTTTACATTTTCCTTTTCTTGCTCTTCCTTTTCATCAACTTGAAATTCTTGAGACAAGTATTTATTTTATATTCACCAATGCCAGAGAACCTTGTCGAATTTTTGAGCACGTTCGAATATTTCTGCGACAAAGCAAGAGGCTGCTTTCGGAAGTGCTTCGCATATTTTTTTCAATTCTCAGCTTTGACATTTGCATTACCATTCTGTCTATGATACTAAACAGTGGTCTGCTGACAAAACTATGTCCAAAGTTTGGCAGAAAACGTTTAAACTTGCAAGATGAACGGTATAGCTCAAGCAAAACCAGGAAAAACTAACGATCTGCACTCCCTGCAGTAAGCGATGTAAATTAAATATGGCCGTCTTTTAATTTATTCCTGCTTGAGTCACCGTTCTTTTGTACATGATCCGTTTTGATTTATGTTTGGAAAGTGGATAACGTTTGGATTACTTAGAACAAAATAATCAGCGAAAATGTAACATTACAACTTTTATCATTTTATTTATATTTTATTTTGGGGCCGTGTTTTTTGTTGTCTTTGAACAACGACAGCAGCTGCTGAGCGATTGTGCTGCGTTGAGCACATCCTGTTTGCTTTCAACAAGAAATTGTTTTTGCTTGGTAATGAGCTTTTTCTACCCAATCGTAACTCATGAGTCTTTTCACAGTTTATTTGCCAAACATTTGACCATATTCAAGGGGATCAGAGAACAAGACTGTACTAAAAGAGGAAGATGGCACCACTGTAATTGTGCTTTAAATCTTTTAATTTCCAACATTGCTTAATTCTTAAAATATCCTTTGAATTTTTATAGTAAATCCAGTATAAGCAGGTCATAAGTCATGAGACATCAATTCAAAAACTGCCTTACTGTAGCTAAAATTATACTCATGCAGTTATCAGAAACTCTGATCCTGGTCTTGGGATTCTCTTGTTTTACATTGTGAGACTGGACATCAGAGAAACAAATCAATAGATAACTTTAGGTTTTTGATATCTCTGATAGGCCAGTAGCCTTTAGACCTTGGTGAGGTGGTTGAACAGGCCGACAAAGTTCTTTGTTGAATGTTTTTGATGGCATGCTATTTTGGCCTTGGCCATGCTCAGAAAACAGTAGGTGTTAACTTCTGTCTGAAGACTCTATTAACTGTCGGAAAAACAAGCAGAAAGAAAATATACAATTCAGTCTTTGTTTACAACTGAGCACTTGGCTGGATCTGTACAGATATTCTTAAGCATGGATTAAAGTTGCTCTCTCAGCAACAATAATTGATTCTGGTTTAAATAAGAAATATGTCCTACTGTACTGGTCAATTCAAATAATATTTCTGATTTAACTTTCCCATTAGTTGAACATAGGCATTATCTATGAGTTATTTCTTTGAAAAATATAATTTGGAGACAACTGCAAATTTAAGCTAGGAATCTCAAGAAGTTACTGGGAGTATACCTGTAGGTAGACCTAAAAAATTAAATGAGGGGACCCATGTTACAAAAATATATTTGGGAATATCAGTCTTAATTTTTTTAAAATGTAGAAAAGGGCATGCAATCCCGAAGCAATTTTTGACATCTATGTGGTACTATTTAAAAAGAGTCTAAGAGATTTTTCTCTGCCATTTTATAAGGTGCAATGTAATTACACGCTGGAAAACTGTCAGCAAGAAGAAAAGCAACAAACTCCTGTATCTGAATATCTCCAGACTTACTATTTACTCTTCCCACCTGCTTATTGATAAAAAAAGACTAACAAGATGATCTCAGATAGTGCACAGTGCAATGTTCACCACTGACATATACTAGTAGTCACACAGGTTCTAATCTTAGCAGTGTGTTTTTTTCATGCATTCATTCAAGGCCCTGGGAAGCAGGAATGAAGCAGTGGTGAGAGCACTTGCCACCCACCAGTGTGTCCCGGGTTTGATTCCCAGACCTGACGTTATATGTGGGTTGACTTTGTTGTTGGTTCTCTACTCTGCTCGGAGAGATTTCCTCTGGGTACTCCGGATTTCCTCTCTCCTCAAAAACCAATGTTTCCAAATTCCAATTTGATCCTGGAATGCATGGGCATTCCTGAACAAGTTCTTGTGATCTCTTTGGTGCTCCGTCGGTGAACAAATTACATATTTACATTACATTTTTACATATGTGCATTTGCTTAAAAGAACCGTTTTGAAGATAGCTTTGAATTTTACTGTGAGTCAGGGTTTTAGGTTGATTTGTAAATTCAGTATATGACACTGAAGTATCAAATGTCACAATTTTACTTTTCACACCAAGTTCTGTAACTTGGTTCTTTTGTTTTTCTTGGCGAGGCATGAAACATGATACCTTACCGTTAACCGTAAAACCACTTAAAATGAATACACAATGATATCGATTATCAATTATCAGAGAACTGAGGAGGATTTCAACAAGAAGTATTGAAGGTAATCAGTTTTACTTGACTGAGATTATATCCTGCATCGGTGAACCAGTTACCCACAAAAGGGCTGTTAACTTAATTTGTGCTTTCAGTTTTTGGCAGCAATATTTTTAGAATTGTTTTAGTCATGATTTTACAATTTGTCAAGTTTAAATTTTGCTAAGGAGAAAACAATTTTATTGTTTTGACTAACTTGCTGCCATGTCGAGTGTTAATTTACAGTCAAAGTTAAAAACAGGAAACTTAACCTTTCCATGACACCTTAGACTCACCATACCGGTATTTGCATTTTAGAACAAAAAGGAGCAATATTAAAATCGAACTATGTTTCGATGACTCATGCAAAACTTTTTACCTGACAATTCTGACAATTGAATACTTTAATTATCACCTGAAAATATATTCTTGTTATTTTTCCTATCTATATAATTAATATCATGTACTTTATGAACTTGATAACAATGATAGAGTCATTGAAACGTTGTTCAATTTTAATATTGCTACTTTTTGTTCTAAAATGTTTTCGAAAACGTTATGGCATTTGTGTCTGACATTTGAATCTTAGAAGGATTGCAGTTAAAACGGTGTGCATTCCTAGTAAAAACAGAATTCAATTCACTCTTGGTTAACAGCTTCCCATGATTTTCTTATTAAATGAAGTGTTCAAGTCATTCAAAATTAGAATCAGTCCTAAGTATTTCTGAGAGGGTTGCCAAACGTGTAATAAATGACCCTGTGGTTAATTGTTCATTTTCAGAGTTAATATGCAAATTTTGAGGGGCACATATGATACAACTTCCCTAGAGATGCTTGTGTACATGTCACATGATCATGAAGTCTGATGTAACATATCAAACATGAAAGGGCATATTTGACCACATTTGCAAACAACGAGAAAAGTGTTGAAAATATGTCGTGAAGCAATCTTCCTAATTGAAACAGAAAATAAGGAGAAAACAGAGCAATAAAATCTTGGAAATCTATGCTAATAAAGATCAGTTATTCAAACATCTGTCATGGTCATGATTTATTTTGTTAAAACTTGATGAATTAGTAATTAATACATGAGTTTGAGAACTGAAGTTGATCAGCATTGACAGTCTAGCTCAAGGGTACTATACATAACAGTCACTGTTTTGTCGTATCAAACTGGATTGATAGTATAGTAAATGGTTTGAACCCAGGAGTATCAGTAGTTCATATAGTATGATCGTCCGGGTGAGTGTAGTTCTGAGAAGAACTGTTGTTGATGACTGATGATTCGACAACCTGAGCGGAAGTCATCTTCAGAGTCTTGAGATGACTTCTGCTCAGGTTGTCGAAACGTCAGTCACTAACAACAGTTCTTCTCAGAACTACACTCACCCGGACGATCATACTATACGAACTAATGGATTGATAGTAAAAAACAAAAAAAGAAAAAAGAGGCGAAGCCCGAATAGAGCCTGAGCCCACGAAGAGCCTGCGCACAGCTAAGTTCGGGTATAAGTACATGTACAGCTGAACTAAATTAAAGTTCTCCAGACAACCTGGTACCCAGAGTCTTCGCTCACCTTGACCAGCGATCGGGAAACAAGCGATTCTGGAAAGTTCCGATTTGAATTCCAAAAATATCAGACTTCTGGTCTGGTTGCGTATTCCTAGCGGACAAACTCGTGGCTCAATCCAGTCGCTGGTGTTGTACTTCCACTCATTTCAATTGTTTTTTAAACCAATGAAAATCAAGCCAGCAATGGAACTCTTGGGAGTCGCTTGTTTCGTGAAGCTTCCGTGTGAAGGAGCAAAAACTCAAGGAACAAGATTGATCTGTTGATGGAAATTACAGGACAAGGTTAAATTGAGTTGAACTTACTTACAGATCAGTTCAGCAAACCACATTTGAATCAGTTGAGTCATTCTTAAGTCAACTTGTTTGACCAAATGACAGTGTGACAGGTTAATCAAGTCTTGAGGTACACTTGCACAGTCAATAGCATGGTACTTACTAAAATTTCTTTTATTTCCCAGGAAAAGAATGACGGACAAAAAGGACAAGCCAAGTATACCAGCTTTTAACATGAACTCAATGAATGCAGGAATGTTTGGGCTTGCTATCCCAATGCCATTCCCAGTTTTTGCTCCTCAAATGATGCCCATGAGGATGATACCACCAATTTGGCCACCAAACAATGCTTTTATGCAGCAGTATATGGAGGCAATAAGTGCAGGAATGGCACAGGCAATGGGCCAGTCAACTATAACAGGAAAAGAGCAAAGTGGTAATTTAAAAACAGCATTGTCAAACAGGGACGGAACTTCTATGGGGTCTTGTTCAACATCTCTTTCATCCCCGGCTCTGGACAATGCAAGTAATCACATTGACACAAATCAATTGCTAAGAGACCATGGAAAACGGCAAGGCAAC
The DNA here is from genome assembly GCA_964020085.1 of Micromussa lordhowensis. Classification (NCBI taxonomy): domain Eukaryota; kingdom Metazoa; phylum Cnidaria; class Anthozoa; order Scleractinia; family Lobophylliidae; genus Micromussa; species Micromussa lordhowensis. The sequence continues at coordinate 26,675,071 of OZ026600.1, read as the reverse complement.
AATTTGCCACAGTTTCCGAAGAGCCCTCTCTTATTTCCTTTTGGAGGATTTATTCCATTGGGATCATACTTACCATCCTACTTCAATCAGAATGTGGCAGTTAATGGGTTTGCCAGTAAGCAGGGTAACGAGAGCGAAACTCATACTGTGGAGGAAACTTTCACTGAGGATTTAAAAAACAACAGTCCACTGGAAAGCATGGAGGATAGTAGAGAACCACTGCAGCTTGACCATGGACTCCGACATAAACAAGAAGAGCAGTTACCAGTTACATCAGTTAAGCCATCTGAAGAAACCACAGAGTCAGCATCTGTCCAAAACAGTTGCTCTGTTGACATCATTGATACTAATTCTGCAGAAATGGATGTCGCACAGATTCTTATCAATTTCATGCCTGTTCCAGTTATAAGTGGTGCAAAGCAAGGTGCTGATGATTCTTCAGACAAACATGCAGCTCCAAGCAGTCAGTCTGTTATTAAAGAGAATGTTTACCTTTCCACTAGCAATCCAGCTGTTGTTGAGGATGCTTTGCCTGTTAGTGAAACTGTTGTCAAGAGTGCTTCTCCTAGCAAAATGACATCTGTTGAAAGTTTGGCTAAAACTGTGCCAACTTCTGCAAAAACGCTTTCACCTAGCTGTGAAGCTGTCATAAAGGATGCTTCTCCCAGCAGTGTTGCTGTTACAAAGGATGTGACAGGAAAACTGACAAAAGAAGATTGCAAATCTCAACGAAATGTCCCCAAGCTACAACATGATCTCGTGATGCAGTGCAATAATAATTATATTGAGCATAATGATGTGGAAATGACTGAAAATTCAGGACAAAAATATGGTGTCAAGGTTACGACCCCTGTGACCTCAAGTTCTATGGTACTCCCATTAAGTTCACAGCAGCCTAAAGAAACACAGAAAGGCCAATCAAGTGTGATTACTTACGTTGGGAATGAGTCTCAGGTTGATGTTTCAATGCTCTCTAATGAATGTTCTGCAAACAAATCTGTCGAGCTTGTAGCACTGGCACCAAAATCATTGGATTATCAACCAGGGACTTCTTCCGATGATGAGATGGCCATTCCAACGGTAGATGACCTTCTCAAAGGAGATGTGGGAAGTGACAAGTCAACTTACAAGTGTGAAGTGTGTGCTCAGTTATTCCGCAGTTCTCTTGGCCTTCAGAAACATTTAGAGTTCCATACTGATGACGGTCAGCATTATACTTGTACGATCTGTTTTCAGCTTTTCAAGGAAGCCAAAACACTTGAGGGCCACATTGCTCTCCACATGAGGAAGAGGCCACACAAGTGTTCATTCTGTCCCAAGGCTTTTCGTGATCCTGGCTCTCTTCAGAAGCATGTCCGCGTCCACACTGGAGAAAAGCCTTATAAGTGTACAAGTTGTTACCAATCGTTTGCCGAGTACAGCTCTCTACGGAAACATCTTCGTGTTCACACTGGCGAACAACCGTACCGCTGTCAATATTGCTCCAAAGCCTTTTCTATCTCTGGGAATCTTCAAAGGCATGTCCTCATACACACAGGGGAAAGGCCTTACAAATGTAGCTTTTGCCCTAAAGCCTTTAACAATCCCAGCCATTTGAGGAGACATGTTAAGAACTTGCATTTTAAAGGTGAAGCAACAACTGGTGTTGTTGAAGATATGATATCTGCAATTCAAGGAGAAATCAGTGCTCAGGTGAAAAAGGCTGAGGAACTTAACTTCCAGGAGGGAATTCAACCTTTGGAACAAATTGTGGAACTTTCCTCTTCTTAAGATTGACTATGGCATCGTGTTAAAAATATTTAATTCACTTTTGCCAATATTTCATAATTATTTGAAAAAAAAGTTAGAACCTTAATAGAAAACAAAAGTTTGGCGTATTTATCTTGATAGGTTTAACTCTTCTATAATCCCAGCAATGCCTTAGTACAGATCAAACCTGTACTGCAATGTTAATAGCTTGTATTTGAGTGTTTGTGAACTCCAGGGGTGTGATTAAAAAGTCACAATGTTACCACTTTGCAACTGTTGCAAAGTGGTACCGTTGTGACTTTTGAATATATCAATGTTTAATATATCAAACAATAGCATGTGAAAGAGCTTTAATTTAAATAGTCACACACATGGGTTTCATCCACAAATTTAATAGTAGAAAACTCACCTTGTACAAAACACTAAACAAAGCCCCATAAGACTGCTGCTCATTAGCTTTCATTTGAGTGGTCAAACTAGTCGATACTGCTTGGTGGTGGTTTTCATATGTTCACATAGTAGGGTTTGAAAAAGTTGAGGCTACCTTGCACAGCATTCTTAACAGTATTGTGAAGTAGCTTTCAGTTAAATGGCTTCACACGAGGGTTCAACCCACAAAGTTTGAAGCCAGAACCACCTTGTGCAGCGCAAAAAACCCTTGAAAGTACATTGTTTTGGTAGCTTTTGTTACTTGGATTTCATTGAACTTTGACTCTGGGGGCTGAAGGGTTGAACCAGATTTGCTCACAATTACATGTTTATTTTTAATCTTAGCTATGACAAAAATTCTTGATCATTAATGGTTCCCTGCGTGCCTATTTGTCGCATAATTGGGGCATGATCACAAGAGTGTCCAATTTCAGGTATCCAATTACTTTTTGTAGTTAAATACCTGTAATAATTGGATGCCCACGCCATCTGTATGTGAACTCTGCATGCTTTAATGGCTTCTTAATGTTTCCTACCATTTTGAACACTTATGGAAAGAGCAACTGACTTTTGTGCTCATAATAAGGTTCTTAAGTGGGTTTTTATCTCAAAATTTGTTATTGATAAGGCTAGTAATTAGTTATTAGTAACTGGACCTTGTGGTGCCCAATTTGCCTGATTTCCTGAATTGTACTCCACTTGGTCCAACTACTATTACTAATAACACCAGACTGAGTATTCATGTATGCTATTTGTTTGAATTTAAGTGCTCAAATTTGCTGCTGGGGGGAGGGGAGGGTTATCCAGATTTCAAGTGACATGGATGATTGAAGGATTTTGGGGGGTTTGAAATTTTCGATTTTGGGACTTTTTGGGGTAGGAAAATTTTGGCAAGTATTTTTTGGGTAACATGATTTAAATAGGGATTTTTTTGGGGGGAGGGGGGTATTCAAATAAATCTGAAGATTCTTGACCCAGCCGTGTTGTTCTGCAAATGATTTTTTATGGCTTGGAAATTTGGCATGGAATTTTTTGGTGGTTAAATTTTGGTCCAGGGATATTTTTGAGTTTTGTTTGAAGCCTTAGAGATTTTTAAGGTGTTTAGTTTTGCCCCCATTTGATCATCCCTGTCACTTGAAATCTGGAGTACCCCCCTGGGTATTTGCTAAGCTGCCTGGCTGGCCATTTTTTGTCCTTCAGTAATTAGCTGTCTAGTGGTTTGTTTTCATTTCTTTATAAAACTCTCAGCAGCAAAGGTTTGCACACTGTTCTAGACTCTGCTATTTTATCTCTATACATAGCTGTGTATATATAATTTACTAGGGAATGTTCAATCTGATTCTTGGACTTTTCAATGGCTTTGTGAACATTAAAGTACGCTGCCTGATTGTTCAAAACCGGATTAAATTAATGTAAATATCTAGCATTATTTGCTAACTTTGAATAATTCAATTTAGTTAAGTCATCAAAATTGTTTCCCTGGTAAAAATACCCACAAAGGATCTTCAAAAGTTTTCACAAGGTCCTCTCATCATCTTAAAGATTCTTGTAGCATTCTGCATAGATCTTACAGTGATCCTGCAAAAGTTCCCAAGATTCTTGCTAACATCTGCAAGGACCTTCCTTGGGGATCATTCCAAATCTTGCTAGGAACTTATCCGGGTCTAAGAAGGTGACAAAGGGGCACATGATGGGGGCAAAAATTGGTATGGACATAGTGAAAGCAACTAAAAGACATTGTGCAATTTGTGAATTTAAGACAAAACAAGTGTAATTAAAAGCAGCTAAATATGTATGAAATGCTTGAATTTGGTCAACATTCATGCATGAAATGGGACCACAACCCCCTCCCTCACCCTGCAAGCATAGTCTGCTTTGATCCTCTAAGAATCCCCTTTTTCTCACCAATTTTTTTGGATTGAAGGAGACTTAGGCGTGATTACCAGCTGCTGTTCGGGAAAGAAGCCCTCACTCCTCCCCAAAGGGAGGAACATAGACCTGAAACGAGAGAGCAGCGGAAATCAAGCCTAAGGAGACTCGGCTTACAGGGTACCTTTGCGAGCCTTGTTTAAGTCTACAGTAAAATGCGCATAGGAAAATTTCTCGAGGGGCTTGAATGATCCTGCAAAGAATCTTTGAGAATCTTTTGCCAAGACCTTTGTGAGATCCTCGTAATCTAAGATCGGCTACAGCCTAAGAACCTCTTACGGTCCGTTTGACAGGTCTTTGAAGTTGTCTAAAGGTTCTTTTGTTTTGTTTTTTTCACTGTGGGTCTCCATTCAACTGCGAGTGACGTAACATTCTAGTTTCAAGTAATGTTTAAAACAAATGGAAATTATATGTGGAGTTACCCTTAAATTTTGAGCAATAATCCTGAGCAAGCAAAAAAATAAATGACTTTTCCAGTATTGTCACAAGAGATTTGTTTTGCAGCAAACTGCCAGCCTACTTTGGTTCTAGAGGTTGTTGTTTCTCTTTTCTATTTCTCAATCAAATGTTACTAATAAGACTGTGAAAATATGCAACAAAGCCTCAAGCCTGAGAAATCTCGCAGCACTTCAGCAGCAAAAAGAAAAAAGAAAGCCTCTGAGATCAGGGTACTGCCAGCTAGGGCAGTTTTTAATTGGGTGTCAAAAGTAATGAATTACTTTGGTTTTAGTTTTAAGCTACGATTTGAGATTTGGTTGAATAGTCTGATTAGTAGTTTGTTTGGTTTTGGTTTTACGACACTTAATTGAAAACCGCTCTACAACAGATTGTCATGAGTATTTTAACACCGTTATTGTACCAGTTTTGACTTCACTGGATGCAACATGATATGACTGGGAAAAGGAGGAAGCAAAGGTTTGCCAATCTGTAGTTCCTCAACCCAATCCTCACTAGGAGATACTCCCTTGCTAAGAAATAATTCACTTCTTATTTTGTGCTGGCTTTATCAATGGAAAGTAATATTCCCCAGTAGCTTTGCAGTGCAGAATAAGGATTATGAGGAAAGTTAAAAGTACCGCTTGCATTGGCGAGATACATAAGCACACATGGGACACGGCCTACAAGAAATAAAGTCTAAATGTGCGTCAAATCGCTTATTAGGCGGGTACTGGATAGGCCCATTGCAGGGTTACACCCCAGCATTAAATTCACTGGTTCCAATTTATACACCTGGGTGGAGAGAGGCACTGTGAGAGTAAAATGTCTTGCCCAAAAACAGCACAATGTCCCCAGCCAAGAGCTCAAAGCCAGACTGCTTGATTCGGAGTGGAGTACACTAAGCATGAGGCCACCCTATTTCCACACATGGGGCTCAGCTTCTTAATTAGCTTGCACATCTAAAATGATCTTGGAAGACGTAATGGTCTAATAGTGCAGTAAGCTCTAGACCTGATCATGGGCACTGTGTTAAGTGCCTAGCCAAGACACAGAGCCTCTCTTTGCCCAGGTGAATCTAATGCTATGGGTAACTCTGCAATAGACTGAACTCCCATACAGGAGGGAGTAGAAATACTCCTAGTCAATTCTTGCTACAGAACCTGGAGATAGCACTAGCCTTATGGGTCACTAGGCCTCAATGCAGACTTAACCAGTTCTTCTGGCATTGCATTGCATAATAAGAAGCCTTGCTAAGGTGTGCATAGGCCGCATGCTTTACGAGGCTACAACTGATTTGCACTGTACCATTGTAGCATGCACAATTCTAAATGTTGATTAACAACTGCCCCTCCCAGAAAGAAATCTAGAACAGCTTCAAACAGCAATTAAAATAAGAAAATTTTATTCACTGCCAAAAAACTTGCTTACAAGAAATGCAAAACACTGAATGCTATCAAACTCATAATATAATGCAATTTAATGATGCATACAGTATACAACCATGTTTGTAAGGTAACATATTCTTGGCAAGAGATTAAGCAGCTAAAATCTATTTGTATAAAATTTGACAATATTTTTTTTCCGAATACCACATAAGTAGACAAGTACTCCCAAATGTAAGGGGAATCGAATAATATTAATAAGCTATACATTCTCAAATATAGATATTAAATAATCAAAACAATAATAATTTATCATTTAAATTCATTTGAATAAATATATTTTGTTTAGTTAACCAATCACTATGATGGGAAACACACCAAAATATCATTTAATTTCCTTTAAACTTTCTTTCAAATGACTTCATATAAATTATCAAGGCCCTATTATCCCATTGTTCCTGAATACTCACAGTTCGAATTTTCAAACTAGGGAAGTGTCAAAGACTGCAGAGTCTAAATTTACGACAGTTGCCGGTTTAAATAACAGCTTTTTACCCGCAGATGGAAATTGTCGGGAATTCATTTTAGACGGCCATTGCACCTAGAGCACAGCGTTCATTAGTCGGACTGCGAGTTAACTCAGGTTGGGCCTTTAAAAAATCAATCGCTTCAAAAAATTCCTAAGGTGTGCCAAGACCTTTAAACCTTTTTTCACCTGTGGTTGGCATTAGCAAATCTGTCAGCATGTACTGTTTACTATCACTTTCCTTGTGAATATTCAGCTAACTCATGAGATTAACTTGGACTTAAATTCTTATTACTTGTTTAATTGAATTTGTTTTCTGAAGGTGAAGAGAAAAAATATAACTTGATCAGATGCTTGAAAGCAAACATGTTAAAATGCCCAGGGCCAGTGACATCTTTTGGCTAGAGTTCAACTTTCTTAAAGCACTGTGTCATGGTTTGTACCATCAAATCTCCTTAAGAGTGAATTGCAACACTACCACAAAATGGGTACAAACCACCACAAAAACAAACAAACACTGGAAGATGCTGAAAAAAAAACTCAAAAAGGCTAATCCTAACTGGAAACAACTAACCATTAACCAACAACTACTGGGGCAGATCTAGGAGGGTTTCGGGCATTCCATCGAACAAGGACGTCAATTTTAAAACTTTTCGAGGGGAGGATGCCCCAAGCCCCTAGAGGACGTCGCATTTGGCAATCTGCATCTTGATCCCCCCCCCTTCTCTAAAATCCTGTATCTACCCCAGAACTATTCAAAGTAACTTAACCTAAACTTCTACAGGCTTGTCAAAGTTAGCTTGCTGCCGATGAAAATCATCTACTTCATGTTCTCAGCCAGCTGCTCCGCTGGGCTATTCTTCCAATTGGTTAGTAAAGATTGAAATATGGCCACCTACTTTTTTAAAGCTTTGTGGCAACCCTCAACTCAGTGAATGCTTCACACCCAGCCTTGGCATGCTGTTTGTTCCCGAGTTTCATACTTAACCTACTCAATCTCTCACCATGACAGGAAGAATGATTTTTTTCAATACCTGTAAAAGTTTTGGACTACTACTATGAACTAAAACTAGATTTGAGTGTTTGTCATTTCAATCTCAAATGTAATTCCAGTCTCTTTTGGTTCTGCATTTTCTCAGCTCTGCTCCTGGCTTAACCTTCCGTTAACTGTAACATGTTTTGGAGAATCAGTCTGAGCGTGAAATGTGTTTTTCTTTTCACCAATCATTTTCTACTTCTTAAATTAATACGGAGTCAAACTGTACTTGCTTAACACGTACAACTCCTTACTTTTGCTTTTCCCAATCACTAAAATACCTGAATAGAGTGCTCCACAGCCCCCAACCTAGCTTGGCATTTCCCCAAGCTAAATGTACATCTTTTAAATTAAGGTACGTCCACAGAGTAATCATTTATCGCTTTGCATACACCAGTGTTGAGCTTTGAATGCTATCTTTACATTCATCTCAAACTTTTTACACGAGATAAGCAAATTGAATAAGCAATGATGAAATTTTGCTTTTAGCCTTGAATTATAAATGCCCAAACAAATGCATTTTTTGCTATTTTATGGCTTTCTTTTGCATTTTCCTGAATTTCCTACAGTGAAATTTTCACAGTACATTGAATCCAGCGAGATAAAAATTTTAACACAAAAAAAGTAGGCCTTGTCCAGACGATTTTTTTTTCCGATTTTTTCAAATATACATCTTTTGCCACTGTGGAAAACCTGGTAACATAGATTTCCCTGAAAAAAGAGCTCCAACTAAATTAAAAGTAAAATATTTTATTACCAGTCCACCATATCATACAGAATTTCACTGAAGAAAATGCGTGAAAATTCACTATCAGTTTTACTTTTTGTGCTCATGTTAATGGCATAAAAATAATCTCAAAAAACACTGACATTTTTCTTCAAGGGCTCACAGATTACTTGTATTTACGCCTTTGTCCTCAGCGCACATACAATCGTCGTCGATTCGATCATAACTATAGGGAGCGACCTTAACTGGATTTATACAGACATTTCATAAAATAGACACCTTCTTTGGTCACTATTGTGTCCATATTAATGAGGTTTGAGTTGAAACATTTTGTACAGATTTATCTAATACTGTGTATATCTGGCTTAACAGACTATATATCTCTTTAGTATGTTACAACAGACTATCATAATAATGTCTTAATTCCTTTGAAAACCAGACTTACCTCAGTGAGCATAACATATAGTAATTATAATTGTTCAAATATTCAAGATTGAGATCTAAACTGTAGAAATCAAACCTAACCTAAAAGCATATACAGTCACATAGAGCAATAGTTTTGTAAACACAGCTAAGTTTCTCTCTAGGCAATACAATACACAGAATTCGCTTGAACTAAAATTGAAGGCAGTATTAAATATAGTACAAGTCATTAAAAAAGATCATATTAAACCATCTCCCTTTGTCAGCAAAACCTAAGGAAAGATTCTATCAATTTTCCTAACCAATTGCATGAATACTTTCCCAAATGATGGGGGAAATACACTGGGCTTTCTTGGCAGTCTCCTTGAGTATCTGGATAATTTCTAAGTTAGCCTCCAAGAACGTTTTGGACCTGTAGGTGATGTTGTGCTTTCTACAAAGCTCCTGGATTTTGACCTTTGCCTCACGTAGCCTGTGACGTGGCAGTCGTGGGAAAAGGTGATGCTCAATTTGGAATTGCAGACCACCATGGATGAAGTCCAGCCATGGGTAGCAGTCAATGTCCATAGTTGTCGCCAGCTGAGATAGGAGGAACTCACTGCTCTTGAAAGCATCTAAGGGGTGACCATGATAGGTTTCCATCGAGAAGTGACTCAGAGTTATCTGAATGTGAAGGATTCCAGCGAGGAAATGCGCCACAAATACGAAGATGAACAAGGACGTCCAACTTGGAAGGAATGAGCAGAGGTAAATATACCATGTCCAAAAGAACACCAGGCCAAATATTTCAAAATATTTATTTTGTCCCCTGGGTAATGAAAACACCAACAGAAAGCTCTGCACGTACAAATTATACCGTGCAAGACCCATTATCAAGTAATACAGCCAGTGCTGGTAAGAAACAAAGAACTTGGCCAACCCATCAAAGTAGAGAATCTTCTCATGGTACATCGACCTCACCGACTGGAAAAACTTGTCTGTAATGGCTAGTACAGGAAGGTGCTGAATATCTGGATCAAACTCGACCGAGTTTGTCACAATGTGATGAGCATTGTGGCTTTTCTTCCACCAACCAATGCTGATTCCTGTGGTCATGTTGCCAACAAAAATACCTATCAAACTGTCCGTTTTCAAATCATGAGTGACCGCAGTGTGGCCAATGTCATGTCCAATGAAAGCCATTTGTTGCCAAAACACTGCCATGGATATGGACGAGGCTACTTGTATGTAAACGTTGTTGCTGAACACAACACCATAAATCAGCAGAGCAAATATGACACTCAAGTTGATTCCATGTCCAACATAGAACCAATCTGTTGTAAACAAAAATGAAAAAAAAATACATGCTTACATCTGTCAAGAAGAAAAGAAAGTGTTTTTTTTTTTTCAGAAGGGCTGGGAGGTGTACATGTACATGTACATACGACTCCTTAGAAATTCTAGAAGGGTCTAATTGTAAATTCAAAAAATGGTTCTTAAAGGAGCTGCGTCACCGTTAAACGGTTTGAAAAATTTAGCCTAAATTTTTCAATTTTGTTGTTTGTAATCCGTGTCAATCTTCTCCATCCTTAACCATCCTTGTTCCTTTATGGTTTATTATTATCTCTTTAGTGTTTTTCTATCTTTGTTATAATAAGTATTATTTTCGGGTTTCCTTTTATTTAGAGGTAATTTTGTCAATGGTATAAATAACTCAAAATACTGTGACATAGCCCCTGTAAGCCATAGAAGAGAATTAACAGACATGAAAGATAATCAGGATTCTCAACAGATTCTTAGACAAGGAAAAAGGTCATAAGAAATTCTCTACATGTTAGGTGGTGGAATGGAAATTGTCTGCAACTAGATAACTGTCTCTTAATAATCATGGATTAGTGGAGTGCATTTGAGTCAATTTTATGTGCAAGTGGGAGAATTAACAATTATCGCAATAATTTCCAGAAACACATAACTTGCATGGAATTTATCACTGAGCCTAAGACTTTGATTTGCCATTTTCAACAACATTATGACCACATTGAAAGCTAGTAAAAGCTGTCTAGGTGTCTATGTGCATTAAATAGAGGTCAATGAAATGAAAGTGAGGCTACATGTATTTGCTTCCGCCCAAAATTTCCCATGGTACACACAGGACACCCAGTATGTGCACAAGTCACCACACAAAATTAGGAATGCATTCTTTGAACACAATGATATGTTTTAACTTTTTCTTATGTTATTTTATGGTTCATGAGTACATGTGTGTGTCTGTCATTGTGGATGAAACCCTGATAATTGCACTAATGATACTGGAAAATATATGGCTGCTTTGAGAAAGGTTGTTGAATGAAAACGTCAAGCTTGTGCGACGAATGGTAGTCTGGGTGTTTATTGGAATTTTGCATATCAGTGTAGAGGATATCTACTAATTTGACTTTTTGCACATGACATATTGTCAAGAACACGTAAGATTTCCACTCGTAAGACCATTTTTCTGCAGCTTTTCTTTACTCTAATTTCGTACAACTTTTAGTTGAAAATTCATCTAAAGTTCAGTGTGGCCAAATTAAAAGAACCTTTTTCCCAAGTCCAAAGGGAAAAAATAACACATGAAATGATGCAGTTTGCCATGTTGTTACACCTAATTCAGCATTTAGTGCATGCAGCAGCTATTTACCGTTTGCACTTAGGGTTATGAAGTCCAGGAAGCAAACAGCAAAACAGAATATGCTTTTATCGAACACTACATTTCATAACCTTTGCCATTAAACAATTAGATTTGCTCACAATTTCTATACGTGATAGTTGACTCAGGCTACGCCCTCGTCAACTATCGCGCAATAGAAGTCTCAAGCTCATAATCTAATTGTTTAATAGAAAGGTTATGAAATGTAGAGTTCGATAAAAGCATATTCTGTTTTGCCGATTGTTTTCCTAAGGCATAAATCTCCCAAAGGATGTCAGCATTTTCTTTATTTCTACTGCTTATCTTTTTATAGATGTGTCAGGTTCCACTATCCAAGAATTTGTGTGATGTGCTGCGTTAGAGGCCGCCATGAGAAAAGTATTTAACATAAAAGAATTCGCCGACACTCTTTTGTTCCTTATCTATCAGTGACTCTAGCCAATTTTCATGGAAAACCGTTGATTCTACAAGGAGGCACTCTTGATAGACATGAAATCTAAAATTGAAAGTATTTGATATAGGATCTTCAGATTAAACCGTTCACCAGGAAAAGGCCACTGAGAAGTCCATGCCTTTTGGGGATTATGACATCTTGACGGTTAATTAACTTTTATTAAAAAATTTTTTTTCCAAATAACTTGTGCTTGTTTTAATATTTAATTTTCATTTTTTGAAAAATATTACCTTAAATATTAACTTTCATTTGGTTGAAAAAAGAAAATTTGGCAAAAGTTATCCTGTGAAGGTTTGGAGTAACCTCAAATGTAATTTGCTCCACTCGATCTCAGCTCTGAACAACTGTTCACCAGTAGGTTTTTAGCCAGGATTTGAAAAGAGGGCACCCAAAATGTACTATAGGGCCTGCTCAAATGAACAATTTACAAGGCAACATGAGAAAAGGGAAACAATTTTCTTTAATAAGTGGCCGTCCACAGGATGCCTGGATGCCCATCTAGCTAAAAGCCTGTTCAACAGGAATGCTGCTAAGGGCGACCTTGCAGCTAATTTCACCTAAATTCAGCTTAAATCTCACACTAAAACATAGACTTAGGTAAACTTTGGAGCTCCCGAGGCCTGAAAAGGCACCCTGGATTGACAATGAGCTGGCTTAGTGATTTCTTAGCTACATTCATAGTCCACTGGGTCAAAGTTCAAGTGTTTCCAATTATAAACCACAAATCAAGTTAGTTTGACGTTATTTTTGACAAATTAGACAAATTTCCTCACCATGATTTTGACCATTTTTGAATGCCTTCCAAAAGCTTTGTCGAAACTAAATTAATTAATGATTTAGCACTGATTCTTTCACTGTGGTTTCCTAAAAACATGGTAATTTTGAAGACAATGAAAACAAAAACATTATACTGTTCTCACCCACACATCGAGCTGAAGTTAATTTCATGTCTTTTAGCACGACAACTAAAAGCAGTTATTCCACCTGTTTCAGAAAGAAAGTAGGGAGCACTGACAAAATTGCTCAAGTTGTCGATTTGAAATATTATTTTGTCATAAGCTAGCTTTTAATATTCATGGACATTGCTATTATTAATAAGATTTATCACAGAAAACATCTTTAGCCTAACCAAATCAATTATAATTCCAACTACACGACAGAATTGAAGCCAATTTAATGATCAACACTTGTTTATAATTTATGTAAAAATATGCAAATTTCACTTTCCAATGTCTTGAAAAACTACCAGCAATTTAAATATAAATGAACACGTTATTCATCCCAAATCATATTCGAAAAATAATAAAAAGCACTATAATTTTTAAATACATGGCTGTCACAAATGAAATTTCTCTGATGAAATTATGTTAATCAGGTTTTTTTTGGCAGTCGATTTTCTGCATGATCGAACGAACCTAATGTAAACACACTGTGGAAATGAAATTTGCAAAATGAGACGACCACAAGCAAATCTTGGAAATGGCAAAAACGGCTTCAAATCTACTTTAGTATGTAAGCGGATAAAAAAGAAACTTGACTTAATCTTCAATTTTTCGGGTCGATTGTAAAAAAAAATTAACCACCGCCTCCAATACACTGATGTAAGCTTAAGTTTCCTTGAAATGAAAATTGTGTAAATAATTTCGACACAACTCCAGTGCTTTGAACATAAGTGTGTTTATTGATAATTCAAATAATAAAACGAAAAATACGGTCAGCCACTCCCAAAAGCATTGAGCCGTCGTAGTTGTTGCCTTGATATGGCGCTATTTTCTCGCTTGTCGGCCTACAGCAACGACTCGTACTGAAACTTGAACGCTGAAAAGAAGGAAGTCATTGCCAATACAGTTGTAGTCCAAAATAAAATCAATTACAAATCAAAGACGAAGGTGTGAAATATTTTTTAAGTCCTACTAGATTCTCCCGTGATTTGATCTGTGAGGTATACAATTTCTCAATAAAAGAGAGCGACATTTCATCATCGATCAAAGCAAAATCCCATCTTGACGGTAAAAATTCTCGAAATGATCGTTCCGCGGGTTGGTTTGTAGGAGGTAAGTCGTGATTCGTACCTCGGTGAGAAAAAATGTTTCATCTTTAAACATCGGACTTGGGTAAAAGTCAACTACAGCGTCCAAAAACTCTTAACTGCTAGTGGATGTATGTAAAGCAAGTAACAAAAGATCAACTTACAATTGGTGTCAAGACCGCGTTCAATTTCCTCTCGTACTTTTTGGAAGTCTTTGACCAAACTACACTCCTGTACCGTCTTTTCGCATTCGTTTTTGACTTCGCCGATTTTAAAGGCAGGCAGCTTCTTTTCAGTTACCCACGATAGATGAAAGGCTTTAAAGACATCCGTGCAGTCATGACCAGCCATATATCTTATTGGTAGTTCTCCACCAGGGTGATGTGAAGCCCACCGGCTCAAATCATAAACTCCACCGTCAATAACGATCCAATAATCGCCTTTACTGTTGTGCTGCTTCACCTCATCGAGGCTATAGTACTTCGTTTCTTTCATTCTGAGGAAATAATGACGAAAACTCCCGTCACAGAGGTCGGCTGGTCGTTGTTTTATATGCCTATCTACGACCGCATGGGAAATTCTCACCATACTGCTTTATGACATAACTTATAACAGCTACAGCTCCCGGCATGCCGGCAGCTGGCTGTATATTGTAAATCGCGCGCTGATTGGTTGATAACAATGGCGCAATGAATTTGGACCAATCAGAAGAGAATATCTCTAATTGGCTTTGTAGTGGAAAGCCCTGTCTACTTCCTGAACTTGAACTTGGACGCGAGGAGTAAAGTTACTGGGTGAATTTTGTAACGATTGGGTTTGGGCAGTGTTAATTACCAGCTGAACTAAAATTACACAAGGTAACTGATGGGAAAGGCTCCTTTAAAGTGTATTTCATTTTCACATAAACGCTGCCCCGTCCCCGGGATCGTCACGACCACTTCGCGTGACCGTGCGTGATAACTTGATTTAGCATTCAACTATGACGAATTTTAGTTCGTTTTGCAGCAACTTTTTGTTTAACTTGAAGCTTTGAACGGGCAATATGTAACGTATGAAATACAAATAAAATTGGAATATTTCTCGGTTCCTTTTTTTTAGTATTTATTCTGTGAAATTGCGCAACGTAAATTTTGATCGTCTGATCGTAAAAAAATGCTAATTCATTTCTTGTCTCGATTTACATGTGACTGACATATCATTTCTCGAGAGGCAATTTGATTTCTTACAAACCTGTAACCACTTCATTCATTGACATTTTAACCACTTCTAGAGAAAAAAAAAACATCACTCCGGTCTGACGCACAAGTTATCTATGGCTCCTAAAATAATAAAATAATTAAGTGCCGTGGACGCGATCTCATCGGACTTTAGACTCGGTACTTGGGGTTCAAGAGGTCCCTTCTGTAAACAATAGGGAATGTTCTCGAGAAAAATATTAATAGGGACCTATGAACGTAAGCCACAAAACTACCTGTGTGCTCGTGCGGGATTTTTCGGGACAGTGCCCGGTCCACCACTTAGAGAATAAGGACCAAGGACGACGCCTAGAATTTTGCAGATGCTTAGATCTTAGATCTGTTCAATGCGTCCATCGGTCTCAGAACTTACCCAAGCTTAATATGTAATGTCGGCGTTCAATTCCAAATGAAAATACGCAAAATCAGCTGCCCTCGTTCACGTTCTCCAAAATACCCAGAACTTGGTCATTTCACGTTGTTATTTTTTAGAAAATAACCCAAAGCAAATACGCACGCTGATTGGTTTAAAACCGTGTTTCTATTTAACTCGATAGAAACACGGCACATGTTTTCTATTTCTTAACGGCTAAGAAATGTACAAAGAATTATAACGCACGTGTACAGCTATTGTTCTGCTCATTACACCTTTTGTTTACCATCGTGGTTTGCGTAAGGTTGGGCGGGCGCTGGTCTTGATATCCAGGGGGCCTTGTCTGCCCTCTACAAACAGCCGCCGGCGGTTTGGTTTTGATATTTCCTTCTTAAAAAGTGCTTTGGCAGTGTATAAAGCTAAACCAAATTTCCACATTCTTTCAAAGCAAGAACATTATACATACATACATGCAGACATAATCATTTTTTTTAACACGGTAAAAAATTCGTCAGCTAATACATTTAATGCCTAATGATTAATATAATAAAAATAATTAAATAATGTTTTGATGACTTGAAATACATAAAAAAGGCCAGGATTGGCTAGAATTATTGTTTAAACACTGTCAGTTGCTCAGCCTCGTTCCCAGGGCCCCTCATCTTACCGCCTCCTGAAGGGAGCGAAAGAGGTTGATTACATTTATTTACAACAGTCCAATCCCTACACAACCTGCGAACAGCCTGGCACTCTTGGGGACAGAAAAAAAGTGGTCTTAGTAGGTAGAGCAAGGGTTTGTAATATGACATCTGCATTTTTTCGAGGCTGCAGAATTTTTTTTAATAAGTGATTATTGCAGAATATAAGTACCTACTCACCTGAGTGACACCTAACGCAGATAACAATTCTTGCCCTTTACCTGGGCAATGCAACATTCTTTTTAACAAACATTCATAATTATTTACTTTTTTATTAGTTCGCAATTCACGGTTTTTATTCATATTTTCTCATCGCTTTCTTATCGTTCATTTTACCCGTCGAAGACTGCAGCTTGGGCAGTCGAAAGCTCGAAGTTTCTAATCTTTTTAGCCAGAGATCGCTTTTAAATTTCAACTATTTTTCATCCTGGCTGCGGCCCTTCAATATGTTTAAAATAGAGTCTTGTATAGCCGTCAGTCACCGTTTGTCCGTTGTCGACAGGTTATTAAATGAGAATTTCCCCACCTAGGTGGCCATCCACTTCCAAGTAAACAGGTCCTAAGTGGCCCTTGCCGTTGTGGAGAGGTCAGTTAAAACATATTATGGCGTTCCATCTCCGCCAAAAATCAAAGTTGTAACGCAACATCGAACTTTGCACATCGACATCGGAGTTTGTCATGTAAACATTCATATTCGCGTCAATCAACTTCGAACTTAACAACACAATGTCGGTAAATACAAACCAACTTGCAACTTCAACGATCAACTCTTGATTTTTCGTCGCTATTACCAAGTTTCCAGGTCAAGTGTACATTTCATGTCGTGAATACCAAGTTTGTAAATTTAGACTTCGTAGTTATGTACATCCACTACTGATATTTCATCAAAATGTGCAACAGCGCGTTTGAACCTACGACTTTATCAGACTACTATCACCTGTAACGCAATGTTGGACTTTGCCAGGTCAAGTTCGTCATTGTAACGTCATGTTCGACATTGTAAGGTCAGATGTTCGTCTTTCCAAAGTTGAATGTTGAGCTCTGCGCGCGAGCCCAAATCCGCCAATAATTATGGGATATCAAAATTGATGTCATTCACACATGTGGTCGCGGTGTCCGTTGCGGTTCAGTCGGTTCTCAGGGATTCTTTATTATTCATGGAGAATCAGAACAAGGGCCAACTTGATCACTTGCGAGATACGTTTCTCCAGGTAGCAGACCGGCTGACCTCCCTGCAGAACAGCCAGAATAACAACTCAGAAGGTAAGATCGGCTGAATATTTAGATCGAGCTGAGTAAGCTGCTGCTTGCAGCTTGCATTCCTGTCTTACCTCAGTGTGCCAGAAAAAAATATGATTGAGGCTATGTCAATGAAAAAATTATGACCGAGGCAATGTCCGTGCTTAAATCACCGTCCTATGCATATTTAGGGTGTTAAGGGTGACTATAAACAGAGATTGTCTAATCGGCGACGGCAAGAGCTTCGCTCTGTCTGTTACTAACTACGGTCCCGGAAATTTGTTAAGCATTTCACGAATGAAGAAAACAAGGATTACAGATCAGGAAGATTGATATCAGCTTCTGAGGAAATTCAGAAATCCATTTCAAAAGTCCAGGGGAAGCGGTCACGTCACGTCACATCCTGATCTGTAATCCTTGTTTTCTTCATTCGTGGGCTTAACAAATTTCCGGGACCGTAGTTAGTGACAGACAGAGCGATGCTCTTGCCTCAGTTAAGCTATTTCTTTCGTTATTGTTATTTATAGTCATCCTTAACGCCCAAAATATGCATAGGACGGTGGGAGCAACTACAGAATACAGGGCCAATTTTTCCGGTTTACTATTCGGGCTGGCTCGCCGGCTCGGCAGTCGCATTAAGTGTTTAAAGAACGAGTTGGAGTAAGGTATATATTTTAGTGGCTCGGCGGCTCGCCGGCTCGGCAGTCGCGTTAAGTGTTTAAAGAACGAGTAAGGTATATATTTTGGCGGCTCGGCGGCTCGCCGGCTCGGCAGTCGCGTTAAGTGTTGAAAGAACGAGTAAGGTATATATTTTGGTGGCTCGGCGGCTCGCCGGCTCGGCAGTCACGTTAAGTGTTTAAAGAACGAGTAAGCTATATATTTTAGGGGCTCGGCGGCTCGCCGGCTCGGCAGTCGCGTTAAGTGTTGAAAGAACGAGTAAGGTATATATTTTGGTGGCTCGGCGGCTCGGCGGCTCGCCGGCTCGGCAGTCGCGTTAAGTGTTTAAAGAACGAGTAAGCTATATATTTTAGTGGCTCGGCGGCTCGCCGGCTCGGCAGTCGCGTTAAGTGTTTAAAGAACGAGTAAGCTATATATTTTAGTGGCTCGGCGGCTCGCCGGCTCGGCAGTCGCGTTAAGTGTTTAAAGAACGAGTAAGGTATATATTTTGGCGGCTCGGCGGCTCGCCGGCTCGGCAGTCGCGTTAAGTGTTTAAAGAACGAGTAAGGTATATATTTTAGTGGCTCGGCGGCTCGCCGGCTCGGCAGTTGCGTTAAGTGTTGAAAGAACGAGTAAGGTATATATTTTGGCGGCTCGGCGGCTCGCCGGCTCGGCAGTCGCGTTAAGTGTTTAAAGAACGAGTAAGGTATATATTTTAGTGGCTCGGCGGCTCGCCGGCTCGGCAGTCGCGTTAAGTGTTGAAAGAACGAGTAAGGTATATATTTTGGCGGCTCGGCGGCTCGCCGGCTCGGCAGTCGCGTTAAGTGTTGAAAGAACGAGTAAGGTATATATTTTGGTGGCTCGGCGGCTCGCCGGCTCGGCAGTCGCGTTAAGTGTTTAAAGAACGAGTAAGCTATATATTTTAGTGGCTCGGCGGCTCGCCGGCTCGGCAGTCGCGTTAAGTGTTGAAAGAACGAGTAAGGTATATATTTTGGTGGCTCGGCGGCTCGCCGGCTCGGCAGTCGCGTTAAGTGTTTAAAGAACGAGTAAGCTATATATTTTAGTGGCTCGGCGGCTCGCCGGCTCGGCAGTCGCGTTAAGTGTTTAAAGAACGAGTAAGGTATATATTTTGGCGGCTCGGCGGCTCGCCGGCTCGGCAGTCGCGTTAAGTGTTTAAAGAACGAGTAAGGTATATATTTTAGTGGCTCGGCGGCTCGGCGGCTCGCCGGCTCGGCAGTCGCGTAAATTGTTTAAAGAACGAGTACGATCTAAAATTTAGTGGCTAGGCGGCTCGACGGATCGCCAGTGGTACTGAGTTTTGAAAAAACGAGTAATGTCTATAATTCAGTGAATGAGGCCAACGCGCTTTTGGCGGCTCATGGAGTCAGGATGAAACATTTTTGATGTCTGGCGCGTTCTTGTCGCCTCATTGATTAATTAAAGAGCGGGCAATATTCGATTTGTATTACTTTTGTAATGCTTTTGTGTCGTCTCATGGATTAATGGAGATATCTTGAGTAATGCAGTTTAACATTTATTGAGAACTAAACTAGTAATTGACAAGTGGAAGACTAGAGTGGTAACTACTGTATCATGAATTCAAGAAATTAACAAACATGTTATCATTAAAATATATTTCTCCAATAAGTAACGTCCTTGTTCTTACGTCGTTAGATTAATGAACAATTAATGATCCATAATGTTCAGACAAGGTCCGCGTTTGTAGTCCGGCACTGATTAGCGCTGTTGAAGTTTAAAAAAATGAAGCGACAGCTTCGCATTAAAATGTATTTGTTAATAACTAAAGTTCTTGTTCTGACGTTGTTGTACTGACGAGCTATATAAGGTCCGCGTTTGTTATGTGTCCCGCATTGATTAGCGCAGCCTGAATGTTTTCCGTAATAAGAGGATTCAGTGGTTCTGAAATCCGTTCGTTGTATTGCTCTTGCGAGCATGGTGCATTGGCCGGCCAGGTGTTGATTTCTGCTGCTGTTTTTTTAATAAAGATATGCATTTTCTGTGCGCAGCGAGGGACTCTTACTTCTGCCACACGGCCATAGTGCAGCAGCCGTTGGGTACAGTGGTTGTATTCCTGTTTTTGCACCGATCTAAGACATCTCGGGGCGAATTTTTTGAATGCTTGGTAGGTGACCAGTCGCCCAGGGAAGCGGAGAATAGCTGCCGTTATGTCAAGCTCTGTTGGTTGAGGTCGCGGTTTCTCCTTGGAGGTTTCTACAATTTCCTTTATGAAGTCGGCAAACATCTCTTTTTGAGCATGCAGGTATTCCACGTACTGCACAGCCTTCTTGTAGCACGATTCTGTCAATTGCTCGGGGGGATTGTTCGTCGGTTCGTCATTCAATAACGAAGCGATGAAGTACTCGAGGACATTGAATGCCACAGCCACTCTTGTCACCAGGTCGGTGCCTTTAGACTTTGGAGGCACTTCTCCGTTCTCAATGGCGGCGTTCACTGCATTGACATGCTCTGTCTTGAGTCGCTTGTGTAACTCGGCAGCAGCGGCGTTCAGTCTGTAAGATCTAGTGATGTTTCCGTGCGCTGCGTGCACGGATGCAAAGACCGGCTGAAAGTCTTTGAGTCGTAGTCCTTCGAGGTATTCTGCGGCTTCCTCTTCTTGTTCTGGAGTGGGTTTTCGCGCGTTGGGAACAGTAATGAGGAAGCGATCTAGAAGGCCATGGCCTTTGTCCATTCTAAAAATCAGCAGAGCTGCGTTTTGAATCTGAGTTGATCCAAGAAGAGAGAAGGCCGTGTTTGACTCAATTTCTCGGGTCGCTTCTGTAGCGAAGTGGTAAGAGGCGGATTCTCCACTCCAAAGTTTACATAATAGCTGAACGTCACCAGACGCGTTATCTTCATCGTTTTTAAGTAATTTGTTCAAAATGTCAAACAGTTCTGGCGATACGACGAAGGCTTTTCCCTGTAGTTATGCCGGACGGGAGCAACTACAGAATACAGGGCCAATTTTTCCGGTTTACTATTCGGGCTGGCTCGCCGGCTCGGCAGTCGCATTAAGTGTTTAAAGAACGAGTTGGAGTAAGGTATATATTTTAGTGGCTCGGCGGCTCGCCGGCTCGGCAGTCGCGTTAAGTGTTTAAAGAACGAGTAAGGTATATATTTTGGCGGCTCGGCGGCTCGCCGGCTCGGCAGTCGCGTTAAGTGTTGAAAGAACGAGTAAGGTATATATTTTGGTGGCTCGGCGGCTCGCCGGCTCGGCAGTCACGTTAAGTGTTTAAAGAACGAGTAAGCTATATATTTTAGGGGCTCGGCGGCTCGCCGGCTCGGCAGTCGCGTTAAGTGTTGAAAGAACGAGTAAGGTATATATTTTGGTGGCTCGGCGGCTCGGCGGCTCGCCGGCTCGGCAGTCGCGTTAAGTGTTTAAAGAACGAGTAAGCTATATATTTTAGTGGCTCGGCGGCTCGCCGGCTCGGCAGTCGCGTTAAGTGTTTAAAGAACGAGTAAGCTATATATTTTAGTGGCTCGGCGGCTCGCCGGCTCGGCAGTCGCGTTAAGTGTTTAAAGAACGAGTAAGGTATATATTTTGGCGGCTCGGCGGCTCGCCGGCTCGGCAGTCGCGTTAAGTGTTTAAAGAACGAGTAAGGTATATATTTTAGTGGCTCGGCGGCTCGCCGGCTCGGCAGTTGCGTTAAGTGTTGAAAGAACGAGTAAGGTATATATTTTGGCGGCTCGGCGGCTCGCCGGCTCGGCAGTCGCGTTAAGTGTTTAAAGAACGAGTAAGGTATATATTTTAGTGGCTCGGCGGCTCGCCGGCTCGGCAGTCGCGTTAAGTGTTGAAAGAACGAGTAAGGTATATATTTTGGCGGCTCGGCGGCTCGCCGGCTCGGCAGTCGCGTTAAGTGTTGAAAGAACGAGTAAGGTATATATTTTGGTGGCTCGGCGGCTCGCCGGCTCGGCAGTCGCGTTAAGTGTTTAAAGAACGAGTAAGCTATATATTTTAGTGGCTCGGCGGCTCGCCGGCTCGGCAGTCGCGTTAAGTGTTGAAAGAACGAGTAAGGTATATATTTTGGTGGCTCGGCGGCTCGCCGGCTCGGCAGTCGCGTTAAGTGTTTAAAGAACGAGTAAGCTATATATTTTAGTGGCTCGGCGGCTCGCCGGCTCGGCAGTCGCGTTAAGTGTTTAAAGAACGAGTAAGGTATATATTTTGGCGGCTCGGCGGCTCGCCGGCTCGGCAGTCGCGTTAAGTGTTTAAAGAACGAGTAAGGTATATATTTTAGTGGCTCGGCGGCTCGGCGGCTCGCCGGCTCGGCAGTCGCGTAAATTGTTTAAAGAACGAGTACGATCTAAAATTTAGTGGCTAGGCGGCTCGACGGATCGCCAGTGGTACTGAGTTTTGAAAAAACGAGTAATGTCTATAATTCAGTGAATGAGGCCAACGCGCTTTTGGCGGCTCATGGAGTCAGGATGAAACATTTTTGATGTCTGGCGCGTTCTTGTCGCCTCATTGATTAATTAAAGAGCGGGCAATATTCGATTTGTATTACTTTTGTAATGCTTTTGTGTCGTCTCATGGATTAATGGAGATATCTTGAGTAATGCAGTTTAACATTTATTGAGAACTAAACTAGTAATTGACAAGTGGAAGACTAGAGTGGTAACTACTGTATCATGAATTCAAGAAATTAACAAACATGTTATCATTAAAATATATTTCTCCAATAAGTAACGTCCTTGTTCTTACGTCGTTAGATTAATGAACAATTAATGATCCATAATGTTCAGACAAGGTCCGCGTTTGTAGTCCGGCACTGATTAGCGCTGTTGAAGTTTAAAAAAATGAAGCGACAGCTTCGCATTAAAATGTATTTGTTAATAACTAAAGTTCTTGTTCTGACGTTGTTGTACTGACGAGCTATATAAGGTCCGCGTTTGTTATGTGTCCCGCATTGATTAGCGCAGCCTGAATGTTTTCCGTAATAAGAGGATTCAGTGGTTCTGAAATCCGTTCGTTGTATTGCTCTTGCGAGCATGGTGCATTGGCCGGCCAGGTGTTGATTTCTGCTGCTGTTTTTTTAATAAAGATATGCATTTTCTGTGCGCAGCGAGGGACTCTTACTTCTGCCACACGGCCATAGTGCAGCAGCCGTTGGGTACAGTGGTTGTATTCCTGTTTTTGCACCGATCTAAGACATCTCGGGGCGAATATTTTGAATGCTTGGTAGGTGACCAGTCGCCCAGGGAAGCGGAGAATAGCTGCCGTTATGTCAAGCTCTGTTGGTTGAGGTCGCGGTTTCTCCTTGGAGGTTTCTACAATTTCCTTTATGAAGTCGGCAAACATCTCTTTTTGAGCATGCAGGTATTCCACGTACTGCACAGCCTTCTTGTAGCACGATTCTGTCAATTGCTCGGGGGGATTGTTCGTCGGTTCGTCATTCAATAACGAAGCGATGAAGTACTCGAGGACATTGAATGCCACAGCCACTCTTGTCACCAGGTCGGTGCCTTTAGACTTTGGAGGCACTTCTCCGTTCTCAATGGCGGCGTTCACTGCATTGACATGCTCTGTCTTGAGTCGCTTGTGTAACTCGGCAGCAGCGGCGTTCAGTCTGTAAGATCTAGTGATGTTTCCGTGCGCTGCGTGCACGGATGCAAAGACCGGCTGAAAGTCTTTGAGTCGTAGTCCTTCGAGGTATTCTGCGGCTTCCTCTTCTTGTTCTGGAGTGGGTTTTCGCGCGTTGGGAACAGTAATGAGGAAGCGATCTAGAAGGCCATGGCCTTTGTCCATTCTAAAAATCAGCAGAGCTGCGTTTTGAATCTGAGTTGATCCAAGAAGAGAGAAGGCCGTGTTTGACTCAATTTCTCGGGTCGCTTCTGTAGCGAAGTGGTAAGAGGCGGATTCTCCACTCCAAAGTTTACATAATAGCTGAACGTCACCAGACGCGTTATCTTCATCGTTTTTAAGTAATTTGTTCAAAATGTCAAACAGTTCTGGCGATACGACGAAGGCTTTTCCCTGCTTGGAAATGGTTTTGACCAGTCCTGACGATGTTGTTGCGCTGACAAGGGTTTCCTTTGTGATTGTGTCAACTTCACGTAGCGCGGCGAGCACCGTTTCTATCGCTGGCGATTTCCCAGTTCCCGGGTGGCCGACAGACATGGTGTAAAGATTCAGAGGCTGTAAATGTGTTCCATTAAGGAAGTGCGCGTCACTGTTGGCCAGCAAAAATGAAGTGGCGGTCATTAGTGATGGAAGCAGATAACCAACAGAGCTACCTATGGATTTGGCTTTGGCTTCCAAGAACTTGAACACAGCCTCGGAAAACAGCTCGTCATAATTGAAAGCGATTCCTGAAACTCTTCGATGAAATGAGGCCCAGGTATTTTCATTTTGACGCGAAAGACGTACGATTGGATTTGACATTGTGCCCCCGTTAGCGTTCGTACATGAATGGTTAGGAAGAAGCAACGTGCCGAGAGTATAAGGACGAAAATTTGGAGGAAAACAAAAGAAATGTATAAGTCATTTCATTTGTCGGGAATGATTTAAGTATCTTCGTTTAACTTATGATAGTTCATTAAGAATAAACCAATGAAAAGGTGAGAGTTTCGCGGGAAATGGTAACAGAGAGCAAGGCGCTTTATAGATTGAAAAAAATCTCGGCGTCAAAACAATAGAAAGTTGCGAAAACCGTTCGTTTCGTGTGAGTAATTAACTAAGTACTAAAGATTGTTTACAGCGTGGCAAATCGTAAAGTGGGGCAAATAGTGGCCGGACAAAATTCAGTTGTGCGCTACATCGTTTGAAAGAGGAATATGTTGAGGGTCGGAGTTGATGGAAAAGTGTATAGAACTTGTGGCTGTCAGGCAGGCAATAGCGTCAATACGAAAGATTGTGGAACGCAGGAAGCTAAAGAAAAATGATTGGCGGTCCATTGAGATGTTTTAATTGCATGTAGTCGGCATAAGCCACAAAGGGGTTCTCTACTTAAAACAAGAGCATACTTTTTGTCGATCAATAAAAGGCGCGCGGGAATAATTTTGCGGTGCAGGTGTAAACAACATACATGATTTACGTTTACTTATAATGACCCAATCCAAAGGTGAGACATTTATTTGTCTATGAAGCGTTTTCAAAGTAGTGAATAATAATTAGCGAAACGTTAAGGTGAGCTTTTTGTAATGTGAATGCGTTGTCAAAGTAATGTTTTTCAATGACACGTCGAGTTAGTCAGAGTAAATTAACTGAATTTACCCTCGAATTCGAAATTACAGGAGCGTTGAGACGAAAATGCTGAGCTGTGGACGCAATGGGAAAGTGTATCGAACTATTGGCTTTCAGGCAGGTCGCAGTATAAAAACGAAAGAGTGTGGAACTCAGTGTTCAAGCGGAGTCGGAAGCTACCAGCGAAAAAAGGGTGCAAAAACACTTCATTGGACTTACGATGAACTGAAAGACAAAGTACTCTTTAACAGAGAAATTTTTACCCGATGGTTAATGAATGAAGGTTTGATAGCCTCTAAGCGAACATGTCCGATTTGCAATGAAGAAATGGAGCTGGTAGACTGTACGGACAGGTCGGACGGATACAGATGGGAATGCAGGAAACGCGCTAATGGGAAACGCCATAAAAGTAATGTCAGTATCCGAAAGGGAAGCTGGTTTGAAAATAGTAATCTGACCGTGGAAGAAGTTCTAAAGTTTACGTACTGGTGGACTGAAGGACTAACGCAAGAGCAGATAAAGAAACAACTCCACATTAATCCCAACACAGCCGTTGACTGGGATATGTTTTGCCGAGAAACATGCGAAGTAACAATTCAGCAAAGAAGTGAAAAGATAGGCGGTGAAGGCAAAGTGGTTCAAATTGACGAGAGCAAAGTAGGAAAGCGGAAATATCACAGAGGACACAGAGTAGAAGGACAGTGGGTGTTCGGAGGAATAGAAGAGGATTCGAGGAGAAGCTTTTTAGTCGCAGTGGAAGATAGGAGTGAGGCAACACTATTGCCTATCATAAAGGAATGGATTGAACCGGGAACATTAATCGTTTCGGACTGCTGGAAATCGTATCACAACTTGGAGAAAAATGGATACTTGCATCAAACTGTGAACCATTCGAAGGAGTTTGTTAATGCAGACGGATACAATACGAACAAAATTGAAGGACACTGGCGGCACATGAAAGTGAGTTTGCCTGTATTCGGTACGAGAAAGGATAAATACTCTTCTTATCTTGCCGAATTCATGTGGCGGCATGTTAATAAGGACAAGGACTTATTTGTCACATTTTTGAATGATGTTAAAAGTTTGTATAATCCCAACTAAGGTTATCACAAAGTAATAGCGGCTGCATGTTTCATGATAGTCGAACTGTATTTATTTCGGCTTAAAAACCTTTTTTTTAGTACTGTTACCGTTATCTTATGTAAAGAGAAACTGTCTCCTTGTGACAGCGTGTAGTGCATCAATAAAATTTTGATCATGTATTAGTTGGTCAATGTAAAAAATTTTTGAGCCAACGGGTAACTGGTTACTAATTAAAAAGCGCAATCCTGGACACGAATTCATAAAATGATCAAGGAGTCTGGCACTAGTAAAATAAACAAAATGGCGATACGAGAATTCGCAATTCGCAAAAGAAAATCGTTGGTGGGTAAACAAAGCGAAAGGAACTTAATTTGGTCTTTGAAATCGGAATTTCGTCATTTTAATAGAGCTAAGACAACTGACGAGCCGCCGAGCCGCTTGATCTTTAGACATTCAAAACGACTGGCGAGCCGCCGAGCCAGCGCAACGTATACGTAAAGACTACTGACTGGCGAGCCACCGAGCCACTCGGTCTTTAGACATTCAAGGCGACTGGCGAGCCGCCGAGCCGCTTGATCTTTTGACATTCACAACGACACTCGATCCTTTGACGTTCAAAACGACTGGCGAGCCGCCGAGCCAGCGCAACGTATACGTAAAGACTACTGACTGGCGAGCCACCGAGCCACTCGGTCTTTAGACATTCAAGACGACTGGCGAGCCGCCGAGCCGGCTCAACAAATATACCTAGAAAATTGGCCCTGTATTCTGTAGTTATGCCGGACGGTGATTTAAGCACGGACATTGCCTCGGTCATAATTTTTCATTGACATAGCCTCAATCATATTTTTCTCTGGCACACTGAGGTAAGACAGGAATGCAAGCTGCATGCAGTAGCGTACTCAGCTCGATCTAAATATTCAGCCGATCTTACCTTCTGAGTTGTTATTCTGGCTGTTCTGCAGGGAGGTCAGCCGGTCTGCTACCTGGAGAAGCGTATCTCGCAAGTGATCAAGTTGGCCCTTGTTCTGATTCTCCATGAATAATAAAGAATCCCTGAGAACCGACCGAACCGCAACGAACACCGCGACCACATGTGTGTCATGTGTGAATGACATCAATTTTGATATCCCATAATTATTGGCGGATTTGGGCTCGCGCGCAGAGCTCAACATTCAACTTTGGAAAGACGAACATCTGACCTTACAATGTCGAACATGACGTTACAATGACGAACTTGACCTGGCAAAGTCCAACATTGCGTTACAGGTGATAGTAGTCTGATAAAGTCGTAGGTTCAAACGCGCTGTTGCACATTTTGATGAAATATCAGTAGTGGATGTACATAACTACGAAGTCTAAATTTACAAACTTGGTATTCACGACATGAAATGTACACTTGACCTGGAAACTTGGTAATAGCGACGAAAAATCAAGAGTTGATCGTTGAAGTTGCAAGTTGGTTTGTATTTACCGACATTGTGTTGTTAAGTTCGAAGTTGATTGACGCGAATATGAATGTTTACATGACAAACTCCGATGTCGATGTGCAAAGTTCGATGTTGCGTTACAACTTTGATTTTTGGCGTTCTTAAGTTCGAAGTTGATTGACGCGAATATGAATGTTTACATGACAAACTCCGATGTCGATGTGCAAAGTTCGATGTTGCGTTACAACTTTGATTTTTGGCGGAGATGGAACGCCATATTTAACAAGCGTGAATACATAGTCTATAGTCTAACAGGTGGCGTTATAGAGAGGTGGCTTGTCACTGCGCGTTTTAATATGTGGTATCGTTTTCTCCCTTTCAGAGACTAGATGAAGCAGACTTTGGACTTGTTTTTCCCTTCATTAAAAGAATTCACGGATATTGCAAAAGCAAAGAGTGAAAATGACTACAAAAGGCAGTTTTTGATAATCTGTTAGCAATAATTTCGTATTTCAAATCGGAATATCATGTATCGATTATTTTTCTCAGTTCAATTCAACATTTATCGACCTTTGATTTCAAATATAATTACATGTTTGCAATAAGGAAGATCATATGATATATTTGAACCGCGATGAAAGATGTTAAGACATATGAATGATCATCGCAGTTATGTACAAAATGCATAAAAAAGAATTCAGACTTGCATGGGATCATTCAGGGCGAACGTATTCAAGTTACATCCTTGTCTGCAGTTCAAATATGTGATGTTTCTTAACTCACGTTCGGCATTCGAATGAAGCAAGTTTACCAAGTTCGAGAGTCCCTCTTGCAGAAGTTTAAGCCATAAGCCTCTCAATGAGTTGATTCTATAACGCTCTTCAATGATTAATTGCCGGTTTCTTTGCAACGAACCACTCAAACAGGAGATGTTATGTTAAAGAACAAAAATTGAATATTTTTGGAGAAAACTGTTGTTGGAAACTCTTGATGGGAAAACTCGGTAAACATTTAATTTGCATGTGCTTGGAATAAAATTACCCAAAGAGAACGTTTTTCAGTTAACACCTTTGTAAATTATTTCTGTTATTGAAAGTCCTGATTACTTAAATATTAAAATATGGAAAAGGAGTAACCAATAGTGCCGCCTTTCTTCTTCAACAAGTAAGCCTGTGTTGTTGTTCATAATGGTTGCACAAAAATCTTTATTTGAGTTTTTCTATATTTACCATCTTTCAAGGTTTTCAAAAAAACTATTAGAAAATTAGACTTTTCAGGTCTGAAATGATCTTCGAACTTCATCCCTCTTATTACGGATTAGTCTTAGCTTGATCTCATTTTATGAAAAGTTATATCTAGTCCTATGTAAATAAGAAAATAATTATACTAATTTTGAAAGAGAGAAAACGGTGGAACTATAACTCGACGGAAACGCTACAAATCCGCTAGAAAACCACACAGAACGCGCAAAAAAACACCACTGGAGTTCAGATACAGTAATTTTTTGCAAATTTCGGCTCTATATCTCTTCCCATAGGCAAATAGGCAATTAGGCAAATACGTGGCAGTAGAAATCGAGCTTCTCATATCGAGCTTGGGCTACCTGTGAATAAACCTGACTTACTTACTGCTCTAGAAGTAATAAGGAAGAAGTTTTAAAAAGAGAAGAAGGCGTTGTCGTCCATTTGTAAAAGAGCTCGTTTTCCCCGACAATCTTTCTTTACAGTTATCATGTATTAATTTCTTGCATTTGCGATCGCAAGCTTTTCGAAATCAAAACTGGATCAAAAACGTTACGGAACGCACGCAATGGAAACTGGGCCCCGTTTTTATAACTTGTACAGGGTCGACTTTTCTACCCTTATCCCAGGGGTTTCCAGTTGTTTTCCGTAAAGAGAAAATTAAGGAAGAATAAATAAATTACACATTTCAGCTGCCTATAATGTACAAAAAAACATCCGCAGTCAAAGCAGCACATTAAAATGCCTCGATCGAGAGAAACGAAATGGTCTACAAAATTGTGATATCAAAGAATTACCTCGCCACAAAAAAACAAAGCAAACTTGAGGAACAAAAATTAATTTTATTTTTTAGTCGTTGTAACACACCTGATAAATATGGCAAAAATGATTTAAGCGCAGCATGCACCCAACGCGGTTTTAAAGTATTATGTCTTTGTTCATTCCTCCGTCAACAGACATCTGACTGGTCATAATAATTTGATTAGCGCAAATGTTTGTATTCAGCGATGGCTTTGATCACCAGGATATGGCGGCGTAAAAATTAACGGAGCAGAAAATAGGCGATTGCGATATGAAACATTCACTTCTTTCCGTTCAATAACATTTCTCGCAAATATGGTGTTATTGTATAAAAATCATTATCAGTACTGCCTCGAGAACACTGGCCGTTAAAAGTATCATCTTATCGATATCTTGCAGTCGCTGATAGCCTTAAATTTTAGTAATCAGAAATGTCCTCGCTGCGGTTTATGTAAATTTTACTGACTTTCGAGATTGAAAGAGGTAGCTTGCACGGAAAGGAATAATGCACTCGTCTGGTGGGAGCTAAATATATATAAATATGGTTCTCCTGAGAGGAATCGAACCCAGGTCGTGTTTATGGAATCCTGTGTGAGAATATG
Organism: Micromussa lordhowensis; assembly: GCA_964020085.1. Taxonomy (NCBI): domain Eukaryota; kingdom Metazoa; phylum Cnidaria; class Anthozoa; order Scleractinia; family Lobophylliidae; genus Micromussa; species Micromussa lordhowensis. Next base: position 26,644,727 of record OZ026600.1, on the reverse strand, counting down.
GCTGATTTCGCTTGCGTTCGTTGCTATGAATATTCGTCGCTATCAGTTTCGTCAACTAGGAGAGCCACACAAATTTAACTTTCATACTGAAAACTGACTTTCGGATCGAATCAGTGCTGAATCATTTACATAAAGCCTTACCTGATAAGAATCGCTTTGAAATGTGAAATTCGGCTGGCTTGTTCAGAATGCGATTTTTCTGCCGATTTTCTGCCTGCAGGTGCATCCAAAATGTGTTGGTCAATTTTTGTCCTTACAAGACACGAAGAAAGGCTAAAGTCGTGAAATGTATAGAAACAATATATGATGAATGGCTCTACATTTGCTTTTCCCAGGCGGAAAAAGACCCGCTGAGAGGTTTTGTTGTGTTCACCAATGAGATGTTATTGGGAAACAAACGCGTCTCAATTTAGAGTACCACCTGCTCTATAGGAATTATAAATAAAGCCCACAAAATGCATTTTGCGTAATTTAAAACAAGCCGGGAAACAACCTGACTTCCGATTGGGTACCAGCTGACCAGTTTAAGTGCAGGCTCTGACCAGGAAGGAGAGAGCACATAAAAAGAGCACATAATATGATGCATTTAGCATAACTCAGGTAATCGCATATCACGCATTCTGATTGGCTATAGGGTCGGTCTTCTTATCGATTCATTGCCCCTGGATCTGGTCAATCGTGGAAAATGGCCTCAACTTCCCCTTTATTGTCATGTTTTTGAACAAAAAATATTTTTTGCTGGTCGGTCAGTTTTTTTTTTTCTGCTAATGTAGCCAGATGGCTCGAACTCGTTTCCTATTGACTATCGTTGACTCGGGGCTTCGTCCTCTGCCAGTTATCGGCCAATAGAAACCTCAAGCTCCCCGTCAATTGCATTATTCAGTTACCATGGTTACCCGGTCAAGAAGAAATGTGCCGTTTATAGCTCACCTTCACGGTCGACACATCCGCGGAAGAATTTTCGACTTTTACCAACCAATAAAATTGGGAACGGGATGGGATTTGGATAAAAAAAATTGCTGGAAAATGGAATTTAGGCACTCACGTCTAAATAATAATTCCCTAATTCCACCTAACCCGTGCGAATCAACAACAGGAAACACGACACAGTATTTGCCATCGTGTGCTAACTGGAGGCCGCACGTTTATTGAGTCACTCCAATGCAAAAATAACAAAGGTGCAAACGGTAAACAAAACGGCTTACAAATACCAAAACCTGGGAGAGAACCAACGAGCATCCATAGGATGAAAGAACCCCAGCGCGCTCGCTGCAAAGATTGAGGAAAAACCCCGGCCCTATGAATAGAACTGTCCGACCTGCCAGGCACGGTCTTAAAGAAAAACGAAACATTCTCTAGATCCCTAAAGATTGTGTGACCAATAGACGAGAATTAAAATCGTCTTTAAAATAGCCATCTATACAGGGGCGGATCCAGGCGGGGGGGGGGGGGGGTGGATTGGGTGGCTAGCCACCCCCCTTCGGAGAAGCCCACCACAAAAATTTGGGGCCAAACGTCGGATAACTTAAAATATATTAACGTATAGTTAGGTGGCCGACTGTATCATCCACCCCCCCCCCCCCCATTAAAAAATCCTGGATCCGCGCCTGCTATATCCTTGGCATTTTCGCTCGCCCAACGACCATGACGCTTTAATAGTCTATCAGGAATTCCGGCATTAGCTGCTGAGGTGGCTCCTCCAGCTCTAAGGCTATGAACACTGAAATTTGAAACGTCTGTTAAACCTCTAAAAGCATCCTTAACAAGTTCGCGAGCTCTCGTATAGCTAATCCCTTGGCTTCGGACCATCTCTTTTGACCGAGGAGTAGCAAGGCCTCTGAACAGAGGTAAATCTTCGGAGTGGAGATCAATTTGCGCAGCTGAGATGTATTCTTCCAAGGCCTTGACAAGACAAGTTGGTAGATCTGTCCTAGCGATAACGATCCACGCCCCGTCACGGAATTGATCAATTTTCGAAGATTCTAGATCTAGAAAAATGGAAACATACGAGGGGAAAACCTTAACATCACAGGCCTTTTATATGGCTTAACTCGCTAAAACGGAAAAAGCCAGCGTAACCTATAAGACATAAGGCAACCGATCTGAGATCTGAAATAGAAGGAGACTTATCTGTAATCTTGGATTCCACGAGGGCCTGTAATATCTCAGTAGTCACAGGATCATTTTTAACCTTGAACCTTCCCAGAAGTCTGTGAGACGCACTGACCATTAGGAAAACCAGAGGATGATTGGAGATTTTAGACAAGCCAACCATCTGCTGTGCCAGTCAATGCTATAAACGGTGTTAAGAAATGGAGAAGGAGGATTAGCATCCTAATGCAAGCGCTATAAATAAATTGCGACCTGAAAGGGATTAGCAGGAAAGTGGCAGACATGATTGGATGAAGCCAAACGTTTCCATCTTCTAAGACCTCCTAGGTAGGTAAGCACAGTACCACCCCCTTTAGATCCAAGAAATGTGCTCTTAACCAGGGAAGCGGTGGGGTTGGAGATGCTCGGGTGTTGAAGAGAAAAATTCTGACCTCATTTCGGACTGGAACACATCTGCAAAGAGACAAAACTAACCGACAAGAAACGAAAGAACAATAAGGTAGGCCATGCGCCTACATTATTCATGTAATTGTAAAAAAGAAAAACAATAATTAGAAACTGATAAACAGCAATTAAAATAAATTGTATAATCAAGCACAGGATAGCACAAATATACCCACACTCTTGGGCAACTCCGTAAATGCTGGGCACAGAAAGTCTCGAGTGTAGTAAAAGGCACAGATTGTCCCTTAATCACAAATTAGAAAAAAAAGTTGAAACAAACACAAACTATTTAACACTTAAACTTAAACTCGTAATAAACGCGAATTATGCAATTTTTCGGGCAAAATCAGTAAAAACCCGCGTGTAAGAACCTGGATTTTTTTCAGTTAGCCTAAACACGTTCTTATACAAATGGTACTTAAAGTGAATATAGGCTAGCAAGGTTCTTAAAATAGGTTCTTATATTGCTATATAAAATTCATTTAAATATAACTCAGCATCATCTCATACAGTAATATAAATCATTTATACGCCACAATACAGCTCTTAACGGAGTACATGTACTGTACTTTACTCGCAAATAATTGAGGATTTATTGGAATGGTGAACGCAATAGACACAGTACAGTACTTTGGCTTGAAAGAAAAAAATGTTTTGTCAAGTGACTGTCAAATATAAGCAGATGATGATCTTTATCCAGCAGTTTCTACCTATACACTTTTACAGCAACTCCACTGATAAGAATCTAACTCAAAATTTTAGCCTGAATAGGTTCTTATGTGGAAGGGCTTAAATTAAAAATTTTAGCCTAACAGGTTCTCAAAATCCAGGTTCTTGTAAGCCGGTTTTTACTGTATGCAAGCTTTCAATATAACTGTTTTTGGAATTATAGTAGTTTCATTGATGTGAGAATTGTGAACGTCTTTTGTTTTTCATGCAATTTCAAGGGTCCGTACTCCGTAAAAACTAAAATCTTAATTCAAGACTGATTTTTCGTCTTATCTCAGCACCAGAACATAACAGCGTAAGTTGTCAACTATTGTTCTGAAGACGAGAAATCTTAAATTAAGATTTTAGTTTTAACGGAGTTTGCATCTCGATTTCAACACTCATGCATTCGGGCATTGCGTGAGCAGCAGCTTCAAGTAGGCTACTATGAGTAGATACCACTTTTATACAACCTCTTGAGATACAAGGATGTGTAATCGATTCAATTGTTTTACTCATGCGAATTTACGTGATTTTCTTCCGTCATGTGCTAAGTGCGTACTTAAAAATAGCAGCCAGCAAGACATGGTAGAAAAAACTTAAAACTTTTTTGATACACGAACTTAAAAACCAGCTGGGGGAGAAAGTGGGTACCTAAAATCAGAAATTTCTTTAGAAGAAAGAATCGGGCGAAAACCGTAAATGTTCCCGCGCTTTCATCAAAGGAAAGACCACGTGATAAGCTGAATGCCATAGAAAATATCGACCAATCAGCACACAACCTTCAGTTGCTCTGAAGAGAACTGCATAATATCGATGTTCACAGCCTGTCGACGTTCGTAGTTGCAAAATCATGTTTATCTCGTCTGTGTTTTCCGTTTACACTAGCTAAATGGATCACGAGAATGCCAAATAAAGGGAAGAAAGAGAAGGTAATGTACCAGGCGTCGTGTGTTTCGTTTATTTTTGGCGTCAATGCCTTGAACATGCCCAAATTGGCAATTATGACAGATCGGTTGTTCGACACGCTCTCTTTTTATTTAATTTCTCTTGTCAAATCCCAGGCTTCCAAAAGTGGAGGAAGTGCTAAACAAGCGAATAAAGAAAATGGAGACGGTGTCAGTGACGAGGTAAGGTGGAAATTTCGTGTTGGACTCGAGAAATCCTTTCGTAGCCTCAGTGAATCACAACAAGATCACGATATTGTTTACTGGGATGGGTGTTGACTGATCGATTTTTCTGTGTGATTTTTCTTGTGCAGGCAAAGCCAAAGTCTCAGCCCGTCTCTCATCCTCCGAGTCAAGCAGTGAAGCTCAGGCAATATGCAAATGGGCCGTCAATTATGAGGAAGGAGAAGCGGCAAAGTTCGTCGTCTTTCAACGTGAGCGACAATCGAGAGATAGTGAAATTGCCTCCTTTGAAAGGTAAGATTATGCCGCGCTATTCGAGAGAACATTTTCCTATTCTTTTGCACGTTTTAAATACCCTAGGGTATTCAGAACGTGCTAAATTTGAAGCGAATATTGTTTTCAATTGGAAATGGTAATCGTTTGCCCTTTTCATTGTTGTCTTCAGGCGGTTTTCTCGCAAATTGCTCTATTAATGTATGTCGTACTGGGGTTCTTTGCTATGTCAGGAAAAATGTACCCTCTTCTTTCGCCTCGGGTCAGCTTTGTTTACAATTTTATCCATTTTGTTACGCCGGTTAATGTTTTCGTTTTGTAATTGCCACCATTTTGCAGCAGCATCTATAGAAACAGTGTTTTAAATTAATGGAAGATTGCCGAAATAATGCCCGAAGTAACGATGTTTAGGTGAATATTTTTAACGCAATTTGAGGAACTTACTAATCCGATAAATTCGTTCAGAAATTTTCAGCCACTCCACTACAGCAGTCCCCGGTCTGGGAGCCACAAAATGTCATCTGTCAAAATACCTAACTGCGTGTGTTTTGGTTGGAAATCTTTTTTCAGATTGACAGGAAAATTCCCAGGTGGATTACTGTAAACAACACTTTGGATCGACTTCAAATATATGATTTTTCAATTAAATATTAGTTGCAGTAGGGTTATTTTTCGATTGGTTACTTGTATTATTTTGGCCATGAAAAGGCCTTAAAAAAATCGTAACATTAGTGATTTCGAATGATGATGCCAAGATGCTTCATTTTTGCATCACTGGAGGTCATATTTATCTAAGAGTGCATATTTCAAAAGTAAACAGCATGGAAAATGATTTGTGCCCGAAAATGTGTCAATTGAGCTGGTCAGATTTTTTCTTGAGAAAGAGAGTATCAACTGTTAAGAATAGTTTCAATTGGTAGTTTTAGGAACTGATGGAAAAAATTCAAATAATTATTACCACATTACCTTTTTGTTTTGGAAATCTCAACACCTGTAGTATACTTCTTTGCTAGATTATTCTTTGCTGACAAAGATAATTCTGCCAGGAAGTTGGAGATAAACCAAAGACTTAAATTTCTAATTATGTTTGTACTTTTTTTTTCCTGTGAAAGGACTATTCATGTGTTAATATCTTCATGCTGCTTTGTCCCTTTCTCAGTAAATGCTTCTAAGACATGCTCAAAATGTGCTTCTGACGATAGTTGTCCAGTTGAAAGTTGTACTTATTAATGGCAAATCTCTGTCAAAAAATGTCCACTAAACTCAGTATATTTTCCTCAATGGAATAATCATGACAATATACTAACTGACTCGCGCTTTACTTGTATGTTCTTTTGATAACCCATTGTCCTTTTTTGATCCATTGTGCATTTTAGAGTGAAATGCTAATTACCTGCTGGTGAATGGTGTTCATAAGTTCTCCATTTGTATTTTTTGTTTTTAAAATCCAACTATTTTGAGATAAGCAGTGGAAATGTGTTGTCTTGTGTTACAATAATATTTATTTGATGGTTTCTAAATGAACAGCCTGTAAACACAGACAGATTTTATCAGTTGCGTCATGATAACGCCAGCAGCCTGTCAATATTAGACAGCTTCTATATTAGATAACTTCTAAGAAGTGTTCCACTGCAAGGAGCGGAGTCATCTTCAGAGCCAAGTGAATAGTGTTCATCTGTCAATGATGTTGTAAGTCTGGTCCGTTGAACAAACCTACTGATGCTAAGATTGCTTGCTTCTATTTATCCAGGTTTTGTTCATTTTATACTTGTTTTCAGATGCACCACCAAATGAAAGGGAACAGCTATTTGTTCAAAAGATTGAGCAGTGCTGCATTTTGTTCGACTTTGCAATGGATCCTCTCAGTGATCTTAAGTACAAAGAAGTTAAGCGAGCAGCTCTCAATGAGATCGTTGACTTCATTACACACAACAAAGGTGTTATCACAGAGCCAATTTATCCTGAAGTAACTCGCATGGTAAATATGAGTCATTTGTTATGCATTCTTGTGTATTGTGTTCCCATTAATTAAAGTAGCTACGTGTATGTGATGTTCTGTGCATCTTGAAAAGTTTAGCCTAAATTCTTCAAGTTTGAGTTTAGTTGATACAGTTGAACCACCATTATCCGGACTTGTTGGGACTAGAGGAAATAGTCTAGATAATCGAGGGTCCGGATAGGCTCAATTTCCAGCCGTTGTTCGGGAAACGAGCCCGCGCTCGTCCCCCGAAATCAATGCTGGATTCGTCTGGTACCCGTTGTTGGTTTCAACCTATCGGAGCAGTGCCCGCAGAATTTCGTCGGGCATAATTTTCACGCATAATTATAATTATCAGACTATAATTTCAAAATGGCGGCGGAAGGCGAGTTGACGAGCGAAGCCACTGATCGTATTTTAGAAACATTTAAGATCGATTCCTTAAAGGAGTTACAGCACAGATGCCTAGAAGCTTTAATTAAGGGCCAATATGCCTTCATAATTCAGCCGATTGCCTGAACTAAGCCGAACAATGGCATATAGAACATGCAACACAGTCAACAGACTTACGCGTAAACAGCTACATTTGAATCATGCATGTGGTGTGAGAACGAACAACAGGAGGAATAAACTTAAACATCGAGCGCGAGAAAAATAAGCTCAATCAGTTATATGCAAGAAACATAAGAACGACTCTAGACAAACGTATAGCTTTCTCGAAGTAAAGCTACGGCGTCTCCGAAGAATAACGTAAGAGGACAAATATTATATCCATGATAAGAAGCATACTGTACTTGCATGCAGTTTTAATCAAACAGCCGGGCCTGGCGTCACACTACAGTGGAATCCCGATTTCTCAAACCCCATAGTTTTTCTCCAGATAACTCGAACCAAAAGTCGTTCCCTCTCCTCAGTCGAACACTGTAATTTCTCGAACCAATTTGCGTTTCCCCTGAAGGTTCGAGAATTCGGGATTCCACTGTATATGCTGCAAGTAAGCAACATGTTCACGGTAAATTGTCCCTCGGAAGCAAATTCTTGGAGACATATCTTGCATTAGAAATGAGCCTAAGCAATGCATAAACACATGGCAAATTACAGAGGTGTCAAACTCTGCAAAGCGACATGCGGATAACAACGGAACTGAACTAGGCAGACCAATGACCTCTTAATTTGCTATAGCACAGTCTAACGGCTCAGCTCTACTAAAAATTCCTCTTTATAACACAACATGAAGTGCCCTTAATAAACACGAGTGAAGCAACAAAAAGGTTGAGAGACCGAACAGAGAATGGCAAATGTACAAATGTCACGAACCGTAGGAGTCGTGTAGGCTAGTCAACCTCATTTTACACAAGCAGCCTTCTCATGTTGCTTTTTCGCGCAAAAATCTGACACCTGAGACACCCGAGAACGCATAAATTATCATTCTTTCGATGACGTCACGGACATGGATGGCCGCTTACGCGTCCAGCCGTCTCTTTTCGGGGAGGAACGTAGACCGGACACGAGAGAGCGGCGGAAATCGAGCCTAGGGTCCGGATAATCAAAAATATGAATATTAATGACGAACAAAACTGATTAAATTAAGAAAGCAAATCATGAAACAACACTTCTACAAATCAAATAAACCAGGCGTACAGTACTTTATCAAGCTGTTCATCATTTGCAACTTTCTGTGATTTTGGCTTCATTCCTCTGCTGGTTTAAGTTGTCGGCAAACTTCATGATCTTTTCCTTGTTCTTGTGTATATCAGAGATCTGCTGTCTACTAACGCCATATTCAGCTGACAAATTGGTTCCTTTTTCTCCTTTCTCTAATCGCAAAATTATGGACTGTTTATATTTTATCAAAAGAGCAGAGCTTACGCTTCATGATGATCGTGAATAAACGTTCGTGAGGCTTGCTTGTTTGTTTTATAAGCCAATAGAATGTGAAATTTCACTTAGCAACAAAGCAACTCTTAGCCAATTAGAACTCATCCGAATGTTCTTCATTAATTACGACTCGTGCAAGCGCTGCTTTTGCTCTTTGAAAACAAAACAAACTAGCTTTTGACTGCACTTTTTAATGCTGTAGTTTTAAAAAGAATATGGCTACAGATCTTGGGACTAGGGAAAAAGTCCAGATAATTGAGAAATCTGGATAATTGAGGTACGGATAATCGATGTTTGATTGTATCTCCTATTGCTTTACAGTTTTAAAAAAATTTAGTCAAATTTAGATAGTTTTGGTTAGTTTTTAGTTTATTTTTAGGAAATTTTTAAATCTGTAAAGTACTGTTGAACCACTGGGAAACAGCACTATATAAGTGTATTATTATTATTACTTTGTAATCCATGTTTTTATCTTCTTAACCATCTTAGTTCTTTTAGCGTCTGATCTTTAATATTATCTGCCGCGACTGAGCCCCCTTAAAAGGAAGAGAATAATTTGGTGATTATTTCTTTTTGTTTGATAGTTTGCTGTCAACACATTCAGGACTCTTCCGCCACCATCTAATCCTAATGGTGCAGAATTTGATCCAGAAGAAGATGAACCTAATTTAGAAGCTGCTTGGCCTCATCTACAGGTTGAGTTTGAAATAAATACGGGGCTTGTAAAAAAACTTGAACTCCAGCTTGCCCTTCAGAGAAGCAGCTCTCAAATTTTGCTTGCCCTGAACAAATCTAAGGTTGCTTTTCTTTTACTCAGTTGCCAGACAACTTGCATGGGCTCTTGCCCATTGGGTAACTAAGAATGAACAGTTACTTGCCTGGCAGGAAAATCTACCTGCCCTGGACAACCAGACAACACTTGGTTCGAGCCCTGAAATTTATGCAACTTCTTACATGTGACTAATTGACACTGCTGTCACAGTGGCTCTTCACAAGAGAACATAAAGGGCCATTATCTTGTTGTTAATCCTACTTTGTTTGGACGTTTTTGTTTGTGAAGCTTGTAGCTTTTATGTACATGTATCTCCAAAAATTATTTGAACCTGGACTAGTAATTGAACTTAATATATGGCTTGTAAAACATCCAAATTTGTTTACTTAATAGTGATAATCACATGTCAGTCATGATATTATAGTTTCAAATGTCTGCCATCTTGGATTTACTATCTTTATTTCACAATATTTTCAGAAATGTCAGAACAGCTCTGAAATTGACCATTCACCAGCAAATAAATAAAGGATATAAAGATAAAAGAACTTCAGGAAACGATTTTCAAGATTTAATTGTTGTCTCATAGTCAATAGCTATCAACCAAGCCAAAAACATGCATTAGCTTTACTTCTAGCAATCATGCAAAAGGTTTTAGGTATTCAAAAGAGATCATAATTGTACAGCACAGTAGAGCTATATATTAGGTTCTATTGTGGTGTCTTGTACCTTTATTTATGCTTCTTATGTTGTTCCTTTAGATTGTCTATGAATTGTTCCTGAGGTTCTTGGAGTCACAAGATTTTCAGCCAGCATTGGCCAAGAAGTTTATAGATCAAAAATTTGTTATGCAGGTAGAAGAGATAGAAATTGTTTATTTGGCAGAAAAATGCTACATGTAAATTCTGTAGTTTAGTATATATGTTAAAGTGCCTATGAAATGAAATTTTAGCCCCCTTTTTTATTCCAGAAAATTGAAGTCTATGTTGCACTGAATCATAATTTTCGAATTTAAGCTCTGGTCCGGCGCGCAAAATATTTTTTTTATCCCTCCAAAGCTGGCAAAAAATGCAATTTTCGTTTTCCAAGGCCTGGAACTAGTGACGTCATAAGGTGTGTAAATTTCGATTGCTTCACTTTGAATCACTGTTTAGCACTTACTGAGCCGTCTTGTTCGCGGTTTTATTCAGTGGAAAATGTCCTCAAATGATGAATTATCCAGTAACACATCATCTTCGTGTGATGTTGAGTCGCTGCAGTTAGCGGTAGAAGGGGAAGGCTCTTTAAATTCAATCGTTCAGAGCGCTATCGATTCGGGTCGTGGAAGAAGACGTGGACGGCGAAGACGGTATACGCTTTGCGACCTTAGAAACAAGGAAAGAGTCTTAAATTGGTAAACCATAAATCTGTCATGCCTTCAATGTAAGAAAAAGGTGACAGCACTATTCGCTTTGGCAAAACATTTAACCTGATGTCTGTGATGATTTATTAAACCACTTGGGTCACGGTTGAAAATCTCATACACATGCTGCAAACATCAAGTTTCAACCAAACGCAAAGTTCTAGTTGCTTCAAACAGTATTTCCCTTTTCCTCTTGGAGGGGAGAATATACATAATTACTTTAATAAATCCATTGCTAGTTCTCATTATTTTATTAAATCCATTACCAGTTCTAGTTGCGTTGAAAATACTCCGAGAGATACTCTCGTTCACACGCTCGTTCATAAAATAAATACTCGCCCGTTCGTTTGGTGTCTCAAAAACACAGACCGAAAAGTAAAAGAATTCCGTGTTATACCGCGGACTGCTTTAAGTCGTCTTGTTTACTGTTCGTAGATGCAATGTCCTCAGTATATTCGAATGTGTCTGGTTCTGCAACGTGACTCCCGATTTGTATCGCGAAACTGTCACGCAACAGACATCGCGCTAACCGAACGGCTTGGCTCGAATGGCTTTTATCATCTTCAATGATAAATTTGGTTTATCGGTTTTAAGGCAAACCAAACACGATTAGAATGCAGTGTACTACTTTCCTGATCCTACCAGGGAGGGCTGTTTTTTTTTTTTTGCTTTCTCTCTCCCTTTCCGTAGATCCTACCTATATCAACATTATCACGAGTAAACAAGACGCCTTGAAGCAACCCGAGGCAACTTTTTCGGCTCTGAGTTATTACAAAAGCTCTGTTAAAACAGATTTCCCTCTATTTGCTATCGCATTCTTGCATTAGGATTATCGTGCTAACATGTCCTGATAACAAGTCTGCAAGAAATCATCAGCTGAAATCATGCCTGCCGGCAAATCACGATTAATGATGCGAGGCCAATGTTATCTCAGTTGTAATCTTCGCTCCCTTTCAGTTTGTTCCTGTTCGTGTGAAGACCCGAGAGTACCGCCACTAAATCTTTATTAAGACATCACCATCGCAGAGGATCTCTACTGTTTAAAAGCCGTCGATGGAGACTTTGTTCGAAATGGAGGGAACAACACGGACGCATTTGTCGCTTTGCAGTTGGGCCGGTGTATCCGAACAAATCGCTAACAATGTGCTCTTCTGACTTCGTCTTTCGAAAATATAAGCAAGACAGTGCCTTCCGTGTAAGTGGTGTTTCGCAGCTCGCTAAAACAGGCCCTCCTTCGCTTATTCCTCTCAGATGCTATGATGACTTGAAGGTTTTACACACCTTATGACGTCAACCGTACTAATTTGCATATTTTGACCGCGCGCGGAATGTCGCACATTTTGGTACGAATTGGCCAACTTTGAAGCTCGAGAAAAAATTCGTACGTGCCTGTCAAAAGCCGAAACTCGAAAATTACGAATCAGAGGATCATAGACTTCAATATTTTAAGATAAAAAAGTAGGCCAAAATTTCATTTCATAGGCACTTTAAATAAATATTACATGTCCGCATAAGTGAATGAAAAGAGACACATAATGAGCTCATAGAGATGAAATTGGTGTGCGGTGAAACCTTGACTGATTATCCAGACTTTTTGGCAGACTCACTAGGACTCATTAAATAGTCTTGATTCCAGATAATTATTTTTCAAAAACTATAATGAAAGCATATTTGGGAACTCTGGCCAATTAAAAGTTCCAAAAATCAGTAGTTCAAAGTGCAAAGTTCTGTACTCTTGTATTGTCTCAAGAAAGAAACAAAAACTCACATTTCCTTCACTGTGTGTTTTACGTTGGTTTATTCCTGTTAATTGTCTATCACGCTGAACTGTTTGCTTCTCTTTATTTTCAGCTTCTTGACCTCTTTGATAGTGAGGATCCGAGAGAACGAGATTTTCTCAAGACAGTCCTTCACAGAATATATGGCAAATTCCTTGGACTTAGAGCGTATATCAGGAAGCACATAAATAATATATTTTACAGGTGAATCTTTTGTTATTGGTAGGTTTGGGAATGATATCTGGAGGGAAGTACATTAGAAGTGTTGTCCACCCAACTGCTTGTCAGATACCGTATGTTATTCGCCTATAAGCCAATTGTGGTACCAACCCAGGGAAGCTTTAAACTCTTGACTGCTGCACAACTCCTTCGCCTTCAACCAAAGAATTAATCCGCAAACTGAAATTGCTGTAAAAAGACAAAACAAGAAGCAATGTTTTTAGATCATTGTTTTGACTTGTTTTCACTTGTTTTGACGGAAACTGACCTATCACAAGCGGTCGTTCCCACAGCTTTTCGTAAACACGGCAACTTGATCGATCTCACAGAAATCGGCTGGTTTTGGTTTAAAACGAAGAACTTACCCTGACTTCTTTGCTCTGAAAACCACTGCAGAAGTGTTTGATCCAGTTCAGGATACTTCGGCTTATAACAGCCATCGTCTTTCGTTTTGCTGACATTTTCAGCTCGCTATTGAAGAGGTTTGCTTGATCTTTTCGCCAGCAACGAACTATGGACTCACTGATCCCATATTCTCTGGTGATCTCGGAGTTGTTCTCAACGGCCTTTGCCTCAGCCACAGTTTTTAATTTGAAAGCCAAGTTGTATGAAGAATGATAAGCTTTTGGCATGATGATCGATTACGGATAACTTTGAAAGAGTGTGTAATTGTTTGAGGCAGGATTCTGAACTCAGGTGATGTTTTGTCCTGCACATGGTTTTATTTACATACTTCTGAAATGTGAACTCGCATCACATTAAATTCATCTTACCTGTGATTTGTAGTTATTTTCAACTAAGTGACCAATAACATTAAATGCGTTATAATGAATATGTGAATAAAGTTGCATGTTTCCCGAGAGGGAAGGTTCTTTTGTTTTACGGTTTGCCAGTAAGTAAGTAAGTAATAACTTTATTTCAACACGATAAAAAGATCAGCCAGTATGTTTATTCACTTAACAACACACGTGGAAAGAAATATTCGATCTTGGCTTATAGGCAGATGTTTTGGGATTCTTTTTCATAATTTCTAACAGGTTCTGATAGCCAAAAGTTTAGGGTCTCAGCTTATAGGCAAATAAATACGGTAATCAGTTTTATTACACCACTAAGTTAGTCCAGAGGGCCAATAACTAAAATCAACCAATCAGATTGGTCCCATATTTTCTCATTATTGGACCGGGCATAGCCCTGAATGGTCCCACAAGATCACTGTTGAAGATTTTCTGGTAGTTCAAATCCTGTGATAAATCTCTTGCTTGCTTGGGACTGTACTGGGAGAACATAGGCCCTTAGTTGTTTTTTTTTTTTCAAGACCTTGCTGTGCTTGGTGTGCACTTTCAAGCCCTTGTGCTGATATTCTACTAGAAATGCCCTCGCCCTTGCTTAATAAGATTTACATAACGTCCTGCAAAACAGCATCTGCGAAGAGCTGACTACTCTACTACAACTCAGAAGAAACATAGATCTAGTGCAAACTATTCATGTTATGATCTCATAAGCAAGGATGATATTACTTTTGACAATCAAAATAAGCAAGTGATTTTTCTACTGCTTCTCTGCGTTTCTATCGAGTTGAGAGAACTTGAGAAAGCTGTGAGAACACTACTTGCCTTCAGCTGTTGTCCCCACTGCATCTCCTATTCTACCAAACATACATCCATGTCTTTGCAACTCAATGGAATTTTTTCATTTAAGAAACATTTTGTCTTGTAGATTTATATATGAAACTGAACATCATAATGGCATTGCAGAGCTACTGGAAATTTTAGGAAGGTAGGAGATTTAATTTACCTATTTTGTGTATACATGGACACATTTAACAAGCTTCTGACCACTCCACCACTCCACTTAGTATTTCTATCAGCTTTTCTCAATGTTGCAACTAATGATCCAGGGGCTACAGACATGTGGTGTAACATATTGACACATGATAATTAGCACCTATTGTATGTTATATTTTGTATATGCATATTTAAGTAGGATAGCACATTGTGTAAAAATCCAGAAAACCATACACTTCCATGTAGTGTGTATGAAGCAGCAGGAATAAAAGTCGCGACAATGCCCTACTTGGTGCCAGCAGTGGGAAAGTGTGTCATGAATGTTGAATGGCAAGCTGCTGACTTGAACATCCAAACCAAAAACAGTCAGATTTGACGTGTCAAAGTCCTTTTTTCTTGGTGGCTTCCATTTTGTTTTGCCCTTGAGCGTAGCATGTTTTTTACCATGTGACCATCAGATAGGAAGGACCGTATTAAGTGGACCCCATGTTAAGTGGACACCCTCTATAAAGTGGACACCAGCTTGAGCCCCTAAATTTTCTTCTCACAGTTACTGTAAAATTGTAAAATTGTAAAACTGCATTCAGCGAACTCCTCTATTAAGCGGATGCAGACTCCAATATTAAGCCATTTTGTTGCACAAAACCTGCAATGATCTGACACTTGATGGGCTTTTTACTTCTCGAAAGCTCTATTGTAATTGTAGAGCTTAAGTTTTTGCTATTCATTTGGGACACAACTCTACACATGGACGTACTGTGAACTGTGACTTAGGGATTCTGTTCGTGATTAAAAGCGTGATTCAAATATACTGGGAGATTTGTCGTGGATTATCATTACAAACGGGGGCATTCGCGACAGCTCAGCTCAGACTCCTTTAGCATTGTTCAGCGATGTCATTTTAAAGTGGATCACTAGTCAAAAAGGGACCAAAACGTTTGCTTACATATGGTGAAGAAAGATCAATTGCGTTCGATTGCACTCATGAAGAGAAAATACGTTTTGAAGGTTTCACTGAAAATGGTTGCTGTGGCAACCAGCCACAGCCTTTTGAGGTTTGATTTTATAGCATTGATGCGAACAGTTCCTGCCCTTTTACAAAACAAGATTTGATTTTCAAACAAGAAGGATATTTTTAAGGATATAGAAAGTAATTTGGGACTATTTGCTGGCTTCTAAGCTATTTGCTATTTGCTGGCTTCTAAGGCTGAAATTATCCAGAAGTAAGCTTTTTATAACTTGAACGTGATGAAGGCCACAAATTGAATAAATTATTCGCTCTTTGCACTGTCTCGCTTTCTTTTTTGTTTTGTTTTCTTCTGTAGCCTGCCGAGGTAATTTTTTCATCTAAATCTTCTAAGAAAAGTGTGAAAAAGATGTTCCCATTCAATTTTGAGCTCTCATGGATTTTTTTGACCGAAACGTTGGTTCGTCTTCCTTTGTTGTAAACATGGTCAAGAGAGGTCACAAATAGAATCCTAATTAATTCTGGTTTCGTTCGATTTTGCTGAAATTATAACATGATGAAGCTGGATTGTTAAGGAATAGATTTTACTACTGCCAATGTGTGGTAGGTATTCACGCTAAAGAGATATATAGCTTCGAAGTCAGGGTTTTAAAAAGATTTCTTTGAAAAGCATTAGTTCGGTGTGACTAATGTTATAACATATTTTTGTTGATTCTGACGGAAATAATATCCGGAAAAGGTCATTTCATCGACGATTCAAACGAATGTTAATTAATATATATGTTCCGAGCTGAATTTCTAGCTTCGGGTGGCAAAAGATCTTTTTTAAGAAAGCCAAGATTCACTTTGGGGAGCAACTAATCTCTATCAAGAGAGCCAAGTATTTTGTTTTAATTCTGGATGCGTGAGATAATTGTGGACAAATGCTCTCAAGTTGTGATAAACCATAGTTTTTGGTGCTTCATCATGAGTAAGGATGAATTATGAAGTACCCTCTAAGTACCCTTGAAGTACAGGTATTGTAATTTTCTCCTAATACGTTTTGTTA
>OZ026600.1:26603237-26620737 GCA_964020085.1 Micromussa lordhowensis | reverse complement strand
AAGAACAAGTTGGAATTCAAGTTTTTTTTTAGCCCTGTGTTTGGTAAAATGTTATTTTGTTTCTTTTGTTTCTTTATTTAGGCAGGAAAGCCCCATCAACCACAGGCTGGTATCAAAAGGGGCCCTGTGCAAAATTAAGATTACACGACAAAAAAAATCAGAATTTAAAAGTTACCTCAAAGTTATGAGCAAGGAGTTTAAAAATTGAATAAAAAGTCTGTTTTCAGTTTAGTGGCAGTTGTTGAATGGAGGGGAAATTGTTTAGGAAGCTGAACTGTTGTGTTCTTTCCTAGGACAATTCATGGTCTGATATACAATGCTTTGAAGCTCTTTATGGAAATGAATCAAAAGCTCTTTGATGAATGCTCGCAAAAATATAAACAAGAAAAACAGAGGTATTGCTCTAGTTAAAAATAATGTGATTATAAGCTTGAGTTTCCTGTCAAAAAGACGTGCTATTTTAGGGGCCCCACCCTATCCCTGACGAGCTATTTTCCATGGAGAAACTCTATCACTATCATAGTCCAACATATGATAACTAAACCAGTATCTTACAAAGTCACTTCCGAGTTTCTATTTCTATTACAGAATATATTGTAGTGTAAAGAACCATGTTCTGCGCTAAATTATTTATACGCTGGTCACTTTTGCAGTAAATTAGATCCCATTCTAGACCAGGACTGTCTGTTTCCTATACCCTATCCCAGACGAAACTGCCTGAAATTCATACCCTTGAGAGCGGTACCTACCCATATAGCTTATATATATAGGAGTAGCCCTGGGGTGTAGGGTATTTTCAAAGGGTCATTGATGACAAGATATATGAAGTAAGAACTTGATGCCAAGCTTTCAAGAAGACTGAACTGTATTACTCCTCATGAAAATCTTTGCCTTCATGTGGCTTTTGATGGTCACCAACTGGCCACAAACATGACTGGCCACAAACATGTTCCTGTTGAAGCTTTGCACTGTTTGTTGTGTTTTCCGATGCATGTTTGAGAGCATTTCAAAGGCAGCTAAAATAGTCTAACCAGTCTCTTTATGATAGCTGGGACTACTAAAAGACCAGTGTTAAAATTGTTAATGAAGGTTCAACAAGGAAGCAAGGGGGTGGGGGTGTGATCCCATTTTGCTGGCAAACCTTAACAAAATTCATGGGTCACATACTTTTAGCTACTTTTAACAAATTATTATTTTTGTTTAATTCACAAATCAATGTCTTTTAGGCTTATAATATCACGTGTCACACATGAATTTTCCCTCTCAGTGTTGTGGATAAATTCTTTGCCACCCTTGCTTAACAACTTTGATAAAGGAATTTGATTTAATTTGATTTCTTGTTGGGATGGAGCAAAACTGTGTTTCAGTGACATTTTGCCCTGTTCGATTTGTGGTTTAGAGATGGGGATTTGTGACCTTGGAGTTCCAGTTTGACTACAAGGTTTATTGTTGCTGTTGTTTTTAGGGAAAAAGAGAAGCTTAAAGAGAGGGAAGAAGCTTGGCTAAAAATAGATGAACTAGCTCGTAAGAACCCTAATGTAAGTAAACTTTATCCTCTAACTGTAAAGGACAAACTATTAGGGAGGGAGTTGCTCCCTGTTTTCATGTTCTTTTTCTACAAAACTATCAAATTTTAATCTGACTTGTGCAGGATGTGTATCTTTTGTAGCTACGTGAGCTAATTAAGCTTTTGTTAATCTTTGTTAGGAGATACGCGCTCAGACGATAATTGTCATGTCTTAATTTGTTTCAGTTTGTGAAGATTGCTCGTTTAACTGATGCTGAGGATGGAGATAAAATGTCAAGCTCGTGTATGGAGTTGGGTTATGAGATGGAAGGTGTAGAGGAAGGTGCAGTTTATATTCAGGAAGTATCAAAAACGGTAATTTGCTAATAAGCTGTGTTGTTTGTTGTTCAATTACATGCTGGCTACAATTTTTTAAACCATACAAAAATTGGGCTGCTACGTTTTTCCCAGCTTGCCATTGTTACATGTTTTTTAGCTTCAATTATGACTAAATTTTTTATTGCGTTCTTTGGCACTGAAGTGACCTCTTCTAGACTAATGTTTTCTGTGGGGAAGCATGATGACGTAACGATTTGTGCACTTGGCCCCAGATCAAGTGGTCTGGGTTTGTGCCTGACATGGGTCACTGTGTTTGTGGAGATGCCATTTACTCTTACAGTGCCTCTCCACCCAGGTGTATAAATGGGTACAGGTGACTTAAATGCTGGGGGGGGGGGGGGTAACCTTGCGATGTACTAACATCCCATCCAGGGGGAGTAGAAGTACTTCTAGTTTGCCATGTTATGGAAACCAGACCGAGATAAGCATCAACTTGATCGTCCACTTAACTTGAATGCAGGCTTTTTTCTAACTTAAGTGTTTTCCTGACATCGTTACCTTTCCCAACAGGAATTTGCTGCAAAGAAACCAGAGAATAGGAAGTTTGTGCGGCGGAAATCTGAACTTCCACACGACTCCAGGACTGTAAATGAACTGTCAGATTATAATAGTCCAGAGGAGTATCTTACGTCGGCACCGGAAACGTAAAGTGCCTATCTACGTGTTGCCTACATTTGGCAGATTTCAACTTTTTAAATTCACTTGGTGTTTTTTTCTGATATCTTTATTATTAGACATATTTTGAACCCCGTGTTCTTACTTATTTTAAGGTACAGTACATCCAATAGTATGCAAAGCAGCTATTCATGGAGATGAGGCAAACTAATTTAGTTCGGGCGACAAATTTTAATGTGTTAAAAAACCTTTTATTTTTTGAGCAAATTGAATGAGTGACCTTTTCATGAAGATACCCAAAGAGTTTTTAAACCCTGAAGTCAAGTTCAAAAACGACACGGTTATCACTCCAGTGTGTCAGTGCCATACAGTGTATGTCAGTGTACCAAGAAACGTCACCAAGAAGAAGCCTTTCAAAATTGTGAGGATGGAATAAGAATATTGCTCCTCTCATTTGCTTTTAGGGGATTTTTAAGACAGTTTTTAATCAACTTACTAAAAATGGCCAGAAAGTTCGTTCTTCAAGTCAAGACATTGGCTGCTAAGTGGATCACGGTTAAAGCTCTGGTAAGCCCCCTCTCTCGTGAGTCTCCTTCCTTTCTCCACGATATAATTTTGTGAAAAGTGGTCCCCCTTTACAAAGACAGAAGCTCAAATCAATTTCTGATGATGAACTTAGTTATTTCGAGGTAACTAAATGCTGTGTTGTTTTCTTATGGTTGCTCTTTGTGAAGAATGTCGTCTCAGATTCAGCATTTGCTATAGCTAATGTATGATTTCAAACAAAAAATAAATATTCTCACTCACTCACTCACTCACTCACTCATCCTCTCCTTCCTGGCTGGGACATGAGGCCGCCACAACACTGGCCATCCCTGGCAGTCTTTTTGGTCTTCACCCAGACCTTGCGAAGCTGTTTTTGAGGTCTTCTGTCATTGTTAGGGAAATGGGGAGTCCTTGTTTACAATATTTGCGTCATTAGCATAAGCAATTCAGTTTTTGATGGAGCTACAAATAAATCAGTTCTGAATATTGAAAGGTCATATTTCGATTAACTCTGCCAGTGAATATGAGCCTAATATATTGAATACTTTTTGTGCAACATGGGTTTAAAAACTCAACATTTAACAAAGAATGTATGAGCTCATTAGCGCTTTTGCCCCCATAAATTTTGCAGTTTTTGAAAGACAATTTCTCCTTGAATATTACATCCAAAGAGCTCAACATTTCACCATGTACTAAGTTTCACTAGCTCTTTAGCTGCTTGAAGTCAATTCATATCTAACGTGTTTCCTTCTGTAGCAAATGAGCAAAAATGTGAACAATGACGTCAATATGAATCCGCCTATACTCCACCCCTGCCTTAGTTGGTAAGTGGGTGGGGCCTACTAGAGCTTTACGGTAAATGATCGACTTTTATTTTGTACTATGGTATGGGTTTTAAGTTTATTATTTAGAACATGGATGTTTTAAACTATTCTGAACAGGAGCATGGTGTATGCACACATCAAACAGAAGTTCAATCAACTGGCAACCTGTTTCTCTGTGAATATTTTTAAAAATGTTGCTTTGGGTAAAATATGGAGGACCCCCACACAAAGCAAGGTAATATGAGAATGAATGATATGTGAAAGGTTGTCTTGGACAATAAGCTTGTGAATAATTGCGAGATGCTCTGGGCTTCTGAGTGAATTCCAGGGATGGTGAGGGAGATTGCTGAGTTTCTAAAGAAGCGTTTATTCTGATCAAGGTAGCTTATTATCAACTTGGGTTCATTGAAAATAACTTGGCAGTTGTCTCTGAAGTGGCACTGATTCAGCTCTCTCAATATGTAATGGTGCTCTCGTCAGTTTTGAGTTGATTACAGTCAAACCTCTCCACAACGGCCACATTGTTGGGGGGGGGGGGTGTCGGTGTAGTATACGGTACGTCGTATGCGGTACTGATCAAGGTTCATGGCCTTTTACGTTAAAAACATGTTTTTCGTCAGTCGCTGATAAAGTAGCCGTTGTCGAGATGTTGTTAGGGACCTTAAGCAATGACGACGGCGACGCCAAGGACGACGCTTTGTGAAAAATGAACTTATATTTTACCGTCGAGTTTCGCAGATGCGTAGATCTGTTCAGTGCGTCTATCTGTCTCAGAACTTGCTCAAGTTTAATATGCAATGCCAGCGTTCAATTCCAAAAGAAAATACGAAAAATAAGCCGCCGTCGCTCACGTTCTTCAAAATACCCAGAACTTGGTCATTTCGCGTTGTTGTTTTGGACAGAACGGCTAAGAAATGTACCAAGAATTATAACGCACGTGCACAGCTATTGTTCTGCTCATTAAACCTTTTGTTTTGTGGCGTTGCCGTTGCTGTCGTGGTTTTCTTGAGGTCCCTATTTATAGGGACCTTAAGCAACGACGACGGCAACGGCAACGAGAACACCACCAAACAAAAGGCTTAATGAGCAGAACAATGGCTGTGCACGTGCGTTATAAATCTTTGTACATTTCTTAGCCGTCACAACGTGATATGACTAAGTTCTGCGTATTTTAATTTGGAATTCAACCCTGGCATTACACATTTAGCTTGACTAAGTTCCGAGAGAGGTCTATACAGCTGCGAAATTCGAAGGTAAAATATAAAACTTTATTTTTTTACTGGACGTCGTCCTCGGCGTCGCCCTTGCTTTAGGTCCCTAGTACTTTGGCAGTTGGAACGCGCTTTAGAGGCCGTTTTGGACGGGTGCCAGTTTTATAGAGGTTAAAATAAGAAGCAGCTGGTTGTAGAGAGGTGCCCATCAGTCGAGGTTCGACTATAATCAGCTAATCATGTTTGTGATAATAATCTCTATCCCGACGAAAGCTTTTAGACAGAGCAATTCAAGGGATCATTCTTTTCTTCAAATATGATATAGTCTTGACTTAACTTGTTCTGGGTGGGCCGGGTAGTTCAAAGCCCGAT
The DNA here is from genome assembly GCA_964020085.1 of Micromussa lordhowensis. Lineage (NCBI taxonomy): Eukaryota > Metazoa > Cnidaria > Anthozoa > Scleractinia > Lobophylliidae > Micromussa > Micromussa lordhowensis. The sequence goes on along the minus strand of OZ026600.1, from coordinate 26,615,263 downwards.
TAAGCGGGTTGTTCAAAGCCCGATTAAGCTAACCCAGGGTTAGCAGGAATTTTGATTTTAAATTTGCAACTGTTTGGCGAGTTTTTCTGTTTATATTGTTCGTCCTTCAATTTTGAGTTTGAATAACCTCAAACCCAAAACACAAGCAGTGAAAAACATTTTTAAACAAGAAAAATTAATACGTTGGTTACCTTTTAATCCCGAGTTAGCGTTCAACCCGGCCACAGCAGGCTTTATAGATCGTTTTCACGTGACGTCATCACTTTCTAAAATCTAAAACTAAAGATCCACCAAAGTTTTCATCCTCATCAGGTATAAGAGGTGACATATTTCTATCTGTATACAACTTTACAGCTCAATAGCGTGTATCGTTTGGAAACTAGAGCATTTTGAATATCCCTCTTATGGAGGTGCGTGACACAAGGCTACGATCAAAGTTGTTGAAAAATATATACTTATCTCATGATTTTGAGCCCTGTTAGAAGCTAGAGCATTAGGAAAAGTGATTATGTAAATACTTGTTTTTTCAGTACTGATAATCAGTCGCCTAGAAAGCCAAAGTAAGTTCCAGATGTTTACACTATTTTCCGGCCGCCATATTGGTGTACCATGGAGGTACACCAACATGGCGTTTTCATACTGGGCTCTGTAAATTTCTGCGAAACATTTCGACGAATATCTGAAGTTTGGGGAAACGCACAGGGCTAAAACTTGGAGAAGTGTCTTATCTTTTTATCTTCTATAGCATCACAATTTCTTAGCTTTTTACACTGGATAGTTTTCGATTTATTTTTTTATTGCGTGACAGTAAAAACGATCTATTGTCAGATGCATCTTGCAATGCATTATGGGTAACTATCCTGTTGCGACACGGAATGCACCTTCCCGCCAAATTAACACATTTTACAAGTCAAAACATTGACACTTTCTTAGGCATGGCGCCTACTACTTGTCATGTAACTCCCCAAAATACGTTTGTTGTGTCCTTGAAGTGACCTGCTTTTAGACCTACTCTGTTTTTTGGCCTGACACAGTCGCATACCAAGTTTCGATCTGTTAGCGCTTAACAGCACTCTTGGAAGCACCAACTGCCGCAAACATTCAGTTCTTTGAATGCTGCATGTCAGGTTACCGATCGCCAGACTTAAATGATGTCCTTTGACCACCAAAACAGCTACTTAGAAGACATTCTGCCACTAACACGTTAATAAGCTTTCGATACGTGGCAAAATCGAGGCTACTACGTCATATGACTATTTCTCAGGCTCTTAAGGCGGGGGTAAACGTGAATTTAAGTGAAGTATTGGTAAGTTTAAAGAGAGCTTGAAAGGGAAAAAAGGGTTATGGAACACCACCAGACAGTTGCCCGACCGCACAATGGCACCCCAGGTTGTTGGGCAACTGTTTGGAGTGTATCTACCAATTTTTAATTTCAAACTCTAATTTTAAAACAACGACAAATCTTCAAAATTTCCCGCTATTTCCATCAATTTTACTAATCCTTTGAGAAAAACTATCTGTCTCCAAATATACCTAAAAATCACCACAAAATTTACAAAACAACCCAAAACATAGATATGTGAGATGAGCAGAGAGATTCTTGATTGCTTGAAACGTAAACAAGATATTTGCATTAAAAACATAATACCCAGCCAAAATACGGCTTTCATGTTTACCCGCGCCTTAAAGGAGCTGTGTCACGAAATTCAGCAAAATTAGGAAATTACAAAATGCCCGTTAAATTAAGAGAAACATAAAAATAACTGCTCAAAACTTTAAAGGAAGGTTAAAATAACATAACAGAAACAACAGGTGCCACGGATGGACAAACCTGAAGAAGATTGAAACGGATTGAAATTAGGATTTTTGAAAACTGTTCAGCCCAACAGTTTTTCAAAGTTGATCCCTGCTGCTTGCAACTTCAAAAATAATGCTCAGGAGACACATTTGTTTGTCAAGGATCTCTGATTTTGTCATTTACATGTAATTCCTTTGCTTACTTTAAGTTCCATGGGGATTAATTAAGGGCGAGTAATTGGAAAAACTAAACAAAATGAACTGGACTGCCGTGACACAGCCCCTTTAAGGCGGGACTTGACCTAAAAACAAAATTTTTTCAAACTTTTTTCGAAGCTAAGATTTAATTCTAAACCGTGGCAAAGTATACATTTTTAGAACGCCTGAAGACCAACGATTATGAAAAAAACATTTTTTTTGTACCCTATAATTGTATTGTAACCTGAAACCGGTTGATTAAATCTGCCACCTGCAGGGGAATGCCAGGGCTTGAGAAAAGATAACTCCTACTGTACCGAACTTGTGGGGTACACCTCAAGTCACTACTCGCACTCACGAATACTGGACAAATTCTTGGTTTATTTTCTCACGATCTGGTTCACAACGCATCCTAATTCTCGTTCTCCCGAAAAACCTATTACACAATCACTGGCGTCTCCTATTACGAACTCACAACCTCGTGATTCCAGCTGTCAGTTATGACAAATGTCACGCAGTCACGACACTTCCGTTTACTACAAGAACTGAACAAAAGGAATCATTTTTACATTTTATTAAAGAAGACAAATAGCTTGCTGTGATAAGCATAGAGATTTTTGAAAAGTTAAAACACATCAAATGATGACCAGTTAAATCTGATACAGGTCGCATCATCAAAACGCCGTGTAACGTACCGCTGAACAGTGTTCAACTCTTCCAGAGTATAGAACAACTTTAATACAATAACTCACTCTTATTGAAACATTGTCGTCCTATAAAAAACTGTTGCGAATGGAGACCTATAGAGTAATTTACTTCACGCAACAGGGCTTGTGTATTTTCGCAGTCCGATCGATCCCAGCTAGTTAAGTGAATACGGATTACAACAAGCAGACGAAATAATACATTAAAACTCGGATAAACCTAAAAAAAGTCTATTTACATTGTTTATTGAACGTATGATAAACTTTTACGAGCAGAAGCAATTCTGAAAACTTTTTTACGTTAGTTAACAACAGACAATACAGCAATTCTAGCATTTCTCTTAAAGACATGCAGTCGGTTATTCCCAGGAGCCTTTCGCTCAGTTTCGTCTGGAAAGAGGACCGCGGAGAACCTAGGCTGACCTTCCTTGCCTTAAACCGTCAAGCCGGGAAAATGTTCCGCGATTCAGTAAGAACTGAAACTTGTGTTGGATTTAAACGCCTCAGCTAGACCTGCTGCACCAGCATCACCAATGTCATTGCCATAAATTTTCAACACTGTCAGTGTTGTGTTGGATTTAAGCACCTCAGCTAGACCTGCTGCACCAGCATCACCAATGTCATTGCCATCAATTTTCAACACTGTCAGTGTTGTGTTGGATTTAAGCGCCTCAGCTAGACCTGCTGCACCAGCATGACCAATGCGATTGTGAGAAACATCCAACTCTGTCAGTGTTGTGTTGGATTTAAGCGCCTCAGCTAGACCTGCTGCACCAGCTTCACCAATGAGATTGTGGAAAATATCCAACTCTGTCAGTGTTGTGTTGGATTTAAGCGCCTCAGCTAGACCTGCTGCACCAGCATCACCAATGCCATTGCCAGAAATATTCAACACTGTCAGTGTTGTGTTGGATTTAAGCGCCTCAGCTAGACCTGCTGCACCAGCTTCACCAATGTCATTGCCATAAATTTTCAACACTGTCAGTGTTGTGTTGGATTTAAGCGCCTCAGCTAGACCTGCTGCACCAGCATCACCAATGCCATTGCCAGAAACATGCAACTCTGTCAGTGTTGTGTTGGATTTAAGCGCCTCAGCTAGAACAATAACGCTTGCAGCATCAATTGTGCCATTTGTTTGTCGCAGCGTTTGAACTTCAAAAGACGAGCCAAGCTCACGTGCCAAATTCGCTTGAAAACTGATGTTGTCTTGTTTACATTCTCTTACGCACTCCAATAAAACGGTCAACCAAACACCGCTACCATAGCTATATTTTTCTTTTTCCTGGTTCACTTCTCTCATGATGCACTTTGTTAGGGCTACTGCTTCTTCCTTGCATCGTGCTGCTAGCATGCCACATGTGTATGGAAGCACCTCTTTCAACTCATGAGCAAATCTCTTTTCAGCAAGTAATTTGGCGGGACTGATTTCTTTCACGATAAGCTGAAAATAAAGATAGAGGGCTGCAAACCATTCTTGAAAACTCTTGTGTAGAAAGCTGTAATGTCGGCTTGGTCTTAGTTTACTGCCTCCGGTCTGAACGGACAAAAATCCGAATCCAGGCAAGTCATCTGCATGACTTTGAAGCTCACTTTCCTCAAAGTCCAAGTTGTCTTCAAGTAAACCCTTCAATGCCATTCGGCCAAGATGTTTCAGTGGAGAGCAATACACTTCGTGAATGAGATCCTCGTTCGTTTTTGGCAGGCCTTTCTTTTCTCTATATCTTCTAAGGATACATTGTATTATTTCCACGTACAATTGCGTCTTACTTTCTGGAAAAATACCTCGATATTCTTCACATACAAGGCAAAGGAGCGCAGTGTTCAGAGGGTTGGCGGCCATGACTTTCAGATTTTCATCACTTTTCAGCTTTGACAAGAGCTTTTGGGCCAAATTCTTCGATGTTTTGAAGTACTTGACGATAAACTTTCTCGCATCTTCTTCGGTAAAACCTTCAATTTCCAGCAGGGTGTCACAATGTATTCGGACCTTAATACCAGCCTCGTGCCTTGCAGTCGCAACCAAGCGACAATTTGGAAGTACTCTGCCCTGAATGACTTCTGTGAACACTGGCAATTTACTAGTGGGAACTTCATCCAATCCGTCGAGCACTAGCAAAACGTCAGACTGATTCTGGCAGATGAAGTTGAAGAATCTCTTTCTTACGTCTTCTCTAACTTCTCGAGGCAGAAGTTGATCATCAATGGCCTCCCATAGGTCAGATTGCACATCACGACACTTCAGTAGCAGCACTGTTTCGAACCTTGGAAAGCAATCTTCTTGTTGTTGCTTTCCTGTAGCCCAGTCAAATACCAGCTTTTTGCAGTAAGTCGTTTTTCCCATACCAGGCTTTCCTTCAATTAACACTGTTCTTGGTTGTGAACATTCTTCATGTGGTTTAAAGATCCCAGACGTGTTCACGATGTTGGCTGTCGCTGTTCCTCTGGTTTTGTTCCTGCTTATCACTTTAAGTCTGGTAAAAATATCATCGAGACGAAAGTGAAACTCTTCACACCAAGGAAACGGTGCGAGCCATCCCTCGCGGAGTTTGTAGAGTTGGCGAATTCCGTCAATAAGCTCAGCTGGATCAAAAACATCTAGAAGTAATTAAATGAAAACTACTTCAAGTACCTTGTCAATCTAAAGCAAGAAATATGCAAACAATCAACTAAATATTTAGATTACATACACAAAAAAAACGGAAACGGGACTGAACCAATGTAGAATTTTTGCGACAAGCGAGTGACTTAATAACATTCCTGTGATAACATTCCTGTGTCTAACTCCCTTCCCACTTAAATTAATATCAGGGATCTTAAGCAATGACGACAGCGACGCCAAGGACGACGTTAGTTTTATATTTTACCTTCGAATTTCGCAGCTGTATAGATTTGTTTAGTGCACCTATCTCTCGCAGAACCTACCCAAGCTAAATGTGTAGGGCCAGGGGCGAATTCTAAATTAAAACACAAAGAATTAGCCGCCGCCATTAGCGTTCTCCAAAATACGCAGAACTTAGTCATTTCACGTTGTTGTTTTGCAGAGGACGGCTAAGAAATGTACAAAGATTTATAGCGCATGTGCACAGCCATTGTTCTGCTCATTAAACCTTTTGTTTTGTGGCGTTCTCGTTGCCTTTGCCGCCATGGTTTGCTTAAGGTCCCTAGTATTCATTTGGATAAGGCTTGATTACTGCTTATTGAACCTAGTATAAGCCTAGTATTGAGCTGAGTATAAGCAAATGACTTCACAAAATCTTTACTTTTTCAATTTCGTCGAACTGTTTCTTTCGCTGGATAAGCTGTGTTTTTACTGTACAAAAATGCAACCAGTGTTTATTTAGAACTGACCTTCATCCTCGGTCTCTCTCTGTGTCATCAAAGTATCTAACTTGTCACTGATGTTCTCCATCTCACTTTTCATCTGTTGAAGGTCGTTTCTTATTTTGTCTGAGGATGAAAATTATCATCGGTGGAAGCTTTATCATCATAAGATTGGTGTCGGAACGATTTTCACTACATTACTTGGCAAAACGTCCGGACGATTTTAACATTGAAAAAAAAAAAGGTCAAAAATAGGAAGGGTCATCCGAAAAGAAAACCGTCGGCTACATGTAATTACTTCGAGTTTTGATTGGCTTCTGGATTATCTGTGTACTTTGTGACTGGCTGGAGTGATTACTTTGGCAACTTCATCAAATTTCTACTAGTCTGAACAATAATTAGCAGCATTTGTTTTTAAAAAGACATCCCGTCGTTTTTCCCGTTGTTTTATTAATGTACGAGTTGACGTCACTGTACAAGTTAGAGGAGACCCTTTCGCTGGAATCTGTATATCTTCCAATATCTTAATGTCTACTGACCTTCATCTTGGCTGGATTCCCTCAAGGAGTCTAACTTTTCACTGACGCTTTTCGTTTGTTTTCTCATTTGCTCGAGTGTCTCTTTGAGGTTTTCTGGAGAACAAGGGTCAGCACGTTAGCTTTAGTTGAAAGCTTTTACGAATTGTTCTTTACGCCCAGGTTTAGCCTCGTTTTGGTTAACTTCAATTTTCAGAATTCTAGAAAACGATGCTTAAGTGATGTTACAACAGCCGAGTTTTTAAGGCCGATTTTTTAAATCTATCTTACACGAGACAGCTTCAAACGTAAAGGACCGTTCAAACGGTCATGATAGTTGATGATAGTCGATGATAGTTTCAATTAGTATATACTAAAACAGTGGATAGCGTTGATGGCGCGTGCTGATTGGCTCGTCAAACTCCGGATATCCTGTGCTATTAACCTCCGAGCAATTCGAGAGAAAATGGCGTCCGGTTTGCATCCGTGACAAGTGAAGAAATCATCCAAATTAATTGTTTGTGATATTTATTATCTCACTGTTTTAGTATATACTAAAACAACTATTCACCTCAGTGTCACCGCTAGCCACCTCCACTTCGGTGAATAGTTGTTAACTATCACGCACGTTTGAACACGAACTATCATTCACTATCATCAACTATCATGCAGTTTGGACATTTTCAAATTCGACATGACAGTTCAACTGTATGGATTGCCGGACACTTGTCCGGAAATCCATACATTTCTTTGCTAATTTTGAAGTTTTTGAATGCTGTATCTTGTTCAATATTGGCCCAATTAACACGAAACTTAAGGATTTTGTAAAGCTCAGTGTGCTCTTTCAGAATATATGGGTCTTGTGTTGTTAATCCCATAATACACGGACTTGTACCCAGGCCCCCACCGTATGAAATCCGGCAATGCAGTCTGGCTTTGCCTAATCTGCTCTTTACATACTTCTTAGCCCCGCCGGTGACTGTGATGGCACTATCCAGATACGCGAACCTTTCTACATCTTCCAGATCTTTCCGTTCAACTTGATTTTATCCTATTGCTTGTTATCAGCTCGCATGACTTTGGTTTTCTCTTTGCTTACCCTGAGGCCAGTGCCCTCTGTCATCAGCACCAGTTTATTGGTCTTGGCTTGCATATATGCTGCCGCGTCTGAGAAAGGAGGATAACATCTGCATAATCCAGGTCATATAGCTGAGGTGTTGCTAGTGTGCACTGTATGCCTGTCCTACCCTTACGTTGGAACTCTCCAATGATCCAGTCGACAACCATAATAACGATCATCGGCATCGGAATCAACTTCATGAACTTTATTTGAATTTTATAGTGTGATGAATCAGCTTCCAAATGACGTTCCTGTCAACACTGTTGAAGGCGTTTTCGAAATCAATAATGTTCATGTATTATGGCATCTGCCATTCATTGGACTGTCGTCGATTATTCTTAGGGTGGCAATATGGTTAGTGCAGGATTAGTCTTTCCTGAAGCTGGCTTGGTTACATCGTAGTTGTTTGTTAAGGGAATCCTCGGCAGAATACCTTGCTGGGGTTAGAGACAAACATAATCTCACGGAACTGCTCAGCCCCTCTCGCTCTTTGCTTGGGCTCTGCGGAGATAGTCCTGCCTTCTTTGTTCTTGATTGGTTTTGTCTGTTGGCTTCTCTTCCCTGATATCGTTCTGGTTATTTGATATAACTTTTTTATGTTGCGCTGCCCTGCTGCAATTTCAGCCTCTATGGCGAGAGCATTGATGAACTCCTTCTTGTCCTTGCTGGCACTCTTCCTTACAGGTCTTCATCCACAAATTCAAGGGCGGAGAACAACTTGTTCCTGACTGTGCAGTTAAACAACTTAGAGGCAGCGTCTGCCCATCTTCTCGATTTCACATCCATCAAGCCTGTCCTCCACTTCCTGGCAATCGTGATATGGCCTATCTGGTTTTGAAGTTCGTCTATCCAGGGAGGTGCACGGAGCCTTGTGAATGGCTTTGTGGGACAAGATACTGAAGTCACAGAAATAGGTAACCCACTCTCCGTTCTCGATCATGCAGCCCAACCCATGTAGCCCATGACTCTTTCCTTGCCAGCGTTATCATGGCCAATTTTGTCGTTGAATTCACCCAGAAGACTTGGAATGTGGTCGCCTTGGTAAGTGATCTAGATCACCTTGGAGACTACTATAGAACTCTTCTTTCTGGCCATCTGCTGTGTTGTTGGTTGGGGCATAACAGTTAATGATGGCGACCTTTGCCTTGCCATGATAATTCTTGGTGAGAATGGGCTCCATTTAAGCAAAGATTTTGCTGCTGACTTGCTCAGCATAAATGCACTTCTTCCAAATGTGCATGCTGTTGTTCCTCGTGCCCAGAGTAGAGGAACTGCTCCATCACATCTGCTTTCGTAGATGGCTAGTACTGAGATGCTGTATTGCCGCAACTCGCTTGCCACTTGGGCGGCCTTTTATGTTTCATGCAGGGTGCGGACATTCCATGTTCCAATCCTAGTCCTCCTGCCTTTCATCGTCAACCCTATGGCTTCCTGTGGGCTTGCACCAGATGTTATCATACAGCTCTCCGAAGAGGCCTTTTCTGGAGTGAGGCCAGCTGTCGTAAAAGTCATTTGCATTGTTTGTGTTTCTGTAATCGTGCAATATCCACTGGTGGGTGATTAGCCCAGTCAGATGTCCCCGTTGGCCGGCACATGTCGGCGTTGATCCAGACAGGCCTTCATGGTGACCGTAGAGGCCCGGGGAGTATAACTCCCTGCCATACTTCGTCCTGCCTGGCAATTCCGTACTTTTCCTGTTTTCGCCTCCTACGACGTGGACTCGGGGATTGGACTTTTAGGAGACCCCTGTCCACAATGTTACCCGATATTCTTTTTTTTTTTACGCAACAACATTGTTGAGCTAAAACTCTTAATCGGAGTTAAAAATCGGCTTTTGTAACATCATCTTATTAATACATCACGTGATCCTTATGCAGGAGACAGACAAGCTCCCAAGAGCGTTTGGTTAACGCTTGAAAATTAGTACTCAGTCTTGGAAAATAGTAGGAAAATGGTTTTTTTCTGCGGATAACGTTTTTGAAAGACTACTGATAAAATCTTTGAACTGTCCTTGTTGTTCGGTCCGTTTTCTCGAGAATTGAATTAGTCAGTAATATTTCTGGCCCCATCCACACAAAGTGGGAGAAATTTGAAAACGCCGCTTTATTTCAACGATTATTCCTACCGACCACAATAATCCGGAGAAATTGCCCACCGAAAACAAACCAGAGGAATTGAAAACGCCGGCTCCGCGTTTTTGAGTGGACGGAAAACAGAGCTTTTCGAAAACGATGACGTCACAATAATCATGTGATTAGGTTGCACCTAAGCTCTTCTGCCGCAGGTGATTATTGCGTTTTCAAATTTCTCCGGTGTAGTGTGGCGTGGGTCTAAATCTTCCTCCCAAAAGATCGACATTTTCTAGACCACCTCACTGTGTGCACTAGTACTGTTTTCATTAAAAGTATGTAGATATATATTTAAAGCTAATAATCTAATTGTTAAATTGCACTTTTTCGCACGCCTTCTTGTAGGGTGTTTTCATACTCAAATTGTTGTTGTTTTTCCGCCTTCCTTTGCATTAGATAATCAAAGCTGTGTTTGCAATAAACGTTTCCGGATTATTTTCACTTCGCATTTTCCTTTCACTTTTAAAAACACAGTGTCTCTATGTCTGGCAGCCGGACAGGTGTTTCACAATACTCCGTGTCCGGCAGTCAATATAATTTTTTTAAAATTTCAGTTAATAATATCAACGCCTTGTTTATATAGCCTGCGTAGCAAGCGTTCCTGTGCGTTTTTAGCGAAAGGAAAACCCAGGATCGGCGAGCGAACGAGTTTTGGCCACGCGAAAAATGGGGAAGCGCTTCATTTTTTGCGCTCTCCCCATTTTTTGCCGATCCTGGGTTTTCCTTTCGCTAAAAACGCACAGGAACGCTTGCTACGCAGGCTATGTTTATATGGCTGAATACTTCACTATTCCCACCTTAGTGTGAATTTTTGAGGTACCCGGTATACTGGTATTTATAACGTAGACTAAATGACCGGCGGTCCAAACCGGCGTTTTTGTAGTTTATGTTAAGTCTAAAAAGCACTCCGGTTAGCCTGTTTACGGTTAGCTTTCAATAATGCTAAGGGTAACACTATATATGGTTAAAGTATTCAGGAATCTGCCGGCTGGTTGTGGTGGCGCAGTAGTCATGAGTGTCTCTTGCCATGTCCGCGACCCGGGTTCGATTGCTCTTGAGGTCGCTTGTCACAGTGTTATTTCTACGTTGTTTTACTTGGTAAAAACTACGTTGTTTTACTTGATAAAAGTCTCACTGCCAGTCATTGAGTTTATTTAAAACCTTGTTCGGCTGCCGGACATGTAGCCACAGCGTGTTAAGAAGGTTCGTGTCGTCAAGCCTGCCAGTTGAGTAATTTTCACACATACCTTCCACCTCTCCAAGTTTTTCCTTGATGTTGCCTTTACAAAAAAAGAAAAGAAAAGTTTATGATGCAACATGTTAATTTTCATCGAAAGGTAGTTTATCAATGTACATTTCCCCTGGTTTGAGGCTAATCAGAATCGTACCAGCACTTGATATACATTTATTGTATTCATATTCACACTTAGCCAATCAGAAGCCTTGGTTGTAGCCACCTTGCTGACTAGTTGGCTATTTACACAACGCGGTCAAGTAGTTGAAATAAGTAAAGGGGGCAAGTTTCTAAAGAAACTGTGGTGCTGCGTCGGTGGGAGTATTACAAGATAATTTGGTTTTATCAACCGGGTTGATAATGTGAATTGGCCACCGTAAAGAGATTCGGAAATCGAAATTCGCTCCGACGTAGGGGCTAACGCTCGAAACGTCAGCTTGCGAATAGGAAGGAAAACTTTATTTATCCACGGTGATTTTGATCAAAAGATTACAAAAAAAAACATTGCACTTTTGTTCTTCACAAAAGCCGTGCAAATTATTACAGTTTACGTTTTAGAATATGTGTAAAAGTTTACATCAATGTATTAAATAAACTAATTATACAACTTAAGTATATTACTAAAAGTCAATAGAGAGATTGAGAGATTCTAATTTGCGTTTAAAAGTTCTCATGGACTTTTCATATTTCAATTCGTCAGGTAATGCATTCCAGATTTTTGCCCCAGTATAAGCAATCTCTTTACGGTGGCCAATTCACATTATCAACCCAGTTGATAAAACCAAATTATCTAGTTGAAATAAGGACTACAAAAAAAACAAATCTACATAGCGATAGCTAGGATCGGTTACCATCCGCTTGTCGCGGCGGTACACCAATAAACCAGGCAAGAAAGAAGTTTTAGAACGTCTTGTTGTGAACACTCGAAGGACTAGAATAATATGCAAATTTAGTATAATTTCAGAGCTGAACAAAGAGTTTCCAGCAATCTGATTGGTTGAGCGATTC
>OZ026600.1:26593237-26598237 GCA_964020085.1 Micromussa lordhowensis | reverse complement strand
CTTGGCATTGGGCTATTCATCCATGAGCTGCTCAGAGAGCCTTTGATTGTACCTAACTGACTTCATGCCAACATTTCTACATTGGAAAGTATTTAAGAGAAATTCCTGAAATTTGGGCCCATCAAAGACCAATAGTGTCGTGATGCAATAAACCAAATAGACTGCTAGCAGTCCCTTTAGAGATAGTCGCGAAGGCGCGCGCGAAATAGCCAAGCGAAAGCGGAAAACTGGAGCGAACGAGCAGGGGGAGCCGAGCGAAAGCGGAAAACTGGAGCGAACGAGCAGGGGGAGCCGAGCGAAAGCGGAAAACTGGTTTCTCCGTTTCTCCTCGCTCCAGTCTCGCCGCGCTGTGTGCTCTCGGTTCGCACGCTTTCGTGACTATCTAGAAAGGGACTGCTAGCAGTCTTGCCCGCTCGCTAAGCTGACCAAAAAATAACATAGGCACGCAAGGCGTGCAAGAGTTATTTTTTTAATTAAAAGGTTATGAAGATAGGAGCATTTAAGGGAGTGTTTACAGTGACAATTTAGTTAACCCTTTTTACACAACAACACTAGTTTACCGAAAAAAGAAAGAGAAAAAAACACCTCTGACACGTTGACAGTCTAATTTAATTCATTCCCATATGAAAAACAAAAGTGTCAAATTACCATTTGTAACTAAAAATAGCAAGCATCTCGTGGGAACAAGTGGTGATGATTTGCCAGCTCTAATTGAATTTACTCCCTTGTGGAAAACAAGTGTCAAATTACCCTTTGTAACGAAAAAATAAAAATATCTCGTTATATTTGCACGCAACAAGAACACAGCAACCGTTACCTGTACCTATTGTAAAAGTTCGAACTCTTTCAAATCAAAATAGTCTCGTCTCCTTTAAAACATTTTGTAAGAACTAGAAGCAACGATGCGTGACGTCTAATTGAATTTACTCCTTGTGAAAAACAAAAATATCAAGTTACCATTTGTAACTAAAAATAGCAAGCATCTCGTGGGAACAAGTGGTGATGATTTGCCAGCTCTAATTTAATTTACTCCCTTGTGGAAAACAAGTGTCAAATTACCCTTTGTAACGAAAAAATAAAAATATCTCGTTATATTTGCACGCAACAAGAACACAGCAACCGTTCCCTGTACCTATTGTAAACGTTCGAACTCTTTCAAATCAAAATAGTCTCGTCTCCTCTAAAACATTTCGTAAGAACTAGAAGCAACAATGCGTGACGTCTAATTGAATTTACTCCTTGTGAAAAACAAAATATCAAGTTACCTTTGTAACTAAAAATAAAAAAATCTCGTCCATTTGCATACAACTACCTCGTGCACTGTTTCATACCTCAAGGCTCATCTCGTCCATAACTAAAATCCTAAGCCTAACTCACAGAAAATGCCGAAGTAAGCCCAATATATGAATACTTCCTCCTCTTTTATAGAAGAATAAATATGGCAGTTCTGAACTGTATCGGGATCAAATCTTCTCAAATACCATATACTTTTTAAACAAGAAATTTGATTGGCTGTTTATAGTAGATCCGATCTGATTGGTGTGACATACATACATCTCTCACTGACTCACTGACTCACTGATCCATTGACCCGTCCACAACATACTCGTCGCGCCGACTAAGAGATATTTTTTTTACAAAAAAATAACTCAAAAATGGAATCCCAGTTTCTGGAACCCCTGATTTTTCGAACGTCCCAATAACCCATACTGAACTAAGCAATTTCTTTTTAACCAATTTTCGTTTGCCTTGGAGGTTCAAGAATCAGGATTCCAGTGTAAGTGATAAAATAAAACTAATGCAAAAGACTACATGAGACAGAAAACCAATCAAATACCGCAAAAAATGACTTGAACAAGGTTTCTCATGTAAGAAAGTTTCTCAGAAACTCTCCAACTCTGACAGACTCTTTTATAGACTAGAGAAACAGAACGTTTCATTTCTATGTTCACCAGTTTTCTAAATACTTGCTGGTCCTTGATACTCGGATGTTGTTAAAGTTCTTCAAAGTGAATCCGGCTTTTTAGTCTAACATGTTTAACTGAATGTCTACAACAAATTGTGAAAATCAAGCAAGTAAAAGCTTTCTACCTTTGCTGTTTTAGACCCATGGATATGTGGGGTAACCCTGCAATGGATTAGCATCCCATCCAGGGGGTGGGGGGGGGGGGGGTAGTAAAACTGTGTTTGTTGATCAAGGATGATTTTATCTTGGGTGGCACAAAATGAAACATAGCAAAACCGAGTAAATGAAACCACCGCCTGGCTAGCTCAGTTGGAGATAGGCAGACTGCTGAGCGGGAAGTCGAGGGTTCGAGCCCCAGACTTGACAAACACTCAGGGTCTTAAAATAACTGCTGTGCTGCCTTTGTAATTACATCTGCAAATGGTTAGACGTTCAAATCTTCTCAGATAAGGACTATAAATCATTGGGTCGGTCAGCTGCATCTTCAATGTTACATGGTTGGCAGGGAACGAATGCACACACTTGTTACCTACATAGTAACCTCACTGCACCTTTTGCCCAGGAAAAATAGCTATATCTATGTCTATGTCTGACCAAGAAATTACTGTTGCTTACCCAGACAATTCAAGAAGATGTAAATGTCCCAGTTGATAATTTGTTTCTCAGCTGTGGATGCCCAACTGCTGGGTGGTAATCTGTAATAACAATATTGGAAAAAGTATTTTCTGTGAAGAGCAGGCAAGTAAAAGTTTTCCACCTTTGCTGTTTTAGACACATGGATATGTGGGGTAACCCTGCGATGGATTAGCATCCCATCCAGGAGGGGGGAGGGGAAGTAAAAGTGTGTTTGTTGATCAAAGATGATTTTATCCGGACAAACACTCAGGGTCTACAGAAACCGGGATAAGGCCACTTGCCTCATATGCATACTTTATCTTGGATATGTAGACAAACACTACATTATAACAGATTAATCACACAGACTAAAATGTACATTTCATATTTTTGGTCTTCAGAATTTTCTTACCTTACAGAGTAATTCTGTAGCTAGTCATAACACTATTTCAGTTCCTCCTATCAAAATGAGACTGTAGTAGCAACTGCAGAAACAAACAGGTTGAGTCTAACCTTGTGTAACATTACATCAGTCTGCTCTTGGCTAAAATTGAAAATGCTTTGTGCAGATAAAGAACATGTAAGAGAGATGTATTTTTCTAGTGCTTCTTTATTGTGCTATCGTCATTAGAAACCTTTAGTCATATCTATAGTTGTTAAAGACGCCATTGAAATCCTGTTCTGTCTCGTGGAATTATTCAATGTTGATTACTCTTAATTATTACTAGTGTTTCTCCTTTCTAAGGAATAAGACTGACTTCAGACAAGAGATTATGATCCTGATTTGATGATGATGAATGCTTTCTTGTTAAAGAAGTATTACTCCTTGACAACAAACAAAATGATTATTTACAGGGGCGGATTTAGGACTGGGCAGGAGTTATGACCAACCGTCTTTTGAGCAGAATTATGATTTTGCTTTAAGGAGGCAGGGGTGGGGGGACTTGTGCTCTGCCGCAATTTCTTTGTCCTTTCCTATCTGAAGTTTCTGGATACGACCCACCCCCCCCCCCCCTCTGGAGATACAACACGACAGCGAATCAGTGAAATGAGTCATGATTTAAGCTGATTTGACTCGCTGAAGTTCACTTAAGTGAGCAAGTGTTTTTACTCTTCGCAATGAGATTGTTTCCTGTTGACCGCTGCTGAGTGTTTGTAAGACCACCAGACACGAATACCCCAAAGAGTTGCAAAAAAGACCAGGGGACAAAAATGAAGAAGAGAATCTCACTTCGGTATCGATGTAGACTTGGGAAAGAACTGGTAAGATTGCAAGGTCACGATAAACGGGCATAATCAATCATCATCATCATCATCAATCTTTATTTATACAGAAAATCGTATCATTTTACATGGTCTTCCTAGGAATCGTGTTTAAAACTAGACTAAAATACTCGAAGGAATTATTGACTATAATGTTAAAAATACAAAAACTTACATTATGAATAATAAGAGTTACAATGGGTCATGGTGTATTAGAAAAATCTTTCCCATGAAATGAAGTTTTAAAAACATTTAAACTAGGCAGTTTTTTAATCTCTGAGCGAATCTTGTTCTACAGAACAGATCTTCTGTAGTGTAGGCTCCTTTTTGCAGACTCAGTTCTGGGTCTGGGGACATAATAATTTAACTCAGAATTTCTAAGATTGAATGAATGTACATTTGAGGTGTTGGTAAAGATCCGCCTCAGATATGATGGGGAAAGATTATTATGAATTTTATACATTGTCACAGCCAACTGTTTAAGTCTTACATATTCTAGCCTTTCCCAGCCAAGCTCACCCAACTAATTGACGGTAATTGACTGGTTTATTATAAAAGTTAGACTGTGAGTAACTATAAGAGACACTTCTTTCGCGAGACACTTTGAGATGTTATCAAGACCACTGGCTTTATTACTCAGTATTTTCTGAATCAATAAAACAATTGCGGATGTAAGTCAAGTTTTCCTCGTCTCTGTTGTTTATTGGCACTGCCGAATCCTGTAATCGTCCCACAAATGTGCTAACGTTTTATAATATTATTTCATTCCTCGCATCCTGCTTGGCTGGAGCCAAAATTACCTCAATTCGATGCATGCAATCGATTGGCAGTCAAGATTAATACATGTGTGCGACTCTAGTAAAGCGAGCTAAATTAT
This sequence comes from Micromussa lordhowensis, assembly GCA_964020085.1. Taxonomy (NCBI): domain Eukaryota; kingdom Metazoa; phylum Cnidaria; class Anthozoa; order Scleractinia; family Lobophylliidae; genus Micromussa; species Micromussa lordhowensis. The sequence goes on along the minus strand of OZ026600.1, from coordinate 26,593,516 downwards.
TCTCCGTAGTAAAATGTTCTTTCCCTTAAGGTGGCTCGTACCAGTTTTCAGGTTTTTGACGGCTCGTAACTTTGTAAGAATAGAACAAAAAGGCAGACCAGGGCCACTGTAATATTTTTGTAAATTTGGATTATATAATTCATACTTGACCTAAAACAGCTGTTATTTTGTCGTCAGCAGTTACCATGGCAACATTCCAAAAGGATTTTCCAGACCTGATTTTTCGCTTATGTCGCTAATAACTAAAAAACTAACCCGGTAACCCCAAGTTTCATAGCT
>OZ026600.1:26588237-26590737 GCA_964020085.1 Micromussa lordhowensis | reverse complement strand
GCAATCGATTCCTAGTCTCAAACTGACACAACAGTGGTCAACAGTGGTCCTGGAGAGATGTATCGATCCCTGAGTGAATGAACATATTTAGAAGCGTATTGTCGAAGTCCTCGCGGCGAAACCCGGAAAGTCACGCGAATAATTCTCAGTATTAAAATGCTCTTTCCTTACCTCTCGTTGAATGCCTTTATGTATGCAAAAGCGATTCAAGGATCTTCCGATTAAAGGATCTTCTAGAATCAACTCATGTTTGTTGGTACACTGGAATTCGAAACGGCACCCTGTGAGCAGATGGGCATTTTTGCCGAAGCGCTGAGTTTCTACAAATCACGAGATCACAAGCAGTCAAGCGGAAAACAAAGCTGGATCCAGTCTACTGTCAAAGGACGCACTAGGCCCCGGGCTACAGTAAAATTATACTCTCGTCCTTAGATAAATACCGATATTTTTCTTTTGCACGCCTTTTTTTGTGCCAATTGATAAGAAAGAGTTATTAAACGAGCTAGGTTAATTCACGAACTTTTAAAAGCAAAAGGGGTGGACCTTCCGACTTTGAAGGGAGAGGATGAGCCGTGGTTTTGAAAAAAAAAGGTTCCTGCAAGCATACTTGGACGGGCGAGACAAAAAAGTCCGGACGTGACATGTGGCATACATGGCGTGACTACCTAGCCTGAAAGTTTGAAAAGGGTTGTGGGAAAATTACATGTAAAACATGGCGAACGCGTTTAGAGAAAAGTTGGAATCGAAAAAGATATGTTTTGTGGACTGCCATGCACACATATCAGCAAAAGAATTCAGTGAGGTAAAACATTGTGTTACAGTAGCAAAATGTAGGGCAAGTTTGGTCCACGTCTTTCACACGCTTCATAGAATTAGAATGAGAGATAAATGCCGGTTTTTTTTTTATTTGAAACTGTTGTAACGTTGTGATAAAGAGTTGTGAAAAAGACGGTTTTGTTTTCAACTATCGAAGGATATCGATGTTGTGATTGAGGAGGCAAGAAAGGTAAGCTAGCTTATAGTTTTGTATATAATATCTGTTTTTGTCTTCAAGTCTTGAAGGCTAATCTTGTTTTGTGAAGAAATACAAAGAAGCTTAATATGTTAAGTTGTTATGGAAGAACACCTAGTCAAGAGTCCTGAAAGTCTGGGAGGAGCTGCAAAAATTGCTAACTTTTTCCGAAAAAAAAAATCTGAAAATAAGATTCTTGTAGTTGTCATGCCCCACTTTTCTGTCACATTTTAAACTAAATTTAAAAACAAAATTGAGCCATATGTGGATTTCAGTAAAAGGCTTTAAGTTAGTTGAGATCACAACTAGCCCTGGCTATCAGACACAACTTTCTTTACATGCTGCTGTGGTTTTGTATTTTCTTAGGTTGGAGTGAGAGCCATTGTTGGTGTGACAGAATTTAAGGCTGAGTTTGCTGGAATGCTCAATCTTCATGAAAGGTTCGAAATTATATACCTTATTAAATGATAATTCTGCAACACTTTTATTTCGCGATGTTCAGGTTTGCAGAATTTGTAGCACAATTCCGGGACTTTGCAAAAGCTTTGTGTTTTGAATCACCTTAGTTAACTTCACGTTTTTGAGTAACACAATTTATTTCCTTGGCAATCAGTTACTTAAATGTGTCTTTGTATTCAGTAAACCGACTTTATCAAAGTTACAATAGTGTCAAAATTGACAAAAACGCAACAGCAGGGTTCTATGTCAACAGTAACATAATGTGAGTCACTTAATTTTCAGGTCATGCTATGTTTGTGACACTATTGTTTGCGTCACTTTAATTTTCACAACTTTGTTTTTTTCACAACAAAATTCCAAAATTAACTTGTTACAAAAATTTCATGTAATAACTAACACGGTACTTTAACCCCAGGGTTGTAGCTAAGAAAATAGTCTCCCGATTTGAGATTTTCATAAGCCGGTCACCATTTTTCACAAGAGGCCTGGAACAAAATTTGTCCCAATCTTTCCCAATGCCTGGGATGCGGGGCTACCAAGCAGTACAAGGAAAGAGAACATGATAAACAGGTGCTCAAAACTAGTTTTTTTTTTCAGTTACTTTGCTCATTAGAGTGGCACCAATACTCCAGGTAGTCAGAAATTTATTCCAAACGTTTCATTTAGTTGATTTAGACGGTTCGATATGGTTCAGATATCAAATGATTATATGTGCGTAATCTAAAAACCGTTCGTTGTTCTTTACCGAGTGATTGCTTGCCAAAATCCAGCCGGCGATTACCTCTTTCTCAGCTGGCGAATTTAGCCGGCGCTTAGCGCCAACCCTGTAACCCTGAAATAAATTCTTTCTTCTCTTTCTCTGCTGGAGTTAACAAACACCCTTTTACTTTAGGCAATAAAAATGCCAAAACTATGTATACATATTCATATTTTGTCACTATGTACATAATTATGTAAACCTCTGACTCATACATTTTTTGGGCTCAATTAATCTTGAATATCATTTTACTTGGATTGATAGGACTGATG
>OZ026600.1:26548237-26583237 GCA_964020085.1 Micromussa lordhowensis | reverse complement strand
AAGCTTTTATCACACATAAACATCTCAGTTTCCCTTTTTAATTAGCATTCTTGTATTTTGAGAAAACATCTGAACAGCATTTCTCAGATAATTTTGATATGCTGTTTTGTCTTTAAATTTTTGACTATGCTGAAAGCATTTTGTTTAATGTGGTGTGTCATTGTTTTCAGAAATGTCCATTCCCGATCAGCAGGGAGGCATGTGATTGAAATGCTGCAAGAACATGGTACTTCTTTTCCTAAAAACATAACTTACAATTCCTCTGGAAACACTGAGGACAGAACGTCATACCCCACTTCGGCACATTCTTGTGTTAAAGGTGCTGCACAAGGACAACAAGGATAGTTCATATTGTTACAGAACAAGACAATTTGTTAGAATACAACCACAGCCAGTTTGATTTGCTCTGTCTGAATCTTTGATTAAAAGTAGTTAAAATTAAATTAATTTTTTTTTATTCTTAGGAGCCAAAAATGTTCTACTGCATGCATTTGATGGGAAACCTTCCAATGCTCTCAAGGGAGTTCAAGAAGGATACTATTTTTCCATTCCACCATCTATAGTTCGCTCACCACAGGTAAAATATTTTGTTAAGCGTTGTGCTTGTCTAGTAAAGGAATCTAAGTTTTTCAAAGTGTCTGTTGAACGTGGATAAAAACGTTTCTAGAACATGATTAGGGATGGATGGATAAGGTACTCTGCTACCCAGTCTTGTGGAGGCACACTGCCTCTCTCCACCCAGGTGTGTAAATTTAATACTGGGTGGGTAGCCCTGTGATGAACTAGCATCCTATCCAGGGGGGAGTGGGTGGGGTGGGGGGAGTTGAAATATTCCTATATGCTTCGTGCTACAGAAACCATAGATAAGTGCCGGCCTGATGTGCCCAACTTGGCTTATATGTAGACTTTACCTTTTTTATACCTCACTCCCAATTCTAGACAGTTAGGTGATGTGTTGTTTTATAAAATAATAATTTATTGGTATGTGACATACACTTTCAGAACCCTGTCTAGGATTGGGGGGGGGGGAGATGAGGCTTGAATTGTTATACTAGAATATGATTGGGGGCTGTGTACACTATGGCTGATGCGCAAGATAATTTACTGGAACATGTTAAGTTGTTGATGTGTATTTGGAGTGCTGGGTGAGGTACACTACTGACTAGTTAACCTCAGCCATGCAGACATTAACTATGATAATTTAAGAGGGAGCAGGCGGGTCTATCTGGGGTGGGCCACTCTGGTAGAACATGATTGAGTTTGCCTTCGGTGATGGTTTTGTTCTTCATTGTTAGAAAGAGAAGCTTGTGAAAAATGTCCCACTCTCAAATCTTCTTCTGGAAACAGATTCACCAGCACTAGCTGCTGAAAAACAGGTATTCAGATTGATCATTTGTTTCGGATATGAATGCTGCTCAACCAGTATTACTTGCTTAGACCTGGCACCCACAATAAAGAAAGTTGTCAACCCCGGCATTTTAATTTGATGTACCTTTAATTGTCACAACTAAAAGAAAGGTGTATGTCTTATACCCAAACAACAACAACTTCATTGATCTGTCTACATAAAATAGCCCAGGTTGAAACCCTCTACTAATTGGCGACAACTAAAGGCTAACATTTAGAAACAATTTTCAGCATTAAAAGTTAAAATCAAGGATCTATTTACAACTGTTAAACATAAACTCTTGAGCCATTGAGCCACTACGCGCTCTCTTATTGGTCGATAGGTGTGTTTATATGATAGTATGTAGACACAGTTGTGACGTTTTAGATTCGTGCATATTTTTGAGAATTATTTTATAAAAGCAATAGAGCACTTTTTCCGTGTTTACATAGCCTCGTCTAAACACTTGGAGAGTTGGGAGAATTGTCGAAAGTTACGCAAATTTACGTCTCAGGTTTGCATAACTGTCTTGAATTTTCCCAACCCTCCTATAAACGCAATAGAGCACTCTTTCGGTGTTTACATAGCCTCATCTAAACACTTGGAGAGTTGGGAGAATTGTCGAAGTCATGCAAATTTACGTCTCAGGTTTGCATAACTGTCTCGAATTCTCCCAACCCTCCTCGTGTTTAGATGAGGCTATATGAACAAGGAAAAAAGGCTCTACTGTTTAAATATATTACAAGTCATCAAATGAAGTGATTCACAGTGGTTTGGATATATGATCTTGTTTCAGATCTCTGTTTACTCCATAGGGTTAATTTTTTATTGGAAGCTTATACCAAACACTTTAGACAGCACATTAGCTCATATTTATCAAATTCACCCAAACCTCTAATTATTTTGTCCAGGGTACTCCATACTTTTTTTCATTTCAATCCTCCTCTCAACGTTTGAAAATGTGAAAAACAGCCTCATTCATTGATATGTTGCTTCATAAATAATTATAACTTTTGGTTTTAAATTTATTTTCTTATTTTTTGGCAGATAAGGAATGAGCCAAAGAACATCCACATCTCATGCGAGGCAATCTCAAGAATCAAAGGAATTCCTATGCAGACAGTTTATGAAGAAACCACAAAAAATGCTCTAAAGTTGTTTCCCAAACTCCATAGATTTATTAGAAAGTGATTGAATAAGTTAGTTAATATGGTTAGTGGAATGTTGCCTGTGAACAGGCTCCGGCTGGAAAAGTCTGATCGTGACTGGCAGGGCCAAGAAGGAACTGGCTGAAAGTGAAGTGGCCGAGCGGGGAGATGTTCACAGGGAGTGATTGACAAGTAATTTCAAAATTGCCAACAGCATACAGCAACGACTATTATTAGAAATTACAGGCATGTTTACTCACTGAATTGTTTCATAAAAGGTCCAGTTACCAATTAATCACTCAGGTAGAAAAATTGGGGCACATTGTGAACCTCTCAGCTCTTTTAGGTAAAGAGCAAAACCACTGGAACAGATACAGGATTTTAGTGACGGGGATTCTGCCATGCCCTGGGGTCTGGGGGCATTATTCCCTGGAAAATGTTGAAATGGGATTTCCGCATTCCGAGGCCAAGTCAGCATGTTACAATGTCTCTAGATCTGCCCCAGACCCACTAATATAAAGTGTATTACATGGTGGTGCAAAGATGTTAAATTACTTTTGAGTGGTAAAAACAAACGAATCTAATTTTTAAAAATGAGCGAAGAAAGTGAGTAAAGTATTGTTTTCAACACAAATTTTATTTTTGAGTGGTAAAAACAATATTTTATTCACTCTCTTTGCTAGTTCATAAAATATTGTTTTTAACTTGAGCAATAAAATTCACATAATCTTCAAGCCACTATGTAATTTTCTTTGTATAATATAGGCAGAGTGACTGTTTGCACAGACAACAGTGACCAACAGTCACCAATATCCTCACTTACCTCAACCTTGATTATTCTGGATATCACAAAAACCTCATCCAATGATTAGCAATTATTGAATGAGGCTGAGTAGGATATGAAGAATTCTGCAGAACAAGGAGGGTGTTATCCACAGAGGCTGAAGGCCGAGGTGGATAATACCCTCCGAGATCTGCAGAGTTCTCCATATCCTACGAAAGCCGAATTCAATAATTGCTTTATTATTCATTCAAAATATTTCCCCGTTCTTAAAGGAGTTTCGCCAGTTCGATCTTTTTTCTTTTTCGCTCACTAAAAATAACATAATATCGTCCCCAAGTTTTCTCGGTCAACGGTTCAATAATCTGGAGCGGTCTGCACTTTTGACGTCATTTTGACGTCATCGGTTCAATAATCTGAAGCGGGCTGCACTTTTGACGTCATTGACTTAATATGGTGAAGATTCTTTCCAAATTTAGTGAACAGCAGCCGGTTATGGTAAATTATGCATGTGGTTTTAATCAATCAGAAAAGGGGAAATATTTTGAATGAATAATATTATTAAATCTCAACCTCGGATAATGCAATTCTAGCTTTCTGATTGGTTCACTAGATCTCGGTTACCAGCCATTATACCTGCGTTTGACCATATATGGAAATGAATGCGGCAAATGTCGTGTTGATACCGTTTTCTCTAAGTGGTGCGTGACATCACGCAACAGTCTGAATACGTAATCGCTTTGACCCACGTGACCCGTGTGTGTTGCTCGGAAAGTTTGAACTGATGTTGTGGATCGGGGACGACAGTGTTGTAATAGGAAGTTTTGCGGAAATACAGTCATTAAATTGTTGAGTTTAATCAGTTGATAGTGGAATCAACATGTCGTTCAGCATAAAATTTTCAGCATTTCGTTTTGGCGCCCGGAAGTCACATCACTTTCCGGTCGTTTCTTAGACTTAAATAAAATTTAGCAAAACCGAAGGTTGAGAATATAATAAAACAATTATTCCATTCGCGCTTTTTGGATATGAAATTGGTTATAGCCAACGAGGCCCGTAGGGCCGAGTTGGCTATTTACCATCTCATATCCAACACGCGCTCATGGAATAATTGTTAAATAGGCCTTATCACGGTTTCCGACGCCATTTTGACGGGTAGGCAAAGCGGTCAGAAATTACAGTGTTTGTATGGGAATCCGATGGCAAAGAACTTTTTCCAAAATCGAATTTTACGCAATTTGTGAATCGCAATGTTAAAATATCAGGTGGAAGATTGTATTCACCAAGTTTGAAGGATGTAACTTAACTAGAAGACGCTCAGTTAATTTTTATAATTTAGCATACATTTGTCTGTAATTTTTTTTTCGGCGCCGCCGCGTCTTCCAAGCCAAATTTACAGACAAATGTATGGAAAATTATAAAAATTAACTTCCACCTGATATTTTAACATTGCGATTCACAATTTGTGTAAAATTCGATTTTGGAAAAAGTTATTTGCCATCGGATTCCCATACAAACACTGTAATTTCTGACCGCTTTGCCTACCCGTCAAAATGGCGTCGGAAACCGTGATAAGGCCTATTATACACGATGTTTGTACTCGTTTCGTTCCTACCGGCCGCGTAAAGGTTAAAAAACTTGGCAAGTTAGAATTCTGGGAAAAGAAATCGTTGGATAATAAACTTCTTATTAGGCGTTTTGATGTGTAGTATCGATGGGAATTTTTACTCGTTTATATTTTCACTCGCCCTACGGGCTCGTCAAAATACGGCACAACTCGTAAAAATACCCAGTGATACTACACACCAGAAAGTCTAATAAGATCTATACTAGTGTAGCCAAAGCTATGAAAGTGCTGCAGAAATTGGGATGTTGTTTGCCAATTGAAGTAGGGATTGTATAGAGCTTGTGTAGAAATGGTTGTCATCAAGTTATTTTGTTTGGTCAAGTCCCAGAAATTGTTGAGTAAGATGTGGTTATATTCAATTCATGATGTCATCAGTTACAGCGTTTAATTTCTGAAAGAAATGATGCAACAATAAAGTTCATAAGTTTAAGATTTCATGAACAAAATTAACTGATTTTGTGCGATTATGCAACGGCTTGTTAAAAAATATCGAATGTAGCTGTGCGAATTAGTGCATAAGTGCGAACACATGAAAGCCTGTCAAATTTGCCGAGGTGCTTCGGCAAGAAGCACATGGCAGCCACAGGAGTATACAACAAAGCTATCAGAAAAAAAATTAAACTACGTTCAATTTTTGGCAGACGACAGTACTATCGAAAACCTCACATTGTTACTTGTTTGCGGCGAACTCGACCTGATCAATCTATTCATCGACATGTATCTACCTAACTGTGTAACTTATTCAAGGCGAAACTTGATATCAAGGGGGCAAGTTTCTAAAGAAACTGTGGTGCTGCGTCGGTGGGAGTTGGTTTTATCAACTGGGTTGATAATGCGAATCGGGTTCGTTCAGACGAAGGGCTAACGCTCTAAACGTCAGCTTCCGAATCTCTTTACGGTGGCCAATTCACATTGTCAACCCAGTTGATAAAACCAAATGAACTTGATATCAACCTATTGACGACATATATCTACTTAACGTATCAGCCACACCCTTGAGAACCGTCCGCGCGCGAATCTCTGTAGTGCTTTCATTTCTCTTATAAACCCCAACAAACCATACATTTTCTGAAAGCTTAAGCTTAAGCTCATTCCTTTAAAAATCTCAAAATCGTAAGAGATAGCGTAATTGAGACGTTTTTTGGGGGGGAGGGAAAGCATATGTCTGTGTAAAGTCAACTCCAGTCCCGCTTAGTCGGAAGAGAACGATAAACATCGCATTTGCTTCTTGACACGTTCTACTAAAAAACCGTGTCTCAGGTTTTATTTTTTTCTTTTGTGCCAATAGCATAATGTGACAATAGGTCAGAGGGGACAAATCATCAGCACTTCCTTCGAAAAAGTGACGATTATTCGAAAACGGAAAAAGAAAACAAAAATCGCCGACACGCTTTTCAAGAAAAACAATCTGACAATAAGCTGGCCAAATTTCAGCTAAATCGGTTCAGGGGCTGCCGACTTTGAGTTAAAAAAAATTATATAATCTACACTTAGATGAAAGCCGACTGACCGTTTTTTGTGGAGGTGGCTTGGCGTAGTGGTCAGTGCGCTGGATTTGTAATCGGAGGTCCCGCCGAGTTCAAATCCTCCTCCTTGCCAGTAGATGGATTTGTGTTTGGTGTTCAACTCGTTCGCGTTTTTAGCCTCCCGCCAGTTGGGATTTTTAACAAGTTTCTGTTTGATTTACGATACAAGTTTCTTGGCTTGTTTCAGTGTCCACGATTAGTGTAGCAGTGCTAAACACTTCGACACTTAAATAAAGTGATTTATTTTATTATTAGTTCGGCCATGTTAAGGGATATTTATGTCCCCAGTCTGTTTGTCGCTGTCGTAATTTCGATGAGAGGTTCGTCGTTCTTTTTCATGTCACCATTTCAGAACTGTGTCACCGGTCGGACACGTCCCGTTTCCCGCGTTTTTCGCGGGATCTTTCTCTTAAAGCACGTCGTGTATGAATCATGTAGTGACTTCCTTCATCGAGATTTCACAAGAGAGCCTGGATACGACTTTTTTGCATGAAGGAACGCCTGGCAGCAAAAAGAGTTATTCTATGTTACACACGTGTTTTGGGCAAGAATGTTACTGGAAGTTACCCGATTCCTGCAGAGGTGTAGTGATTTCGTTTTACTTCAAACAGAGGACGTTTCCTAATCGGTAGACTGGTGTGAAATGTTTGGAATGATGCGAGATCTGGGCCGAAAGAAACAGGAAAGACGAAAGAGCAGTAACAGACTGCCAAAGGCTGCGTACACTTTGGATAAACGGCTTGTTCCGCGAGTTAAAGAGGTACATATCTGGATGCTAAACCACTCATTTTAAGGAATATTGGCCATGTAAACGGAAAGGCGGTATATATATATATATGATTGATTAGATATGATTTGGAATATTGTTTTGTGCGCATATAAGCAGGACGTAACATGTCGATCAAAGTCAATCATCGAAAACGTAGTCGATAAGTCGATAATACTCGATATTTGTCAATTATTGTCAATCGACAAGTTTAATTTGTCGATAAAAGTCGATAATCACAAGATTTTCAACTGGTTATCGATTTTATCGACAAAAACTGCAGACATTTTTTCAATCGGCCACGAAATTGTAAACAGCTTTAAAGTAAATCCGTAAGGCAATAAAGTCGATCAAAGTCGATAATCACAAAAAATTGTGTGATCGACTTTTATCGACATCCGATATTTGTCGATTGACTAGTATCGAATTTGATCAACAACGATCGACTTTTATCGACTATCGAAATTATCGACATGTTACGTCCTGATATAAGCCTGTGATAAGCTTCTGTTGAAGTTTACTGACTTGAAAAATCGTTTCATAAAAGAAAAACAGGTTTACCCGTTCCAATTTTGTCAGATTTCCCTGAAAATTTGCTAGTAGCCATTATTTAACAAATAGATTCCATGTTGCTGTGGGACTGTCCAGTATTAGTAGAATTCTACTAGTATACTAATGCAAATGCTGTAATATGACTGGCTGAACCATTCCTCACTATCAGCCATTAGTGTGCAGTGGGTCGATGAGGTCACCAAATGTCAACATTTCCTCGTTTCTCAGAAGTTCTGAGAAAGAACATTTAGGGACAAATGGATAATCGGATTCATGAGAAGACTAAAAGAAGGACATTCATGGTTTCTTGAATTAAAAAAACTCAAATTTTTTTAAAGTAACAGATAAGCGCACATACACAACTGCAAATGTCAAATTGACAATTCATTCCGCACAAATTTTCTAAAGCATGAAGTTTAATATTAAGACCACGTCACTAGTAATTGAAATTGTTATTTGAAAATTCTACTAAAACAATTAATAGATTATTTGCTCACGATTTGTGTGAAGTGATAGTTGATTTGGAGGGGGGGGGGGGGATAGTTGATTTGGCCTTGGGCCTCACCAACTATCACCTCATAGAAATCTTGAGCTCATAACCAAATTATTAAATAGATCACAGATAATGTCAAAATGTTGCACGAATGTTGCACTCATTACGCGAGTGTCACAGATGTTCAAGTATGACCACATTTTTACCTCTACTGTGATCTATTACTGAACAGATGCGCAGCAACATGGAAATATCTATCTGTTTTATATTATAACGAACAAAAATGTTAATGACATCAGAGAGAAGCACAGGAAGTGATTATGTCTAGTGTTTAAACCTAATCTTGTTAGTCAGGATTACAGTGCTGGCCATTAGGTAGCCGTGTCTCCCATAATGAAGGACCAGGTTCAGTGAGAAAGATTATTCTAGCTTTCACTAAACAGCATTACCAGGTAAATTTGTTTGGTCATGAGTGCAATCCTATAGATATCAATATTGATCTATTTATTTCAACAGTACTTGAACCAGTTTCTAAAAGGACACCAGCCAGATATTGAAGAGGTTGTTAACCACTTACAGAAGAAATACAGGCAAGTTATCTCCTTGTGTTCCAATACGGTTATTTCCTTTAATAGAACAAAGCTTTTAATGCAGAAAGCTGTGATATAGACACTTAAGGGTCCAACATAGGTTTGGTGGGATGCAGGGGCGAGAGTAAAACTGGAGAAAACATGCGGGATGACAGAAATTTTAATGGTGGGATGTGGGATTAAAATAATTTGGTGGGTGCAGGATTTGCTCATTTTTACAGGTAGGATGTGGATAGTTTATGGGATGAAAAAGAGATAATCACATAATGGACATGACATGGACAACTGCAGCTCAAACCAGACAGGACTTGGATAAACATTCTGAGTGGGGCACAATGGCAGGCTGGATACAGCCGAAAGTAGTGGTGGGATACAGATTGAAAAAGCCTATGATCAGGACCCTTGAACTTTATTCCTTTACTCATTTTAGCTATTTCACATTACTTTTTCAGTGAGTATTCAAGAAGAAAGAGAAAAGCTTTCAAGCTGTCTGTTGAGAAAGGTAAAAAATTATAATTAAGAACATATACTTGAAACAAAATAGTGTGCTTCAGGAAACCAATTCTCAAGCTACATGTCCAATTACAGATGTACTAATTTAAAAGTCATTCTTACTACCCCCCAAAGGTTTTGTCTTACAAGCATGATTCCTTAATTTGCAATTAAAATTAAAATTTAAATTAAATTTCCTTAAAAAAAACTTTTCCCAAAAAACCTTCATAATTTTGCCCATCAGGCAAGCAAATAGCCTGTCTGCAAAGCACTAGCCCTGGACTATCATACAACTCACTTTGCATACTGAGCTCCAGAAATTGGAAATGTTACACAATTAAGTACTTCCCAAATAACAGTTGCAGTAATTGGGGAAGTTTTACATTTTTGAAATTCAATTGCAATGGGTTATCTCCACGTAATACTGTAAATCCCCCCTGTTTTTTGTAGAACAAACAATTCTTGTAAGGGATTTATTATTGGATCTTTCTTTCCAGTTAAACTATTAGAGTGAGCAAACTGAAACAAACTGCTCTTCTCTAAGAATTATTGCATCCCTAGCTTCAGCTGTTTTTATCTGTTAGTGGTTTTCATCCAGATATAGATAGGTAAAGTCTGTATACGAGCCAAGTGGCTCATTAGGCAGGAGCTTATCCCGGTTTCAGTAGCATGAATATTTCTACTCCCCCCTGGATGGGCTGCTAGTCCATCGCAGACATATATATAAGCTTTGAAATCACTCTAAATGATTCCAACAAGATAATCAAACTTTTTAATGTACTTGTAAAACATTTTATTAGTTTATGACGCCATTTTTAAGGAGAGAGAAGAAGATGACCACCTACTGGAACTGGAAGAAAGGTTCCTTCAGAAAAGAAAAAACTCACTAGATTTAAGGTATTTTTAAATACATAACTGTGATATAAACCTTTTATTTGTAAAATAAAATGAATAAGGTGTATGTAGCTCACTTTAAACTGTTGAATTATCAGGAAATTACACTGTGAAAAGGACATGTGGATCTTATATTGTTGTCACTTGAACAATATTTTGCAAGTGAGGCTTTACAAATGAGTAAAATGCTGTTCTTGGCATAAAGATGTTAAATGCGTAATATTAATAAATCTTTTTGTCACGAGAGTGCTATTTAATAAAAACTACAGTGCTTGACATCTGTTCTGGATGAACTGTAGTGGATTATGGCTTCTATGAACATTATAGTTTCCATTTATAATATTTTAATATCTACATCTATAAGGTAAATTAACAATAACCTCCATTTGGTTATTTGTCAGTTGACATCATCTGTCCCAAGAAGTGAGCAGTTTTCTGAGAGGGAAACTCGAGGAAAACTGTGAGTTTTGAGGGACAGAGAATGTCCAAGGACAAAATTAATATCTAAGCATATTTTTAAAGTAAAATGGGGGCTATTGTGTTAATTATTCTTTAAATATTTTTTGCTACACCCAGGATTTCACAATTGGGGAACAACACTGGGAAATTCCCAATTCTGGCTGGAGCACATTAAGTCACATGACACATTTAGACCAATCTTGCACATGACACATTTAGACCAATCTTGCACTTGAAAACATTCAATGGATTATATACCCATATACCCCCTTCCCAGAAGGAATTGAAATAATTTACCTGAGGGGTGGCAGGGGGGTTCTGTATGAGCAAAAACTTAAAAGAAATGTATGAAACTTAATTAGAATTTCCAGAGGGGTGGGGATCCATAGAAAAATATATGTATATTTTCTGGAAATACACAATGAACAACTGAAGGATTTCGTGCCAAAAGGGCGTATGTAGTATTTTGGGCCGATTTTCATTTTTTGCCAGGATTGAGCAAATTTGGAGAAACAAAAGGTTTCTTTTGTGTTTTGTTCAACAAAAGATCTCTAAAAGATGCTGCTTGGAAAAAAGCTGAGTTTTTTGCACATATATTTTTAGTTCTCGAAAATGAGCGTAAATCAACAAAAACAATTACCGAACAAGGTTTTCTGTCTGTCAAAACAAGTCAGTCTGCTAAAAATTAGCTTGATCCTGCAAAAAATGAAAATCTTGATATAAAGTTGATATCTGGCTTTTTTGCATGAAATCCTTCAATTGTCTTGTATATCTATACCAATGCTAACTGCAGAAGCTGACCCCTGTACCAAAATAATTTCTATAATAATAAATTTCTCATTAGCAACAAGTACGTCATTTTAGGTGTGCACATTGTTCTGTTGTCAGGGATCTCAAAGATGATGATGATGAAAGTGAGGATGAAAAGGAAAGTGACGATAAAGGTTCAGAGTTATCCAGCAACAGTGAATTGTCTCTGGGGGATGAACCATTAATGGAGATACAAGTGGGTTTAGATAGCGTGACATGTTTAATTGTTTGATTAAATATATACAATGTTTACCTCTTAAATGGAGCAAGACTTTACCGGCTATTCAACAGTTATACAACTACTCTGAGTTATTATGAGCAAATAGTCAACAAGTTGACTAATGCTTATGAAAACAAGGGCAAGTGGCGACTGACAATATTTATTGTGCTAATAGGCACTGTAAAGAGTAATGCCTCCAGGATAACATTGTTTCCCTTTCAAGTGCAGCACATATGTGATTGTGTTCTATCATTGGGTAGATATAGACAACAATGATGAGAGCACCCATCAAATTTTTGTGGATTTCCAGTAGAACATGCAAATTGTCTATATGTTTTAATAGTAGTGTACAAAGTGCAATGTTCCTGATATTCTACTGAAATTCTAGAGTTGATTATAAAAATTGTGTGATGGAAACTGGACAATTTGCAAAATCAGGGATTCTGTTATATAATCATGCCAATGTTTTGCTGGTGTCTTAAGAGATGGTACATTCTGTAAGGCTTGTACCACAGGTCACCCAGTTGTATGGAGAAGTATGGCCGAAATACAGTTGGAACTCGATTATCTGGACTCATTGGGACTAGACAAAATAGACTTTTACAAATCATTTGGAAAACAATATGGTTTACATCTTCACTTTCCACTGGTCTCTAAGTTGTCGGCAAACTTCATGATCTTTTCCTTGTTCTTGCGGATATCAGAGATTTGCTGCTTACTAATGCCATATTCAGCTCACAAATTGGTTCCTTTTTCTCTCTTCTCTAATTGCAAAATTATAGACCGTTTATCTTTTATTGAAAGAAGAGATCCCTTACACTTCAAGGACACAATGATCATGAATAAACATTCTTGATGGTAGCTTTTGCATACTACTCCAAATGAGCCAATAGAGCGTGAAATTTCACTTAGTAACAAAGCAACTCTTAGCCACTCAGAACTCATTTGAATGTTCTTCATTAGTTATGACATGTGCGAGTTCTGCTTTTGCACTTTGAAAGCAAAACATACTCACTTTTGACTGCACTTTTCAATGCAGCTGTAGTTTTAAAAAGAATATGGCTACAAATCTTGATCATGAATAGTAAATATTCATGACAAAATTGGGACTGGAGAAAAAATCTGGATGATCGAGGTACAATGTGCAGATAATCAAGGTTTAGCTGTATAAAAGTCTGTATGGAGTTTAGATGATATAGACATTGATCGATCAATGCAAGGGTAATTCACCAAATAAAGACTCTTGAACATTCAATGGTGTCATTTCTTGTGCAAGGCTTGTATATCATACAAAGAGGTTCATTATTACTGTTTTGCTGAACCAAGCTTTTTTGTCATATCAAAATTTTGTGTGAAATCTTTTCTGCAGGATACTAACATGATGAATCAGTCCATGCAATCAATGTACAAGACTACAAGTTCACGGCAAACTTCTGAAGATGAGGAAGACTTTGAACAGGCGATAGAACCTTCTAAATCAAATCAAAAGAAAGAAGGTAATCAAAAGGCATGATTAATTAATGAGAATTAAATCAGTTTGGAGCTAAATAATTCATGTTTTTTTTTCTGGTAGAAGTGTTTCTCCACTTCATACATCTACTGCACCTTCCATTAGGTAAATTTTACCAAAACGAGTCACATCTAATTTTATAGTAGTTGAGATGAATAGTAAAGATCATCAGTAGAGAAATATATTGTCCTAGTGTGCCTCTAAATTCTCGGAAGTAAGCTTGAGAGAAATGTTTGCCAATCAGCAAGAGAATCAATTTTGAGCTTGTGACTGACTTATCACCATGACTCCTGGTCGCAGCCACAGTGCCTATTCGAAAATAAATATGTGGATTGTTAATACAGTTGATAACATCTTAAAAATTAATTAATTTTATGGGATACTGGGCTTCATTATTAATATAGCATGCCATGTGATCGACTCTAATGCACAAGGCACACAGAAACATGGTAGACTGAGAATCACGTGGCAGAAGCATCTTGAAAGACCTGAGGAGAATTTTTTTTTTTTGGCTTGTGACTTATCACCATGACTGTTGGCTGCAACCACTAAATTCTCAGAACTAAGCTGAAGAGAAATGTTTGCCAATCAGCAGGAGAATTAATTTTTTGAGCTTGTGACTTATCACCATGACTCTTGGCTGTAACCACAGTGCGTCTTCCAAAATAAATATGTGGACTGTTAATGCAGTTGATAATATGTAAAACATTAATTCATTTTATGGGATACCCGGCTTCATTAATAACATTATTAACATAGCACGCCAGGTGATGTAATGGAACCCACAAGGCACACAGAAACCTGGTAGACCGAGAATTGCGTGGCGCAGAAGCATCTTGAAAGACCTGATGGATTCCATCTTGAGTTGGTCTGAGACCCAAAGACAAGCTCAAAACTGACAGCAGTGGAAGGCAACTTTGGATACCCTATACCCCCATAGGACAAAAAGGACCAGATAACCCTGCGTTATTGTGTTCAAAATGATTCACTTGTCTCTTCCAGATACAGTTTCTCCAGACAGCAGCTGTCTTCATACTGATCAAAGTCATTCAGCAAATTTAAATACATGGTGTCAAAATAAGGAGGGGTCATTGAGCAAGATGGGTACCTCTAATGAACCCCAATTATCAACACAAGAAAGCAAATCTCAAATTTATCCAGCTGAACTGCCATCTGTGAGTACTTTATTTTCATCGTGCAATTCCAGAAAGTATCCCTACTACCCCCACAGAAGGGATTGGAATATCCTGAGGGGATTGGGACTGTGTAACACCAAAAAAAATTTAAAGAAATTTTAACAAGCTTAATTGGAATTTCCAGAGGGGCGGGTCTTAGAAAAAATCCCTTCTGTGGGGGAGGTATCAATATTTTCTGAAACTACCATTGTTTTGTTGCTTTATAATTTCAAACCTCTGGCATTAAGCACCTGTTTCTAAATTTTGCTTTCTATTGATAGATTCATACAAAATAAAGTAATCCTCCTATAGAAGGAGGTATTGTCAGTTATGTCATGTTTAGTGTGGTTGTGTTGGGCTCTTGGCCAAGGTACATTATTTTTACGTTAGCTACATGTATCATCAATAATTAGTATATACACACTCAGTGATCTTGGTGTTTTAAGCAATCTGATTGGTTCGCTATCTCTGGCTAATGAGCATTATTCACCCCCTACCGAGTGAATAATGCGTTTCGGGAATTCGCGCATGCTTTGTACCGCTTGCACGTTTTCCACGCATGAATTGAGAGATCAATTAAATCGATTTTTAATGGTTTCCTTCTGAAAATGTTGTTGAGATCACTTCCTGTGTATATACTAAAACAATCATTCTTCTCAATCTCGGTGAATAGTGACAGAATATTTACCTCGCCGCTTCGCGGCTCAGTAAATATTCTGCCACTATTCACCTCGATTTCAAAGAATAATTGTTAATTGTCTGTAGGTGGGACCTGTGTTCTATAAGGAAGTAACAAACTCTGCAAATAAGGTAAACCTATTCCAATCCTATCAATTGAAAGCTCTTGTGATTAACCCCTTCACTGTTACAAGGACGTACTGAGTATGTCCTGTATCAGATTACTCATATGTTATAAGGACGTACTCAGTACGTCCTAAATCAAAGTGCTTGTATGGATATTTCCGAACACTGTAAAAACAATGAAACTTATGAGGGTCTGGTAAGGACTAGTACACTTGGTGACAGATACATGACGAAAACGTTGTCAAGCACATGGTATCCGCCATCTTGGATTTTCCACGTGTGTTTTCCTGGTGAATTGTGTGATTGTTTAGTCCTTTTTCGTTTGAAATTGGCAAGTTATGGCTAGGTATACTGTGAACGAAGTTCTAGATAGATTGTGGAATCTGGCGATGGAGAAGACATTTCTGGCGACAAGTTTGAACAAAGTGATGAAAATGATGAGTACTACTATTAACTGACACTTTGTTGACAAAATGGACTCGTGTTCAGAATGATTAGTTTTTATTGTACATTTCATTTCTGTAGCTAAAAACTGTGTGCAAGATTAAATGTATCTTTATATTTCAAAGTAGGTGAAAATACTGAAATTTGGCCTGCACAGGAGTGAAAAAATGGCCTGCGGTGAAAGTTAACTGGGATTTTTTTGAAAGTGAAGAATGATCATTCCAGTTTATTTTCCAATTTAAGCAACTGGAAAGAAGAAGCCTGAAAAAAAATCAGGGCTTCAACAGGATTTGAACCCGTGACCTCCGCGATACTGGTGCCATGCTCTACCCACTGAGCTACGAAGCCACACATTGGGAGCGAGCCAATGTATTGAGTTCATATCTTTCCGTGAGGAATGAAATGATGTGATGTATATACGAAATAATTCATATATGAACTGCGGTTATAGATGAAAGTGAACAATGATCATCACAGTTTATTTTCCAATTTAAGCAATTGCCGGTTTTCACATGACGTCACTAAAATTCAAACTACAAAACTATTGATCCTCCTGATATTTTACTTTCATGATGTATGAGAGCAGCTCAAAACTAATATCCATAAACATTTTTGTTCAGAATGGGTTCTTGGTTTTGTGATAGACCACGCTTGATTTTCTTAAGCTTTTGCGTGACGCGACATTTACATGACGGCCGTGTTGGTTAAAAAGTGACTTATATAAGGACTTATTTCGGAGAATTTGGCTATCTGAACAGTTCTTGTAGTAGAAAAAGTATTATTTTAATGTTTTTGAGTTCCTCGAGAGAAAACTTCACACTTTTGTAGCAAAACCCAGTGGCAGATGTTTCTGTTGGTTTCCAGCCGCCATGTTGGTGCCCATGCGGATGGGCACCAACATGGCATCTCCTTACAAATCTCTGTAAGTTTGGGTAAAAAGTTTCTCCGCATATCTTGCAAAGAAAAATTATTGTGACCTGAATCTTGGCAAGAGTCTTTGCATACTTACCTTCTTTCTTTTCTCAGATTCTGCACTTCATCTATTGAACGGTTTTGATTTTTATTTTGAATGGCGTGACAGTGAAAACCAGCAATTGGAAAGAAGATTTAGCCTGAAAAATCAGGGCTTCAACGGGATTTGAACCTGTGACCTCCCCGATACGGGTGCGATGCTCTACCAACTGAGCTATGAAGCCACACATTGGCAGCGAGGCTAATTTATTGAGTTCATATCTTCCCGTGAGGAATGAAATGATGTGATGTATATACAAAATAATTCATATATGAACTGCGGTTGTAGATGAAAGTGAAGAATGATCACCACAGTTAATTTTCCAATTTAAGCAATCTGAAAGAAGAAGCCTGAAAAAAATAATCAGGGCTTCAACGGGATTCGAACCCGTGACCTCCGCGATACCGGTGCGATGCTCTACCAACTGAGCTATGAAGCCACACATTGGGATTTTTTGTTGCTCAAAGATATTAGAAGTACTGGTACGTTTTGTACTTTCCCTTTATGGAGTGGTGTTAACTCCCCCCCCCTCCCCTAAACTGACATTTGCTGAGAAAATGAGAAAAGTACTGATTGTCATGATTTCTGTTTCAGAGGAGTACATCTGATATAGGAAGGAAAAGAAAAAGAGTCTCTGAAGGAGAAGGCAGAAAAACAGGGACAACACCCAAGAAAACAAGGAAAAGTTTACAGAAGGAGAATGAAAAACAGCCTGAAGATCCTGGTAAATATTGTTGTTATCCTGCAATTTTTAGGATGTAATGTAACAATTAACAATTAAGATGCTAGCGGGACTTTGAAAGCGATGTTTGATGAGTTAGCTACACTGAAAGGTCTCTGATGAGTCTCTTGGCAGAGACCAAACACCCATGTCAGACAAGCCATGAAAAAAATTCCTCCTTAGAAACTAAATACAATTAACATTGTCATAATGTGCCAACTTATTATTATGATTACTCTAACAGTGAAAAAAGCATTATCGTATGCCTAAAAGGGTCAAAAGTCATCTTCCAACACTGACTCCCCCCAGCTCTGCCCCAAGCAGTGGAAGCCTTTGGAACTCATACCAAAACAGTGTGAATTGTCAAATCCATAATTTGCAATGAGTAACTAAAAAAGCGTCCACTACAGTCATAAAGGTTGGAAGAGCCTGGTGGCTCATGAATGACACTGCATATATCCAATTGACTAAGATTGTCACTACTACCAGCCCGGAGTAGGATTGCAGTCTTGTAGTCTATTACAGATTGTTCTGAGGCATTGTTTCAACAGGTTACCTTTGACTTACCAACATTTCATTCATGGGCTGAGAGATCAAAAGTTCCTTGCTCAAGAACCTACATGTATCTCATGTAGTTTAATTCACATGTAATATGTCTGCTTTTTTCAGATTTTGAGCCAGCTCAATCATCAGTGAAGTTTTCAGACATCGGAGGCTGTGATGATACTGTGGAACAAGTATGTAAACTGCTTGTTCACATGAGGCACCCAGAAGTGTTCCGCACCCTTGGGGTGACCCCACCCAGAGGGTTCCTCCTTCATGGCCCTCCTGGCTGCGGCAAGACCTTTTTAGCTCATGCTATTGCTGGGGTAGGTTTACACTGTATTTCTAGATGTGCATAGGAATTGAGCCTTACGTACTCAGACATAAAGCAGATATCTTTCCTTTTGTGTTCAGTTCTTTTTACATTCGATCAGGAGACATCAGAGGTTCATGAAAAAATCCATTCTTGCCATCCAGCCCCACATTACAAAGATCTTTGTAGTGCCTCTAACTGATTATCACTCAGTTTTGATTTTTTGTTGAGGAGCAAAGCAAACCTTAAGCTAGAATTGTAATTAGTTTTATCACTTTCTATATATAGTGTTTTTATCCTTTCATTGATGAATGTGCATATTTTAACTTTTAGACTTTTAACTTAATTTTTTTAACATTTATATTTATTCATGCTGGGTCCCACTAAAGAACACTTCTTAGTGAAGTGGACTACCTGTTTAAATATTTTACTGGTAATTGATATTATTAGTAATAACAGTGTTGGAACCAAATTTTGACAGCACTCTCCATTCGGGCGAGGGACTCTCAAAATCCACTCGCCCGGTATAATTTTCACTTGTCCAGAAAGATGTCTCCCCTCCCCTCCAAAAAACATATCTGTAATGATTCACAAACCATACATCTTTTTCCCTATCTTGTAGTCACAGAGGCCCAGCTTGCCAAATTCTGTCCACAGATGTTTATTTTTTGCTATGAGCTATTTTTCTTCAAGCGCGCAATGTCCCACCCCTTGCCATTTGGCTTGTTCATGTCCCACATGCCAGGTTAATATTTCGCTAAGCTTGCAGCGATCTCCACGAACTCAAGACCGCCAAAATCTTATGTCTGTGGATGGAATAAGCTTGCCATTTTCTGTTGCGTTTTTTGTTCTGTCCATTTATGAGATTCCCCCTTAGGTGAAGGACCTATTTTACTGTTTTATCCTCGTTTTTGTCTACAACTTTTGACACTCTAGGAATTTTTACACATTTCCGTAGCTAAACGAACAGCTGATGCTACCAAATTCACACGTGTCCCTAGAATCGAGAAACTGGATTTAACAACTAGTCGGCACATGCAAGACTGACTTACTTTTCCTTCAATGAAAAATTATACTAAAATATCTCAAACCCAAAGATAACTACAATAACTGAGTTGGACTGCTCCGGGGGTAACCCCATAAAGAAAGATTCTGTAAAGCACGTTCAAGATGTTTGTTTAAATTTTGATTTAGTGGATATATGGCGCGTTAGAAACCCAGAATGCAAACGCTTTACGTGGAGACAGAAGAATCCTTTTATTCAACGTAGATTAGATTATTGGCTGTTGAGTGATTCGTACCAGGAGGAGGTAGAAGGTGTCGATATAATTTCCTCCATAAACTCCGACCATTCGGCTATCGTACTTCGTTTTAATAGTATAGAAGAACAAAGGCATGGCCCATCATATTGGAAATTTAATGCGAGTTTATTAGATGATCCTGATTTTTGTAAGCTAATAACCGAAAGTGTGCCAGTATGGCGCGAGGAGTTCATAGAAGTTAATGACAAAAGAGTTCTTTGGGATTTAATCAAATATCGAATAAGGCAAGTGTCGATTAAGTTTAGTAAAGTGAAAGCTAATGCAAGAAGACAAAGATTGAAAACGATAGAAAACTCGTTAAAACAGTGGGAGGATGATTGCAGCAGGCACCCCTCCCCTGAAAATATAGAAAAATTGGAAATTATTCGAAGTGAGTATGAATTGTTTTACGAGCATTTAGCAAGAGGAGCGATAATACGTTCTAGAGCCAATTGGTACGAGCAAGGAGAAAAAAGTAATAAGTTTTTTTTAAACCTAGAAACCCATAAAAAATCCAAGAGTTCTATTCGAAAAGCATATACCAAAGATGGTTTCCTTACTTCTGACCCCAAAAGAATTATGAAGGAAGTGGAAGATTTTTATTCTGGTCTTTATAAGAAGGTCAATTTAAAAGGGTCAGATGATGATGATGTCTTTAATTCATTTGTACAGTCTCGAGAATTCCCCAAGTTATCTGGGGAAGATGTTATTGGGTGCGAGGGGAGATTGACGCCTACAGAATGTCTTCACAGTCTACGATCTTTTCAAAACAATAAATCCCCCGGCAATGATGGCCTTACAGTCGAGTTTTATACTGCGTTTTGGGAAAGTCTCGGTGAACTCCTTGTGGATTGTCTCAATTACTCATTTGATCATGGTGAATTATCCAACTCACAAAAACAAGCAATAATAACTTTAATAGAAAAGAAAGATAAAGATAAACGGAAAATTCCGAATTGGAGACCGATTTCTCTGATCAATGTAGATGTCAAGATCGGATCTAAGGCTATTGCCATGAGACTGCAGAAGGTCCTACCTAAAATAATTCATCATAATCAGCATGCGTACGTCAAAGGTAGAACAATTAACGATGCAGTAAGGACGATTGATGATATACTTGAATATACAGAAAGATATGGAATCAAGGGCAAGATGTTAGCAGTGGATTTCCAGAAAGCTTTTGATTCTGTGAATAGGAAATTTTTGTATAGTACATTAGATGCTTTTAACTTTGGCCCTACATTCATCCAGTGGATACATACTTTTTATCAAAATATTACAAGCAGTGTTCTGAATAATGGTTTCTCTACTGGACCTTTTGAGATACAAAGAGGTGTGAGACAAGGAGATCCACTTTCCCTGTATTTGTTTATAATTATCCTTGAAGTACTAGCTATTAGTATACGTGAAAATGATGATATTCAAGGAATTGTTGTTGATGGAGTGGAAATCAAAATTGAAGTTTTTGCAGATGATCTAACTGCTTTCCTGCGGAACGATAGATCTCTCAAATACTTTTTAGATGTCATTTTAAAGTTCGGAAATTGCGCAGGTCTTAGCATCAATTTAGCCAAAACAGAAATGTTGATCTTGGGAAATACGTGCGTTACTCCAGCCCAAGATCAAGGTTTTATCAATATTGAGATCAAGGAAGCGGTTAAAATATTAGGAGTCTATTTCTCTTATAACCGCCGTTTGAGGAATAAATTAAACTTTGAAGGAATAATAGACGCTATCAAAACAAAACTACAGCTTTGGAGGTGGAGGAACCTGACAATTATTGGAAGAATTCAGATTGTTAAAACCTTCGTGATCCCAATGCTAATGTATCGTGCTGGTTCAATTTGTATAGATAAGGAAGTTATAATTGAAGCCAATAGAATTATTTTTGATTTTATATGGAAAGGTAAAGACAAAGTTAAACGTATATCCCTAATTAGTGATACAAAAGATGGGGGACTGAAAGCCCCGCACCTGGAATCTATAATCAAAACTCAAAGAATAATGTTTTGTAAGAGATTAGTGGAAAATGAACCTTGTCACTGGAAAACTATTTTATTACACTATCTGAAACCAGTTGGGAATAAGTTCATTCTATGCTGTAATTTTGATGTTAAAAAGCTTCCAATTAATCTTCCAAAGTTCTACAGAGAATGTGTTGAGTGTTTTGCGCAATGCTCCGCATCCACATGTAATAGTGTTCCGGAGCTATCACACGAAGAAATACTCAACACTGTTATCTGGAACAACAAATTCATTTGCATCAATGGTAAATCTGTGTTCAATCAAAGCTTGGTTAGTAAAGGATTATTCAGAATAGGTGACTTGGTCACAGAAAATAATCAATTTATCTCTCAAGGCAATTTGCGTCAGTTGGACTTTTCCCCAAAAGACGTCTTTGATCTGATGTCCTTAATGGATGCTATCCCTGCACCGTGGCGGAAATCCCTTAAAACAAATGGTTATGTAGACAAAATCTCGTTTGTCCTTCAGGACCACATTCAACTAGTCTTAGATAACCAGAACGTCTTGATAAGTGAGGTGACCTCGAAAAGGGTCTATTGGGAATTAATTTCTGGGCTTGTGGCTCAACCGACAGCTCAATTGAAGTATAATGAAACCTTTGATGATGTCTGTTTGGATTGGAAGGAAATTTATAGTTTGCCCTTCAAAGTTGCTTTGGACACAAAAACACGAGAATTCCAATATAAGATTCTGAATAGGTATCTAGTGACAAACACTTTTCTAAAGAAAATAGGTAAAACAGATTCGGCAGCCTGTTCGTTTTGTGGTGTGATGGAGGAGTCCCTCGAACATCTTCTTGTGACTTGCCACTACACTGCAACGCTGTGGAAAGAACTTTTAGTCTGGTGTAACGGTAGAGATATCAACATTGAAACCCTATCTGCGGTAGATATATTATTTGGTGACTGGCAAAGAAAAGATTGTTTCTTGTTATTTAATCATATTATTCTTATCGCAAAGCAGTACGTATATTATTGCAGGACCAATAATTTAAAACCCCTCTTTAATGTTCTATTACTAAGAATCAAGTCAGTCTATCAATTAGAATGCAAGATTGCTAAATGGAAAAATAAGTGGCAATTTCACTTTTCGAAATGGAGTAAGTGCGGCTTCGAAGATAAATAAGTTATTGAAATGTGCGTGATGATGATGATGATGATGATAATGATAATTACAATTTTAGTATCTTAGTACTTTTGTCATTTGGGTGTGTGTGTGCTTGTATGTAAGTGTGTGTGAGTGAGTGTAGTAGGTAGTGAGTGTAGTGAATTGTATGTAAAACTGATAATCAATAAATATTATTAAAATACAAAAAAAAAAAAAAAAAAAAAAGATAACTACAACAGAGGCACTTTAATTATCAAAGCAGTTTCATTTCTTAGCAAGGAAATCTTTAATTATCATGCACTAATTACCGCCAGCTTAAATAGAGACCAGCACTATCAGTTCATAATGTGTACATGTAACCAGCATCTCGGAAGATAAAAAAAAAAAGTAAAAGAAAGTACTGGTAAGTTTTTGTTTAGAGATATTCTTGCCAAAATGGAAACTAAAAAATTTCTGTGGAATCAATTTGTTATTAATAGTTTTATATAGGTACAAATCTCTGCTAATTGCCAACCCTCCCCAAACTCGCCAAAGGTGGTGCGCTTAGAAAATATTGATAGCTCCAAACAAACAAAATTACAATACCGTTCTAACTCCCTGTAAGTAGACCTTATCTTTACTGCTTATTTGCATTCAGTTCATTTGAATCTTGTGTTTTCATCTCAGTAGGCAAAATAAATAATCTAGAAATATTCCAAACAATAATACAAATAATATAAATAGATTCCATTCCATTTAAAGTAATGAAAAAGTTACAAAATAAGAAACTAAAGGTATTCTGGGTCGATTTTTGTAGCAACACATTGCCAGTTAGCAAGACAGTGTATTTTGCATTATGCATCAAACGTTTTGTCATTAGGAGTTGGAAATGCCATTCATCAAACTTGCAGCCACGGAGATTGTTTCTGGAGTGTCTGGAGAATCAGAACAGAAAGTCAGAGAACTGTTTTCACAAGCTGTGGTAAGAAAGCACTGCATGATACCTCCTTGTTATAGATAGCAGTTTTGGTTCATAGCTTTTGAAGGATCATATATCTGCTTTATACACTCAGCACTATAATGTGCACTGGTATAGTGTCTTTAATGACAAGACACTTTCATTATACAACCCTGTTTTAACTAGAACTTTGACTCTGACCTGAGACATGCTACATGTACTTCAATACCAGAAATTATTTTACGCCCATCAAAATATTCCAATTATAACACCCTCAAAAACCCGCCCAACTCTAAGCCCACAAATAGCCTTTTGAACAGAGGCAAGTCCAGAATTTCAGAAACTTATGACAGTGAGATTATTTTGAGTAACAGAGATACAGACAGACATCCTGCACAACAAGCACAGTTAAAATTAAAGCTACGTACGTTATGGACAGTGCATAATAAAATAGAAATTAAATTAAACTTTGTACAAAGTGTATACATGACAAGTACAGTTCATCTAAGTAAAGTAATTGCAAGGATATACAGACAGTACTGTAAGAATAGTGTCAGAAATAAAGCAAAGAGATATACCGGAAAGTACACAAAGTAACTGCAGGCAGCCAAATTTACTGTGGGATTGTTTATTTCTCCTTTAGGCCCATGCACCATGTGTGTTATTCCTTGATGAAATAGATTCCATCACACCAAAAAGAGAAACAGCTTCCAAAGACATGGAAAGAAGAATAGTCTCGCAGCTTCTCACTTGCATGGATGGTTGGTGGAATAATTACTTAATTTCAATCAATAAATAGAAAAAAAATGTATGTTTAAAATGTATGAGAGGATATAAACTAAGGAAACTACATTACACTAAATGATCAAGGCAAAAATATGCAATTACAGTTTTGAGACAAAATCACTTGAACTTTCACAGCCTCCCTTGAAAGGGCTAAATGTAGAAGGATTTTTTATTTTTTTTTTAATCTAGACAGCATTAATCATTACATTTATTTAATTTTAAAAAATAATTATTATTTTTTTATTTCTTGAAATAAGAGCACAGGCACAAAAAAAGGTAATAAAACTGCACAATTTGGTATAAATGGAACCTTATAATTATGCAAAACTAGTGATGGGATGTTATGCCAACAAAATTCTACTTTTGTTACAGCTCTTCACTGTTTGTATTTTCGCCTTTTAGATCTAAACAGCAATCCAGATGCTCATGTCTTGGTTATAGGGGCAACTAACAGACCTGATTCACTGGACCCCGCTCTACGACGTGCTGGTCGGTTTGACAGGGAAATCTCAATGGGTATACCTGATGAAAAGGCAAGAGAAAGGTTAGGAAACTTGAGTGTTATCATACAATACCTAGCTGGTAAGAACAAGCGATCCAGTCTCAACTAGCGATTTTACTGTAAAATTACTGACACTGATTCAAACAGTGATATTTTCATTGTCCAAAATTTGTTTTAGTTAACTTGAATGTTAAAATCTGCTTGTGAGTGCTTTGGACAAGAATCAAGAAATCATGTTTCATGCCTTGTTGCTACGTTCTAATTTGCCAAGACAACCTATTTTTACTGTGCCTTCTGTACCATGGAACATAACATCTTATTAGCAGCAATTATTCATTTAATAGTATGGCAGCTGAAGTAAACTTCTAGCCTGTTGAACCAGTAAGTTTCAAAAAGCTCAATTAAATGTCACAAATGAATTAATCATAAGAAAAATCAAATACTTAATAAAAATAGTTTTATGTTCATTTTTTTTATATTCTGCTATAGGATTCTGAGAGTTCTGAGTCAGAAGTTGAGACTTGAAGCTGACTTCAGTTTTTCCTTATTGGCTCGGCTCACTCCTGGATTTGTTGGTGCAGATCTCATGTCACTAACAAGAGAGGCAGCCTTGATAGCAGTGAACAGGTACAATACTTTTATTAGCAATACTTCCAGTAGACCATTTGTAGTGAGCATTTTCTCTGAGGGTCCAGCGGGCAGCTTCGTAACTTCTGTATACACAAATGTAGTATAAGACAGTATGGTTGAAAAGGGTTTGGATCTTGTAGATGTTGCACATGCATCTTGCTACAATCCCTTCTTGTCCCAACCCCCTGCCCTTTTTTCCTTTGGTGATTGTGAGAGGAAAGCGGACTGTACACTCCCAGTGGGTGGGGGGGGGGGACTACCATATTAAAAGACGGTGGTGCTTGTCGTAGCTTTGAGGGGTTAAAAACGCGGTTTTGGTATCTCTTGGGTTGTTCAGCGTCAAAAGCTCCACAGTGGGAGCTTTTGTGGTGCCTTTTAGGATATCGAGCCAAAAATATATGGCGGGAGGTAGTGTTTTGTTTTAGTATTGGTACCTCTTAAGGGTGAAAAAAAAAATTTTGAGCCACATGGTCCACAAAGCTGGATCTTGGTGCCTCTAAGGTGGTCTTTTCAAAATTTCCAACAAACACCCTGTCCTTTTTTTATATGAGTCCCTCCCCCCTTGTTTACACTGTATTCATTTTTGTCAGTGCAGGATAGTCTAAATTTTAGCCAATTATTTTCAAAATCCAGATTCCAGGCACTTATTATTTCTTTGAAAAACAAATACTAGGTTTGATTTACCACTTAGTTTTGGTTTACACAAGGACAATGTAATGAGGATTAGCCATAAGTTAAGCTCTGCTGGTCATCACACATCATAACAATGGCAATAGTTGACATAGACATGTTTATAAAGGTAGCTGGTTGCCATGTCCTCAAATAATGGCTTAACTTAGAAGGAAGTAGTACCCTTTGAATTGTTGCTAGTTTAATAAATGATTTAGGAAATAAATGAGTAGCTTTTATTGATGGCCAATTGCCTCTATGAGATGCACCTACAGGGAATCATGGTATTTGTGTTCATCACCTTAGACTGGATAATTGGTTTGAAGAATACAAAGTCTACTATGAATCCTTGTAGGCAGGTTTCACTGAGGGAATTGCCATTACTGAATCTTGATTACTGAGTCTTGATTACTGACAGGATATTTCAAGAACTTGAAAGGAATGCTCAAAGCAAATGTGCTAATGACGAGATTGTGGAGAACGAAACTGGTGAAGAAACAGGATTATGTAAGGATGCAAACAAACCATCAGTTGCCAGGTCATTTAGTGGTAAGTACAACTAGATGAGGCATGGTACCCTAATTAACAATTATCAGACCACAAGGCTGACTTGAACAATGAGTAAATGGCCAAATCTATACCAGTGATGAATTATCCCTGTGAGATTAATTAGTCACCTGAGATGGGTAGTTCTTCTGCCCGAGACAGATAAACCGTGAAGACACACTGACAAATGAATCAGTTGAAGACGAATTTGGCACATAAATCATATTAATACTGGATTTACATCCACATGATTTATCCGTCTGAGACAGATAAATAATCCCAGATGGATAAATGATGTCCTAATATAAATTTGGTGTTGGATAGTTCATCTCTAGTATAAATTCAGCCGATGGTCAAAGAAGTGCTGCTGAGTTGATAAGAGAGTGAATAATTGTTAAGTAGACACTCTACAATCTGCAATCTGATTGGCTGAGCTACCCGTACACTATCAGTCATTACATTGCAGTGGCTGGAGGTCATCCATGTAATGGCAACGTTTTCTTGTTTCTTAAATCCCAAGAACCTAAAGACAGGAAATTGATCATCCTTCAACTTCAAAACCTCAAAATCTTGCAAAGTTTCAAGTCAGTCTGCATGCATTTTTTGCTGAAGCATGAACTTAAGTAGGGAAATAACTGGAACTTGTTATTTGAAAGACTCTTTGCTCTCAATTGCTATGAGGTGTTAGTTGGTGTGGCCTTTGGCATGAAATCAAGACCAAATAATCTATTGTTAAATATTGTGAATTAAAATTCCCCTGTGTAGCCAGTCAGATCACACACTTACCTGATAGTCGGTCAGTGGGTTATGGTGATGACTGTCAAGTCTCATTTATGTGCACATGTTCAGAAAATAATTGACTACAAGTAGTCCTGCTTTCGCTTAGTCTGTCGTGCATGATGTGAAAGAAAACTGCGGCCATTTTTTCCTTGTGATTTATTTACAGTCTTGCTTGATGGACTAAGCAAAAGAGAGACTACTCGTAGTCTAAAAAATAATGATGTCTTGCTCAAGAAATGAATCATCATAAACTGGATTGCTTACATCGTATTTAATACTGCAGTTACTGAATGGCTGAAAGAGCAGTCACCACTAACAGAGGAAGAACTACAAAAGCTGTGTATTAGCATGGATGATTTCAAGGTACTGAATAACTTGTTTTATAAGAAGCCAAATTATTATCCCATGTTTATTGTTTTTATTTATGATGATCTATTGGAGGAGAGACGTATAGATGATGTCATTAACATATTTTTGTTTCTTTATTCTATAAAACGGATAGATTCCATATTGCTGCGCATCTGTTACAATCTATACACTCGATACACTTGATTATTTTCAAATTAAATTTTGCGAACAAAGGGCAACTAGCAAAGGCTAATCTAGGCGGTCATGCCTTAATAGCCGAATTACAAAAATATACCAAAGCAGAAGTTAACTAATAAAGTAGAAGGGAAAAAGACTGTATTACATTTAACAAGAAAAAAAAAACTTTTCATTGACCTAATTTAAAGGTACAGCTACTGTTTATATAAGTTGGAAGAGGACAGATCAGGAGAGGTATTACCAGGACTTTACATTTTGTATAATCTTGGATAAATCTATGTAAGAGTTTTTGAACCTAAAATGTTCAATAAAATTTGGGTTTTGAGTTTTGTTCTGTATTCTGTTCAGTAATAGATCATAGAGGATGTCAAATGTTTGGCGAGCTGAATCTTGAAGTTCCAAATGTTGAATTTCTAAATCTAAAATTATCAATATTTGGCAAGCCAAATCTTGAATTTTCAATATTTGGCAAGTGTTAAATTGAAGACTTTGAGAGATGGCAAGATTTTTATCTTGTTTTAGAGCGGGAGGCTTTCTTACCTTTACAAAAGAAATAAAAACAAGGTTAAAATTCTCATGTTTTTGATCAACCATTTACCCCCTTGTGTTTAAAATTACTAAGAATCCTAGAAAGGGTTTATTCCTTTCTGGATGTCGAATTGTTCCTAACTCAAAGCTAGGAATAATTGAATGACAAAAAAACTATAGTAGTAGTATAGAAGCTTACTAGCAGTAGCGACAGTTATTTCTCCTGCATGCATTGTGTGCCTAAGTTTTTGATTGGAGCTAACCTTTTGCACGTGGTGCATGCCTATGGCCCTAGCTAACATTTGCAACTTTTTGGTCACTAAGACATGATTTATGGAATTATAACGACATTTTCTATTTCTTAAACGTTCTCTTAGGCAGCGTTACTGTTAGTTCAACCATCAGCCAAGAGAGAAGGGTTTGCCACCATCCCCGATGTAACATGGGAAGATGTCGGAGCACTCCGGGATGTCAGGGAGGAGCTTACCATGGCCATACTGGTAAATGTTCTTGTATGAAAATAAAGTGGAACTCTATTTAACGGGTCTCCAGTGGGCCATAATAATACAAAACTTTATTCATAAAAAAATAGACTATTTACAGATTCAAGAATATGAATCTGTATTATTATTATATAATAATAATAATAATAATAATAATAATAATAATAATAATAATCAAAACTATAACAAAATTCTCGAACGCGATTGGCTATCAGCAGCCTGATTTGAGCATTAATTGGACAGTTGCACACGTCATGCTTGTAATTGGAGAGTACGCGTCATTTTGCGCACGCTGTTTCGGTGCACTTTGTCGAGTAAACTGCTTGGTTTTTCAGCATTCATAACAACGTTTTAATATCGTTCAGCGCTCAATCGATGCTTTGTCCCTTTCTCGAATTTTGTCAAAGTTTTGATTAATTGGTAACAGGACATCTTGTCGTCCAATTCAGGCTGTAATCATACTTGTGATTAACAAATCGGACTCCCGCTTCGCGGTCGTCCGATTTTGTTAATCACTCGTATGATTACAGACCAAATTGGACTCCACTCAGTCCTATTACCATTATTAATAATAATAATAATAACACACAACTTTATTAATAATAATAATAATAATAATAATAATAATAATAATAGTAATAATAATAATAATAATAATAATAATAATAATAAAAGATTTCTGCTGAGCCAGTATCCTAATGTTCAAAGGCGCTTTGAATAAATAACTTATGACTTAGAACATGGTAGAATCAATTACAAAAAGTTATTTTAAAAAGAAAAGTTTTTAGTCTATTTTTAAAAAGAGACACAGACAGAGCGTTTCTTATTTCACATGGCAAGGCATTCCATTTATAAACCGAAGTAAAATTGATTAACCGAAGTAAAATTGATTAACCGAAGTAAAATTGAAAACTTTATCTGAGAAAAACATTTATTACAACAGACGTTTCCAAGTGCTTAAACGGCAGACAGGTGAAATGATGAAAGAGGGGCTAAAAATGTTAAAAGATATTGTGATAAATATTTAACAAATAAAGAAGCCTGAGCAGTGTATTATTAACCGAGAGTGAGGTCTTTACGGGAAAATCTCGGACCGAGACCTTGCCGTATTGACCGAGCGATAGCGAGGTCAATACGGCAAGGCCGAGGTTTGAGATTTTCCCGTAAAGACCGAACGTTCGAGGTTAATAAGTTGTTTATTATATGGCTTTTTGCTTGGCTTTTGCAGGACCGTAATCAGCCCGTGGGCATTACGGGAGAATAATGCCCTAGTATTAGCCAATCAGAGCACGCGTTAGGTCGGCTACAAACCCAAGTCATATAATAAACGAAAACCTTAGGGTTCATTTTGGCTCTAGGCATTTCCTTACTAAACTATATACAAATCTCAAAATTACTTAACATCTTATCATAAAAAAAGAAAATATGTATATAGATCTCTTGTAACCTTATTTCACAAGGAAATGCAAATAAATTATTGTATTGTATTGTATTGTATTGTATTGTATTGTATTGTATTGTATTGTATTGTATTGTATTGTATTGTATTGTATTGTATTGTAAACTGTGATAAAACACGATGGGCATTTGAGAACACTCGTTCTTTTTTTGCGTGCTTATGGACCTCCCTCTTGGTCCATAAACTCGCAGAAAAAGAACCTTGACCTCACGCTTGGTCAATAACCTATATTTATTATATGGCTAGCTCCGCGAGCGGGCAAGATGAATCAAATCCTGCGCTGTGATTGGCTACCCGAGCGGGCAAGATGGAGCCATCTTGCCCGCTCGGGACTACCCGCCTTGTCCCGCAAGAAAAATTTCCCCAAAAGCCATATAATAAATCCTTTATTGACCAAGCTTGTTCAGTCAAGATGGCTGGATATTGGCCTCGTTCTTTTTTTGCGTGTTTATGGACCTCGACTCCGTCTCGATCCATAAAACACGCAAAAAAAGAACTCGGCCAATATCCAGCCATCTTGACCTCACACTTGGTCAATAACCCATACATCATACTAACTAGTTTTTAATATCTATTATCACGAGGTCACCCTTACCCCCGCTCCCATGCAGAGGCTCGGTTACATTTCACAGAACTGTTAAGTGGTATATTGTTAAATCATATTTCATTACTTGTATGTCTGTCAGGCTCCTGTGAGATACCCCGAAGAGTTCCAAGCTTTTGGCCTCACTCATCCTCCTGGCATTCTACTGGCTGGACCACCGGGCTGTGGAAAAACTCTTCTGGCCAAGGTATACAAAAAGTAATTTGTTCGTTTGTTTTTTCGTCGGTCCGTTCAGTCGGTTATTCGTTCGTTCTTTCCTTCGCTTCTTCCTGGCGCGCATGTGCGTGTGCTTTCGTTCGTTTTTTCCCTGCTGTACAAATAAAGTAATCGTATATCCATTGAGCTCATATTCACCTACAAATTGCCCACAACGTGTTTATAAGTTATGTTTTTGCTTTATTTTCAGGCGATAGCTAATGAGTCTGGAATCAACTTTATCTCAGTGAAAGGACCAGAACTTCTAAATATGGTGGGATGGGATACTCTGAATATGAAGATAACGAAGCTTTTTTTATGTATAAATAGTCAGTCCTAGCGGTGACGTTATGGGAGGTGCGGTGGCCTCATGGTTAGTGCGCTCGTCTCTGGATCCAGTGGTCCAGGTTCGAGACCTGGCTGGGGACATTGTGCTGTGTTCTTGGGCAAGACAATTTTACTCTCACAGTGCCTCAATACATTGCTCCTTGTCCCCCATCAGTAAATTTGATTGCTTCTTTAAAAATTGTCTCAAAAATTAATCGTTGATGATAAGGATACCCTTGATCCCTGACAATAATAAATAAATTCCTTGTTCCCATGAAATAAAAATGGCCATGTTTTCTTGTTCACTCTGGAAAGCCTTCATGATTTGCCGCTGGTTTCTCGCTTTTGTTTCGACTTGTGGCTACGTTTCTTCCTGTTAACTTGGGCACTGGAAAAGGTTTTTTCCTTTAGTCTATGCTGTTTTATAAACAAGTGATCTTTCACAACGTAGTTAGTCATGTACTCCTGTTGATTCTAATGGCATTTGTAAAGCCCACATAACATTACAGTGTTGTGTCGGGTACCGATAGGTGCCGACAGAAAACAGTCATTTATTCACACTCTGATCTACTGACGGTGTAAAGCCATTGGTGCCTGGAAGAATGACTATATTCTTGTTTGAATCACCCTGTGTTTCGGTCCCCGGTGGAGGGGAGAGGGGTATTCCCATAAATTTCGGATAGGTGTGTGCTGCCAAAGGTCAGATATGTTCAGGATTGAACGCCAATGGGATTCAAATTCCTTATGATAAGCAACACAAAGTGTCCTCATTGGTAAAGAGAAGTCACCAAAACACACACAATTCTGTCAAATATGAAGCAATATGAAAATGTCAAATAACCTTGCCAAATATGAAATACTACTGAATTAAACAATACTTGGGTTCAATCATGGACATAAGTGCCAAAGGTTCTAAACCCAGACGCTATTTAAGAATGAAGCAAATGAAAATTGATACCCTGTTTAAGGCTCAAACTCGACAAATGACTTCCTCTTCAAGGGAAAAACAAACACTAAGAAAAGCGTGGACGGGTCAACTTTTTTTCCGTTTCTGTAGCATTGGAAGTTAACCAAAGGCTCAGTTCTAACAGATCATTTGTTTTTCGTTTAGCTGGGCATTTACGTACTGCAATTTTCGCTGATACAATTCAGGCACCCTATCTAAGGATTACACCAGGAACCTAACAGGGGCAAAAATGATACCCTATTTAAGGATCAAGAACCTCAAACTGACCTTACCCTATCCCGCGACACATACATATGTAGCTGATATGTGGGAGGGGGTCAAGTCCCTACAGAGACAATAGTTGATCTTGGGAGTGAAGAAGACCTTCAGTGACGCTTCTGTTTGGTTTTATACTTCAGTATGTAGGTGAGAGCGAGCGAGCCATCAGACAAGTGTTCCAAAGAGCCAGGAATTCCTACCCATGTGTGATCTTTTTCGATGAACTGGATGCACTATGTCCGAGGAGATCTGACAGCGTCGAGGTAACCTGGCACTAGTTGTTCAAGAAACATCAAACACAAAAGGCCGTGTCTTACCACATTTCCAAACATCGAGAAGTAGAGAGTTGAAAATACGGTGCACTGGAGACTGTTCTTCGAGGTGTTTGGTAATGTGGTCAAACACGGTCTTGAGTGTTTGATATATCTTCTCAATTGAAACTAAAACTAGGAGAAAATGGAGAATGAAACTTGTAAGATCAGGTATCTGAACACGGTGACGGTCATGAGTTCCTTTGTTTAAACTTGACTGATTATTTATGAGTTTGAGAAAGGACAGATAGCACAATCCAGCTTTTAAATCACTCTCCAGACCTATCCAGCTGATGTTGTAGTTCGGTTTGCCAACACTTATCAACTCGATATTGGTTTATCCTGTGGGTATTTTAAACAACTATATCCTGGCGCTTCTTTCTCAAAATCAATCTTTTTCGTCCAGTTTCTTCAAGTGGCATTTGTAAAGCTCACATGACATTTCAATGTTGTGTTGGGTACCGATAGGTGCCGACAGAAACCGGTCATTTCTTCAAATTCATATGTGCTGACGATTAAAACTGTCGGTGCCGTGAAGAATGACTACAGTCATTTATGCTTGAATAATCACTGTTCCTTGCTGTAACCTCGGAGGAGAGTTTCTACTTGTCGCTCTCTGACTCGTCCCCAGTCGTCTTCATGCTAAAAACGGCACGGCGCAAGGTGAGCAATGGGTAATGGGAAGACTTTCTCCCTACCCATCTCACCCTGCGCTCCCGCATCGCCCGATTCCGTACGTTGTACGAAGTCGTAAGAAGACGACTGGGGACGAGTCAGCTTGGGTGTGACCGAACTGCTTCATGTTGCATTTTTCTGTTGCATTGGAAACGTGATGGTGCTAGAGGGGTATGGCCGAGGAGGGGGGGGGGGGGGGAGAGGTGTGACAAGGGAGAGTTCACCCTGGTACAAATTTAAAGTAAAATCAAATTGTTTTTCACATGATTAAATCCTAGTACGAAAACTGTATCCTAATTTTACGGATAATTGCCATGAAAAGTGACGGTTTACTGCTATGCAACAGATCACGTTTAAGAAATGAATGATTTTTGTTACGTTTCACGCCCTCGGAATGTCAATCACAGCTTTACGAGATAAAGCCTTCACCACGCTGGATCAGCATGAGTCTAATAGTGTTATGGTTTCGCTTTCAAGTCAGGTGTAAGCGTGCGAGTCGTGAATCAGCTGCTAACTGAGATGGACGGACTAGAGGCGAGAAAACAAGTGTTCATAATGGGAGCCACTAACAGACCAGGTGAGATTTAGGACTTACGACACGAAAAGGCTTCGTCCACGGAAGGGAAATCTTTGATGTAACTCAATCAAAGTCATCTCTGGGAGACTGGGGACGAGCGTTTTCTCCTTTGTGTCCCAGTTCTCTGTCGGCTATTTCTCCTGATTCGCGTTCGAGTCGCCTACGTTGAACTTGGATACGTTTTCTGTCGCTTAACCTGGTTATAGAGCTCGTATATCATGGCCGCCTAATATGGTTGGAGGGAGGCCCACTCCTGTAGAGGCCAACTTCACCGAGCGTGTCTATAGGCCTAATAACATAATCTCAGGTTGCCCAAGTCAAATGTTGGTTTTGTACCCAAACAAGGCTTTCGATCCTGTGTGTGCCCCACAATGGCGATTTATTAACCCCTAGAACTGTTGTTTCGCAGACCAACCAAAATCTCCTTAAGAACTATCGTGAAAAGAAATGTATAGTAAGCAAGTAGGGAGAATTTAGAGTTGTTCACTTGTACTCTGTTT
>OZ026600.1:26540737-26545737 GCA_964020085.1 Micromussa lordhowensis | reverse complement strand
AAACAGGCCCTAATTTTAAAATTCAAACAATAAAGATACCAGGAAACGAAACAGAATGCCGTTATGGACTGGTTTTTGAGCTAAAACCCGCACTGTTTAAGCTGTTCGATTTAGGTCTTGAAATATGACTTCGGGTCCGTAAAGTTGCGGAGACCTTCGAGAAATTGGCCCAGTTTAGTGGAATTTTCGACGTTACTTTATTTTAACAATTTTTTGGTCGGTTCCTTGGATCATAAAGTTTAACGTCACTGTCAGTGACTGACATTCACTCTGTATTTTACTGTTAATTTTTAGGACGGCAAGAAACCCCTCCTGCTGCCTGATGTTAGTATCACAGATCTTGCGCGAGATGAAAGATGCGAAGGTTTATCGTAAGTGTTTATTAGTCAGTCAGCTGTACAGTGTTCACACCAGTAGGGAGTTTTAGCAAACCGCGACGGCAACGAGCACGTCACCAAACAAAAGGTTTAATGAACAAAACAATGGCCCTGCACGTGCGTTTTGAATCTTTGCACATTTCTTTGCCGTCCACTGCAAAACAACAACGTGAAATGACAAAGTAGTTTGTATTTTGGAGAACGTGTACCGCAATGGCTAATTTTTCATGTCTTCTTTTCAAATTGAACGCTGTCATATATTTAGCCTGAGCAGGTTTTTTGAACGATGGGCGAACTGAACAGATCTACACACTTGCGTCATTTGAGAGTAAAATATAAATTTCCATTTGGAATTGAACGCTGTCGTTTTGTATTTAGCCTGGGCACGTTTTAAGAGCCATTGACGTACTGAACAGATCTAGACAGTTGCGGATTTGGCTTGTAAAATATAAATTCATTTTTGAGTAGGCGTCGCCGCCGTCGTTGCTTAAGCTCCCTATTAAACTGTTTTGCACGGCTAAAAAATGTACAAAGATTTATAACGCACGTGCGCAGCCATTGTTCTGCTCATTTAACCTTTTGGTCGGAGACGTCTTCGTTTGCGTCGCCGTCCTTGTAACGGTAACGCAACTTGCAGCTTATCTGTGACATTCCACAACTTTGCAGGGGAGCGGATCTCGCAGCACTGGTTCGTGAAGCTTGCATGGCGGCTTTGAGAGAATGTATAAACACGCACGCCACTTGCCATGTGTCCATTGAGAACCAGGCCCCTCTGGAAAAAAGCCCTCTGGGAGTGGGACAGAGGCATTTTTCCACAGCTTTCCAGAAAGTGAAGCCTTCAGTAAGCAAAAAGGTAGGAATGTGACGTCGGTGCGCAATGTGTGTATCATACAGTGGACATCACAGTACACTGTATTCTACACTTCCACACTTTGTAGTCTCCTCCGCCGTTATTAAGGTCGTCACGCAACGCTTCTCTCCCACTAGAACCGTTGCGTGACGACCCTAATAACGGCTGCGGAGGAGACTACACTTTGAGAAGTGTGGAACTAAGTAGACAAAATGACAAAAGAAGAAGTGCAGAACTAAGTGAAAAATGAAACTGTGGTAGGGTAAAGAAGGTCGGGAAAAAAACCTCTAGTTTGTCACTTTTATATATCTGCCCCGTGGAAAAGTGAAGAACTAAGTAAAGAATGACAACTCTGGAATGGCTGGGGAAAAGGTAATTAAATTCCCTGCTTTATCACAGCATTCCACATTTCCACGTATAGAGAAGGAAGTGTGGAATTATATCAAGGTGTAGAAACCAGGGATTTCGTGGCCATTACTGGACATTTATGCAGAAATTCCCAGTTAGTTCATTCATACAAGTTATGGTGATCGTTCTGTCGCTGTTCCACCAGTTAATGATCAGCCTCATCTCGATGTAAAGGGAAAAGTTCCCTGGGGACTGGGGACGCTGTTTTATTACCCCCCTCCCTCTCCCCTTATAACTTGCAAGAGTTCCACCAATATGTCGCAAACTTGTTTCCAGAGCTTTTCCCTCCAAACTTTAAGGAAAAAAAACTCTGGGAACGAGCTCGAACATTGCATGAAAATTTAGTTTCCTTCCTCCCGCATGATTGGAAGAATTCGCGAGTATTCCAGCCAATCAGGTATAAAGTTCGAATCTATTTTCCAATCAGACGCTAAGCCCTAACACTCGTGATTTGGTGATTTGTTTTGGTCGAAGTTCTGATTGGAGACACGGTGGGTGGCTTTGTTATTGCTTTGGTTTTGTTTTTACCAAATGAAATTGGTCACTGCTCTTTCGAGACTCTCTTAAAATGCAAGGGTACTCGATGGCAAGTATCCTTGAGTTTGTCGTTTTCTGTTTTCTCCACTCCTGTCTGCAAGTAAATTTATTTAAGAATTAGATTATACACTCGAAATTTCTATTACGCAAAGAAGTCGAGAGCGAATAATTTAATAGTGTTAGTAAAAATCTACTAGTTGTTCAAAACTTTATCTAAATCTTCTTCACAGACACTTTCAAAACGCAAAGAAACGGCCGCCTTTTTATCGACAACCGCACAATGCTAGGCTATTCATCACTATTGACAACAGAATAGCGAATAACTTAGCCAATAAGAGTACGTCACTCATGAAAGAACGCTAGCAGATTTATACTTACAATAATGAGAGGTAAATTGGACTAAGTTTACAAAATTTCAGTTATTATCTTTCGTTTCGATTAAGCTTTGCAGTAGAATTCGTTGAAAGAAAGTTTGCAAAACCATCAGATATATTTTAGCGCGCTTAACTTCAACTAAAATCTTGAATTACTGGTTGTTATTTACATATTTTGTTCACATCGCACGTTGCAGCAAATTTTGGCTTTTGCGTTTACTGCATTTTAATGCTTTATTACAAAATCTCTTCTGCTTTTTCAGGATCAAGCTTTGTTTGAAAAAATGAGGACTTTGACGCCAAGGTGACATTTGGTTTAGAAGCTGACGTTCAAGGAAGATCAGGGCTGATTTCACATGAATCGAATCAGTTGATTCCAGCCAGACTGGTTCAGAGCCTTGCAAGAATGAGAAACTTGTAGACAAGTATTAAAGACTGTTTTATTAATAACGCTATGTATTTGAACATTATACTTCCTTACATGTAAATGAAATATGTCATTAAGTTATTTAAAAGAAAGCAATTGTGTATGTTACCAATACAAATACTAAAATGCTCATGGATATCAATTGGAATAAACAACAACAGCAAAAAGTTCACGTAGATGCTCTGTGTACTATAGACGATAATGGAAGAAATATAGGTTATTGAAGATGGACGTTAAGTTTTTTTTTGCGTGTTTATGAACCGAGACGGAGTCGAGGTCCATAAACACACACAATAAAAAAGAGAACGAGGCCAATATATCCGCCCATCTTGACCGAACAAGCTTGGTAGATAAAGGCTTCATTACATGGAAAAAGAACACTATTTCTTGCGGATAGTTCCCGAGCGGGCAAGATAGCGCCATCTTGCCTGCTCGGGCAGCCAATCACATTGCAGGATTCAGTTTATCTCGCCCGCTCACGGAGCAAGCCATGTAATAATGACGAGTTAAGACTGGGCACAAAACAAGTGCAGATGGCGACGTTTTTGATTCACGCAAAACAAAAATCATCCCGAAATTGACTTGAACAGAAGTCCAAATTTAGGAAATCGTTTCACGTCAATTCCGTGTTATTCAAACCCCACAAGAATATCAAGTGTCATGTTTGCCATGATCTGAACTGAACATGATCTCGGTTGTCCCGGCTCAGGGGACGAAGTTGGAATCTATTCTTACAACCCGAATAAAGAGCCTGGTTCTCATTCCGGGACAACGCTGCGGCATATGTGAACATTTATCGCCGACACATAATCTGACCCAGGCATTCACCGCCAGCGTGCCTGCGAAGTTGAGCTGAGTTCAACTTCGCAGGCAAGGCGGCGGTTGTCGGCGATGAAAATATTCTATGTCAACATCATCTCAGTGCGGAGATCTGCGGACGCAACGTATGGCGTAACAATTCGATTTTTCCCACAATTCCTTACTTTCAAAGTGGCGCCTGAAGCATTTCGCGCCAATTTGAGTACGTCGGCGATCCATCGCAGATGCGCCGGGGATCCACTGGAACAGATGGTCGAACGTTGTCAGTTGCAACCGGCGACTACGTCGCAGGTAGGTCTGCGGAATATGAGAACCAGGCTTAAGGAAATTTTTGCAACAAACAATTTTATTTATTCTTACAACAAACCTAGAGAAAGCACGTGGCCGGAATGCATGAGCGGTTGTAGTGGAGAGCAAAAGTTTTTCTTAACCGATCTCATTTTCATTTTGTAATACATATTTACCGATTAATTGGTACTTTTTAACAAATTGTTATGGTTTTGCGTAGACTGTTGGCAGCCGGTCGCTTCTCCGGTCCTGACTAGCGATACAAGCATAAGCCATAAGCACAAGCATAAAAGAAGGTTATGCGCTAGTGAGGACGGCCGGACATCATGAAAGCATAAGAATATCAAAACCTCGCGTTCTTCTTATACTTACTACGATTATCAGTTGAGTAAGTCGCGACGAAAGTTTGGTCAACAGGTTTTAACGTGAAAATCGTGTTGTTGTCACGGGCAACTGGTTACTGGCTCCGTTTCCAGTGGCAATTTGTCGGCCGTTGACGTCAATGGCTGACGATATTGTTACCAATGGAAACGAGTTAAGTTGCACGTGACGACAACGTAGTTTTAAGGCCAAAACTTCGTCACCAAACTTCCGTCCTGCCTTGCTCAACTGATAATCGTAGTATGCCGCTGTTGTGTACAGTGAGGACATAAACATAAGTTTCACGGCCGTCCTCGCTAGCGGGTAAGCTTCTTATGCTCATGCTTATGTTTATGCCTGCGTCGCAATGTGAGGACCAGGCTTTTTAGACTTTTTACAGACGAGTCTTTGAGCACGAACTGGACGAAAAGGGGGTTGGGGCGAGACGAGGAGCTCCATATTTCCCATATGTCACTATGACAATGACGAAAACTGAAGTTTTCAGAAGTCCTAGGAAACAGTGGTCAAAACAAGAGAGGCAGAGCGATAACAACAACAAA
>OZ026600.1:26525737-26530737 GCA_964020085.1 Micromussa lordhowensis | reverse complement strand
GCGCCCTCTGATTGGTCAAAAACCCATGTTTTATACTCTGTTATAACATAGATAGGACACTGTGAGCCCTCTGATTGGTCAAAAACCCATGTTTTATACTCTGTTATAACATAGATAGGACCCTGTGCGCGCTCTGATTGGTCAAAAACCCATGTTTTATACTCTGTTATAACATAGATAGGACCCTGTGCGCCCTCTGATTGGTCAAAAACCCATGTTTTATACTCTGTTATAACATAGATAGGACACTGTGAGCCCTCTGATTGGTCAAAAACCCATGTTTTATACTCTGTTATAACATAGATAGGACACTGTGCGCCCTCTGATTGGTCAAAAACCCATGTTTTATACTCTGTTATAACATAGATAGGACCCTGTGCGCCCTCTGATTGGTCAAAAACCCATGTTTTATACTCTGTTATAACATAGATAGGACACTGTGCGCCCTCTGATTGGTCAAAAACCCATGTTTTATACTCTGTTATAACATAGATAGGACCCTGTGAGCCCTCTGATTGGTCAAAAATCTATGTTTTATACTCTGTTATAACATAGATAGGACCCTGTGCGCCCTCTGATTGGTCAAAAACCCATGTTTTATACTCTGTTATAACATAGATAGGACCCTGTGAGCCCTCTGATTGGTCAAAAACCCATGTTTTATACTCTGTTATAACATAGATAGGACACTGTGCGCCCTCTGATTGGTCAAAAACCTATGTTTTATACTCTGTTATAACATAGATAGGACACTGTGCGCCCTCTGATTGGTCAAAAACCCATGTTTTATACTCTGTTATAACATAGATAGGACCCTGTGCGCCCTCTGATTGGTCAAAAACCCATGTTTTATACTCTGTTATAACATAGATAGGACACTGTGCGCCCTCTGATTGGTCAGAAACCCATGTTTTATACTCTGTTATAACATAGATAGGACCCTGTGCGCCCTCTGATTGGTCAAAAACCCATGTTTTATACTCTGTTATAACATAGATAGGACCCTGTGCGCCCTCTGATTGGTCAAAAACCCATGTTTTATACTCTGTTATAACATAGATAGGACACTGTGCGCCCTCTGATTGGTCAAAAACCCATGTTTTATACTCTGTTATAACATAGATAGGACCCTGTGCGCCCTCTGATTGGTCAAAAACCCATGTTTTATACTCTGTTATAACATAGATAGGACCCTGTGCGCCCTCTGATTGGTCAAAAACCCATGTTTTATACTCTGTTATAACATAGATAGGACACTGTGCGCCCTCTGATTGGTCAAAAACCCATGTTTTATACTCTGTTATAACATAGATAGGACCCTGTGAGCCCTCTGATTGGTCAAAAATCTATGTTTTATACTCTGTTATAACATAGATAGGACCCTGTGCGCCCTCTGATTGGTCAAAAACCCATGTTTTATACTCTGTTATAACATAGATAGGACCCTGTGAGCCCTCTGATTGGTCAA
Source organism: Micromussa lordhowensis (assembly GCA_964020085.1). Classification (NCBI taxonomy): domain Eukaryota; kingdom Metazoa; phylum Cnidaria; class Anthozoa; order Scleractinia; family Lobophylliidae; genus Micromussa; species Micromussa lordhowensis. The sequence goes on along the minus strand of OZ026600.1, from coordinate 26,529,269 downwards.
AAACCCATGTTTTATACTCTGTTATAACATAGATAGGACACTGTGCGCCCTCTGATTGGTCAAAAACCTATGTTTTATACTCTGTTATAACATAGATAGGACACTGTGCGCCCTCTGATTGGTCAAAAACCCATGTTTTATACTCTGTTATAACATAGATAGGACCCTGTGCGCCCTCTGATTGGTCAAAAACCCATGTTTTATACTCTGTTATAACATAGATAGGACACTGTGCGCCCTCTGATTGGTCAAAAACCCATGTTTTATACTCTGTTATAACATAGATAGGACCCTGTGCGCCCTCTGATTGGTCAAAAACCCATGTTTTATACTCTGTTATAACATAGATAGGACCCTGTGCGCCCTCTGATTGGTCAAAAACCCATGTTTTATACTCTGTTATAACATAGATAGGACCCTGTGCGCCCTCTGATTGGTCAAAAACCCATGTTTTATACTCTGTTATAACATAGATAGGACCCTGTGCGCCCTCTGATTGGTCAAAAACCCATGTTTTATACTCTGTTATAACATAGATAGGACCCTGTGCGCCCTCTGATTGGTCAAAAACCCATGTTTTATACTCTGTTATAACATAGATAGGACACTGTGAGCCCTCTGATTGGTCAAAAACCCATGTTTTATACTCTGTTATAACATAGATAGGACACTGTGCGCCCTCTGATTGGTCAAAAACCCATGTTTTATACTCTGTTATAACATAGATAGTACCCTGTGCGCCCTCTGATTGGTCAAAAACCCATGTTTTATACTCTGTTATAACATAGATAGGACCCTGTGCGCCCTCTGATTGGTCAAAAACCTATGTTTTATACTCTGTTATAACATAGATAGGACACTGTGCGCCCTCTGATTGGTCAAAAACCCATGTTTTATACTCTGTTATAACATAGATAGGACCCTGTGAGCCCTCTGATTGGTCAAAAACCCATGTTTTATACTCTGTTATAACATAGATAGGACACTGTGCGCCCTCTGATTGGTCAAAAACCTATGTTTTATACTCTGTTATAACATAGATAGGACCCTGTGCGCCCTCTGATTGGTCAAAAACCCATGTTTTATACTCTGTTATAACATAGATAGGACACTGTGCGCCCTCTGATTGGTCAAAAACCTATGTTTTATACTCTGTTATAACATAGATAGGACACTGTGAGCCCTCTGATTGGTCAAAAACCCATGTTTTATACTCTGTTATAACATAGATAGGACACTGTGCGCCCTCTGATTGGTCAAAAACCTATGTTTTATACTCTGTTATAACATAGATAGGACACTGTGCGCCCTCTGATTGGTCAAAAACCTATGTTTTATACTCTGTTATAACATAGATAGGACCCTGTGCGCCTCTGATTGGTCAAAAACCCATGTTTTATACTCTGTTATAACATAGATAGGACACTGTGCGCCCTCTGATTGGTCAAAAACCTATGTTTTATACTCTGTTATAACATAGATAGGACACTGTGAGCCCTCTGATTGGTCAAAAACCCATGTTTTATACTCTGTTATAACATAGATAGGACACTGTGCGCCCTCTGATTGGTCAAAAACCTATGTTTTATACTCTGTTATAACATAGATAGGACACTGTGCGCCCTCTGATTGGTCAAAAACCCATGTTTTATACTCTGTTATAACATAGATAGGACACTGTGAGCCCTCTGATTGGTCAAAAACCCATGTTTTATACTCTGTTATAACATAGATAGGACCCTGTGAGCCCTCTGATTGGTCAAAAACCCATGTTTTATACTCTGTTATAACATAGATAGGACACTGTGCGCCCTCTGATTGGTCAAAAACCCATGTTTTATACTCTGTTATAACATAGATAGGACACTGTGCGCCCTCTGATTGGTCAAAAACCTATGTTTTATACTCTGTTATAACATAGATAGGACACTGTGAGCCCTCTGATTGGTCAAAAACCCATGTTTTATACTCTGTTATAACATAGATAGGACACTGTGCGCCCTCTGATTGGTCAAAAACCTATGTTTTATACTCTGTTATATCATAGATAGGACACTGTGCGCCCTCTGATTGGTCAAAAACCTATGTTTTATACTCTGTTATAACATAGATAGGACACTGTGCGCCCTCTGATTGGTCAAAAACCCATGTTTTATACTCTGTTATAACATAGATAGGACACTGTGAGCCCTCTGATTGGTCAAAAACCCATGTTTTATACTCTGTTATAACATAGATAGGACCCTGTGCGCGCTCTGATTGGTCAAAAACCCATGTTTTATACTCTGTTATAACATAGATAGGACCCTGTGCGCCCTCTGATTGGTCAAAAACCCATGTTTTATACTCTGTTATAACATAGATAGGACACTGTGAGCCCTCTGATTGGTCAAAAACCCATGTTTTATACTCTGTTATAACATAGATAGGACACTGTGCGCCCTCTGATTGGTCAAAAACCCATGTTTTATACTCTGTTATAACATAGATAGGACCCTGTGCGCCCTCTGATTGGTCAAAAACCCATGTTTTATACTCTGTTATAACATAGATAGGACACTGTGCGCCCTCTGATTGGTCAAAAACACATGTTTTATACTCTGTTATAACATAGATAGGACCCTGTGAGCCCTCTGATTGGTCAAAAATCTATGTTTTATACTCTGTTATAACATAGATAGGACCCTGTGCGCCCTCTGATTGGTCAAAAACCCATGTTTTATACTCTGTTATAACATAGATAGGACCCTGTGAGCCCTCTGATTGGTCAAAAACCCATGTTTTATACTCTGTTATAACATAGATAGGACACTGTGCGCCCTCTGATTGGTCAAAAACCTATGTTTTATACTCTGTTATAACATAGATAGGACACTGTGCGCCCTCTGATTGGTCAAAAACCCATGTTTTATACTCTGTTATAACATAGATAGGACCCTGTGCGCCCTCTGATTGGTCAAAAACCCATGTTTTATACTCTGTTATAACATAGATAGGACACTGTGCGCCCTCTGATTGGTCAAAAACCCATGTTTTATACTCTGTTATAACATAGATAGGACCCTGTGCGCCCTCTGATTGGTCAAAAACCCATGTTTTATACTCTGTTATAACATAGATAGGACCCTGTGCGCCCTCTGATTGGTCAAAAACCCATGTTTTATACTCTGTTATAACATAGATAGGACACTGTGCGCCCTCTGATTGGTCAAAAACCCATGTTTTATACTCTGTTATAACATAGATAGGACCCTGTGCGCCCTCTGATTGGTCAAAAACCCATGTTTTATATTCTGTTATAACATAGATAGGACACTGTGCGCCCTCTGATTGGTCAAAAACCCATGTTTTATACTCTGTTATAACATAGATAGGACCCTGTGCGCCCTCTGATTGGTCAAAAACCCATGTTTTATACTCTGTTATAACATAGATAGGACCCTGTGCGCCCTCTGATTGGTCAAAAACCCATGTTTTATACTCTGTTATAACATAGATAGGACCCTGTGCGCCCTCTGATTGGTCAAAAACC
>OZ026600.1:26358237-26520737 GCA_964020085.1 Micromussa lordhowensis | reverse complement strand
GTGACAAGGTTCCAGAGATTTTGTTTAGAGGTATTCCTACAGGTCAATAAGTTTTGAGCCTTGGCAAATCGTCAGAAGTTTTCCACTGAAGGGACACTATCAAGGTGATTTTGCTGCCATTTTAAGTGTAAACTGTGCTAAAAGTATGACTGAGTACTGCCACTTGCACACAAAATACTCCCATAACACAGAATAAAAGTTACGAAGTGACTTGGTGACCGGAGAGCTAATTGTAATTTGTTTTTATTGATTTTTCGACAACAATCCAACAGAGTTTACAACAGTTTTCCAACTTTTTGGCATCACAACCTCAGTGCACTTAGCTATCCAGTAACAAAATTTCTTTAAGCCATCAGTACGCACCAATTATGGGGTATCTACATTTAAATTCTCCGCGGTAAAAATCTGGGAATCTGTCCCGTTAGAACTTAAATGTTTTCCATACTTGCTCTTCAAAAAGCAATATAAAAAATTCTTATTGACTACTCAAAACTGACCATAGTTTAACTGCTAGCTGTGTAAAATAATGTTGTATGATATCAGGACATCGTTTCTTTTATTTGAGCTTACATGTATATATGTCTTTCCTTCTCTTATGATTGTAATATCGTCTTTTAACGTAACGTAACATGCGGCAATCGCCAACTTAAATCTACATGACAGTGGCCAACTCGAAAGCCCCTTGGCTACTTTGGTCACTGTGCACAATTAAATAATTATTGTATTGTCTAGTTAATTTCTATTTGTATTTATTCGTCCTATATTGTTGTAAATCGTGTTTTTTTTAATTTTTTTTCTGTAAACAGTGTGCAATAATAAAAAAACTGAACTGAAACTGAACTGAAGCTGAACTGAAACTGAACTGAATAAGAATAGCAACTATTTAACAATTATCCTGCGAAATCACGCAGAATATCGTCTGATACTTAGCCGACGAGGCCGTAGTCCGCCAAGTCGGCTGAAATCAGACGATATTCCGCGAGATTGAGCAGGATAATTGTTTTATTATTCAACAAATTGATAACAAAACAGCCTATATCCTTGTAAATCTCTCTGTCGACGTTTTCTCACTTCACTTTTCCTTCCCACGTACGAAGCTACGTATACCGCCAGATATCTGTTACCTACGGATGACAGATATTGAGAGCATCATGACCATATTTGGATAGTGTTACAATTTGTTGAATTATAATGTTATATACATTGTTCTTCAAAGCACACTGACACATGTATATGAAGTGGTGGGGTATTCTGCAATTGCTCTCAGTTGCCAGGTGTGGTTGCCAAAAAGTGTCAATAAAATTTTTCCTTCTCAACAAAACACAAAAATGCAAAGTTTTCCAAGACTTAACACCATTTTCTTCAATGCATGCCATTCCAGAGCCATGCATGAAGCAAGCAGCCATGTTGCTCAAAAGGAAAGCACTTGTTTCTGCCATGCACCCATGGTATGGCTGGCAGTTGAAACCACTGAAAACTTGGTGGCGCTAAATGTCGATCACAGTACGTGGATTATAACTGTTTTGGGGGTCATTAACAGCAATGTTACCTTCATTCTTGATCTAAATTATTTTCTATGGAAGTTAAAAACTTCAAAGAGACAAGGGGTAAGTTTCTTGCTTAACAGTTTTTCAATTTAAAACGAAACCAATTGCTTGAGCTCCTGTTCAAGATGCCAAGAGTTAGTTGCCTAATAGCAACTAGCCTCAAAATTCTGACCGCCAACATTCACTTTTCAGTCACATTGGCGACCAGCTGGTTTCACTTTTGGACCCTGCTGAGGAAGTTACAAATGTGCCTGTATTACTTTATGCTGCAGTGCAGATTAAAAAGAATAACAAATTGTCCTGCTCTCAGCCCAATCTGCTCAGTCATGTAATAAATATAGTAACTGATTGCTTTTATCAAGGACGGTGCCTACTATTGTTAGTGCACACACGCTATGCGCATCACGCAAGGCATGATTTAGACTCCACGTGCGTGCTAGGGTTGACATTGACGTAATCAACTACGCTACCAAGTACACGACTAAAATGAAAGCAAAATTTTCCTACTGTAACCAAATCAAGTTTAATGAACCTGTTCTAAAACCAGGAATGCCAGGAAAGCAGCCTATCATTAAGCACTAACTCAGGGGTTTCATTAACTTTTGAAGTAGGAGGGTTCTTGTGTTAGAGTAAGCGGGCACCCCCACCGACACGAGGGCCAAAGGCCCGAGCCGCTAGGGGGGTCCGGGGGCATGCTCCCCCGGAAAATTTTTAAAATCTGAGGTGGAAATTTATCATTCTACATCCTCATTTTGCAAACACAAATTGTGAATAATTTAAGGAGGTTTTACCCACTAGCACAAAGTGACTATATGAAAAACAATATTGCAACTGTTCACAGCCTCAGAGAATTAACTAAATTGACAAACATTGTTCCTTATTTAAAACACAACTGTAACTGTTCACAATTTACGAAATTTACAAGCATTGTGACTTCATTAAAATGGTACTGTAACTCTTCACAGCCTCAGAGAATTTACTAAGCTGACAAGCATTGTGACTTCATTAAAACACTACTGCAACTGTTCGCAGACTCAGGGAATTCACTAAATCCATAACATGAATAATTATATTAAATCTAACTCATTGGCTTATATTGTTTACTTTGTTTACAAATAAACAGTGTCAGAAACTAAAATTCATCGAAATCAGAGCCATAATCTGAATCATCACCATCATCTGCAGGTAGCTCCAGTTCTTTGGAAGTTGCATCAACTTCCTCTGAAATTGAAAGGTGACTTGGCATGACACTGTCATCCTCCGTCTGTACACCAGCATCCTGCACAGTTACAAAGTTCTCACTTATATCACCTGAGTTGGCAACCACTGGTGTGCTGACAAACTTTGGAGGACACTGTCGCCGTGGTTTTGCAGCTAACCAAGCTCTAACAGAAACATCAATTACTTCTTCAAATTCCTTACTTCCCACTTTTGGACCATTAATGAGAATGTGTAGTAGGGCGTTGAGCATGTCATTCTTCATCCTACTTCAAAGTCTTGTCTTCATCAGTCTTAAAGAACTGGCACCCCTTTCAGGCCATCCATTTGAGACTGGAAGAGAAATCACTGCCTCTGCCACCTTTGCAACCAGTGGAAGATTAAATGGAACCAGGTCCTTCATGAACATTAGCTTCTGGAGGCACCAGTCAGTTGAAGTGACTGTAGGCTTGCTCCCACCAGGGGGCTTTCTAACTTCCTCAGGCAGCTCATTCTTCCATTTTGCCAAGTCGTACTTGAATACCTGCCACTCATCCATCAGCTGCCTTTTGTTGCTGTCTTCATCAAAGAACTGCTCAGCCAAGAGTTTCACTGATGCACTGCCATAATCCCTAAATCCCGGCTGGCCCCTTTCTGGAACTAGTGCAGGGTCGAATATGCTAAAAGCAGACAGGAGAGGAAGCGTGGGAAATCTGCTGTTTAAGCTTTTTTTCAGTGAATTGACATATTTCACCAGGAAATTGGTGAGAAACAGCTTATTTCCATCAGAAGCAATGAATGAATGAATGAATGAATGACTTTATTTAACCTCGGTTAAAGATGAGGCTTATTAGGCCTCTAGCAATTACAAATGCTAATATACCGAGAAAATAAATAAATAGAACTATCTACAGGAAAAAAAAAAAAAAACTTAGGGTATATAAACTATGGAGAAAAAAAAAAAAAATTACAAGTTCCTGAGCTTTCTTAGCTCTTTCCTGAAACGGGCAAAATCGGCCACTGATCTTAAATTATCAGGTAAGGCATTCCACGCCTTAGCAGCAATGTACGATGTTGATTTGAGTCCATAAGTCGTGGTCTTAGCTACAGGTAAAACAAGTTTATTATTGCCCCTGAGATTTTTCTTATTTTCTCTTATATTAAATAAAGATTGAATGTACTGAGGCATACTGTTATTGAGGGCTTTAAAAATTATTAAAAGCATATCTTGTTTCCGTCTACAACTTAATGAGTAACCTATCTTAGAACACAGACTATCATATCCATTACAATGAGATCAGCTTCTTCCAGTCTGCCTCCAGGTGATCGATCTCTAAGAAACTCGGTGACTGGAACTCCCGTCTGGACAATCTTGTCAAGATCGTCAATACACTTCTGAATTGCTGGCTTTATATGGGAGAAGGAAATTTTTCCTTCTTGGAAGGTGCAGCTGAGTCTGTTGAGAGCAGGAAGAACGTGATGCATGACTGTTACCACCCCAATGAATTTCACTTTGTACATTTTTCCAAGAAGACCTGATGCTTGGGCATCTTTCTGGTCAAGTTGCCTTAGTGTAAGCATGAGGGGTATGTAATCCTTATGTACACCCTCTACAGCCTTGCCCAGAGAGAGCCACCTCGTACGAGTAGCTTTAGCAAGTCTACGGACACACTTATCTTTAGCCTCTTTAGAAGGCTCTTGCAGCTTTTTCACAAAAAGTTGGGTCTTTAGATATGCTGCAAGTCGTTTGGGGGAATTTTCAAAAAATTTCCAGACCTGGAAAAGCCATCTCTCAACTTCTTGCATGTATGCGATCTCATCATTAGTGTCACAGCAAGCAAGTGACAATTTATGGCAGATGCAGTGAATGCTGACAAGGTGTTTGTTTAACTCTTTGAGTCTGGTGGCTACCCCACTGGTTTTTCCGGTCATCACTGATGCTCCATCCGTGCAAAGGCCATTGAGCTTTCCAACTGGCAAGTTACACTGATTTAACTCCTTTACAAGAGTGCTTGTTATGGTTTCTGCATTTGCAGAATCAGATTCAACAAGGAGATCATTAGCACTAAGAAACTTAATCTCTGTGCCACCAGAAGTGCTGTTCCAAAACTGCACGAATGTTATTAATTGCTCAGTAACAGCAATGTCTGTTACTTCGTCAATTAGAAGGCCATAAGACCCTGCTTTTTTTATTTCTTCTATAATCATGTTCTTGACCACATTTCCACTTGTCAGGTACATTTCTCTCACTGCAGCAGGAGATTTGTGGTTAAAATGCTGCATTTTGTCTAGGCCAACAGCACGGAACAGATTTAGCAAAGAGAAAAACTTAACATTGGCAAAGTCTGCCTCCTTTGCTAACCAGTACAAGGCTGCAAAAGCATTGTACAATACATCAGTGCAAACTGCTTTCTTTTCTTCATACTGTTGATGAAACATTGACACCCTCTGCTTCATTTCAGCTCCCACAGCAGCTTCATGCATTTTGGTTAAAGAATGTTCTCTGATGGCCTCTTTCCTGTATCTTGTGCTGGGTGTAGTGCTGAATACTGCAGCATTGTTCTGAGTGTTCAAAGTTTTATGTTTGCAGCAAAGAAAACAAAACATGCCTTGGTTTTCTGAGAAAAGAAGCCACCAAATGCCTGTGGTGTTATCATAGGCTAGTTCTCTTTCTTCAACCCAGCTGTGATGAAATCGTCTCTTCTTCAGCTTCTTCTGCCTGGCCTCTTCTTCTTCTGAGAAATCTTCGCAGCTTTTTTGTTTGCACTCATAGTGGTTGTGTAGGTTAGCAAGTCCACATCTCTCTATTTCTGATAACATAATGTCATCTGCTATTGCTTTAGAAACATTTGTCCCACGAGTTTTTTCTACTCGCTGTGACGCATCTGAGACTGCTTCATTAGAAGACTGTGTTTCTGCCTGTCCAGTAGCCTCTTGTACCGAAGGCATGGTTGAATTGTCTGCCAAAGAAGTGTTCAATATAACAATGCATAAGCCTCACCTTACCAAGTTATTGTAAGTGTAATTGATACCATGTATTGCAAGAGTCGTAATGTACACATTGTACGTAATGTAAGTAGTGAAATGTGTTGCAAAAAAAAAAATAAAACAAATTACAAAAAAAAATACGCCTCACCTTGTCGCATGTGCTGAGTTCGCATTTTTTGCAGGTTTCCATTGCAGAATTACGTTTACCTTTTTGTAGTTTTTTTTTGTGTCGTTTGTTTCATAAGTTTTGGAAGAATCATAAAAACTGTATGTGTACACAAGCTAGGTTTCATATCTTCAGTCAAAAACCCACTTAAAAAAAAAACAATATCACGAAAATTAAGCGCTTGAAACAGTGCAAACCTTAACACTTTTCCTTAAAATTTTAACTGACTCCTCTGTCAAAAAAACTGAAAGCAATCTGCAATGTTCCTCGGACAATATCCAGGCGCGCACTCGCACGCAGTGTTTGTTTTTTTGAACTGTTAGTAATTCTGCGGGCTTGAAAGCTCTCAGGGTTCTCACAATAAGCAAAGAAGAGCCAGTCTTTGATTAGTTATATTTTGTATGCATCTTCGGAGACACAGGGGCCTAGTAGTCAGGGCGAAAAGAAGTAAACAAAGCGGCGAAATCGGTGGCGAACAAAAGTTTTCAAGAAGGGCGATTTTGATGATTTGTTTATATTGAAAGGTCGTCGCGGTTCACCGACTCTTTAGACATGCAAATATTTTATTTATATCCGCCAGTGCAAGTTGATTATGTTGAAGAAATGACTTGCGTGAAGCATTAAGAACTCACCTTTTGACTTCTTTGAAACGACAAAAAAATTGTCAAGGACGCCTTGAGCAGATCTTTTATTCGTCGCAGCCATTTTAAAACCATGTGCTTTTCAGTCGTGTGAAATGTCACGTGCAAATGTTATGCAACAGCTGACAAGAGGGGGTCCTGGTAACTACTGTGATATCGTAGGCGATGCATTTTGCGAAGACACGCGATGCGATCAAACTTTGAAATTTATTACTTTGCTTGACAAAACCCTCGTTTATCCGGACACAGAAATATTACTTTACATGAAAAAAGGACTTTAATTCGGAGGATGCAATTCCTGGTTAACTAACTTATGCTAGCAAAGCGGGAGAATTGTGGAAAGATGTTTCGGTTAGTCTGAGTTTTGATAAATCTTCTATTTGTCCACTTAATACCTCATTTTTGTGAAGGCGGGTACTGTACTCAGAGTACATGGGTGCCGGTACCCGGGTCCCGGCTTCTAATAAACCCCCTGTAACTGTTAACAGCTCCCAGCTGAAAAACTAGCTGTATTCTGTCGAAAATTATACTGAAATCCAATTGTAAACACGTATCTGCAGATGGCATAGTGCGCTCACAAAACAAGTGTGTCTTACTTACTAGGGAGGTGACAGGGAAAAATGCAACAGGCACAGATTTTGTTGTATTAAAAACATACCAAAAATGGTTTTATGTTACAGAAAAGGCAAGAACAGGCAAGTTCAGCCATAACATCGCTGGCTCATCAAGGACACTCACTGTAACAGGTTACGGCCCTTAATGAAAGCCCTGCCAAGCAGTTTTAAGATTTGGCTAACCCCATTTTTCTTTGTAGATTCCAATAGCCCTTTCAAAGATCTGACTACTTTTTCCGCATTGTCCTAATGTGATGCAAGTACCTTGTATTTAGTAGATGCCATCATTTAACTGTGATTGCTTGGTCATGATTATTTTTGGAGCATGAGAGAACTTTCAGATTCGGATTCAAAAGGTTAAACAAGGTTTTGTAAGATGTTTTTTTTCATTCTTTCAATTTTCTATAACACATAACGTAGTGCCAAAAATTAGATTTTAAAAAATAACTGACACAGAAAGGTTTTGTTAAAGAAAACATCTTGTGTTATTTGCCTTAAGATATCTGTGAATGTTCTAGATAATCCCTTTACAGTTTTGCAGTAAATTTAAGGCTAGAAAACATTTTTTAAAACTGCATTCAGCAGAACAGATTTTGTGAACATACCATCTCTTTACTGTCCTTCTGACATTTCTTGTTGTACAGGCTAGGAAAATTCAACTGTTTTCCTCTCAGTGGGTTTAATTCAATTTTTTATTTACACTATAAAGGGCGTTTAGACACATTCTATACCAGGACTCATGCCATCTGGTTGTCCGGGACAATTACCTTTTCATTCTCACTTGCCCGATGGGCAAGGGATCATACTACATACAGGCTTAAAATGGAAAATAATGACAGTAAAATATTAAGAAATAATAAGCCATAAAGAAATGAAATTCATATGCGAGCAGTGACCAAAGTTGAGCTTTCTGGTTGGACACTGCCACAAAAAAAGAAAATGGCAGCATAAAAAAAATTAATTCAGCTAAGTTAGTTTTACGTTCACTACATTACAACCTACAACATACAACATTCACACTAATACAGCTACATAACTAAACAGCAAAATAAAACACACCGGTACCAGCATCAAAATCAAGTTTGATTATTCAGAAGGTGACATTTGTATGCTTTCGTAAAGATATTGTTAGGCAAATACTTGATTCTGAGGGGTATAGATTCCCACATTTTCGAACCAGAAAACCTACAGATCATTTCTGTATACTTAATTACAAGTGCAATGATTTTGTATTGAAAAAAGACTATTATATGCCTGTGTGTGGATATGAATTTTATCTTTGAGTGTTCACCTCGATATCTTGCTGCACTCGCTCGTGAGATATCGAGTTGAACATGTGAAGATAAAATTTGTATCCAAAACCGGGCATGTAATGTTCTGTTTATTATACAAACATACTAATGATGACTTTTAATACAATTTTCCAAAGATTTCTTAACACTTTCCAAAGATTTCCAAAGATTCTCCAAAAGTTGTCAGAAGGCCAGACAAACATTTCCGAACATTTTACGAAAATGTTCGAAGATTTCTGAAGATAACTGAAGATATCCAAGGAATATTCGATGACATTTTGATCACACAGCACCACATCTACGTTCAGTTTGTTTTTATGTAACCATGGCAATGGTGATCTTTTCAATATCCTCACACATGAAAGATAAAAATAGTATGTTCACTGCACTCGAGGAAGATATGAGTTTTTATAAAAGGTTAAATCCTGGTATTTCACTAGTGTTATAGAACAAAAAATTGATCTTGGCCACTCTCTTCTTATCTAAGGGTTAACTTCTGGTCATATTTTATATTAATGACACCTGTTTGTTTCTTGTGCCATTTATTGTTCTCTTGTAACAGGTGTTTGGTTTGTACAAAGGGATGCTCTCTCCAATGGCCGGCGTAGGCCTCATAAATGCTATCATTTTTGGAGTCCAAGGTAATCTATCTCGTCTGCTGGAGCCAGGGTTATCCAGTCAGTGCATTGCTGGAGGAATTGCAGGTGCCGTTCAGTCAATTGTGTGTTGTCCAATGGAATTAGCAAAAACTCGTGTGCAAGTTCAAAGCTCTGCTAAGAAAGCATACCAAGGCTCATTTGATTGCTTGCTAAAAATATACCAACAAAATGGTGTTAAAGGCTGTTACAAGGGGATGACCTTGACTCTACTGCGAGAAACCCCTGCCTTTGCTATCTACTTTGGAACATTTGAATTATTATGCCACACACTGAGGTCTGAAGGGGACAACATAGATTGTATTGGACCTCTGGCAATACTGATGGCCGGCGGATTGAGTGGAATTTCCTCGTGGATTGTTACTTACCCAATAGATGTTGTGAAATCAAGATTACAGGCAGATGAAAGTGGAAGGAAGCGTAAATATCATGGCATGTTGGATTGTGTTCGTAAAACTTACAGAAGTGGTGGTTTGAGGGCATTTTCGCATGGTCTAACTGCTACAATTTTTAGAGCTTTCCCAACCAATGCAGCAACCTTCGCAACTGTTACAGTAACTCTTAGACTTGCTAGAAACCGTGAGAAACAACTTGAATTTGCTTAGTAATGAATTATTTCATGACTGTATCAATTTGTTGAATAGTTTATGGGTTGGTTAGTTAAATTGTGGGAGTGTGGGGTAATGAGATCAATACAACCCCATGCAGTGTTTGAGCATCAATGGTTAGGTACACAAACTAGGCAAAAATGTTTATAACTGAGCAAAGAGATCAATTGAAGGGTGGGAAAATGTGGAGGAGGCATGATTACAACACAAAATGGCAAAATAGCTAAATAGCACTACAGGAAGGGTCAATGTTGGAGAGGAGTGTCTGTAAGGGTTAATTCCTATAATAATATTATTATTACTGAGAGCTTAGCCACTCTTGAGTTAGTGATATTTGGGCTCACCTAAGTGCTATTTAGGCTACCTGGAGTACTATTAGGTTACAGTAGTGTCATTTCTTTATTTTGCCATTTTGCATTTTAAACATGCCCATTTGGAGGAATTCAATGCAAGGCTGGCACCCTGGGCCGGGTTGTTCAAAGCCCGATTAAGCTAACCCAGTGTTAGCGAGAATTTTGATTTCAGTTTTGCAACTTTTCGGAGAGGTTTTCTGTTTATATTGTTTAGCCTTCTCTTTTGAATTTGAATAATCTCAAACTAAACAAAGAATAGGAAGCGAAAACATTTTTATACAAGAAAAATTAATACTTCGGTTAACTTTTAATCCTTGGTTAGCGTTAACCAGCTTTCGAACAACCCGGTCCTGGAGTTCAGAGCTGGGTGCTTTAACACTATTTAGAAACTTCTTAAAATAATGAATAGACTTATCAGTCTTTCAGTGCTAACCTAGTTGCCTGAGAACATTGTAAAATATATCAAATTATTTGTAGTCAGGGAGCTGTATTTCTGCATATTTGGTTTGGATTATTCTACTTGTATAGATTACATCAATAGCTAGGGTAGCAACATAAATTTAAGAAACACAGCTGGCCTATTTTGATTTAAGAAACAAGTACACAAAAACAAGTACAAAGAACTGCTTGGTTTGAACAAATCATGCATGTTGAATCACACAAGGTGGGATGTAAAGTTAATATTTTGTTAAGGTACATGTACTGTGACTCGCAATGGCATTTTCCAAAGGGTGAAAATAGATTTCAGGTCTTGCACTAGATGAGGTATTAATATTTTTAGCAAGATGTCCGACTTGCACACAATTTGTTTGGGTGTTAAGTTTTAATAAATGACAATCCACATACAGTGGGGATATAAGTTCCATTTGCCATGAGTTATCCGCTCATATTGTATTGAGTTGTACTAAAGGTTGAATTTAATTATTGCATAGTAATGTACTTTGCAAGTAAATATAATAATATATTTAAGAATTTAATATTGCATACCTGGTTATCTTGCTGATTTAAGTGCCCAGCATGCTATTTTATAGCCTGCGTAGCTTGGTGGTTAGCAATTGTCTCTCCCCCGGGCAGGCTCCTCGCGGCTTCGCCGCTAGTTTTTAGCCCGCTTGAATTGCTTAAACCGCCAAGCTAAGCAGGCTAGCTATTTTACTGGTTACTGCCCAGTAAGTGGTGATTTGAAACAAAAATGTTAACTCGGGCAAGTACATACCAGTAACTGCCCCAGGCAAACTAAATTTTTAGTGAAATTTATCAGCAGTAGATGTTAAGATTTTTTTGTACATAAAAGAATACTCTTGTCATCAAACAAACAAAATTAATGTTATTTTGACTAATGATATGAATGCTTGTAACTGTAACCGGTATATTTAGTCTTGTGTTGTAATTAGTCGTATAATTAAGAGGGATTCTGCTCAAAGTTCAAGCAAAAAGTACACAACATTATTTGCGTAAAATCTACTCATATTTTGGTAACATTTTAAAATGCTATTTGAAACATCTCACTTTTGTATTCATTTCCCTATTAAACTTTATTCTAGTTATAAATACAAGGAACACTTCAAATTCAATTTCCTCTTATGGGGTCAGCTTCAGAGCTTAAGTCTTGATAAGTTCTTCTAACTGTGTTCAAAATGTTATCATACTAGGAGGTTTTATTGGTAACAACATTTTTGCCTTCATAGCTCAAATGTTTAGTGGAAACCATCTTAGATGTGTTTAGTTTGTTTAGCCATAATATATTGAAATATCTTTTGTGGTTATAATTTTGTTATTTTTGGTGTGCAAATGATGTAAGGAGTGTTTTCCTGCGGGAAATGTACTATGGTACAAAACAAAATTAGAAATAAATGGATTTTAGCAGTGTGACTGATTGATCTGACGAATTCTCTTCTAGTGTTGAGTTTTCATTGTGGTATTGTAATTACGTATAACAGATAAAGGTAAAGTATATCGGGCTAAGTTGCTCATGCCACTGGAGCTTATCTTTGTTTCAGTAGCATTGAGCAACTAGGAGTATTTCTCCCACCCCGGATGGGATGCTAGTCCAGTGTAGGGTTACCCCCTAGCACTAAACTACCTGATTTATATACGTGGACGGAGAAAGGCATAAGAGAAGAATAGTGCCCTGCCCAAGAACCTAACGATGCCCCTGGCCAGGGTGCGAACCCAGATTGGTCTATGCACTAACCATTAGTCTCCCCCAGGGGATTTTATGTCGCCACCCATTCTCGTCTCCAGAGGCCATGCTCCTTTTGGTCAGCACCAAGAATCGTGACCTCTGGGAAGATCTAATTTTCGGAGCATGCGCAGAGAATTCGTTTCGACTCGGGGAGCGAGATTGGTGGCCACCTCTCTAAAGCGACTGGCCTCTTGCAGCCGTGCAGTTAGTTGAGGCACAGCGCGAAACTAAGCCAGCATTTTTTGTCTTGATTTTGTGCCGCTCCATACTGTGAACTCTTCTTGAAACGTCTTTTGGCAACCTCTCCACAATGGCTTGTTAAATCTGTCCTAGGGGACCCCTTACAGAGGTTCAGCTGTTAAGCCTCGGGAATGTCTTTTGAGGGTGGAGGATTTCAAATCTGCAACATCGCTCCCAGAGCTTTTCCCTTGGAGATTGGAAGGGGCGATCTCTGAGGGAAAAGCCCCGAGAACGAGGTTGTCATAGCTGTACTATTTTTGTACTGGTAAAAATTTTAAAAAATGATCGCTGGCTGAAACGATTAAAAGAAATAAGAGCTTTTGACTGCCCGAGCTACAGTCTTCTTTCACATTTTACCTGCTGAAGACTAGTCCAGGTAGTCGAAAGCTTGTAATTCTTTAATCGTTTCAGCCAGAGATCGTTTTTAAAATTTTACCATGTTTTATCCGGGCTGCGGCCCTTCAACATTTTCACATATTTTTGTGCTATTTGCAAAAAGTCTTAACGAGTTGCTTATTCTCTAGGATTATGTTGGAAAAAGTGCTAATTCAGTGGACAAAGCGTTCAGTTCAAACTTAAGATCTTTGCTGGAGGCACGCTTCTTGTATACCACCAGGAGCTTCCTTTTGACGGGCACGCTTTTCCCTCGACGGTACGGGGCGTGTTCATCCCTTCCCAGAAAGCCCCTCCAAGAGCCGTGTCCAGACCCACACGGCTTTAGACACTAGGTATCAAGTCCGGTTGTCGAAGTGGTCCTATATTTTACTTCGATGTTTTCTACTTAGGGGCGATAAGTGTAGATAATCAAATGCTGACGAATGAAATTAGGAAATAATTGTACGCGCTTTTTGTCAAAATTCCTATAAGTTCTTCTCATTATTAGAATTTTGACAAAACGAAAGTAAAATTATTTCCCAATTTCATGAGTACTGACCATTTGATTACCTTTCAAAATCAAATAAACGAAATAACGCTTACAATCATGAGTTTTTGCATGAGCCCATAAGCAGGAGCGTGCAACTACCCCATATTCCTGTCACGGCGTTTTCACAGACCGATCTATTTATAGTTTGAATTTACCTTGAATTCAGACCACCGCAGGAACCTC
This sequence comes from Micromussa lordhowensis, assembly GCA_964020085.1. NCBI lineage: Eukaryota > Metazoa > Cnidaria > Anthozoa > Scleractinia > Lobophylliidae > Micromussa > Micromussa lordhowensis. The sequence continues at coordinate 26,507,145 of OZ026600.1, read as the reverse complement.
AGTGACCAATCACTCGAGGCCGCCATTTTTTCCCTTACCGATGCGCGCTCATGTAGACCGGAATTGACCTATCTCGCGGGAAAAGAAGCCTAAAACTAGACCGGTCTGTAAAAATAACGTGACATAGGCTTAGCATGGGAGTTGCAAGCTCCTAGTTTTTGACATGTTTATTGTATCGGGAAATTTTACGCCAAATGCTGCCATGGCAATTTTGTAATTTCACAAGTGAAATTATAAATTAACGTGGAAATTTCGCGCCAAAATTAAGGAGTAATTTGTCACCCGTGATATTACACGGCGAATTTCAGCCCGAGTTAAAGTTTCAATCATGGGGAACGTGCTTTCCTCAATAATGCAAGATGTTGAGTAGTAGTAAAAAACGGTAAACTGATACGAGGAGTAATTGAGACAGAAATTCAATATTTTAGCAAATGGTTGAATAGGTTTGTCTGATTTTTCGGTTCGTCCTGATTTATAGACAAACCTTCTGAAAATGACTTTGTCGCTAGGTTCTTGCCTCCATTAAAGTTTCTAAAATAGTTTCAGCTCGAGCTGAAATTCGCCATGTGATCATTTCCTGTTGTCGCATGTTTGTCGGATTATTTTCCCTTCACATTAAAAACTTTTTAGCAAATTTCCTATTTTCTTGAGAAAACATCTGTTTCCCGCTACCTCTGGAAGTTTCGTCAAATCTGATTGGTTACTTCAACTGGCTGTTCCGAATACTGATTGGCTCGACTGAAATACTTACCACGTGGTCTGTTGGACTTCGAAGTGAGGTTGATATTTTCAGTTGACAGTGACCACCCCCTGCGAAGGTAGCTTCGGGCGCCAACATGGCCGACTTACCCTCTGGTGTGGCCGAAGTCGAAGTTGAGGTGGAAACTATGGTTGAACCTCAACAAGAGGTTCAAATTGAGACACAGCCCATGATAGCCCTTCAGCCTCTGACTGAGCCTGAGAACGAAGAAATCGTGGTGCAAACGACGGAGGAAGTTATCGAGGAGTCAAAACACGCCATAGTTGAAGAAGTGTCCATTTCTACGACGCCTTCAAGCAAACAGAGAAGAAGCAGAGGAAACAGGACTAAAGGTCTGGGAAGATCGGGAAAGGGTCATGTTAACTCTACTACATCGAGTGCGTCAAACGCCTCGAACAGTGAGAGAGGGGGTGGTAATGGAGATACTGAACGCTCAGGTACGCGCAAATGGGAACAAAAGCAAGTACAAATAAAGACTCTTGAAGGCGAATTCGCCGTGACAATGTGGGCGTCGGGTACGTTTTTTTAAAATGGGCGCCCTTACTTTTCAGATTAAGTTGGTTTTAAGAGTTTAGCAGTACTGCAACGCAGGAAAATCTGATGTTTTCATTTGTGTTTCTTGTCTTGTACGTGCTATGGTGACGGTCTAGAAGAGAAAAAAGCTCAACAAGAAGAGTTGAATCAAGCTCCCGACTTCACCGAGTACATGACAGGGAAAAAGATCCCTCCTGGTGGCCTTCCTGGGATTGATTTAAGTGATCCGAAACAGTTAGCAGAGTTTGCAAGGTAAGGTGACTTTTCGACCAGTTTGGCAGCCATATTGAAATCCCATGACAAACAGCAGCCTTTGTTCACAACCAAAATGGCGGACTTCATCATGGCCGCCGCTCTTCGGTGCAAAGTGGTAATTTTGAATTTTTCGATGCCATCGTTTTCACAGGATTTTTATTGAAGTGTAAATTGATATAAGACGCAGTTGGGGATTTTTTGCTTACAATAGTTGTGTTCTTTACTCCATGGAACATTAGAAACAGAATTTTGCACTTTTTCCGATAAACAAAAGGTTGTCTCTTCCGCCACGAAATTAGGCAGCTTTGCTGTAGAGCGTCGGTTGCTTGAACAAATGCTGGTTTCGTTCGCAGGTCGTCTCACTACAATATGTCTATTAACTGTCATACTCGCAATTCTCATGTTTTGATTTTCATATTTTTCACAATCGTGGAAAATCCAAAGTCTTCTTGAACATTTTTGTTTGTTTTTTTTGTGTGTGTGTGAAAAATGCAGCAAGCATGAATGCTACTTGAAACAATTATGACATCAGAGATGAAGCAGTGACCAATGATCACTTATTGGTAGTGGATGTTTTAAGTTGTTGAACAAATGTCTAATGTACAGTGTACAACGATAGTTGTGAATATTTAAATGAAGTAACACTACTTTTGAGTTTTGAGCAGGGTGCATTGCCCTATTTCCTGGTTTACTTCTTGTAGTACTGTAGTAGATCTCAGTGATACGAGGCCTTTACTTTAGAGACAAGGCAGAAGATTCAGTTTAAAGGTGTACAAATATGTTATCATCTTGTCAAAGAAAATGTAAAACAGGGACAACTACTGTAGAAACCCACGGAAGATTCAACATTTTGTGGAAACATGAATTGTCCACTGTCGTTTAAATAGTTCCTTTAAAACTTTCATGACCAAATGCTCACTGTACAGATTATGGTAAATGCCACTTACAGCTTATTAATTAGCGCATTACATTTAACAGGGCATACATTTTAGTGCACATTTCATAACCAAAGTGTAGTTTGTTCATCGCTTCAGAAAATGTCTTTCCCCTTCCTAATGAGACAGGGCATACACTCGAATGGATAAAATGTGCCTCTTTTCTCTCTTATAAAGTATGAAAATAAGTCTTTTCAAATATTTTTGCCATGGTATGATTTGACTTATGTTACCTGACCAGTTTGTTTTGCGTGCACACTTTGGTTATATGCCTGTGAAAAAAATTCCTCCTATTAACTTGCATCAGCTGCAACAAAGAAACCTTTGCCAAGAGTTGAGTTACAGTTATAAAGCTGTTTACCTGTCGTCCTATTTCAAAATTTAGTGGTTGGTATAAGTACTGTCATCTGACACCTTTACAGTGGTACTAGACTAGCCATGGAATGACTGGTCTAATAAAAGAGATTCAGGGGTGTTAGTGCAAAAATTCAGTCTCTTTGAAACTCTTAATAAGGAATTTTTGCCCCCCAATAAGAACAAAGTATCACTTTGCAGATGTACCACAAAATTGTCATTCAAAATTGCACTGAAATTCACCTTTTCCCTCTGCTCAGAACAAAAAAAAAACGTTTGCTTGTCTTGATGATGAGGAAATAGCAGTGATATACAAAAGTTGTTTCACATTTTCACCAAAAAAGCTATGACTTGGCTGCTCAGATTGAAGCCCAGAACTATGATTAAAATGCACCATCAGTGAAGGTCTAAGTGCCATTCTAGCAACTTCTCTATCAGTATCAGACTTGTTATTTAGACACACAAGTAGTTTCCTAAAACGGAAACCAAGGAGAGAATCCTAAATTGACTTGAGCAGATTAACAAAGTTTCAATTTCTTGTAGAATGAGGCCCAAGAAAATGAAGGAGGAAGAGGGAGCCAGAACAATAGCTTGTCCACATAAAGTAAGCTGTTATTTTATAACAAGAGAGGCTGATATAGCTGCATTTTTGTATCAGTTTGTACCTTCGTACATTATGCTGCTGTTTGGTTGCGTAAAATGCTTCTAAAATTAACTTTTTTAGGGAAGTCTCTGTTTATTTTGGTGTCCTTTCATCTCCTTACTAGCATAAATTTATTGAAATTGAATTAGTCAGTTGTATGCCCTCTTTCTGGTTCTAATAGAGACTTTCACAAAAACTGGGCAACAATTATTATGTACTGGTATCCTATTTGAGTTCTTTTCACATTTTTTGAAACACCAGTGCATTGAATTATATTTTCAGTGTATTGAATACTATTTTGTTGATCTTTGCTTTTGCAGGGTTGTACCAAGATGTTTCGAGATAATTCGGCAATGCGAAAACACTTACACACCCATGGACCTCGAGTGCATGTCTGTGCTGAATGTGGCAAGGTAACAATCTCTGAAATTATTATTCCTAATCATTGTTTTGGTTGAGTTTGGTGTGACTTCTCTGGTGTATTCTTCTTGGTAAGCGGTCTTTTTAAGTTTCTCTTGATATGAAGACACATGTAGTTTTGAGAATCCTGGAAAAAAGCTTCACTAAACTGCTGTTTCCAGTGGTGCTTTTCTAATATTGATTCCTTTTTCCCTAATTTCTATTTTTCAGGCTTTTGTGGAGAGTTCAAAACTAAAGAGACATCAACTTGTTCATACCGGCGAAAAACCATTCCAGGCAAGTGCTTTCTTTTGTCTAACTTAACAATGTCTTGTGTAATGTGAGGCAAAATCTGCATATCTACTTGGTAATCCAAACGTCCAGTGTTTGAAGCCAGTTTTATTAGCATGGAGTGATTAATTCTGGCAATTTTCTGAGCCATCCTGACAAAATTTGGGGGGTAACAGGGAATGAACAAAGCTTCCAAGTCGGGAAGAGTAGTGATACTCCTGGGTACTTCACACGACAGAAACTGTACAGATTGCTCATCTGGCTCTTCTGATGAATCAGTTTAAATAAATAATTATATGTTGCGGGTAACCAGGGATGAACACATCTTCTTCATGGAGGAGTAGCAATGCATGATCTCTAGGAATGAGACAAATACAGCATTTTTCCAACATGATTTTTCTTGTAAAATATCATATTGCTTTTTCCCAACAGTGTACATTTGAAGGCTGCGGCAAGAGATTTTCATTGGATTTTAACCTTCGCACCCATGTTCGTATTCACACTGGTGACAGGCCTTATGTTTGTCCTTTCGACTCCTGTAATAAAAGGTTTGCACAGTCAACGAACCTCAAGTCACACATCTTGACACATGCTAAAGGAGGCAAGTAAGATGCTATTCCCAAAGACTTTGACAAATTTGTGTACAGATTTTCAAGGATGGAGCTTTTTTGAGTTCACTTAGGGATCAAGTGGCCTTGGTTCCATAAGACTTTGCTAGAATTTCTAGATGTGGCATTGTACATTTTACACTCATATTCTTTCGAACAGTTCTTCCATACTTGCCGTACACAGTCTAACACAAATGTAACAAATGTGACATCCACTTGACCTCTTTCTGGTTTCCATTGCTGGAGAAAGTTATCTCTAGAGATTGGAAGTTTGGGCGAGAAGAACAGTATCAGTGTGGAAATGGTTCTTAGAAGTCAACATATCAAGTCAACATGATAGATTTTAGCCCGATCAGTCCAAGTTTGCAGGGTTTTAATTGATCTTTACTAGTTCATGGGCCTAGTTGTGTCATTTTTGTATAGATCTGCAGTATTTTGTTTTCCTGTGATGTCATTTTCTTTCCTTGTGCCACTAAATTGTTGGATATGTATTTTAAGATAATGTTACCCATTTAAACCATTAAACAAACTTCAGAACGCACTTATTTTAATCAAAGGGAGAAGCCATGTCTTCTCTTTGTTTTATTCAAAGGAAGTTCTCAGGCAAAAAATCTAAGCTTAAAAGAATATTTTAACCTTATCTGACTAACCTGGCATACCATGTATAGAGTCTAGTGTTTGATGTTTAAAGAGGTTTTGTTGTATGTAAATTTATCTACATGACATTCGAGTTTTGCAATTATAACGACAACATGTAGGTACTTTGACAAATCAGGCAGACAGCTCTGAAACAGGTTAGAGAGAACAGCTTAGAACCAGGGCAATCAACATTTTGTTTTCTTCTCTTCAAAGATCTGAGATTTGAGCAGTAATATTGCACACCGGTGATCGTTGTCCCTCCTTGATTGTTACTTAACTGTGCACTTTTGCACACACAAAAACAATCAGACACTGGAACTCTTAAGTGCTTTTCTTTAGTGTGTATTAATTGATTTGAATGTTTGTGACAAAAGTCTTCATCAGGCTATTGCATTAATGAAACCATGATGGACAGGCTGTTCACCACCCTATTGCACATAGTCCATGAAGGACTTAAACTAAAGTGCAATATTGTACTAAAACATTGCCCTTGGCAAGAACTCGCTTGCTTTCCACAGGCATAATTATTTTTCTAAATTACGTCCTTCATCAGATCACACTTGAACCTTGCATAACAATCTTGCTGCTCATCTGTTACAAAATGGTACATAATTCCACAGTCTAGTATGATAGGTTATATCCTGAATCTTATTTAATAAGTTTTTAGAAGCTAAATTATTTACTGGTAGAACATACAGTGTCGAATTGCTGACAGTTACCAAACTAAATTATGTCAAGATGAATCTAGAGAGACAACTTGGACATCTTGTTTAAACTGGGTCTTGGATAATGAAAGAGCATTATTGTTTCCCTCACAGCCTTATGGTTAAGTAGGATTCAATTATTTTCAGGATACATTTCTCATACAGCTGATGAGAGAGTTTGAAGTTAATTACTTGAGACAGTAATAGTGTCAAATTCTTGTTATTATACACGGTGTACCTCGCTATAATTGTTATTAGCCATGTAAATAAACATTGACATTGATATCAGGACTTTAGAGGGTAAAGTCATTTGGTTACGAGTCCTTCTGAAATTAGGATGCATTCCTTTGGGGTGGTCTGGATCATTGTATATGTCATTCTAGGCATTGTTTGCATAAGTGAAGTCTCAGGTTGATACTGTGGTATGAACTGCAGAAAAAATCTAAAATGTTGAAGTGATGTATCCCTTTTCCCCTGATTTCTTAGATCCAGAAGGTCACTCGATTTTGTTACTAAACAGATTTTTGCTTCACATGTTCAATCCTTGCCTGTTGGAGAGACATGTGAATATAGCTCAACAGTTGGAGATCCTTTGCATTTTGGATTGTTGCTTTAACCACTACCTATTAGGTGACACCATGGATTTTAGTGAGTGGAATGTTTCTGCTCAAATGTCTTTCAAGCAGGGAAAGACTCAAGCATGATAAAGATAGGGGTATCATGTGACCAATTATTTATTTGATAGAGGCTCTAATTTTGCGCCTACTGCTTTACTGATTGTTCTGAAGAGGTTATGGTTCTCAAAAACGTACTTGTGTCACCTTAATTTGGTAAACTCTGATCCCATAAAATAATCCAGTTTCAGGCGAATGTGCATCCATCTTACCTCTAGTCTGTTGAAAAATCTGTAAGTGATAAATTATTCTTAGGTTTGCAGATGTATTTTAACTTGCAATATTCATCTTGGGAAAAATGCAAATTAAAGGAACATACATTTACATATGGCCTGTCTCATGAAATACAGTATTCTAAGTGCTCAAAAATTATGTTACCAAGATCGCCTAGGTTCGATTTCCGCCACTCTTGGGTCCGGCCGAAACAGCGACTTGTAATCGAGCCAAAGATCCCTTTTGCTCACTCGTTCACCTAACTGCAGCATCTGGTATAAACGGTGATAGCAAGTGCCTTCCTCTTTTCCTGTTTTGTACTTCAGTAGAACCTCTGCTTTGTATTCACCTTCTGAATACAACTCTCATGTTGTGACTACAGCCACTTTATTTTGGCCCGGAGAACGCTCAATAGTAATCAAACTTGAGCCAAACTGGAGTTTCCATAACCGTAGTGAACAAACAAGTTCCAAACGTGTCCGAGTATGGATATTTCCGGACCGACACTAGAAGTTTTTGTCTTTTAGTCTGCGGTCACTGTCTTTCATTACAGTAGAATCCTGATATTTCGACGCCGCCTGATTATTTGATGAAACGTTTTACTCCCGCGGCAAAAAAGTTAGAAAAATTTACCCTCGATTTCCATCACCCTAAGTGGTTTATTTATTTATTTATTTATCAAAAAAATAAGGTTTCCACTATATGCTCCTGATTCCACTTAACCCCAAAATCTAAAGCTCATCTATATGACAAGGGAACGTGAGAAAAATTACTGGATACGGATCAAAGTGGAAGGAAATGAGAGAAGGTAAAACCTGCAGTAGAGTGGGATCTCATAATCCCGTATAGATTTTCAGGGAGTACACCCCAGGAGCGGATCTTGAGGCAGGGGGTGCGCCCCCCACATCCCCACCCCCACTGAGATGACATTCGGCTTTTAAAATTTGTTTATGCATCAGTCAATTCCAGCAGCGCCCTCCCCCCGGGCTAACTCCTGGACAGTAGGGCAAATTTCTCGGGGTGGGGACACAAGCTGTCTAAATCCCCAGAGTGGGGACGAAGGAAGAGAACAAATGTCCCGGGATTGTCGCCTTTCAACACCTCTGCAGTGTTTTTATTAATCAGTGAAGAAAACTTTCCTCTGTTTAGCGTTTTAATGCAACGGGATTATACCTCACCAGTCAGTCACGCCATTCCTTAGTGGTGCACCCCTTCCTAGGAAAAAAAGACTTGTATCTGCCCCTGCACCCCCTTCACCTCGCAACAGATAGCATCCAACATCTTGTATGTTGCCATACTCTCCGGGCCCTGCCAAGTTCCTGGCTGCAACTGTACCTTATTCATTGTTCATGAAGATTGCGGCTTAGAAGTAGTCTGTGTCGCAGACAGTCTAAACCGCCGGACAAGACAATGGCCGGCTGCAGCGCAGGCTACTCCAGGAATACACTTCAACTCAACTTACTTGAAATGGCCACTAGTTGATGAATTGTATCACCGCTGACCACTTTACACAGATTGCTCATCTATTTCATCATGGCGGTCGCAATGTCGTCTACAGTTTCCGCTTGTTGCAGATGGTTCAGTTCCAGAATGTGTGGCAATACTTCTTTGATTGCACCACTTGTACAATTTTCTTCTCTCTCGTGTACAGGAAGGACACTTCCAACGATCGCGAGACTTCCAATACGATGTCCGCGCGCATTTTATTACGTGAAACCAAAAGAGAAGAAGGGCCCAAGTTTGAAGAGTTGGATGCTGTTTGGAGCTGGCTGTGCAGGAATCGTCACAGGAGCTGTGGTTTACGTAGGTAAGAGATTGTGTAATCGATTATTGTTGTACTATTATATAATTTAGTTAGCGGGAAGCAGATTTCTTATTGTCCCTTAATCACTTATTACGATTCAATCCTGGGTTCTAGTTCACACATGGCCACGACTGTGTGCCTTAGAACCCCGTCGTCATTTAACTCTGTAAAATCGAGAAGTGATCAATACATGCAATATTGATAGTTATGACGAGATAAGGACTTGTGAAGGGTCAGTAACTAAAATCAACCAATCAGAATGCTTTATGACATGACTAGGGCATGTTTCTACAACTTTTTTAGCGATTAGCTGAAAACAAAGATACATAAACAAACTGAATACTGTATACAGAACAGAAAACCAAAACGAAAAACAATCAGACCTTTTTGGTATGCTTTGGGGACAGGCCAGGTGACTTAAGTTGAGCCATGGCTCTATTTTAAGAGATGCAGTTGAGCCAAAATATCCATGGTGAAGCCTAACCCTAGAAGCCCAGAGGCCTAGAGGAAAGTTTTTCTTATAAATTAGATGTTCAGAACTTTCTAATAGTTTTCCCTACCTGCGAAAACCAGTTGCCCTCCTGCAGAAAATGTTAATGCAAGGCTGTGGTCTAAGAAAACTTATGAGGAGCCCAAAGGTTCCTAACCATGAAATCCTGGGTGCCCAGCATTTAATCTTATATGAAAAAGTAAGGCAAAAGTTAGTTGCCTGTTGTGAAGTATATATGAAATAATTCATATTTGAACTGCGGCTGTAGATGAAAGTAAAGAATGATCATCGCAGTAAATTTTCCAACTTAAGCAGTTGGAAAGAAGAAGCCTGAAAAAAATCAGGGCTTCAACGGGATTCAAACCCGTGACCTCCGCAATACCGATGCGATGCTCTAACAACTGAGCTATGAAGCCACACATTAGGAGCGAGGTCAATTAAATGAGTTCATTGACCTTGCTCCCAATGTAGCTCAGTTGGTAGAGCATTGCACCGGTATTGTGAAGGTCACGGGTTCGAATCCCGTTGAAGCCCTGATTTTTTCAGGCTTCTTCTTTCCAACTGCTTAAGTTGGAAAATTTACTGCGATGATCATTCTTTACTTTTAGTTGCCTGTGTCACCCGGGTGCTTCTAGAGCACAGCCCTGTAATGGGACCCCTGCACACCAGGAAGTATTCCAAAAATGTTCTGTCTGTTCTTTCAATTGTTTAATCATGTAATTAATTTCTTATTAACCAAGGTCACTTGGGACAATATTTACACCTATTTAAACTTGCCTTATACCTTTGGTATGCCCTTGTGATAAGTCAGATTGAGTATTTTCATACGCAAATTTAGCCAGAAGTCTGGTGACTTGATATCGCAGGAAATCAGGACAGTAGACAAGTCTTGTGATTGGTTAATTGTGCATTTAGGTACATGGTAATGAGAAAAAGAGATTTTGAAATATAGTTTGTATACCCACAAAACATGGAAAGGTTCTGAAGAACTCATTATAAAGTGCTCATACCTCAACATTGAATAAGCACTAACAGTGCTGGTTTTCATGCAAGGAGGAAAACCCACTTATAACTTGGGGAGCAGGATTCAAACTTGGGCCACATTGGTTGGATAGGAGACAAGACTTACATGTAGTGCTCTGACCACTAAGCCATCCCTGCTTGATCCCTAAAAATGTTGCTCTTTAGAGTGTTATCCTTATTGCATGGTAAAGGAAAAGGAGGGAATAACCTGTGATGGGCTATAGCATCCAGTGTTTAATGGGGGTAGTAATATTCTCGGTCATCTTTTGATTCTCCTGATGAAATATAGAGCAAATCATTCAAAGAGAAACTTCTTTTGCCTGGGAGTTTGTGGTGATTTGAATCTTACTGTGTTTCCCTGACATCGCAAATCAGACAAAGCTAACATACACCTGGTTGCTTATGCCATTAAGTGTGGTAGGTTAGGTCCTGAAGGCTTGTCATGGCATTTAAATCATTTATGGACATTTGACAATGCCTAAATTTATTCTTTAGGTTGGCCAGAAAGTGGTCCAGATAATGTAAGTATATATATCTTAATAGACGTTTTGGTGTGTAGTATCACTGGGTATTTTTACGAGTTGTGCCGTATTTTGACGAGCCCGTAGGGCGAGTGAAAATACAAACAACGATTAAAAATTCTCAGCAATGCTACACATCAAAACGTCTAATAAGAGGTTTATTATTAAATGATTTCTTTTCCCAAACTTCTAACTTGAGATATTTGTACTCGTTGCGCGTGTTATTTGTACTTTACAAAGCAGAGTTGGATAATAAAGGTCTAATAACATTCTACCATCCAGTAGTAAAACTACCGGTAGTTATTTATTGATACGTCATAAAGTTTTGAAAAGTAATGGCCCCCAAAAGTAGAGATAACTATCAGTTAAACCAACAGTTATGATCCTTCAAAAGTAACCTCCATGAGTAGCAACCATTCATTAGTAGTTATAAGAAATGCACCTAAAGCTGAAATTAACAAGGGTCGTTACTTTAGGAAATTTACAAGTCATGTTCAAGAATGCCAAATTTCTTGCAACAAAATGCAATTATTTTTGAAATGTTTTTAAATCCTGTTAATAACATTGGCCCTAATCCCCAGTAATGAAAAAAGCCCAGTTCTTATATTTTATGACTATAATTTTGTGGTATGTGCGCTCTTACTAAAATACACTTTTCTCCTTGTAGGCAGAAGACTTATACAAGAATGGTAAGTTCATTGTATGCTTGTCTGCAGTTTTTAAATCGTAATTGTAAAATGTTGTCAAAATTTTTGTGAATAGTATTATTCAACTATTGATCATTTTTATCCAGAGCAAGTACCTATGCAGTATATCTACAGAACAAGAGACAAGATCTGGGATTTTTATGAGGTAAGGTTATTAATTGGGGCTTTCAGCTAAAGCCACATTTCCTGTAGAGAAAGGGGTGTGGATCTTCTAAAATTATGTATAGGGTGGAAAACGTGCCATTTAATTATTCTGTGCTTTGGTACTTGCACATATTGATGCATTACAGGGCAGTCGTTCAAACCAAGAATACTTGCACATTTTTTGCTGACTATAGGATGAAGGCTCTTTATAAAATGTGCAAGGTTGGTGTTTTTACAGTATAAAAAGTCTAAATACTCCTATATAGGATAAGGAGCCCTTGATCTATAGTCACTAAAAATATACGAAATACATGTAATGTCAAGTGGTCAAAGTCGGAATGTTGGCATCACTCAGTCCTCTCTGTTTGTATTGTAATAATTCCCATATGCTTCCCAGAACCAAAGTGTGTATTTGTATCACCTTTTGTGACAGATGTTTGCCCAGCCATCAAGTAAAATGTTATTACCAGAACCTCTTCAGGAGCCTTATTATCAGCCGCCTTATACACTGGTGTTGGAATTAAAAGATGTCTTGGTACACCCAGAATATGATGTAAGTACTTCGTAATGTAAAACATGTTCTGTGATTCTACCGTTTGGGAGAACAAGAAATGCTGTGGGAACACTAGCTGAGACGCTAGTTTTTCCACAGCTTTTTGGAGTTATCCCAAACTTTCATATAAAGTGGTTCTATAACTTGATGGAAACATGAAGAAAATGTTTTCTATTTCTTTTAGAGAATATTCTGTGAGAAAAAAAGGGAAAAAGCTTGTTTACCTTGATCATCAAAATGTAAAATTAATTATTTTTGCTCACACCATCATTACACCACCAGCTTGTGCTAGTTCTGTTTTTCTATCAAGTTATAGAAATCCTTCTTTTAGTGTGCGCTTTCTTAAAACCAACTAACTGAGCGAGTGAATGTTCATGTAACACCATTTTTATTCATTGCTGATGGATTTTTTGGGCATCATGTGACTTGAAGACGCGAAGGACAAATTGAATTCCCTACAGTTTGTTGGAGAATCCAAAAGTAACAAGGTAAAAAAAATAAAATAAAAAAGTAACAAGCTGCCATACAAAGCAAACAGCCTTGTGAAAGTGTTAATGTAACAATCGGCTAGGGTATTTTTTCTTACCCTGTGTTGCCAATCTCCCATAAGTCACGGTATTTACTCCCCCAGTAGTGCACACAAAATGGACCCAAGGGTGGTAGATTGCAACATGTTTAAGTGAATGAAATGTTTGACCAGAGGTTAAGTTATGGCAATAAACAAGTAATCCTGTTATGTAAGTACACCACTGTAGTTGCCTGGGGTGAGCAATTCCTCCTGGAGGACGACTTGGTAAGGACTTTCATCCTATCTTTTTGTAGCGTAAAAGTGGCTGGCGTTTTAGAAAGCGGCCAGGAGTAGATGCATTTCTCAACCAGTTAGGTCCACCCCTATTTGAGGTCGTCATCTACACTCATGAAGCTGGATTTGTAAGTGTTTTAAGATCTTGTAATACTAAGTAATAATTTATAAGTTGAAGGGTGATTTTGTTTAAGAATTTTTGTGACTGAGATTTCAGTGCTTAATTTCAATGAAGGCTCGTGCAGTTGAATCTGGTCCTTGGTGAAAAATTTAGAGAAATGTTTTTCCAAAATTAAGTAATGTTTACAGAATGCCCAGAGGATGACTGAAGACCTTTTGGACAAAAAGGACAAACAATGTCTTGGCAAACTTTGTAGAAGTATGCAAATGTCCTGTTCTTGTCCACAAATAATGCTTTCAATTGATGAACTATAAAAAACCCATGAAAGGTGATGAATATTTCCCACTGAGTAGCAGCCATATATTAATTTAGGCCAAGGAAATCTTGTTCTAGTTCAAAACCCTGTATCGGGTGCTGCCCTGGCTTCATTTTAATAAGCTTTAATATTTTTTGTCCAACAGAGTGCCTCACCAGTTGTCGATGGATTGGATCCAAATGGAATGATCATGTACCGACTTTTTAGAGATGCTACACTTTATACTGATGGCACACATGTAAAGGTGGGCATGAGATATTCACAAAACACGGTGGAGCCTCTATTAAGCGACCACCACTTCTTCACTAAAATACTGAAAAAAAAAAACTATTAACTGGCCGTCTCTATTTAGCGGCTCTCTGGGGCGGATCCAGGATTTGACGAAGGGGGGTTCCGTTAAACGCCTGCCGAAGGCGGTAGCCCTTAGGGGGCATGCTCCCCCGGAAAATGTTTAATGTTAGGGCCTCTGAAATGCGATTTCCAGCGTTTTCAGTGGCAATTTGAAGTGGTTTAATTGCTCTAAAGTCACCTCCATTTTTGTGCTAACTACAGTATGTTAAAGGATGGATTTTCTTAACACTGACAACAATTGAGACGGATAACCACGCGTTTGTTATACGTTTTTACGTTCAGTTTAGGGGGTTCGACCGAACCACCCAAACCACCCCTAGATCCACCCCAGGCTGTGGCTACCTTTTGATCATCGCTATAAGGGGTTTTGTATTGGCCCTACCCCTTGAAAGCGGCTGCCCAAAATTTAATACATGTAGTTTGTATTTCTTTCGGAAAAAGCGCTGAAATATAATAAATAGTCAGAAATAGAAACTGATGAATGATAAAAAAAATTCAAACACACGTTTATTACATTTGTCTTGAAGTGATTCTAAATCTGAAAGAATATTCAAGGTACAAGAACCCCTATTAGGCGACCCCCTCCCATTTCTCCAAGGGTGGCCGCTTAATTGGTGTTCATCTGTTAATAATATTTTGCCTTCACTACACAACCGAACACACTCAAAGGTTGAGGCGCGTTGGTCAGCCAGGCCCAAGATATGTTTTAATTGTGACAATAAGCTTACAACAGAGTGGATAATAGAAAACATCAAATAACATCCTACATGGGCCAAAGCCGTACATGTAAACTCCAAAACCTCTTATCAGGAAAAAGAAGGACCGTGTACCCCCTACCAAATGCAGTGGCGCCACCTTTGGGGTTTTAAGGTTGATATATAAACAACAAAATGAACGATGAATCAGATAACGCTATTTACACAATAAAAAAGTAAGCCTTATGGAAAAGTGCTAGTGACAAGGCTGACCGTAGAATGTCAACTTTTCCAACCGTCTCATTTTACAAACGTACTACCCATGAGCCTTCGCGTACTACGCTCACACCCAGTTCTCTGTTCCTTGTGAATGTCGGCAAAATATTTAAAATTTATGTCAATACCGATTATCACAAATTACATTTTGAGCGAGTTAGTGCAGCTTATGTTTCAAGCATTAGCCCTTCATCAGAGCAAAGTGATGAAGTGCTCTCATGAAGCGCTAACGGTCGAAACATCAGCTTCACAATCTCGCTACGACGGTTTACTTACCATTAACGACTTCTAAAGGTGGCCTATTTACTTTCACGTCAGAAAAAAGTATGAAGTTATAATTACGACAGTTGTTATCCATTTACGGATCTCTTAGACCCTTTTAGCTGCAGTATTTTGTGGGAATTAAAATTTTTTAACCCGCTACAGGCAGTATCTGAAACTTCTAATAACTAAGTAACTTTCCAGATCCTAACTAGACACTTCACCATTGAGCTTCCTGTGGTGAGTCTGGTTTCCCTGTGCTGAAATAGAGATATTACGGCCTCCATAAAAAGCAGTTTTTTTCTTTCTTCTTTTAATTTTTTATTGTAATTAGGCAGATAGGTAGATAGTCCAGTAACTTTGCTGACTGATGGCAAGACCGTGTATAAATAAAGTTGTCTATTCTATTCTATTCTATTCTAAAATAACGTCACTCACCAGCCATGCTGGGAGAAATCCCTGAAGTGGGAGGAATAAAGACCAGGCAGACAGAACGCTAGAATACGACTCTTTTGAGAGTCGTTTCCAAAATACCCTGTTCATTGGCTAGAAACGTAAACTTGAGTCCTTGAACGTCCTTTTAAGGAGTATTTCTGCTACCAGAATAGACCCTTTTCATAAATCGTTGCCACTTTAATTCTTTTGTATGCGTTTAAATTAGCCTTACTAACCTCGTTTCAGAGTAAAAGTTCTTTTGAATTCCTACCTTCAAAATGAGGTTAGCAAAGCTAATTTGAATACTTGCAAAAGAATTTATAATTGGCCACCGTTTACGAAAAGGGTCTATTTGTGCCCCTGAGAGAAGAGAATCGCTGTGAAAGTTTTAGTAGAGAGCTTAGCAATGACGACGGCGACGCAGAGGACGACACCTTGTAAAAAATGATTTATATTTTACCTTCAAATGTCGCAACTGTGTAGATCTGTTCAGTTCGCCTATCGGTCTAGAAACTTTCTCAGACTAAATATGCGATGACGGTATCCAATTCCAAAGGAAGATATGAAAAATTAGCCATTGCGGCTCACGTTCTCCAAAATACTTAGAGCTTGGTCACGTTGTTTGATTCAAACCGCACATGCACAACCATTGTTCTACTCATTAAACCTTTTGTTTGGTGACGTTCTCGTTGGCTTCGCCGTCGTGGTTTGCTAAAGCTCCCTGTGTCTTGGGGTAGTGGGGCCTAAGAATGTCACAACATTTGAGGCCAGGGTCCCGTTCATCAAAAGCCCCCGAAACCTCTCTAGCCCGCAAAGCCATTTAAATTAATTTTTACCCAAAAACAGTAGAGGTGTATACGCCTGAAACTTCTTGTTTAAAGGAAACCTCTGTTCATATTCGTCAAGAATATGTTACTAACCCAGCTCGTAGTAAATAGGTTTGAGATTTTGCTATGGCTTTCGGGGTGCGAAACCTTTTGCAGGGCCCTTAAAAAACGGGTCCCGGGGGCTTAACTTGAAGCACTACGCACTAGTAAGAGACTGTGCCTTCCAATTCATTACCTGGTAACTATATCATAATCTGAATGATTAATTTTAACTTCACCTTGGCAGGATTTGTCTTCATTAAACCGCGACCTTTCTAAAGTTATCATGATTGACTGTGATGAAAAAGCTCCTAAGGACAACTTACGAAACGCCATTATTCTTAAAAAGTGGGAAGGCGACCCGACTGACAGAACACTGTTTGATCTCGTACCTTTTCTTCAAAGTAAGTATAGTGTAGTATTCATTCAGTTTCCTCGCTATGAGTAATGGTAGTAGGACTGAGTGGAGTCCAATTCGGTCTGTAACCATACGAGTGATAACAATATCGGACGACCGTGCAGCGAGAGTCCGATTTGTTTATCACGAGTATTACCAGTTAATCATAAAAATTACAATTTCCAAGAAAAGAAGAATAGCCAAGTTATAAAAGAAAGGGAAAATTTGCATTAAATGACTGACAAAGGAGGCTTAAATGGTTTCATGTCTCTCTCAAATTGAGATTGGTTGATTCAAACTACAACTTTGAATGTGATTGGTTGATTTAAACTACAACTTTAAATGTGATTGGCTTATTGAACTGTCCGATAACAAACTGTCCGATAACAACTTGGCAAGTGAATTAGTGGAAAATAGGAGTTTTTTAAACCAATCACAATCGAGGAAATTGTAATTTTTATGATTAACTTTTTTTTATTGAACAACTAAGTTAGTTCAGAGGGCCAATAACTAAGTCGACCAATCCGATTGCTTCACTGTCGGTTTAATAATGACTTTAAGCAAACCACGAGGGCAACTACAACGAGAGCGCCACAAAACAGAAGGGTTAATGAGCAGAACAATGACTGTGCACGTGCGTTATAATTCTTTGTACATTTCTTAGCCGTCCTCTGTGAAACAACAACGTTAATTAAATAACCAAGTTCTGCGTATTTCGGAGAACGTGAACTACGGAGGCTAATTTTTCGTATTTTCTTTTGGAATTGAACGCTGGCATTACGTATTAAGCTTGAGCAAGTTCTGAGACCGATAGGCGTACTGAACAGATCTAGGCATGTGCAAAATTCGACGGTAAAATATAAATTCAATTTTTTCTAGGCGTCGTCCTTTGCGTCGCCGTCGTCATCGCTTAAAGGTCCTTATTCTTTAAGTGCTTGACCGGGCGCTGTCCCGAAAGATCCCGCATGAGCACCCTTGAAGATATTCAGATAGTTTTATGGCTTACGTTCATAAAATATTTTTTCTTTTTCTTCCAACTTTCTTTTCCGTCTGTTTTGTTTAACTTGAGACGTGAGTATCCGCCTAGTCCAGCGGCTATCAATCAAAACTGCGCGTTTGAAGCTTGCAATGTTTTTCCAGTCCGTAATCGTAGCATTCTCAGGTTCAAATCGCCAAACAAAGTAAGACAGTTCAGTCTGAGCGCCCACATTAGACGTTCTTCCGAAAAAAGAGTGTAACGGCATGGCCCTTTTAGTTCAAGAAATACTCCAACCTCAACTCGCGTCAGTTCTTAACTTAGGAACATGTCGCAGACTCCTCGCGGGGAAAGAAAGAAGGAAAGGAGAAAAGAAAGATTCTCCTTTCCTTTCATTTTTCCTTTCGTTTCTTTCACTTTTCTCTCCTACTTTCCTTCCTCACGAAGAACCTGCTCGCAGGCTATTATCTGCGAGTGGGTCGCGCCAAAACTTCCCGTCGAATGAAGTCCGCGAGCGCCAAGTGTCCACTCACTTTTGTCCCCTTATCTTTGCAGCCATTGCCACATCGAACGTAGAAGATATTCGCTCAGTGTTAGACTTTTATCGGCGAGAGGATGATATCATTGAAGCTTTCAAACGGAACCAGGCTCGACTTCGAGAAGCGGAGGAAGCCAGATCACCACAGCAAGCTGCGAGATCCTCATGGACTGGAATGTTTGGAAGAGGCTTCAGCTTTGGTCGATCAAGCAACAAAAGCGTAAGTTGGAAGAATTTTGTTTTGGTTTGTTGTTAAAAAGAACTATGTCACGGCGGAGTTAAGTCTTTTTTATTAAGTTTTGCTAAATGTTCGCCATTAGACTTGATGTTGGCGAAGAAATTAAATGACAAAACCATAGCTTGTCAAGCTTCATTTCAAGCAATTGTGTCTCCTGGTCGTGATGGTTAAAGATGACAAACAAACGCATACCGCAATCCGTTTCTATCTTCTTCAATTTTTGTCCATCCGTACCTTCTTTTGTATTTGTATTTGAATGTCCCTTCGCTATTTTAAGTGTAAGTTAAATATTTCAATCAATCAGGTGGCTATTTTCCTGTGTCTAGACTTGGCCAAAATCCGTGACACAGTTCCTTTAAACTTGAAATTTCATTGACAAACTTGAAATGAATAGCTTGAAACTAGAAGGCCCGACCGGGTAAAAGCCATAACCGGTTATCAGCCTTCCAGGCTCGGCTTTCAACCCTCCATACGATTATAGAAATCCAGCTTGTTATCAGCCTTTCAGTTGGTCAGTTAATCAGCCTTGCACAAGGTTATCAGCCTTCCCTTCGTTTATCAGCGCTCCACAAGGTCATCAGAATTCCGCTGGGTTATCGGCGGCCCCCAATCCTTTCCGGTTATTACTTATTTTCTTAAATGGTTTTAAATCGTCAGCCTCCTCCCAGGGATTAGTTCAGCCCTCTTGTATGTCACTCTTTCCGGGCTCAGTTTACATGCAGCTAAATACAGTAATTGTACCTTTAAAAGGGCTAACGATATTTCCTATGTCAACACTGACTTAATCTAATCGGAGGGCTCAGTACTCGGCTATCACGCAGTGCTGTGCAGGCTAACCAGAGTGCTGTCTAGGCTAACCAACGTGGTATTTCGGCTAACTGTAAAGCATTTTAGCGCGGTGCAATTCCTGTATGTAGCCGCTAGTCTCAGTTTGTAACTGAACACAGTTTAACCCCAGTTCTTTGACCTTTGTTCTGGCGTGCTTTTCAGTAGTCGAGGGAACGGGAATTTTTTGGTAAATAGTGTTTGATGTACCTAAGGAGTGATTCCCAGGCTTTTGTCTTAAGATTTCTCATGATATTTGTCGGCTCATTCGATATTTCCGAATGAGTTCTGAGAAGTCGTTAAATGATACCCGGGGGTGGGGGGGGGGGGGAGGTGATCAGTTGTTGAAAACACGATTGTAGTTAATCCAGGATTAGCGCGAATTCTGGTTATGTTGTAAAACTCTTTAGCGAATTTTTTTTTATATTTTTAACATGGTCCACAAACTAACATTAGCTCCGAAAGTCACTTTTATATTATTAGTGTTAATCGGCTTTCAAACAACTCTCAGAATTTTTCACACTGGCCCCGAAATTATTCTCAACCAATTTTTGGGGAATGGAATGGCGTTTGATTTACTCTGTTCGATCGAAATAATCGTAGAATAGCTAAACTAAGCGATGTGCAGAGAAAATTTGAATTTTGGGATATTCATTAAAGACAATTCTAAGACTCTTAACTGTTTTTCTCAACACACATTTTTAACTACTCAGTTCAGTGGAAGTGTGAATGCTTTAAGGTATAACGTGAAAGTAAAATCCCAACACTTATAAAACGGAAAAGAATTATCAGCAATGTCGAATCTTCATTGATTTCCTGTTGTGGACTTACACAGCAATAGGCTATTTCCGAGTTACCCCAGTGCCTCTGTTTGAAAACGAGTCCTCGTGCAAAACCTTACACATGAAAATGAGTTTGATTTGCATGAAAGTGAACCTGTAGGCGGAACACATTTTCATTTGAATGGTTTCGTACGAGACTCGTTTTGACTCAGAGGAAAAAGCAAGTCGGAAAATAGCCTATTTAAAGATCCCAAGCTGAGTGCATCCTCCAGAATTAATGAGGTAATGGTAGTGGGGTTGGAGGGGCTTTTAGGGGGAGGGGTGGGGTGGCTTCGGTGCTATTAAAGAAATATGTTTTTGTAGGTTAGTTGTATATGCTAGGGTGATTAGAACGTCTTTTCAGTTGACTTTATTCGTGATAGTCTTTTGAACCTTGACACGTCAAGGGTAAAGCATGATTTCCTGATTTGACAAGTAAATAGCCTGTAAAATGAAGTGTTTACAGCATTAAACATCGCTATTTTAGAATTCTGACGTCAAACGCGAGACAAAATTGAAATTTTCATGCTCACGTTTTTTTTTCTGAATGTTCGTTTCTTGTCCTGTTTAACAAACACTAAGAACCCGTTGTCAAGCAACAGCGTAGCTGAAATATTGATGTGGTGGCTGTGGTCACAGTTGTGCGATCAGCGCCCAATATCCAACCAGTCATGTTTAAAAATGCTATCTCGCAATATTTGAAGTCGTTCTTCTAATGAAAGCAACGAAAAACCGATCGAATCTCAAAATAATAGTTTTCCAAGGTAAAAAAGCATCAAGAAGTAATAATGTTAAATAAACAACGACGATCGAGGAAGATTCAGTCGAAAGACGTAGAACAAACTTGAATTTCTTGGGTTTTTTTTTTGGGGGGGGGGTGGAGGGGGGTTCAATATGCACTCGCTTATGACGCGTGGCTTTTTAAAATACTCAACAAAATCGAATTTTAATCGTCCATTACTTGAATCAAATATAGCCTCGCTGAGATAAGTGAAGTGCAAGAACGTTTTAATAATAACTTTAATTTTGTATTGGCGTCGATTAAGCAGAGTGTTAGTCGCCTTGAAGGAGACTGCGAGACTGCAAGAGCGGTGCCCTCCATTGTTGTTTTGTGTGTATGTTCGGTCCGTTGGTTCCGTTGACGGAGCAATGAAAACTACTTCAAGAATACACACACACCCGTCTGAGGTTGCTACAAGGATCACCTCATTTTCTGTGGTGAAATAGTTTCGTCTGGAGAGGTGATATTTCTTCTGAGTTAATTTTGAGCACAATGACGCGGCGATTTTAAGCGAGATTATAGAATAATTGCACCTTGCGTGGGGCGACTGTTTATGCAAGGAAATTTAAATCGGCTTCAAATCGCACAATTAAGGTAGTAAAATCGGCAGAAAGCATCTCTGGAAAGAAGGGGGCTCTTTTTCAAGGGGCTTCCTTCTATGCGGCTTTTTATACTGGAATGTTTAAGAATTATTCTTGCGTGACTAGCAGAAATATAGTGCACACGCTTTGGAATTAGGACCTATTTTATTTGAGAAATTATATATGAGTTTATAGTTTTCGCCCATAAAACAAAGATCTTTTTTTCATTGAATATAAATTGCCGAGACTGTTTGAAAGACAAACTTCTTATTACATGTCTGGGGAAAATTATTCGCTTATTTTTAAATTCTTATCAAGTGCTTACCATTACTACAAGTGTTGTTAAGTGGAGTTTTATTGGAGTTTTATTGATTGTTAATATTCCCAATTGGAAATCATTAAAGCGTAAGAATTTCTTTGTCCTTCCTTTTTTTCAGTTAACACGAAACCAATTCTAATCTCAGAATTTCCCACGCAGCTAAGAATAAAGTATTTAGCGGATATTACAGCTGTAATGTGGGCAATTTTCGCGGTCTTTATGTATCGGATGTGAAACCTTCAGCCGAAACGGAACGATCGTATGTTTAACTCGACGTGGAAGCGAATATTGCAATTGGCTTTCAGATACATGGCTTTGTAGCAGTTATATCGGGAACTGAGAAGGATATCGTGAAGTGAAACAATTAAAATGTTGTATCAGTTTAAAAGGAACGGCTTAACAGGTTAGAGTACCGCGGCCTGACGCAGCAGAATTCACCGGCTTCTTTAGTTTTAAAATGAAAGGGATCTTTGTTCTTTGTTCGATGTTCTCGATGTGTTAGTTAGCCAATCCCACCGCTGTCTCTTGCCCGATCTCCGTTGTTCCTCTAAGAGGGTGGCCGGGGCTCATTTTCTCGGACGAATGAGTTGAAGCCAATTCTACAAACACCCCGCACATTAATCCTACTACCGTAAAGCTCCCTTGACTTCCTTCTCCTCCCCCCTCTTCTCTCTTGAACAAGTCCCCGTTTTGATCTTCTATTTCTCGTAATGTCTTAAATGATGTTCTCCAGAGTGTATAGATAACAGAGTCCCCTACGGCCTTCTCTGTGTAAATTCATTTCTGTAAGAGAGGAATCCACACTATCTAACGATTCTCTTATCCAGCATCACTTGAGGATCACTTCGTTGGGTTCCTTTGATGGTTTAAAAACAAAGCGACTTTTTAAGCAAGCAGATGATAAAACAGAATTAATACTGATAACGACAATACTGACCGAAAGCGTTTGATATTTCTTGCAGGTAAATCCAGAGAGTAAGTGAACGCTCCACGACTGAACAACAGAGTTTATCGTACAAGTAAGCACACAGAACAGAATGAGTATGTCCGCAATGCAGACGAGTGTCTGTTTCTTGCAGGTTATAGCTGAATTTTACCACGAGAACAAATCAATGAACTGTCGTTATCATCTTCAAGGAACAACAGCTACATGTACAACGTTAGGTCAGCGTCGAAATTTGATAAGCCATTTGTTTTGTGTTCCTGTACACAATAGTATCTTCCATTCGCACGAAAACCCAAAGTATTGATTAACAGAGGTTAAAAAGAAAATCGATGGAGGTGGTACAAGACATAGAGAAGCGAGAACTGTGAAGATTTTTAACGACGGATTACGACTGACGAAGTCAAGCTTGTGCAATTTGGATTAAGCTTTATGGTAGTTTCGTTAAATCCCTTTTTTGTTAAAAAAAATGGCTGTATATGCTGTTATGCGACACATATTTTCCAAGTGAATGCGAATGATCAAAAAAACTCTCCAGTCAGTAGAGGTTTCCATGCACTTATTGGGCTGTGATTGGAGGAACACTGTGTTTTATAACTCTGTTTGCACACAGTGCAACTGACATGGCCAAGTGCTAGAAAATCCAAGTAGTAGGAGAGGGCAAGGGCTTGTATCGGTACTTTCGAATTCCCCCAAACTCTCTGGAGTGGTTGTTTCAGGCTATAATAGCAGGAAGCGATCGTTTGTTATTTTTTGTATAAAATAAGGCCAGCGAAAACCCAGTGAATAGTAGCAACCACGCTAAATAGCCCCTTGCAAAACGAATGGACACCCAATCATTAAAGAGCGTTAACATTTTGGCACAATGTTATTAAAAAAGTTAAAATAGAAAGCGTTTTCTTCCTATTTCTCTGAAGTTATGGGAACATGAAGCAAGTTTTTTGAGAACTCTGTAAAGTTTTTGGAATTCTCGCCTAAAGGATGGTATTTCCTTGACGGCATTTCTCGTTCTCTGAAAGATGTAGTCTTGTTTCCGTAACTCATGTAAAACGGTCCACTTTTCTAGTGTCCATGTGAAACAATCGAAGATCGTCGTCGAATAAAGTGGATACATCTGCAGGTACCGGAAAGCTTTGTATTTTAGGTCACTTGGGATTAGTCTTTATTTGGAGTTGTTTTGTTTCCTGTCTTTTATTTCTTTTGTTTTACGTAAGCTTACGTAATCTGTGCTCCGGTACCTGCAGAAAGATCCAATAAAGTGATATCTTTATCATTGTACACGCTCTAGTCGTACTTAAGACACTGCCTAGCAGTTTCAGTTTTGTCGAAGAGCTGTCGTTGTTCGTTTACCAGGGCCACAGTAAAAAAGAATATATGACTGAAGCAATGTCCAAGGTTAAATTCTCCTCTTAGGTATTTAGCAGTGTTTTACCATCCCCCTTCAAAAAACAAACAAACATGGAAAAAAAAAAGGGCCTCATACTGGCTTTTTCCCTGTATATGTTGGTAAATTCGTTAGTCGCGATGCTATTAGGACCAACAAATGGAGAAGTGGAACGTTACTGTCACCAGGAAGATGACGTACTGTCAATAACGTCGGCGAAAGTCTAAAATATCGCGCCAATGGCTAGTCTACTTTAGGAGACGTCGGCTGTATTGTATTACCTGAAGCTCTACAATAAAGACTTGTAATTGCTTGTATTTGACTTTGTTGATGACAGTTATGTAAATTGTTGACGCCTTTCTTCTGTTAAGTTGGAGTCTAGTGGTGTACCATTATCGTCAATTGTGTTCTCCTTTCTTTATCTGAGAGTTCTGGGTTGTTTTTAACACCGAGCCTTTGTTATTTAAAGGGCGAATAACACTTTCTACCGCGGATAAACCGCCATTCAGTGGGTAAGTGTAAACCAGACCAGCTGTGCTGTTCACTGCATTATCAGCTCCACACAACCAAGTGTTTGTATTGGGTTGCTAGCAAGAAGGACAAAGGTTGCTTTCGATTTTAGTATTAGCAAAGGGTTTACCACACACCCTCTCCCCCCCCCCCCCCGCTCTGCCTGGCGTTCTGCAGCGTTGAGAAATCGTCAATATAACGATAGATTTTTTGCCTTAGTTCATCGTCAATCAGGACAAAAATAACGTTCAATGGAGTAGACAAGCCGGGACATTGTTTTTGTATGACAGTCTTTGTCATCCAGTGAAATCACGTTCCACCTTTTTAAGAGAATGTTCAATAGCTTTCTTTAACCTCCTGATAGTTCCTTTCCTTTACAGAGGTTTACATTATTCGATTGCAAATTGTACCCGATACCGTTAGTCGACACAGCCTTTACGCAGCTGTAGGACGGGGGAGGGAGGGGGTGGAGACCACTGACCTTAGTGAACTGGCCTTGTCATTCTTTATGAGCGAACGTCATTTCATTCGGACTGAGCTGGGTTCCAATATTATCTGAGATATGACTGTATAGCGTCCACATGACGAGCCAGCCATTCTCTCACCCTGTCGTTTTATCTTAAGCTACGTATAACGGCCATTTTATGGCGGATTTGGACACACAACAATGTCGCTTAGCGGTGTAAGCTGCTAGGGGAAGATTCAAAATGGACTTAAGAGATCTAAGCTCATTACTTGCAAGATCATCACTTCAATGCAAAGAAAAAGAAAAGATACAATAATCTCGGATATACAAGCTATATCTTGTTTCATTCCCACGCGCGTGCCATATCTTAAGATATATATTTTGCACTCTAAGAGATTTCAGTCACTCGAGTGACGTCACTCGGAGCCTTACAGGCCTCAGAGTCAAGCGTGAATTTTCATTGGAGCTTTGTAACTCCGGCGAGCTATTCTGAGCACCAGAAACAAATCATAAACAAGCAAGAAAGGCGACGAAAAATCGAAAGAAACGAAGATCAAAGAGGTATGCCTTTTGGAGCACATTTTATTTGCCTTTTACTTTCAGCCTAAGAAGATACTTCTTATCTTGGATATATTTTTCGTTTTGGTTTAAGAGTGCTTAGAGAATAGCCTATGCACTGCTATTACTCACTTGTAAACGTCACAGTTCAAATTCGCATTCAATATTTCCGTCTGTTTATGGCTGGAATAAAACGTTTCGATATTAACTTTTAGACAGAAAAAAGCTCTTTATATAACTGCGACTTTACTTAATGAAAGTTTTGGGCTTTGCTTCTTTTTACTTCCGTACGAGTTCATTTTGCGAAATTGGGTCGATGATAATCGCTTCCTTTGGTATTCGACAACCGCAACCGCATTCCTTTTTTTGCCCCGTGTGTTTTCTCCGGTTGATAGGCAACCATCGGGGAAGAAAACATCACGTGGGTGTAACGTTTCCAAGCAGCGCCTGAGGAGGTCACGTTCACTTCTCTACTTAGTCTTAGGCGCCAAAAACAAATAAACCAGTTTGTTTTGACCTTCAATGTTGACCGCGGCAACTCGAAGAAAATGACGAATTTGTTACAGTTGCGTTTTGGTTCGTTACAATGTTGGCTGGTATGGTCTCAGTGACGAATTTTTTTCTGTCTTCGTCAGCGCCTTCGTATAGGGCTAACTATGAAATTTTGATGTAAACACACTTGAAAGATAGGCTTGACCTAAGTCGGTTCAACAATCACTTGGTAAGGGTTGATGAACTCTTGAGAATAAAAGAGGCCCGCGCAAGTCTGAAATTTTTTCTACAGTTTCCGCCGGACTTGGCCTTCAGAACACCGATTTATGCTGACTACATCGGAACGATAAAGGACATTTTATTGTGAATATTGACCAGGGTTGTGCTTCGTATTGCGTGTGCTATGTTTCGTTCTTTAGTCTTAAACTTAACTGTTATTGATGAATCCCAGGAACCGCCCTTGTCTCTTGAAGATCTAGTAAACAACGATAGCAGTCATTTGATGAGTCTACTAACAGCAGACAGTTTGCCACATCGCTGAAGAGTTGTTTGGTGTTTGTATTGTGTTGTGTTAATAACGTAAACATCCAAAGTGTTTCACTTTTTCCAGACAGAAAAACACTCATGTCAACGGGTGTGTTTTAATCTCCTCGTAGCAAGGAAGAACCTTAACCTTTTCTTGTGATTTCTGCTACTTTATTTTTCTTTTCTCATTTATCTCAAATCTCAATTAGGTACTTTCCTTAGCAATGGTCATGGCTGTGAGAGACTGAACTATAAAGCATAGTTACTAACTGTGATTAACGTTAAGCCATTTCAATCAAGCGTGCTTGACTTTCGGTCTATGACGCACGAACTGGTGATTAGTAAGCTCAAAGTAACTTTAGGAATTTTCAAACTAGCATACCGCATGATGAAGTGTTACAGAAACTTTTGCAATGCAACTGTCTTTGAGAACACACGTGGAGCTCTTCCGTACCACACTTCCAGCGCTAGATGTGAATTTTCTAATAAAAAGCCTGATCTCAGGCGCTAGTTCTCTTTCTGTGTTTTTAGCTGACTTGGCTGGTATTCGTTTGAAGTATTTGCTTGTATTGCTAACTCGGTAAAACGAAGTCGTAAGCCGTCAAGGGTTTTTGGATGATCCTCTTGTAAAAATATTTAGTAGTTTAAACGACGTTTATATAAGAAAAACCTGCGCCGTAACGCGAACGTATCCTGCTTTTATTCGTCAAAATGGTTGTGGTACGTGTCATAAATTTCTAGCCACACCTTGAGTAACTTGCTAGGCAACTCTTGCTCACTTGATCTCAGCGACTTTTTGTGATTGCGATAGCTTTTAGACAACTGAATTTGTCAAATTCCATTAAACAATGTATAGTCAATATTACCGCCGAGCTAATATAGGATTGTCAAGACATCGTGTTAGCAAACCGACAAATAACCTGGATCCTTCGGTTGCGACTTCACACCCCTTGTGGGGTGTTAAACGTTCTTGTGTGTGTTTAATAGCGCAATTAGCAGTCACCATTCCAGACGGAAGAGGTCTTTGATTGCTTAATTAATCTTGATGAAATCGATTCTTATTATTAAAATAACCATGACAGTGTTAAACTAGCCCAGTCTCTTATCTTTTTTTCCCTTAATTAGTCACTGATTCCTTGAGGCGCAATTTGCTTCGTCCATTTCTGATAATGCAAGTGATTGCGCTCTCTCATAGAAATCTCGAGCTCATAACTGATCTAATTGCTAAGTAGGGTTAAAGAGGAAATCGATTTTTAACTTTGGATTTCGTGAAATGATGAAACTGATAACTCAGTAAAGGTGAAATTTTGAAGGATAACCTCACAGCAGAAATATGTGGAATGTGAGATAGACACTGCCAGATACTGATTTCGTGCTCGTTCGCATGTTTGACAGGCCGCTAAAGTCGAGATAATTGCTTGAGAATTTTTTTTGTCGCAATGAAGGAAGGGTCAATCTGTCATAAAGGTTGCATTATATGGTGGTCAACTTTGCGGGTAAAGCCTAACTGGTGCTTGTGAAGGTTTTTTAGAGAATCAAATTAGCAAGTAGCGAGTTGCAGTGTTAAGTCGCGGAAATGACTCACATCCGTATTGAAGGAAATCGCACCATAATATAGCAATGAAAAGGCTATTAGAGGTTCTTAAACTCAGAAGCGTGCGCAATCCATTGAAGTATTTACATGTCGCGCGCAATTTGGGCAATGTCAACAATGAATTAAATTTTAACTGTTGCATCGAATTGGCAAAAAATAGCTTGCCTGTAAGCCCATATTGAATCGGGTTGTCGTTACTATGGTAGATATTGCCACAAATTAAGTGGCATTGTGTGAATGGCACCTCCCAGATGGTTCTAATTGTGTGAGTCCTTACGGATATGGCAAGAAAAAATCTCGGCCACTTAGAAGCCACCAGTGTTTTGGATTTAGTTTGGGTCAAGTTCAGTAATCGGCGTAGCGGGTCGCGGAAGAACACAACAAGACCGTTCAAGGACTCGGCTCTCTCTTCTTACAACAGTACTTACTACAAAGGGCTTTGAGGTAAGCAAACAAGATACACAGTAGTTTATTTGCGTTAAAATGCTCCTTTGTACGAAAAAGGGGTTTTGTCCAGTGATGAAAAGTTTATTTATTTAGACCGGTGAAATTTCCTGCTAGTCCTGCCGGTAGGTGGCTCGCCTCTCTGACGTTCCCAACGTTTTGGAGTCTTGGATTATCTTCAGGATTTCATCTGACAATTAGCCTGGCATTAAATAAACTACTTTGAGATACCTTGTTCTGAGCTATGCAGTGAAAGAGCAAAGTCAGTCTCAAGCTTCGACGCATTCGATATAACAACCTGTCTTGTCTGAATTCTGGGCGCTGGAGAATTGTCGGCCATTTAATTTTTTTTAATTCAATTTTTTTTAATTCAGTGTCCGTTTTAGGAAACATTTTGGACATTTGGTCTGCTCTTCCAATGAATGTAATAACTCTGTTGTGGTTTCCTATTTTGTAATTCGGCACGTATAGCTATTTTAGACGTAAATTATAGCCACTAAATGTTTCCGGGATAGCCAGTGGAGGTCGGTGTTACAAGCAAACGTGACCTGAAATTCTAAGGAATCAGTAGATGGTTAAGTATCCGTGCTAAGCTCTTGTAATTCAATAAAAACTTAATTGACATCTTCGTAAAGCAATGGAGGGTTTATTAGTATAATTAAAGTTATAATAATAATTGCTATTATTATAAAGTCTTTCTTGTCAGAAAGCTCAGTTTGACACAAGCAAATCCTTGTACCGTTCGAGAGCTCCTTGATGAACATTGCCGGGGTGCGACTGCTGATCGTTTAAGGATTTTTCTAGGCCATAGGGCGTACAAACTAATATATCCCCTTTGCGTGAGCTTTACTTAACTATGTTAATGCGTGATGTCGGATTATATTAGCAGAGGTAATTTCCGATATCACAATGATGATCCAAATTCTGGCGTGTTCATTTACGCACTGGGGTAAAAAAAATCGCGACACTGTACGGTTTTTATTTCGGTTTTTATCGAAAATTAAAGACCCAAAACACGCTACCAATCTCAAGGTCAATTCTTATTTTTCTCTCGTCAAGCCGAGACAATCGAGATTTACCGAAAGACGGGCATACCAGTATCGACTTTGAGAGGGGATTCAATATAAGATGAAAGGATTTCAATAGAAAATCAATTACTGTTGTTAATCCACTATACACCTCTTAGTTTCGTGGTTTTTGTTTTCACCGTTTGTGGGCGGCTAGGACTGCCTGTTGGAATTTTACGAACGCTTCAAGGACTTGTTTCACTTTTGAGCCCACCCGTATCTACGTCTATCCGTCAGAGAAACTCCTATCCGGCGCTATTCCTTATCCGTGTTAAAAGCTCGTTTGTGATGACATCTCCCGTTTTTTACGCCTTACAACTATCTCATTTGTCATACTGGATACATTTTAATCAGCTGTATCGACGACTGAATTTTTACTCGGTCGGTACATAGTGCAACAGAGCCTCGCTGTGATAGTTGTGAGACTTTCAAAAGACGATGATCAATGACAATTTCTTCAAGTCTCAGCCAAAGTGTTATGAAAACAAATGTGACGTTTCGACTTATATTACTGGCTAGTGGCCATCTGCAGAATAAAACTCGTTTGTAGTTGTGGAGCCCAAGTCGGGCACCCAACGGCTCATAGTATAGTCTCAATGTTACTGACCACTCCTTTTGGAAACACGATTTGAAACAAACCCAGAATGACCTCAAGTACAGCCTCCACTGTTCTACGCCTCTCAGTATGCAACCTCCGTTCAGTGAAGTTTCGTCAAGGGCACCCAAGGATGGTTTTCTCCAAAGAGCTTTTTAAAAGGTTATCTAGACTGCTTTTTAATGCTCTACAGGTTAATTTTAGCATTCACCTTAAAATTTCATCTGTTCGGTTATTCTAAGGGATCTTGAGTCTTCTCGATCAAATTTATTAGAGTTTTTTTTCCCATCTTACAAAGACCTTATAGCAGCTGCTGTCTTACCGACTGAAAATCATAGCTGGCCATTTATTCGGTACCCAAAACGACAGTTCTTATCAATCCGAAAACAACAGGCATTGTATTTCTCATACCACGAAAGTTCAAGGTAAAAAAATCGGAGGGGATTAAAGACCTTCCGAACAGATAATTTACCAAAACGTTCCATTGGGTGCCTATATATTTCGTAGCTCAAATTTTTGAAAAATATATAGCAGGGGGGAATTTACTTATTTGGTTAATATAGATTATCAGATACGCCGTTAACCAGATCTTCACCAATGCGATTTAACTTTTAAATGCTTTCCCGGCCATCGACAGCAGAGCTGAAGGTAGTTGAAGAGACCCGTTTAGAATAAAGGTCCTGACATGGGTGCTTGGCTATTTAAAACGTTAATTAACATTTGTCTTCTTCTGATAAAAACTGAGACTTCGGCTGGGGGAAGTGAAAGGATAGAATTGCCTCTCTCTGCCCTCTCTCTCTCCTCCCTAGGGCTTCTGACGGTCAAGTCCTGCCAAATACTAACTAGCTCAAGGTTAACTGCAGCGGGTAGTAACTTTTCTAGTTAGCTGTGAACAGTGCGTCTCTTTAATTTTTGCCTTATCAGTCTCGCTACGTTCTCCAAGTTTAGCTTGCCTTTCAGTAAGGTAATATAGGAAGCGAGTTTTCATTTTTGAATTGCGAGTGAGGGACTCGACCATTTTCTATCAATATTTTGAACTATCTGGAGTATCTCTTTGGTGCGTTAGTACTTGATGCAGCCAGTTCATTGGCTAGCCTGAGTTTTCATGACGTACCTCTTTCTGTATTGACTTGGTAATATGGGAGGTTGCCAGGAACTCAATTATTTAACTTAATTGCGCAAGAGAGTGCAGTTAAGGTGGTATTTGAGCTCCGTTCGGTTATAATTTCTACCATTTGGAGACAGCGGATTCAAAAATAATGTTGAGCTACTTCCATCTCAAGTGTAATCTAAGGCACGGTATGTACATTTTAACCATTGCTAACAGCAGAATATTTCGCCGAGTAAACGAGTTTCAACTTGCACTACGGTGTGCATTTTCACGATAACGGCATTAATGGTAAGATTCTTTTTCTTTTCCCTTGTCAATTTTATCGTCGCTCGCGCAGAGTGCAGGTTAATGGAATCTAACAAGTTATAATTGTATTCATCTCTTTCACAAATCTAATTCCAGCATAAACGGGCTTAGAGCTGTCTTTCTGTGGACTGAAAGTCCTCAAATAACAAGCTGCAGTTTTGGGGGGGTTCCCTGCGAGAAGCCTCGTTTAGAATAGTGTTATATCGCTTTTTCGTCGAGCTAATACTCATGTCCTAATTCTAATTTGGAAGCAAAGCTCCGGTTGAAAGACACTCAACAATAGCTGATGTAAGCTTTGTCTGGTAAATTCCTGAAATTTGTAGTTATCATCTTTTAACTTGATTCTGGCGCACACCCAGTAGCGTGTAAATTGTGGATTTAGTATAAATTCGGATACGT
This sequence comes from Micromussa lordhowensis, assembly GCA_964020085.1. Taxonomy (NCBI): domain Eukaryota; kingdom Metazoa; phylum Cnidaria; class Anthozoa; order Scleractinia; family Lobophylliidae; genus Micromussa; species Micromussa lordhowensis. Next base: position 26,474,901 of record OZ026600.1, on the reverse strand, counting down.
GGGTTTGACAGTGTTGGAACTGAAGTTTTGTACCATTCCGTTATTCAACCGTTATGTTGATATTTGTGTAAAGGAAAGTATTGTGATAACCACAAGAATCAACTTTAAACGTATACAACATTCCAACTAAGACAACTACCGTCTTAATTAAATTTGTCTGGCTAAATAAAATAAAACAAAACGAAACGAAACCTGGGAAAATACTTAACTTACATTTTACTAATTTTGGGCAGTTTTGTTGCTTTGCATGTGTTGCGGTGAGGTCAAAGTTGAATTATGTTTTGCTGTTTGGTTAAAATGTGTAGAGAACAAACGAGCGGAGAAAAAGCCAACTGCCATAAAACAATTATTACACATTGGTGTTTACATGGTAATGAAAGTGTGATTAAAAATAGAATGGCCCAGTGACAGGTAGTAATGTCAGAAGTGCAAAATTCAAATTGCTTTCCAACCATTGAACACTTTTCGTAATTACGAAGAGTGAGGCAGAATCTGATAAATCGTGCATGAGATATTTATGACTACAATAAATTGACTTTCTTTGAAGTAAGATGCGGCTGTCGACTCAAAAAGCTTGGATCTAAACCCAACCAGCTGAAAGTTGAAATATGTTACGGGTGTCAGTAAAGACGGCGCCAAAAAAGATTCTAGTTTGTACTATCTGCTGGTAGCCCTGGAGCTGTGTGTGATTTTTTGAGAAAACGCCACTGCTAAGTACTAAGAAAATCGAGAGCAATGGTTCGCCTGTCAAAATTTGTAAGTTTTTTCAGCATTGCAGCAAACGTCATCCCTGTTTTAGACTATGCAGTTGCACTTATACAGAGCCAGATGTGTCAGTAGCGACTTACCAACTGAAGGTAACTTGTCTGGTAAAAATACTAGAATTTATAAATGACCTGTTATATACTAGCAATGGGAACTGAAATATTGCCGCCTGAACTTCATACAAATGAACAATTCGTGTTCATAGCCAGGCGCAACTTTTTAGTTGTTCGTATCCAGTAGGATTGATAAGAAAAGAAAGGTCATCTGATGCAGCTGAATTTACTGAATGGTTGTAGAGGTATGTCAAATACCTCAAGATGAAAACTGAAACAAGCTGTTTTTGTTTGGAGTTTCCAACGTGGAAAGCCAGGTGGTTAGCAACTTAAAAAAAAAGTCCCGGATATTGGGCTGAAGTCATGCTCGCTGGCTTGAATGTTCTTAAAATCGAACTCCCGCTGTTAAATCTGTGCCGGCTACAAAACCAAGCCACTCGCTTTGTTTCTAGACATGCGTTTTTTTGTTTGGTTTTGTTTTCTTGCTGATAAATGACCAGTGACGTCTTTGTCTCGCGGACAGGTTTCATAAAACATTTGTGCAACATATTTGGGCGTGGTAAAAAACACTGTCAAAACAGCGAGCTTTTAATTATCCCGATTTATTGGATGAACAGAAAACTGTAAATGCCGCCTCGTGCTTTAGGTTACTGTCAACCGTTGTAGTACACCTTGCAAATTTGTTTCACATAACTGATTATGATTAATTTCTCATTGTTAATGTTAACTGCGACTTGCAATTAGTATTAAGTGATTGGGTTCTCAGAGGTGCAAGCCTCATTTGGAGTCTGATCTACTTGTCAAGTAACAGATAAATATATGCATAAAATGGCAAAACCCTGCTAAATCATTTCTCCGAAAAAAGGACTTCAGCTAAATATAACTGCCTTAAAGATACACGAATTATGCCTCTTCTGTCTGTTGTTATGATAATTATGATGATTATGTACGCTAAAAACCGTGAGCATGACTAAAGTATCATCCACGCTGTAGGAGGGCACAGCGTATAAACTTAAGGAAGCCGTCAATGTCTTACTTTTCCTTAGATGATGTTTTGAAATTTATTGCCAAGCAGATGAACGGCAAGTAAAAAGTTATTAACTTGTTTTCAGGATATTGTCCGGTGTATCATCATATTCTCTCAACTAATCTTCAAATAAATAGCTTAAAATCAATAAGGAGAAATCAGAGTTGTAGTGAAGGAGTTATCGCCCGGCGTGATTGAGAACATTTAGAACTGAAAAAATAGTTATTACATCACCTATGTTAATCAAACCAGGCTTTATATAGTAATCTAATGTACAAAACCACACGACCAGCATGAACGCGGTCAAGAAATTTCTAATGCTTTTTTTTCTCCGTAGAGTTAACTAATTTAGACGCTTAAATTTTCCCCCAAAAGAATGTATTAGAATTATTTTTGCTCAGGATAAAGTTATCATTACACGACAGGGACTGGGTTTCTAACTAAAATCCAGCCGTTTCTCGCTGTAACACTTATTCGCTACATCTCGTGCCACCCGCTCGATTTTACCACCGAACAGACATAAAGCAAACCGCCAAGCCATGAATAACGTGCGCTTTCAGTAATTGTCTAAACTTGGCGCCTTGTTTTGTTTATCCCGAGGTGTAAACTTCATGCGCCCGCGATCTATTCGGTCAGGGTGTCTCTTTTTCTCACGCGGGATGTATGCCATTATCCACTCGTGAAGAATAATCGCGAACACTGTTCCCCGGGCTACACAGGGTGTTTTCATATAAATTACAATTCCATGATGTCGTAGATAAACGACAGAGGTACGCTGGTCGCACATTTGCGCACATGTTAGAGCATCATGTGGACTTTGTATTTCAAGTAAGTGCAGGTTGCGTCTGTTAGCGATGGAGGTTGCTTGCATTTTCGCGATTCTCCTGCCCGAGATGTGGCTGCATACGCTTATTGGAGCAGCTAAGCTAATTTTGCAAGATGTTTGCAAGGTGCTCAGTGCGTTTGTGTAAAGCCGCAGAGCATCGATAACGAAAATGCAAGCAATTTCGATTCATTACTATCTTTACACGTGTGGTAGACCCAAAACAACCGGGTTTTAATCCTTGTTGTTTTTCGCCTTTTTCGCTTTAATATTCTAGAATATATTGGAAATGGGTAAAAATTCTAATCACGTATAGTTTCATCAGCCGAATGTAAATTTTTGTATTTATTCATCGTCGACAGATATCTTAAATTTGTCAAGGTGAATATCTTTCTTCGCGACGGTTATTTCTTCGCTCGAATTGATACACGTGTATAACTCACCAGTTGCGAAAACGCAGTATCCATGACTTTTTTTTTCCGTGATTAATGTTTTTTTCTTTTTGCAGTATTCGTCTGCTAAATGAAAGCAGGCTTGGTTTCATTTATCTCTCCCGTATTCCGTTTTTTAAACAGAAGATTCTCAGTCGGTGTCGTAATTTGTATATTCCACCAACAAATATTGAACTGGTTGTCGAAGTAGAATAAAATTTAGTCGCTAGTGATTTGCCTCGAAACAAGATAAAGAGGACGAATCCTCGGTGAACCGTCATCGTGCAACACTTGACAAACGTTGGGAAATTTCGTATTACGAAGAAAAAGCGCAAAGTTACAATCTGACTGACACTATTTCGTTTTGAGAACATATGCAAATGAAATTGCTTTGTGTTGGAAGAACATTTCCTTGTTCAGAACATTCAACGTTGAAGTCCTGCTCTCGACAAATTTATTTACTCTCAAAAGTTATGCTTGGAATGGAGCTATTTTTGAAACAGAGGGTGATTGAATTTCATTAGCCGCACATTTCACTCAAATCGAATGTATTTGCTCTAAATTTGTAATACGTATTTTACATGACAGTACTCGTTGATAGAGGTAGCCAACAAAACTTCCGTCGGCCACACACAAAAATTTGCATACCAGCTGGCTCTTAAGAAAAATAAGAACAACAACGTGGGAATCATGTAGAATGCCCGTATTTGTATGCTTATTTCTTGGCACGTGTTAACGAAATCGTCCCAGAGAGATTTACGGCGTGAAATGTTCAAGTAAGTTCAACGCTTACTTCGTAGACAAAAGAAAGGGAACTCGATCGGCCTTATGATCTCAAATCTGCGCGAAGACAAAGATGTAATATATTCTGTAATATTTATAGCGTTAGTGGCACTTAGTAAAGTTTCGCAATTATTTGTTCTAGCGAATTTAAGGGCTGTGATAGACAGTCTTCCTTTAAGCCATTTAAACAAGCTTTTTTCGTTTTTCTTCATAACGTGTAGCCGTTCTTTGATGGCGGTTCGCAATTTTGCTCGCCAATTACGTTTGTTATTTGCAATAAAGATGGTCGATTCTGCAATATCCATGATGTGACGTGTACGCCCACTTGTGCCTGACGAAAACGTATGTCTAGGATATGCGGGAAGGTTTTGTGTAGAAAATGTATCAATAAACCCCTCGAAGACGCCAATACAACCTGCTAGGTTTATAATAGCAACCGCGAGGGGAGCGCACGCTCATGGTAAGGATCGAACTCTCGCCAAGCAGGTGCCGCGAACAACTTGAAATAAGTCAAGCGGAGACCTCCCACCCTTGAAGCTGAATTCAAAAAGGAAAAACACCTCAAGTTCAGTCAGAAAACGTTTACAAAAACCGTTTGTGGGAACAAATTAGATTTTTGCTGTCACAACTATGATTCGGTGAAAAAATAAAAGCAAATGGGAGAAACAAGAACTACTGACGCAATGGAAAAACACTGGCCGCGGGCCTTGCCGATTTGCCGTGTCATTGGCGATGAATAGGTCTCGCGCACGTGAAATTTCTAATAGAAATCGAGAGCAACAGAAGTATCATTTGAATCCAAAGTATTTATATCACTGATGTATTTCGTAAACTATGAGATTGTTTGTGAGTGTAAGGTTTTTAAGGCACTCGGCATGGCCCCCCTGCCGTTCTCAATTTTGTCGCGACACGAAATTAGCTTTTCGTGCGTAAACACACTAGCTATGGAACTTCAGTCGAATTTGTCCTTGCTGTTTGCCATTACAAGATATTACAAGTGCACACCTACGAGAAATATTAAATGGCTAATAGCATGCAAGCTCCTAGGTAACGGAGAGCGGAACCGCTGAAAACGCCTGAGAATATATGTCCCCACCATTTAAATTAACTGTATAATTTTGCAGCGATTTTGTAAATTAATCATAGTAGACGTCGAAGAATTAATTGTCTTGCTAGACGAGGATGCTTGTCCCAGTCGAAATATCACTGGAAATGAGGTAAATAAGTAGTTTTTTTTTTATTGAAGACGCCAGAAAAGAATATAACATTCTATTGTGCTTTAAAACTAGAATGAAGACATTGAGCTTTAATTACTCTTGTGAAAGAGCTTTGAAACCTGAAAAAAAAAAACTTTCGCGTGAAAGTTAGTGATTCGAGTCTTGAGTGCTCTCGATTCATTTCGGTGATAAAATAGTTACTTTATGGTTAACATTGAATCATCGTTATTCCAGGTTTGTATTGCTATGATAAAACTACTACAGTAAATATATTATCCTATATAATGAAAATTGATTGCATCCAATAGTCATAGATAAAATGTATCACGGTCGTTGCGCGTCTAAATTCGTTTCAATTCTGAATATTTACGTTCCAAGCTTAGTAAAGTGTTTATTTAAACACAATATTGCAGTTAAACATACTCGGCCTCGGTGCTATTATTATTGAGAAAACGCCACCGATTTTAATTTGTTGACACACTTCGTTTCATCAAACACCTTGAAAACGTTGAAGTGAGAGCAAAAAAAAGTTTTGATATTTCTTTTCGGATCAAAATGAATAACAATTCGCAAGCAGATAGACTGGCGGATGATTTTGGTCACGGTTTTCTTTTCGGGAAGCTAAAAAAAATCCCGATTGACTATAACAACAGACGTCGGTTAAACTGGATCTTATACTTTGTTTGCCTTGCTATCTTTTCTCCAGTTTTTTTTTTCCAGTAAGCAGTTACAGTAAGCAGTTACAAATAGATGAACATGGGAATACAGTCACTGTAGTACTTAGTTTTAAGTGTTTTTTCCCTGTTTCTTTAAGCGTTTTTTTATCCTTCATCAACAAGCAACCCACAAAGATGTTTATCTTGTAGGTACTTACTTCAGAGAACTGTGATTAGTTCTTTTCGATTTGCCTCATTCATAATCAACGCGAACTTGCTAAATGTTTGATCCTTTGTCATGAAAAGCACTTTTCAATGTGTTTATTTACACAAGAGAAATGCCTTTGTAAATAAGGGGCCAATCTCGTTGGTAAGCATTGGTAGTAATTTAGGAAATTTGCATGTATTAACAAAGGGGTGGCTTCCAAAAAGAACCCACAAAATGACAAACTGGATTCTCATTATATTAGCTCTAATATTCGATTTTTTCCTCCTATAATTATTGATTACTGAAACGACAAAAATATGACGGTTATTTCCTAGTGATCCCTGCAGGTGAGAAAATACCTACCAAGATGGGTGGAACAGTGACTGGCCCTCATTATGCCCCGGCTAGCCCCGCCTAAATACCATGAGTTCATTTGTACGAAAATTACTTTACATTAAGAGTAAGGTTTTAGTCTGCTGCCGTTGTTCAGACTTTGTAGGATATTTTTCTTTGTCTAACCTACTTTCTTACTAATGTGTTTTGTGATTCTCGCCTACTGGTTACGTTTCTTAGTATTCAATATTCGCCGTGCAAACGTTATCATTCACGTGCTTTCATGTTTTGCTGTCAAACAAGAACAAAGCTGCACGAGTGCGTTGACACAATATACCGTACATGGTCGGGTTCAGTTGCTTTCAGCAAGGTTCCTTGTTTATAGTACATGTAGTAGATCCAGGAAACATGGCCGGTAAATTTTACAGTCTGTTCAGCAAAAACTGTTTGAAAGAAAGACGCTGATTTAGATTTTACGAGCTTGAGACAAGGAATTAACAATTTTATGTCCCCAACGAGGGTCAAACCCGTGACGTACCTCAGTGTTATACACCAGTCGGTGGTCTAAATTCTCAAACCATTGAGCTACAATCATGAGCTCGCTCATGTACTTGCCGGTTCTTAAAGTACGTGACATGCATCTTGTATATGGTCAAGTTCCGAGCAATATCGAAAGCGTCTCGTGCGTTCTATGTTTTGTTTTTGGTCATGTTTTTGACACTCTTATCAAGCTTTGCTGCAAAATCAGTGGGATCAAAAAAATTCGTTGCGGTACCTAAAATGCATGGAAACGCCGGCAACGAGAGTTGTTTTTCTGTACTGAATTTTCGTTGGCTTCTGTCCACCTTCATCTGAGTTGCGATGTGAAAGTTCATTACTGCTCGCGTCACAAGGCTGTCTGCTGTCGTTTCATTCCATTTATCTTTACAAAAACAACGGTAGGTAACCGCGAGGGAGCGATTTCCTTGCGTTGATGGCGCTGCTGTCCAAAGCTGAGTGCCACGACTCCAAGAAAAGTCTCTTGTGGTAGTTTGTAACACTGCGTTCGAGGATCTGGGCGTCCCAGAATGCCGGCACATGAGTTATAAATCTTGGAACACTTCTAAGCGTCCTTAGCCGTCCTCTTCAAAACAACCATGCAAAAAGACCAACTTCTGTACAAAGGTACAAGGTTCAATCTAGAATGAATATCTAACGAAGGAAATTACATATAAAGGGCAGATCCAGTGAAATTCGTGAAGTACAAAGTTCGATTTGAGTAAATTCTGAGTAAGAGCAAGAAACTGTGACTACATCGTAAGGTAAAATACTTCTCTTGGCTTTAAGAAAAGGTTTCCAAATCTTAAAATATGGTTAAACGTAGCATGACTGACAAACAGTAAATCCTCTCGTAACAAGGACGTAAACCACGATGGCTGACTTTTTGTATTTCTGATGTCAGGCGACTTGAACGCTTTCCGTGACTGTTCAACTAAGCTGCCAGTAGTTCGAAGTAGTCCATGATGTCATTTGGCCCATGTAAGGTTTGTAAGGTAAAATTTTACGGTAGCGGTATTCTTCAGTAGAATATAAATTCATTCTATACAAGGCGTTGCCGTCGTCATTGCTTAAGCTTCTTATGTACTAAAGAGGTAGTTTTAGGAATGACCCGGATGACCTGATTCAATGAGTGCTGTCTACAGTTCGGTTTCTTTTTCTGTTTCTGAACTATTCACCAACTGCTTAATGGTGGTGTTTGTTTTTTTTTACAATACTTCGTTCATTAGTCTACCATGCTCAGAACTGGCTAAGATAAAACTTCGGTTATCAAGGTTGTCAAGGTCTTGCATAATTCTCAAATATGGTTTGTTGTTATGGATACTTTGTTTTTATACTCGGGAATTTTGAGGTTAAAATTCGTGTCCTTTATGCATTCGCGAGGAGAAATGTTTATACGATATATATGTCAGATAATGTAGTCAATGGTCACTAACAGGGGAAGGAAGGAAGTTTCTAAAACATTTCTAAGGTAATTTACAACTGGTTAGTTTCCGGAGAAAGTGATAAAAATTAATGTAATTACCTGTAATAAATGTCCACAGTGTATCCACAAAAACAGACCAACAAGCTCATTCATCTTGGAGTAATTACAGATATCTGCAAAAGCTGTTTTCACTGAACAGGTTATAAAATGCTCGAGAGAAAAAAAAATACGTACCTGCGAAATTTGTTTCGTGATGATATGGGGATGTGCGCTACACAACTGTGTAGCCGCGTCGGGTTTATGGCGGGAAAACACGCGGCTGCACAGTGTGTGGCGGGAGTTTGTACGAAGCTGGACACAGCAGACAGCCCTCCAGTCAGCGGACGACAAACGAATTAGGTTTCAATTTCAAACTTCATGTTGTTATTGCTCTGCTTTGACAAAGCCTTGAGGGAATGCTAGAGTTGGAAATCTCCGAAAAGGTAATCACTAAGCTAGTGGTCTTTTGTGTAATTTCGTTCGTTAATTAGGCGCCCAGTCTTGGCGATCCTTGTGTTGTGAGTTTGAATGTATGCTAAATCTATTATCAGATGTGGGTCATAGCAGATTGTAGACATCTTTGAATAAGGCTTACATTGTACGTTTGTAGCCGTCAACAGTAAATGCGGAAGTTTTATCGAGATCCATTCATGGAAAGAAAACGTCAGGGAAAGAGTTTTACCTCACTGAAACGTTCTCGACAACAGCAGCTTGTTATTCGCAAACATAAATATTATTATTCTTCATCGTTTCCATAAGACAAGAATACCGCTGTATAGCCCGAGGCTTCAAAATATATTCCGGTTCACAGTTCAATCCAGTTCACAGTTCAGAATGAACGTTTCTCTTGAGTAACTAATTTTTTCGCTACTGAAATCGGGCGGCTCTGGGCAGCGACTCAAGGTTTCTAATTATGGCGGATGTTTCCCGGGGATGTTGTTGTATTTCGGAGCGTGTGGTCTTCACAAACAAAGTCTATTTCTATAAAGATTATAAGATACATTACAGATCAAAGAGTTTGTTTAAAAATTAATGCAAGCTTGTTTGGCGGGAGCGCTGTAAACACGGGAAGTCTTGCCGGCGCTAGCCAATATTTGTTCAAGAAAACGTCTCGACCATTTGTGTCGTTTCAAACTGAATTTTCATATCTGCAAACTGACGCCACCGTCGAATAACGACTTGGCAATTCATTACTAACTTCCTCATTAGTATTATCAACTTGACAAGGAGCAGAGCTTTGGAAATAGAAAACATCTGCTGTGTCCCTGAATTCCCGGCTGAGTTGCTGCGGTGTGATCTCACAATCTCTCCACACGGTCTCCAAAAGCTCGTCTATTTTTGGTTGAAACAATTTCTGGTTTGACTCAAGGTGTTCAGTTTTCCAGGTCGGTATGATCATCTTCATTCTAGCCTTTAAGTGGCTGAGGAAATCCAGAGGCTGGTCAGGTGTAAAAACCGCAGCGCTAGGCCAAACCCCTGTGGATGGGGAGATTTTGCGCGAAAAGGGGTAGTGCGCCAGCGCTAACTGGAAATTCTTTCGTAAAGATTTGTTTCCTGAATTGCCAATTTGAAAACATTACATGAAACTTGAAGTATCATTTAGTGACTGATAACTAATCGAGGTCACTTGGTCAGCTTGTAAACTGATGCAATTGACACCACAATGTTGGGATGTGACATGATCACGTGAGACTACAATAGACTAGAAATAAATTCGGCACTTTTTTTGATCAAAAAACATCCTGCGCCCATCGTTGTCAGATCTGATCGAATTTCTGTAGTAATTGTGTAGCCCCGCTAAACGAAGTAGCTAATGTGTTTAAAGTTAAGCTCGCCATCTCTAAGCTTTCCCGCAGCAGGCGGACCACCATGTTAGTGCAGTTTACTAATGTAGAAAGTTTTTCTGGAATGGGTTCGTGGGCGCTTAGCGAGACCGGAAAGCCTGTCTTTTGTCAAAATTAATGGTCATTAATTCCAGCCCAGCATTTTTTTGGCTGATATCTGTCGAGATAACGATCAAAACCTCGAGTAATCTTGGTATATTCTGAACCATAATTGGATGCGAAGGGAAACCAAATTGAGTTCGGTATCATAAACATAACTTGTGTGCGGTCTGGGGCGAGTTGGTTTTCTAGAGCTATCCATTGATGTTTTTATAAGCCGAACCAGTGTTATGAGAAGTAGTAAGTACGTTCTTGCATACCACATGGTGTCGATTCAAGACAAGCAGTTTGGTGGTCAAATTTCTGTTTAGAATTCTAATACCTCACTGTTTTTAGTTTTTTCCGGTTTCAATGAGTTGAAAACGAGCGAAAGCGATGTCGGCTGCTAATTGTGTTATTTTTAAAAACACATATGAATCCTTACACGCGACTAACATTATACAGCAACTAAATTACAAAGGAGGATTTGAGGTATGTAACGTAGCATTTATTTCATGTTTTTCGGCTTTCTAACAAGCATCGAAACTCAGAAACGTTCAATAAAGACCTACAGCAAAGACCTCGCCAAAATTCAACTCGATTATCCACGAAGGAAAGGGAGTTTCTTTTGCAACCGCGGCAGTTTTATGAAGAATTTAGGGGGCGTAGGCTAGATTCCATTAGGGGCTATCAAAATACATTATCATCGTTTATAAATACACTTTCCTCTCGGAAAACGTCCGTCAATCGTAATTGGGATAGTTTAAGTAAAATTCTGAGTATACTTAAGATTATTGCATCGATAGGTGTTTCATTAGAAAGCTCGGTCAACTGTTTACAAACACTTCTATCTTTTTCTGTCTCAGTGTTCCGAGGGGGTTGGTACGTGTTGATTTAGGGGGGTGGAGCAGGGCGGAGCTGTTCAGTTTCCTCTCAGTATTCTTACAGTATAGGAAAAAATTGCGCCTTTAAATTGGAACGTTAGACTAGCCTCTTTTATATTCTGATTTTCCCTTACAAGCAGTCGGACAGGTCGGCCTATAGATACCTGTAATCCGGTTTCAGACAGGATTAAAGCTTTTCGCTGTTCTGTTTAATCAGCATTTCGTGTGTAGAACTAGCAGTATTTTTTCTGTAGGATTTTAGGTTTACGAAAAAAAAACTCTTTGTCAAAACTGGCCGAAATTCAAATTTGTCTTTGTTAAGCAAACAAAGCAAAATAAATGAATTGAGTAATTGCTAATAGTGGGCTATTAAACCATAGCTGCAGGAAATAGGACTACTTAGTTTCGTACACGTGTGTTAATTGCTCATTTTTCCCCAGAGAAATCGTTTATTTATTCATACACGGGCAAAAATAGAGCGTTTTCACTCACGTGGCCAGCTCACATGCAAATTTATCGAAACAAAAGAAAGTGTTTACATAAGGAAAGAGTTCAACTCCCACAGGACTGGTTTGGTACACCAACATGGCCTCTTTTTCATTGTTTTGGAACACCAATATGGCTGCCGTGATGTCATGCGAAAACGCCCTATAGCATTGATCCACTTTTATTTACGGCAACGCGACATGATCTTAATGGGGCAACAAACAAAAAAAAAACAAACAAAAATAATCTAAGGTAAATCACACCATTCTGTATTCATATCATTAATAAACAATTTTGCTCCTCAACCACAAAACGAATTTACATATTTACATTTGCAACTTTACAGTCTATTTTGTTGAGAAGAGCGGTGCAGTGTTAGAGCATCTACATAGCTGGTTCAAAAATGCTAGTGTTCTTTACAGGCGTTCTGAAGACGCGACATGAACGGAGCACGAAAGAATGAAGAACGAAAGCCGCCATGTTGAAAATTCCGCAACCGCAATGCATAGTGATCGTACCACGTATCACTTCCCCTCCGGAGCTGTGCATATCTCTTAACACCACGGGCTTGTCAAGGATGGTCAATTTATTGGCGCGTGCACTCTCCTCCAGGGTGGTCTAAAAAACGTCACGGCCTGTTTTTAAAATCTTAACACTGCTGACGCGCTGTTCACCAATTAGAACGCGGTAACGACCGGAACCAGGCTGAAGACCTTGGTGTTGTGTTTGTTTTAATTACTCGCGATTCCTAATTGCTCGCTTACGCTAGATTATTTGAATTGCGAAAATATTTGCTTTGGAAGCGTATCTTGCGATTTAGAGGCTCGCTGTTGTGGTTTTGGTTCCTACTGCAGGAAACTGTAGGATCAGACTGGGAAAACCCAAGTCGAAAGGTCACGGATGTTAGTATTGTTCTAATAACAGAACAACCAATCGATTGCAGCTGCTTATCTTGGTTTGCCAGAGTTTTTTTAATCCACTTCTGTGTAGTTCACGGTTTTGTTCGGTCTATTCTGTGATGCGTGTGCTTGACTGTCCACGTAAAGGGACCGCTGTTTGGTTCGAAATTTGTCCACAGCTCGCGGGTGGTCTGTGTTAGTAGGAAACCTCAAGACATTGATCAAAGTCCTCGCGCAGTCGCTCAACTCTTACAAGACAGAAAACACATGACGGTGACCCGCTTGAGCGAGTGCATGGGAGAAAGAATTAACATGGAATCCCACGCGATCACTTAGGTAATGATCCCAGAATAGACTGGTGGATAACACGAAAACTATTCGCTGAGCTGTACATAGATCTGCTTGACTGCCTTCTGCCTCGTCTGCTAATTCGTGTTTTTATTTATTGTACAACTACAAGGCGATTATTGCATACGGAATGTAAAGCGCTGTTGTAAGGCGAGCTGTATGTTATTGACGCCGTTCAGCCGTGCTAAGTATCCATTTGTGGCTGCAGATTTAACTCACTCATCAATTTATCACCCGTGACAATCAAAAGATTAGCAAGGCAACTCACTCACTCGGCCCTCGGGTCGGCCGTGGTGTGCCTTGTCGCAGATTTCTTGCTTAGAAATCAAAGTGATTTGTCCGCTTGTCAGTGGGACCTTGCACGTAACGTTTTGAAGCGAGGTGAGTGAGTGTAAACTTCGGATGAGTTTCACGCGACATTGTAATCCTGGTATTAGGCTAAAAACATTGTTTAGAAAACGAAACTAAAGAACAAGATTAGCGACAATAAAAGACAGCTTTTGTGCCCTCTGGTTCTTTCGGAATCTTTCTTTATCAGGTTTTGTTTCCTGTTGGTAACAAAGGACGTAAACAAACTGATCGTGTGAAGTAGTCGCGCTTCGTTGCCTCATTGGAAAAAAATTCCCAGCTATTAAGAGACCACGTCCAGAAATGAACAGTGACGAGAATTGTGCCCAAAAGAATTCACGGGGAGTCCCCCCACCCATATGTACGCATGATTACGCTGCTATGCTGTGTATCTACCTGTATCTGTTGCATCACCGGTGACTTGACAACAGTCTGGGCTGCCACCTTATCAGGTCTAGATTTGAATCAGTACAGGACTAAGCTCAATGAATGACTCATGGACTTGCTCGGCTGTTTTTACTGTTGTGGCTACCAGACTTTGGCTTTGAATTTGAAGAAATTCTCTGATTTTACGCGGCAGGAAAATCGGTGAGTAACGCCAGGTCAGCTCTTTCTCACGCGCGCGTCTTGCAAACGAGCCCTGCAGTGTTATTATCTGGTATTTCGAGTTATCTCAAGCATTCGTTCTCGCCGCAGAGGAAACAGTGGCGTACAGAAAGGACGACCAGTTTAATTCAATCGATTTTTAGGTTTTTGGCATTTCCGAGTGAAATCAGCGTAGAAATTTCGTTTTATCAAACGCAGTCCATAGTGTGAGGTTTCCTGTATTAGTAGAAATAACGAAAAATCAGCGATAATATTACCGCGATGGTGCGATAATTGAAACATTTGAGGACACATAAGCGCGACATATCGACGAAACAGTCAGATTTCAATGGTTTTCGCTTTCAGGAGTTAGAAATTGCGTTGTAGTTGATATATTTTTGTTATTTTTCCGTTGGTATGCTTTGTTGCGTGGACAAGCCCATACACGTCCTTCACTCGATTGCTGCAGCAAGAGGTCCATCTGTGATCCCGGGAGTTCAATTTCTACGCAATAACCATCGGTCTTTGACTTGATTTCATGAAACCATTGTCTTCAGTTGCCAACTCCGTCTCAAGCGCGAGCGAAGCACTTTGAAAGAAGTCCCGAAAAAGTTCGCTGTTATTCTCGAAATCAATACGTCAAACCCGCAGGGATTGTCTGCGATAACACTTTGTGTACCTTTCAAATCAAGCAGCCGTGAAAAACTCACCGTATTAGCGCAAAGCCGTGAAAACATCTCGCGCCTTGCGTTACGTTACGCATCCGACTCTCAATCGAGCTTGACGATCCGAGCTGGTGGAGATCATAAAGATTGCCTTCCGCTTCCCAGTTTAACAGATGATGACAATTGACAACTGGTCCGTTAAGGAAGCCCATATTTACGTAACCAAAATTTAATCGCCATTATCTGCATGCTCTTTCAGGCTGAGCCGTGAGAGAAACGACGCACGACCATCACACCGAGGACTCGAGTGGGTTTTACCACACTCCGTGAAGATTACACTTTAATGAGTTGGGCACGAAACTCATGCATTTGAGATACTTCATTCGGCATTCACTGGCCGCATTTTTGAAAGGAATTCAGCGCCCAAACCTTGGAGTACTTGTGATTTTGTTTTTGGCTGCGACACTGCCTCACGTGAGTAATATACCATTTTATATATCATTGTCAGGCCTTCCCGTTCCGTTTGACTTGACGCTAATAGCGGTTTTGTTGGCATATTTGTGTAATTTTTTAATCGTATCTCTTCTTAGTTTCGCGGTCAAGCTCGGATTGTCTCAATGAATAGATCAATGCATTAGAAATCAATAGATCTACAACCTTGAGATATCTTTACCATAAATTAGCCTATTCAGTCATTTTTCGCACCTTTTATCGACAGCAAGATTTTTATCTACTTCAACCCACTAAAAAGCACTCTATGACCCTTTTATTTTTCTCCTGGGTCGTGTTTAGAGCAACCCTCGCAAAACCCTTAAAGAACTTCAAGCAGTGATTTCTCTTAAAACGTACTTCACTAAAGAATGGAAAACAGCAGCACGCGCTGTTGGAGGCTCGACGCGCGCGATCGTCGCGAACTGTTTCCATTTGGCGGATATTTCGTTTGTATTTGGAATTTCCTGTTTTTGAAGTACAAATTTTTATTTAAATAAAACCTGACGTCACCCAGGCGGACAAGCAAATATACAAGATTAGTAAAAAGTTATTGTTTTTTAAGGCATGCTCAACACAGAATAGTTATAGTAACTACTATGTTTTATCAGTTTATGTGGTTTATAACACACCTAACTGCTGTGATTGTCTCGAGTTATTGACTTAATTTTGCTACCTCGGAGAAAATTCCTTTTAGTGTAAAAGCTTTCTGTTTTGTTTTCTTTTTGAGGCTGTTTTTGTTTTCTAAAAAGGCGACTCGCGTACTTCAATCAACACTTGTTAACACGGCAGAAAGACTGAAGAAGACACAAAAATTCTTAGCGCGATAATCTTCGTTCTAAAGTCCTCTTTAGTGTTTTCACCTTGATTTTACGCGAAAGCATTGCCCCGTTGTTAACCTTTGACTTGGGATTATATGTTTTACTATTCAAATTTAGCGAAGAGAATTAATAAACTTAGAGTTAGACTCGCGAAAAAAATACGCTAGTGCTAAATCTCTTTCAGTGTCTTCTAGAAGGACTGATCGACCTCTTTGATGGCCTGACGCGGTCAGCTTTGGGAAATCTATAGACAGCGTCTTTTTTCCCGCGTTAATTTTATTTCCTTCAATCGTATTTTCAGACTCGGGCAACAGGAATGTTTGAAGTCCGATTCTTGGACTATGCGAATCCTGGGCAAAGAACCGGACAGATGGCATGCTGTAGTGGCCAAGAAGTAGAAGGGAGCTGCCCGTCACCCTGTAGCACGTTCTTCAGCGTCTGTGTCAGCCCTCTGGCCGATACCTCTTCCTGTATCTTCGGTCGAAAGAACTCAGACGTACTGGGAAACAGTCCGTTTGTAATCCCGTCCAACAGTCTGCTGCAGGTCCCATGGCCCGACAGTTTGTCATGGCCGGTAAGACTATACCCGTGTTAAATTTAGCAGTCCCAATGGCCTCCGGAACAAAACGAGTGATTTTACAGTATTTGACACTGTTGAAGTACATGTAAAGACATCATTTAGTCGCACTGCTTTTAAAAAAAAGCTGCACCCTTCCGGATCGAAATTTGGAGCAATGACACTATTTTGAGATTTTGATCAATGATGTCAGTAGTTTTCCAACTTCTTTTCCTGCTTGAAACCATTTAATGCAACACAATATAGTTAGTCCGATTTCCGTTCCGTCGACTGATAGAGGGTTTCGATCTTGTGTGGGAAATTTTGGTTTCGAAGTTCGCGCGACTCTTAAGTATCACTTAACATGTGTCTCACGTTAAGACGTTTTCTATTATGTTTTTGTGAATAGTTTAGTGAACGCACAAAAACAAGGTGTTTCTATTGGAAAATGAAATAGTTACGGTGTCGCTCACTCAGTTCACGAACCAAAAAAAACGTATGTGGCGTGTTGATTTGCGTTTTTATCGCAGATAGCATAAGGCTCGGAGCGATAAACGAGTGAAGGCGATGAAATGCAAGAGAGACAACTGGACCACCGGTCTTGTCAAGATGTAACATAAATGTCTGTTTTTGTCGAGCTTTGAATCAAATTAGATCGCGGAAATTGACGCGATGTACGATTCCGTTTTGACCGTCAAACGGAAGGATGACAAACTTGTTGTCTAGCAGTCGAGGAACTGGCGACTGAGGAAATGAAACCATTATAAATTGAGAAAATAACCGAAACTGTAACCTCTCGTCAGTTTTGGGTATCAGATACAAAAGTGGATCGCAACAGGCTGCCGGAAATCTAAAACTTGATCTAAAATTTCGATCCTTCAGAGCTCATTTCGTAGAAAACAGGGAAACCGCTTTGTTTAGGAGAGCGTGAAAAAAAACCTCGTTTGACATTGTCACCGTGCGGTTCTCAAATGTTCCTCAACAGCACAAAAACCAATATTTTTATGCTATTTTCAAACTGTCTGTTATGGTAAAAATGTAAAGTGTTCAGGGAGTCCCGAAGCGAAGTGAAAGATCAAGTAATATCGATGACAAATTTTGCTCCATGTGTCGTGACTGCCATGTTAGTACCAAGTTTTCTCGAGTATCTTTTTTTTCACCACGACTCTAAAGCGCTTGAACTTGTTCACGTTCTTCAAAACCGGTCTCTCGCATTATGCAAGCAAAGAGAGAGTTCCATATTGGTGCAAATATAAGACCTGTTACTTGATTGATAACTTTTCAGGCACGTGCCACAGTTCTTCAGGAATAAGCCTCGAGATTTGGTTGTAAAGTAAATTTAAGTGACAGCTTTTAAAGTTCTTTATCGAAAACCTCGTCATCAAGCTGCGGTGCTTTAAGCCTATGCAGGCATGATTTTCTCAGTCTTCCGCGCGAGTAGAACTGAGAAGGTGTGATGCATATTATATCTCTTACTAATTATTCTTGGTGATTTCACTTTTTTTAGGGGTCATTCGCTCTGGTCGTGGCTGCAAAACATAAAGGTAAGATGCCGTTCCTTATTTTAACGTGTCCTGAAACTTTAGTTCAAGATTTCTCGCTAAGTTTTCAAGACAGCAAATTGCTCCTAGCGTTGAATCTTGGAATTTCAAACTAAAATAGTTCTGGTATGTCGTTCAGTGAAGCCAATAAAAGTGTTTTTCATGCGGGAACGATGGACCGCGATAACCTTTTAGTGCTGCTAGACTTCTTGATGATTGCGTGGATTAAAATAAATTTGTGTCCCATCCCATAAGAAGGGTCATATCGGCACGCGAGAGGTTATCTCTAGCAGCCAGATTTTATGAGCGGTGTGATCATTATAGACCGCTTACATCGCTGAGAACACTCACTCAGAACATCAAATAATAAGCTAGCGCTCTCGATGACTGGAATACAATTTCATTTTGGGAGATGTGTAGATAACAGATACAGAATGATCGGGGGAGTTGTCCCAAAAGATAAAACGTGGGTATCCGGTTCTTTGGGTTGTTTGCCCTTAGGTAAAGCTAACAGTTTTGAAAAGAAAATCTCCATTAACGGTTAAGTACACTCCGATGGTCTACTGAAAATCACACGGATTGAGCGTAAAAAAAAATGGTGCAATAACATTTGTTTTTAGATGAAACCCGCGTCGAATAGTTGTTTATCTAATTTAGCCAGTGTTGACTTAATTCGCATGCAAAACACGCGATCTTTACCCCCCAAGTTACCCTTGATGTGTAGGTAAATGCCTTCTTTTTAAACATTCAAATGGACCTTGTTTAGCAAAGAAAATTCCTTGGGATTATCAATTTGTATATCAAATCCACACTTAGCTTTCTTATCCCGTATGATCGCCCCACGTCGAATTTCGATAATAATACCTGGACAAACAGCTTATGCTTGTGATCGCAAAGAGAAACAAAGAACCTTAGCGTTTGAGGAGTCAAATGGGACGTAATGTATTGATAACCTTTTGTGTCATCGCATTGTTGTACTGTTTGGCTGGGCGTACATTGCCTGACCGTATCTCCGTATCGATAAGGAGTTAATCCTCGCTATTGCCTCGTTATCTTATCGTCCATCAAAATATTTGGCTTTTCCTTAGACAAGCCTTCAGAATGGAACCGACTCATTATTTGTTCGTTTGCTATTTTCAGTGCACGCTTAGTTGTCCGTGTGCGTCCTCAAGTGAAGCTTTTAAGGTGTTCGACAAGTGTTTATTTCCCAGAGAATAACGCTGCCATTGTAAACAAGCACTTCAGTTTTTGATAACAGACAAGTTTGCGAGAGATACGTAAAACTCAGTGCCCTCCTTAACCCCGAGTTTTCGTTCTTGGCTCTAACTTTATGGAATTTCCATCCACTAAACGCAGCCTTGTTATTTCAGGATGGGTAATTAGGGATTCCTCTACATTGGCTATCATTCATTACTCTATACTAACGCTATTTTCTTGGCATTGTTAACTTCTTTCTCTGTTACATTTCCGTTTTAAGACGTGAACCAGTGATCCGATAGTCTAGAATTTCTAAGATAATTGTTCAGACAGAACTGGGTTATGCGGCTTAACTCGATAGCCTTAAATGCAGCTTTAGAGCATTAGCCAGCTCAGGAAAAAGGCAATTATAAGTTTTAAGAGTTTTCAATTTCTTTGGCGCCTCAACGGATCCAATTGCTCTGCACACCGAACAGCGTGTCAACGCGAAATCAATCTGGGTTTAGACACTTAAAAACGTATTCTTTGTAAAGTTTTGTTCCTTCCGTACTTAAATTTCGTGCCAGGGAAGATCGCCGAATTGTTTGACATTTGAGTGCTTAATTTTTGCAGACGCTTAAACGGTGGAAGGCAGATTCTACCGAACAAATATCTCTAGAAATTCACTTGCTACAATTATCGAATTTGCCGGGGAACAATGCTAAATATGAGATGCTCTTTTCAGCCACGGTGATAGTTCATTTTGCTAAGGCATTCCTATACATGAACGGTGGTGTAGCAGACCTCTGTGTTCAGAAATTTGCTCGGGCATAGCCTCGAATAATGGTTCCTTTCTGTCTAATCTGAGGCGAGAAAACGATTACTCATTGTTGAAGTGGCAGTTTCCATGAATTTTATCCGCCTTTTCTAACTGTTCTTTATGATCTGTTTCCTCTAAACCGTGGTTGCGCTTTTGTTGGCGTTTTTGTTCGCGTTCTCTGGCGCCAAGATTCCTAGCAGGAGGAAGTTATGACTAAAGTAGATACTTTGGGAAACGATTGTTTCTATTGTGTATTCACAACACAATCAAAAACCGGAAGACAGGTCGATCAAGTCAGTTTTGTCACCTAACATGTGCGCGTAACTGTATTCCCGTAGCTTGTTAAATCAATTGTCGACTGTTTGCCTCGGGTTCTGTGTGTGAACGTATTTATACAGCTGCCATGGGCGAGCATCACGCCCACTGAGTTGTAAAGTGTTTGTGCACGCACAGGTTTTGACCACATGAATAATATTGTGTTTCTTGATTTCGTACGCGCAATTACTCGCATTAATGCGATAATATGTTTTAGATTGAATCCTCATTGTACAAGCTTGACAGTTTGTGTATGGATACTTATAAGGATCGGGGAGCAAACGTTCTCCTTCTCCCGCGTCATCTGGAATGAGTTAGGTTTCAATCTATTAACATTCACTCTCAAGACCTGAAACGACACTAGTGCCTTCAATAAAATGCCATTTTAGCAGAACTGCCACGGCTTGCATCCTCGCATCTTTCAGTCAAGCAGCGAGATTTGTTCCTTCCAGGACCCGTGTGGCAATCGAGCTTTCGTTTCTGTTAAGCTGTCGCTAATACCTAAGTAAGGTCTGGCGTCTATTCCAAGGCGCCAGTGATCATTTTCCACGAGAAATGTAGCCAAATAATGGACATCTCGTAGTATTGAGTTTCCGCTTTTAATTAGAAACGAATGTAACTATGTAACTGCGATTACAATCGTATCAGTTTACAAATTTCAAGCCAGCTTGATCTCGATCCATTTTAAGCATGCTGAGCGGCTTTTTTTTTTCCTCACTCACTCGTTTTGCACACTGTAGGTGCCGTTGCTAATCTCTTTGTATTGTGTTATACTCCGCGGTACAACTGTTAAACGTAAACGGCGATCTTCCCGATATCTCACGATGAAGATAATTACGCGTTGGCTTTACGCCGTTTGCTAAACTCTGATTGCGCAACTTGCTCTTAACCAATCAGAGCGCTGGTACTGTCTTTTCAACCAATCAAGTGCTAATCCCCTCTGCTCGCGCTCTGCGCAACTTTTCCCGCGCTAACTAGCCATTGGTTCCACTGGTCACGAGTTAACATACCTCGAGTTTTGATTGGTTTGTTGTCAGTACTCAGTCAGTAGCCGAATACCGCTATAGCTACAATCACTGTGTTCTTTATCTGTTTCAGGAGTTAACTCGTCAGTGCTTATTGAAACAGTCGTTGTTAAAAAACAGTCCCTGTTGCCTGGTCCGCAGTGGCACAATGTCAGCCACGTGGGTGCAGTGGCCAATATAACGTTCTCGTACCGAGTGATATGCCAGCAGAACTATTATGGAGACAAGTGTTCCAAGTTCTGTGTTCCGCGAGATGACCTGTTTGGCCACCATACCTGTGACAGCAACGGCACAATAGTCTGTTTACCAGGATGGAGAGGAGATTACTGCGATGAAGGTACATTTGTCACCGTATTTAGAGTTATTCTGGCCACGTTCAAAATTACCTTTAAATTGAAGAATACTTGAAAATAGTAGTGTACTAAGATAGAAAAACACCAAAGAGATAATAACAAAATTTAAAGAAACAAGGATGGTTAGAGACGGAGACAGTTCACTCCGATTACAAACGACGAGCTTGAACAATTTAAGCTAAACTTTACGAAAACTGTCATGTGCCTCCTTGAACTGCTTGCCATGGATCTCTGTTTCTTGTCGTGTTCTGCGAAATAATGTATAGTAACTTTGATTTGATGGTGAATAGACTTTTAAGAGCACGGTGCAGTGAGTATCATATAGTTTGTCAGGTGTAAAATTATGCGAGGCCGGACTTGAGGCCGTAACGCTGGGTTCAAACAACCTTCTTGCTCGTAACAAATGGTTCAGGATGGTTCATTTAAGCTGACGAAGATCTTGATATACAACTGGAAGCTTGAACAAACCAAGCAAAAATTGCTGGCTATTGCTTTTTAAAGAGCTGTTTAGAGGGAAAAAAACGCTACAATAATTGTAAGTCAGAAGGGCTACTTGCTAGCAGGACTTTGCTATCAAGAACTCTCTTAATTTTCTCTTCTATATACATCACTTAAGTGAGATAACTTGGTCATTTCAAATCAGTTAATACATTTTGCACTAAAGCGTAGTTACAACTTAATGAGTGGCCCTTAGCTCTCAGGCTCATGAAAGCTATCACTTGAACTTCTCTAGCCTACGATCAAAGACCGACTGCTCGCGATTTTGTACCTGAGCACCACTCTAAACCGCCTCTGCTGATGACTATTTTCTCTCTACAGCTGTTTCTACATTTTAAAACTACTTTTGATAGTTTGTATAAAAAGCGCCCTCCCACCGTACCGTTCCCACGCGGTCAAAATTGGATCATGCGCAATGGCGTTTGAGGTCTCTGCGATACAAAACATTGCAACACGAGAAAACATGGACTTTTTTATTTAGTTTTGTGGGAGAATTGGAAAATGTTGTCTTGATTTTATAAAAGCGTTACCGTTTTCGTTTTGCCTTTTAAGGCGGTTTAGAAGGTGAATTTTGCATCAACGTTCGATTGTTTTCGTCGATAATTTCCGAGCAAGTTGTTTTGCCAGTATAACTCTTCTTTCTTCTCGACGATAACATGTTTGCCCTTTAGCCTTGTAAAGATCTCTTTTGCTATCTGATCGCCGCGTGTCCGCTGATAAAATGTGGTGAATTATCACATGTTGATGGTTGTACTTTTATCTTTCTTAAACGTCGATTGTAAAGCAACAATAGTGAGCTTAACTTCATAGAAAATCAGTGATGGATATGCGACAGTGAAGTCGTATACCTGTAGGCGAAGGAGATAATTTGAACGGTCACGTTACGTCAATGTAAGGGCAGCTGGCCGTTTCTAGCATATGGCAGAAATTTCGCGTTGTGGGAAATACTCGTTGAGTTAGTTTCAATTCGCCTGAGAACTGTGATTAGTATGCGCTCTCACGTTGTGCAGCGAAGTGTGGAACCCAAACACGGAACATCAGTAGACCGTAAAATCAACAATATTTGTATGTTTTCAGCCGGCTTCTTATGTATTGTTTAAGGTCGCCCCTGATGATCACTTGTGTGTGAAGGAACACGACATGCTTATTGTTTATTGTTGATTCATAATCTAACTTGCGTGCTCACGATTCGTGTCACTGCGCTCACATAGAACAGGTTTCCTGCTGTTTGCCGTTATCTGCCCCGACAGAGATCCTTAAATGTGGCCTTTGGTTGTACAAGACCTCTTTTTGAACACTGCAATTTGTTTAACACTTAGCATCAGCAGGTGTTGAAGAGGTTGTTTTCTGCAGCTGGCGGGAGCGCGTGACAGGCTTGAAACTAAAGCTACGCGCGAGGAGATAAACATTCAAAAGTTTCTGGCTCGGCGTTTTGCTTAAGGTTCGTACGGCTTCGTAGATCGTCGATGATGATCGACCGAACCCGAGCCCATTCTCCGGAATCGGGTGGCACCCATACCGCACCGCGAAAAATTTAGTCTAAATTCTCAATTTCTTTTGTAATCTGACTTAATCCTGTCTGTCTTAACCGCTCTCTCTTCTTTTTGTCTATTATTACTTCTTTATTGTCTTTCTACCGTGAAATAATACTTTGAGTTTTCTTGGATTAAAAAGTAATTTTCTGCATCACAAAACATGACTTCTCGTAATAATTGCTTTTAAACCTGCTTTTTAAGAAGAACTCTTGCTACTATTAGGTCCCTCATTCCTCCCTCCTCTCCCACAAACACCTTTCTCCCCTACTTTCTCCCGTCATCTTGTCCCATCGTTGCGTAGCGTTTCTTGCAGCACTAGAAGCGTTTTGTATGTTGTTTACAGATCATATTTTTCTGTTGTTGTTTCAGCAATTTGCGAGGGATGTAACACATCTCAGGGATCCTGCACCAAGCCTAACCACTGCAAGTAAGACAATGTTTCTGTGTCTTTAATTTTTTGTCTGCCTTACAAGTTACCTCGTGTATTGTTACATCAGTTCTTCATTCTTAGACCCTATCCACTCCAAAGTGTTTTCGTTAAAAACGCATACTTTTTGATGAGTTTTCGTCGTTTGCCCACACTAAAACGCCCGAAAACGCTGGTGAAAACGGTTTCAAAAGTGGAGTTTGTTGAAAACGCTCCGTTTCTAGTGTGGACGGGTAAAAACGGAGGCTTTTGAAAACGGTGACGAAGAAAGCGTCGTATACTGTCATTCTCATCAGCGTTTTCGTGCGTTTTAGTGTGGACGAGAGGTAAAAACACCTCAAAAAAAGTATACGTTTTCGAATGAAAACGAATCAGTTTAGGCAGGCGAAAACAAAGCGAAAACGCTAGTGTGGGCGAAAATATTTTGCTTCGTTTTCTTGGAGATTAAAACGGGGGGTTTTAGAAGCGAGTAACATTTAACATGCGTTGGTCGTGTTTCCAGGTGTCAAGGTGGATGGCAAGGTTCAAACTGCACGGAGTGTAAAGTGTATCCTGGATGTCTTCATGGCACTTGTGACGGCGAGCCATGGAAATGCTATTGTCTTAAAGGCTGGGGTGGAGGACTTTGCGATCTAGGTGAGTTTCTACCTCTTTTAAGTGACTCTTCTGTAAATTACCCCTGGTTAGCTCAGTTGTTAGAACACCAGACTGCTAAGCGGGAGGTCGCAGGTTCCAGCCCCAGACCGGACCGACACTTGGGGTCTAAAAATAACTGAGGAGAATGTGCTGCCTTTGTAATTTGATCTGCAAATGAATAGACGTTCAAGTCTTCTCGGATAAGGACTAGAAACCGTAGGCCCCGTCCTCTGCATCTTCAGTGTTACATGGTTTAGCAGGGGATGTTAAACTTATCGCATAGAGTAGGGCACGGAGTTCCTGGTGTTGTGACCGTATCTCACCAGGTTGGTGCTTTGCATAGGGTTGTCCTCATTGCGCCTTCCCCAAGAAAAATTGCTATGTCTATGTGGAAGTAAGATGACACAAGTCATTCGACATTCTCTAACCATTCAGAGCAAAGCTGTTGTAACCTTTGACCAATCACAAGCCCAGTCAACTCGACTTTTCCCGCGCTATCTAAAGGCATTATATCAGTTTCCGGCGCTTTGCCAAGATGTTTTCCACCAACTGCCACTAGTTTAATGGTTTCTTTTTTTGCAGCAAACACATATGTGTAGGTAATCATACGGTTTTTCTCGTTCAATTTGAAATTAATTTGCACGAGTGAGTTTTTCAAAAAGCTTAAATTGCACGAGCCGCTTCCGCGAGTGCAATTTCAGCTTTTTGAAAAACTCACAAGTGCAAATTAATTTGAAATTGAACGAGAAAAACCGTATGATTACTTATTAGTAATACAAACATGAAAAAATTCGCGCAGAAAAATTGCCGGAAATTACCATTTTTTTCGCATTCGAGAAACCTTTTTTCAGAGTTTCCGTACAAACATTTTTGTCACTGCTTTACATGATATCATTGGCCTACAAAATTTCTCATTGTCTTTCTGCCAATCATTAGCCAGAATTACGATGTGTAATTTGCACTGGTGTTACACTTGAACTTCACTGCTCTCAGCCAGTCAGAATCGAGTAATTTTTTCATGTGTATTATTGCTATTGATATTGCATGGTGAAGCGAAATAAACAAAAACAAAACGGCAGGCGAAGGAAACAAAACTGCGAGCGAATTTAAAAATAAGGAGTAGGGGGAGGGGGTGAGGCAAGTCAAAGAAATTTTTTCTCCCCACTCCCTCCCCCTTCTCGCTCACCCCTCCCCAATTTTTTGCTCACCGCAGGCGCGCTCCTTCACTCGCCAGCGATAAAAGGAAACGAAACGGCTGCTAGGCAGGCTAGGACCCTTTAAAATATCTTCTCTCTTTGTTTCTTTTAGATTTGGAATATTGCGCCCGAAAAAAACCTTGCAAGAATGGGGCTGCGTGCAAAAACATTGGTGGGGGGCGGTACTCCTGTGAATGCAAAGACGGCTACACTGGACAAAACTGCGACAAAGGTGAGCTTTTTAGTTTCGTCTTATAAAAAACTTGCGCAGACATGGTACGAAATAAAGTGTTACCGATGTACTATAGCTTCATGTGAAATAACTTCCGTTGGATACACTAAGAACTCGCCTATAAAATCCAAACATTTAAGAAGCTGTTAGGCTAAAATTTCCCAGTTAAGCACAATTCACATAAGAACCATCCTAGGCTAAAGTCTTAATATAGGGCCGGGTTGTTCGAAAGCCGGGTAACGCTAACCCAGGATTAAAAGTTATCGTAGTATGCATTTTTCTTGTATAAAAACGTTTTTTTTTTCACCGCTTTAAGTTTCGTGTAGTTTGAAATTATTAAAATTTAAAACAGAATGACAGCAAAAATATATAAAAAAAACCTCACGGCAAAGTTACAAAACTGAAATCAAATTTCTCGTTAATCCTGAGTTTGCTTGATTGGGCTTTGAAGAACTCGGCCCAGGTTCTTATTTTTAAAATATGGAGTTTTTTCAACTATGCGATAAAAAGGTACTTTGACTGGGGCGTCTGCATGTTAAAAAAATGTGTGAGTGATTCAATATAAAGACCACACCCATTCAAGTACAAGTTGTTTTTAATCAAAAATTAAAAACGTAGGTAGACTAATTTCCCAGTAAATACCACTTGTATAAGTTTATGTAAGAACCTACGAGGTTAACTTGAAAAACACTAGGTTCTTATACGCGTGTTTTTAATTTATGTACTTGAAATATTTCAGTCAGAAGTCAAAATTTAACAGAAATTATTAGACATGATATTCCAGTCTCACAGACAATGTATTTTACCCCGGGCCGCTTTGCTCAAAGCCTGATTAAGCTAACCCAGGCAGGATTAGCGAGCATTTCGATTTGAGTTTTGTAACTTTTTGGCGAGGTTTCTGTTTATATCGAGTAATCTCAAATTACACAAAACCTAAGAAGTGAAAAACACTTTTATACAAGAAAAATTAATACTCCGGTCAACTTTTAATCCTGGGTTAGCGTTAACCCGCTTTCGAACAACTCGGCGGTGGGTTAATCCCTGCTATCATTTTACAACAAATCAAGTTGTATTTAGTGGATTTTCTTGTGGTTATTTAATGGCATTTTTTTTGTCTCTCTCAGAAATAGACGAATGCTCAAGCAGCCCGTGCTTACACGGAGGAACGTGTACGGTAAGAGATCTGCCTATAATAATTTATGGACGCATCTTATTAACGTGTGTATTATACAACTGAGAAAATCACTTCACTGTGAGTGGCTGAGAGCAGGCAAATTTATCGTTGATTTTTAATTTGCACTACAGGGCAAATTAACGCTCGCGCTTTCGTGATTTTCCCAGTCATATAATAAAGAGTTATCGTATGAAGACTCGGGCAATTAAGATTTACTCTACTCGTGATATTTGAAGTTGGAATATTTGGAGAATTCTTTCAAATTGCACTCGCCTAAAGGTTCGAGCAATTTTGAGAGAATTTCAAATCAGACTTGTAGTGTAAATCCTTAATTGCAGTCGCATTCATGCGATTACCTACACTAATCCCTCATTTCGTGAATGTGATACTTACTTTTCCACTTCTTCCTTTAGGATCTCATAGGAGATTACAACTGTTCGTGTCCCGAGGGATTCAGCGGGAAACAGTGCTATCCCGAATGCGTGCCTGGTGCATGCCAAAACGGCGGGTCTTGTATTCATGGGCTCCGTGGTTACACGTGCCTTTGTTCAGAAGGATTTACCGGAGACAGCTGCGAAAACGTAATCCCGACAGATCCCGCAACTACACCCGGGACTACGCGTCCAAGTAAAACAAATGCAACTGTCGATGTCGATGTCGATGACTATAACAGGACGACAACAAAACCCGTTTCAAACACGACTATAGGTAAACATTTGCGGTTATCCAGGAGCTTAAAGAGTTTTACCGCGGTTAAACCTCATTTGAACCGCAAAGGTGCCGCGCGCAATCACTCAAAATAAGTTTTAGCAAAATGGTTTATTTGAGGTTTTATCGTAGCTTAGCGAGGACGTTTTAGCAGAATAAGTTTAGCAAGTTATCTTGTTTTTGTTAGATTAGTACTTTCTGTAGTGAATTTAAAACAACGTACATATCACTCATTCATTTAAAGGAATGCGTGCATGTGCATGATGTACTGGAAAGTGTGGCGATACGTTTTAGTGTTAAAGCTCAAACTCATTATTAATTGGTCAAGTTTAAACAAAGGAAACCATAACGGAATCATGAGGGAGTTTGGATATCCGATCTTAATTAGCACAGATTTTTTACCATTCTATTTCTCCGTTTTCTCTTTAGTTTTCGTTTTGATTGAGAAAATATATCAAAAACTCAAGAAAGTGGTTCACCACATTTCCAACTCTTCAGAGTTCGTCAAAAATACTCCGCTGCGCGTCGTATTTTCAACTCTCTTCTTGGTGTTTGGAAATGTGGTCAAACACGGTCTTTCGTGTTTGATATATACGTCAAGCGTTTAATAGTCATGCGGCTTAAAGACATTAAACGTTTGGCTATTTCTCATGAGTGGGGTTACTAGTTTCGTATATGGCTGAATATTAACTAAGCTTTTCTCATCTTGACAGAGCAATCCCACAATGATAAAACAGGAACAGGTGAGATGACATTTCTATTTGCTTTTTGCGACTCCAGCGTTTCCGTTTCTTGTTAGTCTCTTCCTTGGGATCTCTGATCGACGGATGCTTAATTTGCAAAAACTGTAACAAACGTTCTGATTGTTCCACCGTTGTATGGAAGTAAACACGAGAAGTAGCTAGCAAACGTGTACAAGATACAGTTGAATGCCACCATCTGGAACCCTCAAGGGAACGGAAAAAAAGCTCGAGATAGTCGATAGTAAATGGCTGAAAAATAGAGAAAATAATTATAGTTTGAAATAGCGGGGAGGTCCAGATGCCCGGGATCGAGATAGCGAGGTTCTACTGGGAGTCGTTATGCCGCACTAAAGGTCCAGTGGTCAAATGTGCGCAACATTTCAACGCGGCATATGGCAGCATTGTTGCGCATGACAAGTCGCCACCCTTTCGCACCACCCAACGCATTGGAACATGTTGCAACGTTGACAATCGTACAAAATGTTGCGTTGAAATGTTGGGCGCGTTTGGCTAAGTCTAAGATTTTTGCAAGATTTGAGAGGAAAGTTGGAAACACGAGCCTCTTGTTGTCAAGATTTTTCCATTTTCAATCCATTCCGTTTTAGCCGTCGTCACATCTCATTGGTTTGCTGTCATTTGTAGATTATCGTCCTGCAAAATCGATATATTATTGTTAGTTTTCTTTCGTTACAGTGTGTTTATGATAGTCTCAAACACATGCTGTTGCAGACATTCAATTTATTTCTCGTTTTATTTTCCTTGCCAGGTCCCACAAGTCGGACTACAATGATAGTTGTTATTGTAGCCTCTGTACTAGTGCTGTTCGCGCTAATCGTAGGCTGCCTCGCTTGGAGATTCTGGAGAAAGCGCAGACGCGAGGCACAGGACGCCGCTGCAGTAGCCGTGGATGCGCAGGCTCAAGTAAATCCCAAACAAATAGACATTGAAGACCCTGATCCTAAACATTGTGCGGGCGCAAGATCAGGCAATCCTGAAATAATTAGAAATTTCGTGGCTTCCAAGCATAACGAAAAGAATACAAATAAAACGCAGGAAAATTCAGCAGAAGATAAGCTGGAGAAAGGAAAGACACACAAAGAAAATGCTAGGTGAGAAGGGCTTCAATTTTATTCCCCCACTTCACTTGTTAACTTCATAAATGCAAAAATAAAAACGTAAAATACACAAATACTATCATTGAATGGTCACACATTACGGTTTCATCTAGCAACTCTTTTTGTAAGAACCACAATAATTAACTTAAGAACTCTGCGGTGGGACTCTGCCGGATTCTGGGTTAAACCTTTTAAATACCTCATATGACAAAGAAAATCGGTTTCTTGTCAACGTTTGATCTTCCGTTCTCTACTCTCAGAAGGAAATGCCTTTGTAATTATATTAAAATAAATCACCACGGTAATTCCTAACATCTTTTGACCTCACACTCTTATTGGCTTATTAATTATGGGTATTGCATTAAGGCCCTATTTCCCTCAGAGGGAAAAGGACATGATGATTGCATTAAGGGGGCTAAGGGTATGGTTAAGGTCAATATAACAGTAGGACATACAAGCATCTAAAGCTTAGCTAACTTAGCGGATTAAACTATAGGCCGCCTTATGTCGAGTTGACACGCTTGCATTTATTCCACATGTTCTTGCGCGCGAATTTCGCCTTTCGCCGACGATCCAGCGCTTAAAAGAAGTTAGGCAGATTCGCGCACGCTTTAACTCAAGAAATGATGTACATAGAAACACGCGCGTGACACGAAGGCTCTCGTGAGCTCGTGCCACACGCGTGAACTTTGTAGTTTCGAAACGCGTTGGAGTTATAATCAGGCTATGTAAGCAGAAACACTTCGTGACGTTAATACAATATGGCGTCGCAAATGTTCTTACACAGTTCCATGCAAGACGACTCACTGGCCACTTTTATAAACCAGTATTTTATTTAACAAACGGAATTTCAAAGCGGCTAGATGTCGAGGCGGGTACAGGACAGAATTAGTCTTTGCAGCAGCAAGCTTAATCAAGTTTTAACCTGTTAACAAACGACTCACTTACGTGCTCGTTGCCAGCAACTAATGCAGTCAGTCAAGGCGATTAAAGCTTGCTGTGTGAACATTTCTTTCAGGACTTCGTTGGAATTATCTGATATAACAACAACGACAACATCAACAGCGAGAACATCGACGAGAGAGCGTCCAACACTGGATGAGTTATACCTACCTAATCGTTGTTTTGATCAAGGCTTTTGGCAGGAAGTGGAGTTGGAAATCTAATTTAATTTATTTAACTTAAAGGTAAATTTGCTGTTCTGTTGAGTCATATGGTTTTAGCTATTTTATAACCGCTTGGGGGCAGCATGCACTAATCCTCAAAAACTGTATTAACCTCAAAGCCAGTCAATAACTAATACCTTAACCGTGTGACTTCTGTTTGGCGTCCTCTTCGAGTAAGTGTTGCCTAGCCATCCTCAGTAGGAACTGAAAAAGATGGCGGCGTACATTTTACTACAATACCGTGCGAACCTTTCACAGCCCACAAAGTACAAGGAAAGCCATATTTGTGCAATATTTGTCCTTGTGCCAACGACATAGTTTTTGCCAGGTCTGAAGATGGTAGAACGTTTTTGTACATTTTTATTAGCATTGCTAAATTTTTCATAAATGTACCAGTCGCCTTCTTTTTTCCTGAGGTGGATTACGAGAAACCAGCCTTTTGAAACTTTAAATTATGTAAGAGAAGGCAGTGCTTTTTCATTTTTTTGGCCAACTAAGAAAAAAAGTGGTCATTGTCATGGTGAAATTGTAATCATCACAATTAACAAAATTTTGTAATTTGTACTTTTCAGGCTCCACCAGCCGACAAACCACAACAAGCTGAAATCACGTGATGTCAACCGCGGATTTGATTATCACGTGAACAGATGCGCAGAGGGTCACGTGACGAATTAATGATCCAGTTGAAGTCAGCTGGTATGGCAGAGAAATATTACAAATCGAATAGAAATCAACTGTGAATAATGT
Source organism: Micromussa lordhowensis (assembly GCA_964020085.1). Taxonomy (NCBI): domain Eukaryota; kingdom Metazoa; phylum Cnidaria; class Anthozoa; order Scleractinia; family Lobophylliidae; genus Micromussa; species Micromussa lordhowensis. Next base: position 26,443,193 of record OZ026600.1, on the reverse strand, counting down.
TGAATCGACAAGCTGAAGCGTTGAGAACCTTAAAAAAAAAACAGAACAGAAACATCCCAGAGACACTAAAGCGGCTGTGCCTGGTGATTCATGGCTGTCAGGGCGTGTAAAGCTGATATGATAGAAGAATTTTTAAAATATGGACGGTTTGCCGCCAATACCGAGAGATTCAGATGATAAAGGCATGGCGGCCATGTTGGATGTGCCAACAAAAGAAGCTACATAAGTTGGACACCTTTTGCTAATATCATCCATCATGGCGGCGATGACGTCACATAAAAACAAAAATACATATACAAGATTTAAAAAAAAAAAAAATACAGATTCAATTTTTAGGACCGACTGTAAAAAGGGTAGACCGACCGACCTCTTTCAGGGGACACGCTCCAGGTTACTATTCAAGGGCCGGGCTTCGCACGGGGGCCTTGCGCTAGAGCCTCTGGTCTCTTGTGTCGTCACGCAGTGACCCAACGTGACACCTGCGAAGGAGACCACAACAAAATCAAAGCTCCCTTTGAACGAACAAGAGTAAGAAACACCTCGGTATAAAAAGAGGGCTGTCTTAGCTTAGGTAACAGGTCGGAAACGTTTGGTTTGGAAATTTTGGAATCGATTAAGCCTTGTATACATATTTTTACTCTTTTAGCAACGAATGTTATTTAAAAAAAGAGATTCAAACTTACCACATAAAGGCAGTACGAGCCAGGAATGTTGAGTCATCGTTGCTTTTTGGGAAATTCTGAAATGTGAATATTCAGGTTGCCTTGACTCTCGCGCGTACTGGAAGAAAAATATTTGCTTTGAAAAAAATCGCAGATTATATCGTATCATATTATGTTGAGCTCGACGTCACGTGCTATTCTCGTGGTCAACTTGTGCTTTTAACAAACGTGCGCGTGTCCTCGGCGTGGTTTGTTTGTTAGAACTTTGAACTTTGTCGGGTTCATTCTGTTGCCGTATTGAGGGTACTTTTGCCGGGAGTCCAGCCCAGAGTGTAAATTTTCCGACTACATAGAAAAATAAATAAGGCTGTTATTTATAAACCACAGGTTACGAAAGACGTAGGGATATAATATATATAGCCAAATTTGTAAGAATTATTAATACCATGTTACAACTTCGTAAGGAGTTAGAGTAAGGGCCTATGGCCAACTTTAGAACTCTTCGCTTTGATTTCGCTTTTGTTGAGCTTGCTAATGGTTCATAAAACTCCTACAATTTGTGCCAGCAAATCAGATCAAAGGACCAGTCGTCTCAGTCAATCACATGTCAAGAAATGTGATTTCCTCGCGTGATTTCTCGCCTTTAGCGCCAGTCAAGTGATTTTTCTCAGAGTTTTGATTGGCTTATTACTCTTTTTAAATGGCTTTGCGAATATCTTGACTTTAGTGAGACAACGAAATCGTCCGTTGAATCGTTCAAAATGGTTTTGCTTTAACGCACGGAAATTGGCGAAAGCGCTTGTAACTCTATCGAGACGAGTTTTTGTCCTTGACGCGTGTAATTTGATCCTTTTTTCCTAAGATTACAAAATTAAGAGCTGCTGTTGATGACTCAGCTTCGTATCCTTTGCTCTAAAACTCCTTACCCTCTTCATTTTTAATCTTAAGGGTTATCTTGTTAATAGTGTGTACAAACTTTATCAGCCATTTCGGGCTTCGTCCCCTATTTAAATGATCTTTTCAGTTGCTTTAATACGTGGCCACAACTCCCCAAAATGTCTTCAGCTTTTTCATTTATGCATTCGATGGAACAAATGCCGTTAATTTTCGGTTACAACCCGATGAGCTCCCATTTTTGTCTACCCCATTAGAAAACCATATTGACGTCTCGTTAGACGGCGCAGCCATGTTGCCTAGCAACCTGACAGAGCGCTCGAAAGGAACCCATTTCAAGTTAGACGGTAGTTGCTCCATCGAATGTTGAGTCGCGTGTTTAAAATGTACCAGCGTTTGTGGTCATCTAAGTCTTTGGCGTTTTATACTAGACACCGTTTATAGTTCACTCCTACTGAACGTCGTATTGAGGTATTTTGCATCAGAAGTCTTAGTTCTCGCTAGTTTTCACGTTGGTTTCTGTTCAAGGTTTCCTCGTATTATCAGTCAATCTGGTGCATAATAGTTACGCCGCGGTAGTGCCGCTATACACAGCGGCAGATGTAGCTTTTCAAGGGGTAGATTTTATAGATATATATTTTTGTAAATTTTTATATAATTCGCCAGACAGTTTTCTAGAAATCCTCGGTCGTGGCTGGAGGAAGTCGTTTGAAGAGAAATTTAATATATAGAAACGAAAAAAATAAAATATATATATTTGCACCTTGAATGGACTTGTCTTCATCATGGTATGTTCTTTAGACTACTTCTGTCCATTTTTCTCTCGTCAGATAATTTGGTTTTATCAAGAGATTCGAAAACTTTCAAATCCCTTTACGGTGACCAATTCACATTATCAACTCGGGTAATAAAACCAAATTATTTTGCAATACTCCCCACCGACGCAGCACCACAGTTTATTCTCTCGTCAGAGTTTGTTTTGGTATAAAGCCCTGCGGGCCAAACGGACCAGCAAGTAGACGCAAGTTGAAAGCTTGGGTCTACTTAAGACTCCCTTTTTCCAGGACGTGCGTGCACTTGCGTTGACTTGCCATGGCTTGCGCTCAAATTAAGTGACGTCCGTTCGTTGTTATAGCAACGTATTAGCTAATGAAATACAGGATATGTCTGCGGGGTTTTCAAGATAGCGACCTTAAAATGTTTTCTTTTTGCGACTTGCGTAATTTCTACTTGTGGCTACTTACGAGTCCGTTTGGCTAGGGCTTAAGAAGAAGGAGTCGAGGAACCTTTGGAAGATGGTTCGTGCCCCCTCTTCTCACCTCAAATCCTTTGCTGTAACAGCCCTTGGTAAGAGTGGACTGCAAGTTCTTTTTATCTACAGTGCATACACTTTCTATCCAAAAACAACCAATTTTCTGGGGCATGAAAATTTTCCCTTACCTTCAGGTTGTGTATGATTTTTTTTTGGTGGGCAAAGGCTTGACCTGGAAAGTGCTTACTCGATCGATTTTTTCCTCATTGCTTCCTTTGCCCGATGTTTTTATAGCAATTTTTATTGTACAGGATCCTTTCTTGGAAATTGCCCGATCCCCTCCCCCCCCCCCATCCCTAGCGAAAGAACTTTGCTCTTTCACTTTCTCTCGCCGCGCTTCTTCTCCCCTATTCTTTCGCACCCCAAGTGACTGAGCACCTGGAAGACGCTACCCCCATCCTCCCCAACCCCCCCGTCGCGTCCAAAATATTAGGGAGTTATAGCAAATTTTGCCTACACTACCCAGAGAAACACACACACAACAGTGTAGATACAGGGGCCTATAGGTCAGCGAGGACCTCAAAGCCAGTTTATTGCAAAACTGCCATCAATGTATCAGTATACGCTTAATTGACATACTCGCCGTCGCAAAAGATCAACCTATACAAAGAAGCTAAATACGGCACCGCCGGATACGAAAACCCAAACCACTTCGTGGAAAAAATGGAACGTATACCCCCACCTGCTGAACTCAGCTGCAGTGCCGCCAACTCTGGGGGCTGAGGTGCGCAAAAAATTACAAACGCAAAATATCTAGAAAACAAATAACTCAAAATTAACAAAATAAAATTACGGAGCTCGAGTAAGTGCTGACTTAGACTGATTCAAAATTATAACAAACGATATACATATCTCACAAAGCTACCCATAAACCCTCTCACGCGGACCCGGGCCTCTGGTCCGTGCCGGCAAAATAGCTATTTCTACCTATTCCGCGAAGCTACATTGTCAGAAATACCATATTACGACGGCGACGGCAACGAGAACGTCCGCAAACAAAAGGTTTAATGAGCAGAACAATGGTTCTGCACGTGCGTTGTGATTCTTTGTACATTTCTTTGCCGTCCTCTGCAATACATGTATGGAGTTTTAGCATTGACGACGGCGACGCCGAGAACGACGCCTTGTGAAAAAAGTATTTATATTTTGCCCTCGAATGTCTCAACTGTGTAGATTTTTTCAGTTCGCCAATCGGTTTAAAATCCTGCTCAGGCTAAAAATGTAATGACAGCGTTCAATTCCAAAAGGAAGAAACGAAAAATTAGCCACTGCGGTTCTCGTACTCCAAAAATACCTAGAACTTGGTCATTTCACGTTGTTGTTTTGCAGAGGACGGAAAAGAAATGTACAAAGAATCAAAACGCACGTGCAGAACCGTTGTTCTGCTCATAAACCTTTTGTTTGCGGACGTTCTCGTTGCCGTCGCCGTCGTGATTTACTAAAACTCCTTTATATATCATATATAATAAAAAATCGTGACGGGTTCCCGTTCTTGCCAGCCAAGCGGTGCTCTCCAGAGTTGAATTCCGCCGAGTTTTCGTCTGAAGAGCGTTCCCCGCTCTGTTCACATCCAGTGTTAGTTCAGTCGGTAACGATACATTCCACGTGAAAACCCTTTTTTCACATCAGTTAGCAAGCACTTTTTTTATTTATTAACTAGGTATACCTATCGATAGAGTGCCAACGAGCGAATAATTTGTGCTATAATAAGGGGTTTATTAATACAGCATAACGGATTTTTGGTTCTCTTCTGTTGCAAACATTACCGAGAGAAAATTATAACGCGTTTACCGGCAGGTAACGTTCGTCACGCAATCCCTTAATATCAAGAGTATTGGAATGTATCGCTGCTCGGTCGAACTTTCAGTTCAATATGATGGGCAAAGTCAAACTGAAAGTGAACAAGCTAGTTTGATTGATGAACACGACTCGTTTAATTCTGTGGCAAAACAGATCCGATTTGTGTTTTGAACACTGGATTCGACTGTAGGATAAACACGCTCGTTCAGTTCTGTTCGGAAACACTGCCGACTGAACCTTCAGTTCGATATGCTAGATTTCAACACTGGATTTGCTCTAGTGGTTCGACTGGTGAACACATGTCTTTCCAAAAAAGCTTCCCGATGGAACTTTCAGTTCGATATAGGTAAACAGAGAAGGAATACACTGTTTCGATTCATGAACACGCTTGTTCAATTCCGTGGTGAACACGCTGGTTCGTTTCCATGTCGATTTTGTGTCTTAGATTTGCTCTTGTCTAACAGTTTTCCTGAATATTCGAATTAGAAGAAGAGTTTTGTAAAGGGTACGCTCCCCAATTGAACTTTCATTTCGATAAAGTGAGAGAGGAAACACGCTGGTTCGATATGTTCTGAGACTATGAAATTGTTCACAGTTGGATAAACACAACAGCAAAAAAAACAATGATATTCCAAGAGACAAGTCTAGATGTAACGCGCCTCCTGATTGGCTAAAAACTACAATAGCTCGAATAGTTCCGTCCTTGCAATTGGCTCAAACTGAGCCATTGTTACATCTTACACCTTACAGTTACACTTTTCAGAGCTCGATCGAGAATTTTTTCGCATACGCCATTCTTCGCGCGGCACTATTCTCTGCCGCCTCGCCAGCCGAGCGTCTTCGCTCGGCTGGCTCGTTGGCAATAATTACATTACAATTACAGAAAACATATGTTGCAGGTCAAAATGAAATTCAGGTTGAAATGATTTTAACCTAGTTTGATTCTCAATTTCCTTTGTCTTCTGGGCCTAATTATTCATGATCCATGAATAATTAGGGTTAAGAGACAAAGGAAAATCATTTTAACCCGAGTTTCATTTTGACCTGCAACATATGTTTTCTGTAATTGTAATGTAATTATTCATAACTAAAAAAAAAGTTAGCAAGCACAACTCAGAGAAAATAACCAGCTTTCTGTGCAGGGTTAGGTTAAGGAAGGTCAGTGCCTCTGGGTTTCTCATCTCGCTACCATCAAGAACTCGGCTAAGGAACGGAACAGATGTTTTAAGGAACAGTCCGTGCTTGAGCCTGGCATTACCCAGAAAATATATGACAATGACATTTTCTCTTGTCAGAGCATTGCTTGGAATTAGAGGTGAACCATTTGGCTTCTTAGGGGGGGGGGGGGGGGAGTCGGTGATTTTGAAAAAAATATATACTGCAAGTATACTTGTACTATTCATGAACACGACCATAAGCTTGATTACCAGCCCCTGTTCGGGGAAGGAGCTCTCGTTTTTCTCGGCACTGGGGAGGAACGCAGACGAGACTCAGGAAAGCGCCGGAAATGGAGCCTAACACGACCACTGCCTTAATTGTACGCACTTTCAGTGAGCCGAAGAGAAGAATGCTACACGGAGAAAAAAAAACATACACACGTACTGAGAAAAAATCCCAGTGCATGCCTGTGCCAAATCACCGCACTTCCACCCTCAAAAGGCGACTGGTCCACCCCTTAGATGAAGGAGGAAGAAGACAAAACTCAATTATTGGATGTAGCAAAAACGTCTGTTTCGTCCGAAGGAAACACGCACCCCCAATCATCTATCGAGCCATTGATCAGGGTCACGAATGGCTGTTCCATGATTGCGTGACGCACTCTTATTTGTTTTCGAAAAAAATCGAATCATCCCCATATAGGGAAACACATGTAATAGTAAATGGTCTCAGCAGAAGTCAGCTGAAATCCCTTCCGTTGTTCACCTACACCCAGAGCACTGCCAACAATAACATGGTACCCAATTTCCGTCACTTCGCAGTCGAGAGGCTATCGTAATGTTCCTGATTAGAAGTTACAAATCAATATAACATTTCACTTCACTTTCCTTGTCCTGTTTCTTTTCGCATCATCATTTATATTTATATTACACCTTCAAACCGTTAGTTTACATTAGTCATATCGTTAGTTAAGGGGGTCTGCAGTTCTCATATAGTGTTATGCGTAGTTTGATTTTCACAGCAGAAAAAACATGGTTATCAATAAATGATTCATTAGAGTTTGATTCAGTTTAAACTGACTGAAATTAATTTTGTTTCAATTCATTTTCTTCCCTGATTCTAGCGGCCTTGGATCGAATGGAATTTAAAAGACCAGTAAAAATATTATTTTTTTCTCGTCAAATCCCATTTAATCCAATTTTCCGCTAAACGAGAAATATCTCACATTTTTCTCTTGTCGAACAATGTCTTTCTGAGTTTCACATCTTATTTAAGTACAGGAATTTTTACAGCAATTAACTTCGGTCATAAACCTCGCACTGTGTTTATGTAGCACGATATATTTGTTCAATTTTCGTCCAAAAGGAATCTGAAAATCGCCGCACCCAGACCGAAAAGAGCCGTAAGATGCCGAAAATAGCCGGAGGTCTTTCCCGAAGGTTCTCGTAAATTTCCGACATTTAAGAAGAGCGCTGTGAACGCCGGGAAATTCTTCTCTTCTTCCGCTGTGATTGTATTAGAATATTGTTATCATTTACCAAAGCCGAGTGGAATATTGGTTGTTTCGGCTTTCGTGGACGGTGCGGGGAATGCTGAGCTTTTTGTAGATTTTAAGAGTGTTTCTGTGCCGTTGTTGAGCTCGGAGGCTTTCCAGTACAACATGGTTTTTACAGGCTCCGTGAGGCTGAAGGTGCTGGAAGCGACCGACTTAAAACCTGCGATTCTAGCTCAAAGAAGGGTGAAATCCATCGACCCTTACGTATCCGTTCATGTGGATGATGTTCCTATAGCACAGACTTCTTCAAAACCGAAAACATCAACACCAATTTGGAACGAGGAGTTTGAAAGCGACATAGAAAATGGAGAAACGCTAGGAATTACTGTATTTCACAACGCCATCATGCCCCCGGATCCGTTCGTAGCGAATTCGTCGGTGCCTTTGGAAGAGATCATCAATTCGGGAACCTCTGATATCTGGGTACGGCCTGACAATTTATTTGAATTTCTCTTTCTTTAGAAGGACTTAATTAGTTCCAAGGTTTGCTATTTCTAATGCCATTTCATCGTGCATCTTTAGATTCCACTTGAACCAGAAGGAAAAGTGCATCTTTTTATCGAACTCAAACCAGCCATTCAGGGTAAGCATATTCAGTTTTTCTTGTCGTGTTTCGAACCGTTTGTGATCGCCCCTGGACATGTAACGTTTGCTTTAGAGTACGTTTTTTCTTTATCCTGTTGTTGACTGTTGAATAGAATTTGTGCAACAATACAGACCCACTGGCTATTTGCAGCAAACGGATTTAGAACTTATAGTGATGCCAGCTTTGCGTTTAAAAGCTTCTATTCGCGTGCTCATACAGACAGTATTTGTTAGATCGTGGAAGTGCCGAATAAAGAACAATAATAGCTTTATATTTAAGTAATTCTTGTTTCAGGCAACATGTAACTAAATTACGTTGATGTTTCGATGTTTATTTCCAACAGATAGAGATCGGAGAGTCTTTAAGGAAAGGGAAGGCGGCATCAAAGGCCGAAGGGGGGCTATGAGACGAAGGGTACATCAAAGCAACGGCCACAAATTTATGGCAACGTACCTCAGACAACCGACTTTCTGTTGCCATTGTAAGGACTTCATTTGGTAAGAGCGACTTTAAGCCTTCTCCGTATTGTATTGTGTTTCTTTTTGTAGACGGCTTTATACAAAAGGGATTTGCGCTTTTGGTGAATGTGTGACTCAGTTGAGACTGCAGAAAAGCAAACTCGAGTATTTCCTTTTCAGCTGGTCGCGTCGATTTTAATGTTCCTTTGCATTTTAAATATTATGTAAGCCATTAAACGACGAGAACAGATGCCACTGTAAGACCTTTTGCCCGCAGAAATTGTCCCTTTCTGAAGGTTTGCCGAGTTTTAATAATTGAGCTTTTTTTTCGCATGTTGCCTTGAGTGACATGGCCTTGTGACTGCACTATGAAGGCACGTTTGACATATTTCTTCTTTGAGCTTTGAAAGTATTTGTTTACTGAGCAATATCATAACACCTTTTCGTGGTGTATTAATCATTATTCGTACTCGCTTTTTCTTGTGCTTCAATTTTCCAGCAGCATACTAAACTGTTAAAGTGACTTATATATATTATTGCGTTCTTGCAATAAATTAATGGCGGGCGTTTCAATTCGCACGCGATCCACATCGTCTCATCGACGTGACCGAATTATGTGCTTTCAAGCAAATAGAATAGTAGAGAGAATGGAAAGGTGGTTGTAGTTTTCAGTCGAACAAGATTAAACTTATTAAATCTTTGTCAAAATCGAGCTTTTGTTTTTTCGTTTTTCTTACGTTCAGAGTTCGCTGTTCTATACACGAGACAGTGTTTTGGGGCATAATGTTGAATTTTATTTTATGTTGAACCTTGATCAGTGAGCTTTCTGTTTATTATTTGTTTTGACAAGCATATCCACAGTTACTGTGGATATTAAGGCCTAAGTTCCTGTGGGTTTATATTCATAAAGTCAAAGTAGGATATTACAGTTCAGATTTTCTCACTCTTTAGCTTTCCCTTTTCTCTACATGCATCAAATATAAAATCATGTTATTAAAAAAATATTATTTAAAAAATTTATATGCACACCTCTTTTTCATTATGTTATTTTCATTTTGTTGCGTGTTTTGATAAGATGCTTGATAAATTTTAAATGTGAGCCTTTACTAAATACGTGTGAAATTTCTTCTGACCTTTTCAATATACATATTGAGGCCAAACAAACTTGATGCGATGGTTTCTTGTAAGATTAATTGTAAACAAATTTGCCAAGCCATTATAGTAATATGGAGAAAAATTGAAGATTTACAAATTATCTCCTCTAGAACAGCACATTCACATCTGCCAAGAACAAAAGGAAATCCAAACTCCACTTTTATTTTAATGAGCTACATTGACATCAAGTTGGTTCACGCTGATCAGTAACTCAAATCGCTTTTTTTCTCTTAAAGGAAGAAATGTACTTATAAATTAAATTGTAAGGAGGCTGCAATGTTTTAAACTTGCAATATGCTTCTAGCCATTAAATGAATTAGTTGTTACCAGCTCCCAATTTTTGTCAATTATCATATGGAAATTGTTATAAGTAGTGAAATCTAATGGGAGAAAAAGTTTAGGGCCGGGCTGCACACAATTTACAAGTTCATCCTTTGGAGGTGCCTTGTGAAAAACGTGTCTGCGTACAGTTGTTAAAATATCCACCTTACACTTTTAGCAGAATGCTTGTTAATTAAGTACAAAAAAAATTAATGTTCTAGTTAAATATCAGTCGAAACACCAAAATGTTGGGTGGTTGTTTATTTGCGAATTTTTCAGCTGTTAAATCTAGGTTTCTTATGAAAAAGGATTTCAAGAGCTGTTTCATCTACATGATTGTAACTTTTCCTTAAAAACTGAGGTTTGGTGATTGTTGAATGGTCTCAAGTTTCTGTTGAGTCTTTGGAATATACTTGAATTGAAACTTCTGCTGATCAATAATTGTGTTATAAATGCAAAAGGTAGTCGTAAGAATGACAAATTATCAGTTTTGATTGTCTCTGTCCTTCTATGTTGAAAATGTCATGTCAAATTATATTTTTGATGGAAAACCATCAGATCCTTGTGTTGGTTACATTTGCTTCTACCTGTAGAAGATGAACTTTCAGTCTTAGTGTTTTTATTCGAAAAGGTTTTCAATTATGCCGCACCTCTCACAATGGTGGTAGATCATCATGTCAACATTGTCTCGTTGTTGCGCCAAGCAGTTGCTAGGGCATCTACTTTAGTACATAGGAAAATGTCATGTTTTAGAGATTATCAACTAAGTCATAATCTATATTCTTTATTAATTATAGCGTTATAACTTGTTATGCATTTTGGAAAAAAAAAACAAAACTCTGTGATGGATAGGGAAAATGGTGCTTCAAAAAAATTTTGGAGTAGATACTACATTTGCATAAGCTAAATCCATAGCTGGTACCGCATCGTCATTGTCTTCTGAGAAAAAAAAACGCCCAATGGAAGAAATAATATTAAAGAGAATGAACACACATTGTCTACTTTAGATGTAGTATTCAATGATGGTGCAATGCATTTGCTACGCAATTATTTTTCTCTTGTGAATACACAGATGTGCATACATGCATATAACAAATACCAGATTTAGACTAACTACTGAGGAGAGAAATCTCTCCAGCATTAAGTTGACAGTTTTGGAAGAGATTATCAATGGCACTTCAAGTTACCTTTGATTTAATCAACCTTTTCTCCAAAAAATGGGTCCACTTTATGTTTAATGAAATGATGTTTTTGGAAATGTTATGCATGGTAATGGGAGGTGTGGTGGCCTCATGGTTAGTGCGCTCGTCTCTGGATCCAGTGGTCCAGGTTCGAGCCCTGGCTGGGGACATTGTGTTGTGTTCTTGAGCAAGACACTTTACTCTCACAGTACCTCCCTACAATCAGGTACATAAATGGGTGGCCACGACCTTAATGCTGGGGGTAGCTGTGCGATGGACTAGCAACTAGCGTCCCATCTATGGGGGAATTAGAAATACTCCTAGTCGCTTCATGCCACAGAATCTGGGATAAACTCCGGCCTGATAGGCCACTTGGCTTGTATCCAGACTTCACGTATGCATGGTATTGTTAAGAATCTATAAACTGGAATGTCAAGCCCTCCATTCAGGCACAAGTTTACAGGTCGACTGAAGTTAGTCTCAAGTTATTCTGAACCTTAGGAAACTGCACTTTGTACCTGCATGATCTCTGTAGACTTAGTTTCCTTAGTGAAGTGGATTCTGGATCTGGAGGTGCAGGTTTGGCCTGTCTTTGATTGCATTTGACCTCTATAAAACAGTAATCCTGGAGCAGAATTAAGTAGTCATTGAACAGAGGTTTAAAAGAAAGTAAAATGTATGGAAGTTGTGTATTGTCAGGATGGAAATCCTTCGCTATGTTGGAGAGGTGATTGCTGTGGACATTGAACAGGGTTACCATGGTCGGGGAAAAGTCAGGGAAAATTAGATTTTATTATCATTATTGCCTCTCGCCAATCAGACAATGTGTTTTTAGGCCAGCCTACAAAATGGTGGCCCGGGTATAATGGGTAGTCTATAGCATCTGATCAAGAACAGTTTGCAAAACACCTACAGTAGTCACATCATGTTACAGAAACTGGCCAGGAGTTAACAGTTGATTGTGCCAGCTCTACTGAGCCATGGGGCTTCCCGATCCCTTCATGTAATACTGGAAGTCTTAACATACAAATTTAAAGACATGTTGTCTTTGATATTCCCTCGACACTCTGTAAAAAGTTTTAAAACTGTTTACAAACTGTAAGATTGGCATTACAAAATATATTTCACTAAAACACTAGCTTCAGTTGTATATTATTTATATTTAGCGAAATAGTAAATTAGTGCCAATAGACCTCACAGTTTTTAAACAGTTTTAAAATGTTTTACCATGTGTTAAAGAAAATCGAAGACAAGATGCCTTAAGTTAAGGTTACCATATACCCTTTAGGGGTGTCGCATGTCCAAATGATGTAGCACATCCAGTTTAAACTGTAGATAACTAAAGCCCTACATCAAATTAGAGCTTAGAGAGCTGGCTATCAAATTATAACAAGAGTTTTGAAATAAATTGAGTTGTCTAATTTTTCATGACCTCTAAAAGCGAGCTTCCGAATTACCTTTTGAAAGCTACAAGTCAATTGAAAGCAATTTGTTTTTTGCTTATTTCATTTGTTCCTCAGTTTCCGGACCCAAAACGTTAACAAAACAAGTCTGTAATTTGCCATATTCAATTTCAGTGAAAAGTTACAGAACATGGACTGATCGTAGAAGAAAGCACTCATGGAGAAAAAAAATATTTGGAAATGAAAAATTTGCAGACAAATTTTTGTTGTTTATATGTCAGTCTAGGTAATATCCAAGTTTGAGGGCAAGCAAACCAATTCCCTTTGACTTTAGCCTTCAAAAGGGACCCTAACGATGATTTGGACGCTCATGTTTAAATGTCGTGAAAATTTGACAATTCATTTTATTCCAAAATTCTTGGTGTATTATGTGATAGCCAGCTCTAGAAGCTTCAATTTGATATTGGGGGTTTAGGTATCCACAGTTTAAACCGAACGTGGTAGATCGCTTGGATGTGAGACACCTCTAAAGATGCTCTAAAAGTATATGGTAACCTCAAGTCCATACACTTGCTTTCCCGATTCTTTCTTAGCCTCGGTAGTCCATATTACTTGTCAGTGAATACTACGTCTTATATACCGGCAGTCATCTAAGGCTGATTTGAAGTTGGCCAAATCAAATAAGTTTGAATTGCTTATTTTGATAGTGAGATCTTAGTATGGCCAGTAGTAAATTGAGAATACCGAAATTGGACTGTTGAGCTCGCATCCTAGGAGACATGAAAACATGGTCAAAATATAACACAAATATCTCTGAATGTTGCTGAAAATTTATGGCCCTTGTCTCATTATGCCCACATGTTCACCCGTAGAACTTGTAAATTTCATTGAAAGAGTTCTTATTTCTTGTATTAAAATAAAATATTACCGATTTCATTGAAAATCTTTTACTTGTTTGAAGGCACAATTCCGAAATGGGTTGTTGTGTGTAATGAGTTTTTTTGGGAAAATAATTTATTCAGTATTTCCTGTAAATAAAGAAAAATTCTGCACCTGTTTGATGTGAAGATTAACTCAAATTGCTGTTGACAGTTAGGCAATGAGAAAAAGAAGTAGTGTGTTGAATGGATTGTTGCTATTTTAACATGGCTGATTCTGTATTATCTAACGTTAGCTAATTGGAAAAATTTTCATTGGAACAGTTGTTCAAATTTGTTTGCAGAATCTGGTCCATTATTCAAAATATCTTTGCTGCTTCAAATTGGACCATGCTGAGTATTTATTTTATGCTAATACCAGGCTTTATTACCATAGCTTTAGGAATTGAAATTTGTTAGCCACTAGCAGGTGAACAAATAAGTTTGTGTTTGCTAAAGTGATTAGTGAGAGAACATCTCGATCATTTTGGCAATTAAAAGCTTCACAAATAGTGCCACTCCTAAGCTTCTAAGAGCTGTTAAGCCCCATATTGTTAATAAAAAAATTATCTTCACTGGCCTTCATCCATCTGAATTTAATTTTCCAAAGTTGTAATTTGTCTGTATTAATTATTGTATAAGGGTAAGATTTTAATGCAACACCAGAATATTGGATTCACAATAATCAGATTTTTACTACATTATAAAGCTGTGGCAGAACTTCTCAGTGACAGCAACTTAAATGATTTTGTGGCCACAAAGAAATGAAAATTAAATTGGGGAGCCCAAACGTTCCAAACCATGAAATCCTGGGTGCCCAGCGCTAATAAGCTTACATGAAAAAGTAAGTTTTTCCGGTTGTCCAAAGGCAAAAGTTAGTCACCTGTGGCACCTGGGTGTTGGTAGGTTTTGTTTGCAACACAGAGTATTGGTTTCGTATAATCAGATTTTCACTTGATTATAAAGCACTGGCCAAACTTCTCAGTAATTACAACTTAAATTATTTTGTGGCCACAAAGGAGTGGAAATTTAATTGTGGTAGTAGGTTTTTTTTGTATGTTTGCCTCGATCCACTGTCTCTACAGTTGAAATGCAAAACTTACTAACTACTTACTACTACTACTTGCACATTGAGGTTGTACGGTAATCCAAATCACTTGATCTTTTCTAATGATTCATTAAAATAAATGTTTTTCACATAGCTCTTTCTAACAGTCGTGTTGCACTTGTCACTTACTAGAGCCAATTGAATGCTTGTCCTGACAGTGCAGCTTGTTAGTGCATATCATTACCTCTGAGGAGTATATATCGGTCCATTTACTGTTACTTCCATTACTAGGCTACAAATTAAACAGACTTTCTAGCTTCTTCCTTGGACAAGCAGACTGTATTCACTATCTCAGAGTCATTTTTGTTGAGGTGCTATTGCATTGAAGGTTGCCATCCCTGTAGCCCCCTAGCATTTTGTGACATTGTCTTCAGGGCTGAAGAAAGACTTGATTTTGGACAAGCAGCTCTCAGATTTTGCTTGCCCTGAGCAAGTGTTAGTTTACTTTTCTAATTTAGTTGGCATAGCTTGATCCTGTGAGATAACAAACTGTTTTCTTTTGTGCAATGTTTTGAAGAAGCAATTTGCCAAACCTAATTCCTAAGCAGTCTATCTTCACAATCTGTTTTGCAAAATTCTGAAGTTGCATTCAGGGAACCAATCAGGATTCTTCCTTTCAATGTGGGCCAGCTTGCCATATAATAAGAATCCTAGTATTTTATAGTCAGAATGATTTAGTGGTTCATTCTTCTTCTTTTTTAGGGGCGTCATTAATAAGCAAGGCTATCAGTGCCAAGGTATTGTCAGAAAATACTTACAAATATAATTTACATGCTTCAGATATCCATTGTTAAGTACTTTTTTTTAGTTATTTTTGGGATTAAGTTAAATAATGACCAGTCATTTTGCATGCATGTCTAAGAGCAACATTGACACTGATCATTATTTTATTTTTCCATTTTGGAATTTGCGACTAAAACAGTCGCATTTGTGACTTAATTATTCTTATTTGCGACTAAAAACCAAGAGTAATCGCAAATTTGTGACAAGGTTTTTCTTGACTGATACAAAATAAAGGTCAATAAAAGGGCTAGCAGTAACCTCAAAGGAAAACAACATTACGTGTGGATGAAAGACAATTTGTTCAAATAGATATTAGGTATAATAAAACAAACACACAATTCTTTTCTCGCCAACTGGATCGTCATGTTTCATTATTCCAAGGTGCACTAAAGTAAATGATTCTCTCTCATGTCGGAAAGCTTCAAAATGGCTACCCTTGTTCGAAATCACCCTATAATGCATTGCAAACCCTTGAGATTGAGTATTTCGTGTTTGCCTACGGATTGTGTCTCTTCTATCTCACAATCGTGCGACTAAAATGTTACATTTGGCGACATTTTTTACCACTTCCACTCCAAATGGCGACTCAAGGATTTTTTTAATTTCAAGCCCTCTATAGTAAAGACCTATAAGTCATAGGCTGTTGGTCAGTTTGCCAATGGCTGGAGTAGTTGCGCTGCCAGTAATTATTCATTTTCATAAGCTATTTTTGTTTAAATGCTTGCAGTTTGTACTTGTGTCGTTCACAAGAGATGTCATAAAGACGTTGTCAATCTGTGTCCCGGTGAAAAGCAAGACTCACAGGATGTTATCTCAAATGAAGGAAAGGTATTAATTAATAAGGATCTCTTGATATTATAGTGAGGGGCGCGGTGGCCTCATGGTTAGTGCGCTTGACTCCGCTCAACTCCCTGGCCGGGGACATTGAGTTGTGTTCTTAGGCAAGACACTTCACTCTCACAGTGCCTCTCTCCACCCAGGTGTATAAATGGGTACCAGCGAATTTGATGCTGGGGGTAACCCTGCGATGGACTAGCATCCCATCCAGGGGGGAATAGAAATACTCCTAGTTGCTTCATGCTACTGAAACTGGGATAAGCTGTGGCCTGATGAGCCACTAGGCTCATATGCAGACTTGACTTGACTTTTTTTACTAGCCTTTAGGCAAGTGCAATTTGAAAGAATTTTCAAATATCACTTGTGGTGTAAATCCTTAATTACTCAAGCTTTCATCTGATTACTCATTTATTGTATGACGGAGAAAATTGCATTTATATTAACATGCATGGATTTATTTGCACTGCAGTGCAAATTAAAATTGATGTTAAATTGGCCTGCTCTCAGCCAATCACAGTGAAGTAATTTTCTCAGTCATATGATGAGATATGCTGCAAATTAATACTGGTTGTCTGAGATAATACAGTTATTTGTTTGATTGATGATGTTTAATTGTGGAAGAATTATATACCTATGTCTGCCAGGCTTTAAGTCAGGATTTTGAAAGCAGACATTCAAAAATTTGCCAGCAATTTATGAAGGACATATGGGAAAACTGACTCTTTTAGCTATTAAATAATTGGCATCCACAGAAATATGCCTCAATGGATGAAAGCCTGATATGTAGAACATTGTCATTGTTGATTTCACTGCAGCTTCCTGGCTTCCATCCAAAATCTTCTTATTTTTACAATATTCAAATTGTCATTAAATCTCAGCCTTGCACGTACATGGTATTGGCCTGAAAATGCGGTTCTGATTATTTAAAACAGGATCTTTCCAGGTCTAAAATACCTTTAGTATCACCCAACTAGTGGACTAGTGCAAATCATGCATTGTAATTGGCTATGCTACTCGAGGACTATTAGCAATGGTCCTCGAGCACCATCGAGCGTGACACTTCAACTTACATTTGCTAACTTTCTTATTGCCATTTCTGTCCAAGTAGTTGGGTGATACTAAAACAATTAATACCCTTAGAGATGTTTTTCGGTGTGGGGTGGGGAGCGGCCAGACAATGATATTGGTGTTTGAGACATTTGGAGCTTTAAAGCATGTATATTTGACTGTCAGTCGGTAAGAGGGAATCTTGTTGAGCGGCCAGCTGAGTAGACAATCAGTATGTCAATATTTTATCTGTTGTGTGTTAACATCATCAAATTTAGGTGAAAGCAGCAGAATATGCTTACTCAAGAGCCTCTTCTGTTGCAATCACATGAATCTGTATTAAGTGTCATTATATTGCATCTTTCGAGATCGAGTTGTTTGTGTCATTTATTACTTAAATAATTTTAGTTCTGTACTGAACTTTATTGTGCCAAATATACAATAACACTTGAGATAAATATTACATCAATAATGACTCTATGAGGAAAGGCCAAGTGCAAATGCCACCCCACTTAAATATGCTGATTGAGATGGTGCACCTGATTTTTGGAATTTGATTTAAAGGTGAAGGTTACTCCAAAAAACATATATTTTTTTGTCAACTCCAATAAAAACCTTGCACTAAGTTTAACCACACCAAAGTTTCAGCCTCTAAAGTGCAGATTTTCCTTAGAAATTTTTCTCCAAAGAAGCCTAAAATTTGACATCTTTGCTGTCATTTTAAACAGTAGTCAGCAGCCGGTCTTGTTTTTGTGATGTCATTCCCACAAGCCTTAAAAGGCTTCCGGCAAGCCTTTTAACTACCACTCTGGGTTATTTCTGCTGTTGAGCCGCATTATTTTGAGCCAAACATACTCCAAACTCCGAAAAGGATAACAGTGAAGATAGTGAAGTGGATGATTCATTTTGCTGACCTTGTGAAGGATGCAAGTCAGTTGAGTCAGACAGAATGACGTCACATAAATACCGCCTGGCTGCCAATGCAGTTTCAAAATGGCGGCCTCCAAAGTCAAATTTTGGGCTTCTTTTGAGACAAATTTCTTCAGGATAGCAGGCACTTTAGAGGCTGAAACTTGCTATAGGTGAAGACAAAAAAGTAAGCTTTTTGGAGTGACCTTGTCATTTAAAAAAAGTCAAGGTTTTGGTCCTATGTTTTGCAGAATTTTTTAAATGCAAATAGTTGCCGAGACTTAATTAATTATGGCCGTAGTTCAACTCGTGAAATGAATTATTACTCGGGCTTCTGTAGGAAAGCCCGAGTCATAAAATGTAAGCCGTTCTTGGTCACCCAAAGGGGGGTCATGGTCGCAGGAATTCCATGCATAAGGATCGAGTGGGAACTTTGGAGGAGATATGACAACTTTTTTGTCATATTCTCGCAACATACAGAATGCAGTGTTTTGTTAAGCAAAGTTTGGAAAGAATCATGCCTTATATGTTTATCTCGCATACAAAGATATGTATCGTTTTCAAAATTATCTTGCTCTAAACCCTGCCAAAGAAGCAAAGTTCATGCTCATTCTCGCGAGATAACAAATGAGCCATGTAAGACTTCAAATCATGAAAACACTGGTAAAAAACACTAGAACTACTGACGTATAAAATACTATGATGCTGAGAGGAACACCTCAGATGTTGAAAAAAATGTTTCTTTTGTGTTTGATAAGCTTACTTGAGTATCTTGCTACATGAAATTTTCTGACAGGTGATTTTCAACATTTTTCCATTATTTTGAAATAGCAGTAATTTTACCTTACTAAAACAAATATGTATGAAAATGTTTATAAAGCAGGGTTGATTACACCGCATCTAATCTCTTCAATACCACTTTCGTTGTCCGTTTGCAGTTTTGTAGTTATGTTTATATTTGAAGTACTACAATTGCCAAATCATTCTAGATATCATGAGACATGCTATTAAGTGTCTTGTACCTTCTGTTACACTGCTTTCGTACAGTAGCTACAATTATTACATAAAAATGCAGAAGAGCAGAACAATACACTAGAGCTTCATTTTTATAACACATTAATAATAGAAGTTCAATCATTCAGTCAATTACTTTTTTTTTCAGAGTGAGTTTGGACGGTCAAGCACTGGATCTCTGCGTTTCAGAGTCAACATGCCTCACAGATTTGCAGTTCACAATTACAAGAGACCAACGTTCTGTGACCACTGTGGGTCACTCTTGTATGGTCTAATGAGACAGGGAATGCAATGTTCAGGTATATGTTGTCCCTCTCGTGTTGTGAAACAGACACCTGCAAGTAGTGAGAAAAAAAGAAGGTTATCTAGTACACCATTCTTTTATATGTATAATCCCAATTTAATTTCCTTTTAAGTTTGAATAAATATTAGCACTTTCTCGTTGCATTTTTAAAATTCTACTTTTCAACCATCATGATAAGTTGTTTACACCTGCTTTGAGTGGTATGTGCAAAGCGGCTATCTTTCGACATGCTGTGTAACCTTACCAAGGTGAAAAATTTACAGCCGATTTCAGTGCAGTGTATACATGTAGACCCGGGTTTTTGAACATGATTCGCCCGTCAAGGTTACCAAGCCAAGGTTCGAATGATGAAAGCGCTGCATGAAGACTTAAGATGGAGAGTGATTTATCATCAACATTTATATGGCCGTTCTATAAAAGAGACCACCTGGTATCTTTTCACAAGTACTGCCTTTGTGTTTATTGCTGGTGCAATGCTCTACCAACTGAGCTATGAAGCCACACATTGGGAGCGAGGTCAATTTATTGAATTCATATCTTCCCGTGAGGAATGAAATGATGTAATGTATGTACGGAATAATTCTTATATGAACTGTGGTTGTAGATGAAAGTGAAGAATGATCATCGCAGTATATTTTCCAATTTAAGCAATTTGAAAGAAGAAGCCTGAAAAAAATCAGGGCTTCAACAGGATTCGAACCTGTGACCTCCGCAATACCGGTGCGATGCTCTACCAACTGAGCTATGAAGCCTAACATTCGGAGCGTGGTCAATTTATTGAGTTCATATCATATATTGGGGTCATCGTGTTGCACAAGTGGCACAGTGCCTCTCATCAACCAGGAGTATAAATGGGTCAGACTGAGGAATGAACTGCTAAATTGCAAACCTGCTCAGGCCTAGCATTCCATCCAGGGAGGGTGTAGAAACACTCCCAGTGGCTTCAAGCGGCCAAAACCAGATATGAAATCTGGCCTGATGGACCGTAAGGCTTGTATGCAGAGTACTTACCCAGAAAACATCACAACAACTTACCACTAATACTGCATTCTCTTTATCAGCTTGCAAAATGGATGTCCATAAAAGATGTCACAAGAATGTAGCAAATAACTGCGGTGTTAATCCCAAAGAGATGGCAGATGTGTTAAAAGGCATGGGACTCACTGGAAACAAACTATCAGAATCAATGAGAGTGAAAAAGGTTTGTAAACTTGAACTTGATGAGTTAGCAGTGGAACATCCGTGGTGTTTAGGAACATAAAATCACTACATTTAAATCAAATCCTGGGGGCATGACCTACATGCTGTAAGAAAATTATGACAAGTGCCCTATGATAATTTAGTGGTAGCACTGTGGCCTCATGGTTACGGCGCCCACCTCTGGATCGAGTGGAACAAGTCTGAACCTTGGCAGAGGACACTGCGTTGTGTTCTTGGGCAAGACACTTCACTCTCACAGTGCCTCTCTCTCTCTCCCTCTCTCTCTCTCTGCAATTCTTGGGGGTAACCCTGCCATTGACTAGCATCCCATCTATGGGGAGTAGAAATACTTCATGCTAAAGAAAATGGATATAAGCGCCAGCCTGGTGGGCAACTTGGCTTGTATGCAGACTTTACCATGATAATTTAGGAAACCCATTGCTTATTAGTTTTGAAAACAGGTATAAAAAAACAGGATGCTGTCATCATCTGTAGTAATGGATGACAATGTCTAGCTAATCAGGCATATCCACCTTCTTTGACTTGACTTACTTGTATCTCCATTTCACAGCCATCAATCCAATACAATGGATCTAACACGATGATACCTTATGCTCGCTCCTCATCGCAGACAGCGCTAATAAATGCACAGGAAAATGACAGTGATGTGAGCTCTCTTGATTCACTCTCCATAAAACCTGATGATCTGGAAGCTTCTCCAGGAGCCAGGAGACGACAGAAGAAGTTTGGCCTGTCAGAATTTAAATTTATTAAAGTACTAGGAAAAGGCAGCTTTGGCAAGGTGATCAGTCTTCAAAACCTCCTTGCTTAAAGTGCCACTATGACGAAAATCGCATCCTTCAAATCCGAGCCATTTTAAGACATAAACAAGTAGTCTATACAAGAGTAAAAATACTGTTTACTGTTTTCAAATATCTCTTTTCGTTCCAGAGATATTCAACTTTTTAAAATATGCAAATTAGCCAAGTGATGACATCATAAACTCAACTGCATTTTGATCAAATATGATAAACAAGGATATCTCAGTCAATTTGTATAATAAATGTTTGAATTTTTACAGTAAGATTCTACTAGAGGTGCTCTGCAATATGAGCTTAACAATTTTGTTACCATGGCAACATACTAGGTTCCAGACCTCCACAATATTAAAGACTTTTGTGACCACTTTTAGGGTTCTATATTGATATTTGCCAATGGTGCCTCATCTGCATAATCCAGCAAGCATATAAACACATTAGGTTGAGTTCATAGCCATGTTCAATGTTTTCCAAGCTTAAAATCACTAAAATATTGATATCAGACTAGAGGGGACTGGAAAAGAGTGGGTTGTCATGGGAACAGAAATTGTTGCAGCTGTAGATGTGTTGCATTTAGAACTATTAGCCTACTCAATGGTTTCTGCTGCAAATTGACCAAGATAGCGCTATTGATATACTTCATGTAATATTGGTTGAGTGTATGACGTCATCGGTAATCTGATTTGCATATTTTACTCATTTTTCAAACTTAAATATCTCCTGAACCAATGTAGATATTTGTAAACGGTTGACGTCGTTTTTAATCTTTCGTAGAATTCTATGTGATTAACCAAAAAAATCAAGGGGTAAAAATTTGATCATAGTGGCACTTTAATTTCAGACATTTTCAGTTTACCAAAGGAGAATTTACTACTAACTCAAGTGAAGATGCATGTTTGATAGGCGTGGGTAGTGTCCAATGACTTCCTTGTTTTCAATGTTAACCTGTGATCAGGTATTGTATTTTCTATGCTGTAGGGGAATTGGAGGTTATGGCCGCTCCTTGCCCCGTTTCAGACCATGTGATGATACTCTTGAGAAATCTTGCTTACAAATTTTCAAATAGTCACGTGTATGTGAAAGATGAAAGAATGATTGTTAGATGGATACAAAGAACAATTCTTTCTCACACAACATAGTCTGAAATGGGAAAAAGAAATACCCATACTAAAAAAGTATATTATATGTTAGAGGATTCTTATCACCACAGTGTGGCTCAAAAATGTTGATAAGGTAGTACTCTTTACACCAAGGCGTAAAGTTGTGAGTCAACACCCAAAACGAATGAACATTATCCCACCCTCCCCCGAAAAAAAAAAACCCTTTGTCATTTGCAACTTAACAATGTAGATAAAAAATTAATCCCACTACCCCTAGCATCTTGAATAGCATTAGATTCATATCTGGACCCAGAAGGAAAAAGGGTAAAGAAGATTAAATCACAAATTCCATGTACCCCATTGCTGATTGCACTTTCCCAGAGAATTATCCCCTCCCCCTGTCTTGAAGGCTACACACGTTCCCCGGAAAACACTCCCCTTCCCCTCTTGAAGTTACTGCAAATCCTCTTTGAACATCTTTGTCGGTAAATAGGTAAATGATACAAAGCCAGAAAGTCTCCTGGGTACCTCTTGTCTGTTTAGTCTCATCGCCTTGGAATTTCTATTCTGACTTTTGTCAGGTCCTGTTAGCTGAAAGAAAAGACACAGATGAAATTTATGCCATAAAAATTTTAAAGAAGGAGACAGTTCTCCAAGATGATGACGTAGAGTGCACAATGATCGAGAGACGAGTATTGGCTCTATCAGCAGGTCACCCTTATCTCACGGCACTTCATTCCAGCTTCCAAACAGCGGTAAATAAAGTCTTTTATTTTATAGACTCGGAGTGTTTTACTGGAAAATACACCACTCGTAACATTTATACAAAACTATATTAGGACTCGAGTGGCATATTTTCCGTATCCTCACTAGTAAAGATGTTGATGATTTCTTTGATATCATGGTTCAGGGCTGTCAACACCTGTTACGGCTGAGTATGTTTGATGGGCCCTTGATGTTAAGGGTGAACTGGCCTGTAGTTGATACAATTCACCCACAAGGTAATACGTTTGCTATGGGTGTGAAGATCAAGGCTACAGGTGAATAAGAACTTAATGACAGCCCTGATGGTTTGACCACTGTGATTAAATTTGTTGGTGTATGATCGAAATATCTTCGGATCTTTCTCAAAAGTCTTGTGGCCTTCGTACAACTTTTGGAGAATCCTCAGAAATCTTTGTAAAGTCGTCAAAAACATTTTTATTAGTAAGCTTATATAACACACAAAATAAGATATGGTTGCTTGTAAATATGAAATTTCTCTTGGAATATTCAGCTTGATCTCACCCGTTCGCTGCACTCACTCTTGAAATATTGAGTTGAACACTCGAAAAGAAATTGAGCTTAACATTGACTCCTGTTTATGAGTAAGACATCACAAGAAATATTTATAGAGTAATACATGGATGCGCACAGATATGGGTCCCTTCCACCTACTAGTGTTTTTTTTTCCTGGTTAATGACCGTGTTATACATTTTGGTAAAAAAATTATTGGGCCAATGAGAGTAGGAACTTCATGTGCTACCCTTCTCTCAGCCAATCGGCTTGTCTTTAGCTGTTATGTTCAGATACAGAAGTGATTGCTTGCAGGAAAACCTCACATTTAGCTTGTTCTTGCCTTGAACCCAAAAGAACAGTGCAGGCTCGGTCAGGGTTCGAGACTTAAGGTCATAATAACATATGAAAATGTGCAGTGCGAAAAACCTCCAAATATTAGTTTGGTGAAATAGAAAACACCAAGGGAGTATGTGTAATAATTGCAAACTATAAGTATCGAAGGTCTTTTTAGGATTGAGTAGATTACCATGGATTACAAAGGGAAAATTGAAAAATTTAGGCTTAAGTTTCAAAATGCAGAAACTGTGACCGTTAAAGTTAGATTTCTAAAGCACAATGACCATGGCCAGGGCTTAAACCAAACCTGTTTGATGTAGAGTCCAGCACATCATCTGTAAGGCTGCCTTTAAGAGACGGACCATTATTAGTATTAGTATTAGTATTAGTATTAGTATTAGTATTATAAAAAAAGATCATATATTGTAAATTTTAGTTTGTTTAAGTATTTGTTAATAATGTTGTTATTTTTTATTAAAAAATATTATTATTATTATTATTTTATTATTATAAGTATTATTTATTTATTCATTTTCTTCATGGCTCCCCTTTTACAACTGTTTTTTGTTTTCGTTTTCTTACAACAGTGTTTGCTGTGTAGGAACCGTTTTTTGGATATTACGCAGCCCCTCTCCCCCTCCAAAAAATAACAGTCTCGTCCTTAGCAATGGGATGACCTGGCGGTTGACAGGGTGTTTATTAGTTAATTGGTTAATTTAATTATTTTTTCAGGATCGGCTGTTTCTTGTGATGGAGTATGTCAATGGAGGCGACTTGATGTTTCAAATTCAAAAAGCAAGAAAATTCGATGAAAAAAGATCTAGGTACGCAAGT
Source organism: Micromussa lordhowensis (assembly GCA_964020085.1). Lineage (NCBI taxonomy): Eukaryota > Metazoa > Cnidaria > Anthozoa > Scleractinia > Lobophylliidae > Micromussa > Micromussa lordhowensis. Next base: position 26,418,222 of record OZ026600.1, on the reverse strand, counting down.
TTTAACCAACAATATCAGTTTGAATTACGTATAGTAATTTTATAGGCCCTTGATGTTACGGGTGAACTGGCCTGTAGTTGATACAATTCACCCACAAAGTAATAAGTTTGCTATGGGTATGAAGATGAATAAAAACTTAATGTCAGCCCTGATGGTTTGACCACTGTGATTAAATATGTTGGTGTATGATCGAAATATCTTCGGATCTTTCTCAAAAGTCTTGTGGCCTTCGTACAACTTTTGGAGAATCCTCAGAAATCAAGTATAATAAGTATAATCAAGTATAATTAAGTATAATAGTATTGTAATTAGAGTTAGTATTGTAATTAAAGAAAAAAAAGTATCGTAAGGATAATAGCATTGTAGTAGACCATTTTCGATATATTAATTCTAACTTGGCTCCGAGGCTTGGGCGATAAAACAAAAGAAATCACATTGAGGTTGAGGGATGAATAATTAATTTCTTTTGTTTTATTACCCCAAGCCTTGGAGCCATGTTAGAAGTTTAATATATCGAAAATGGCCTATTGCGTTGTTATTGTAAGTAATGTCACTGAATTTTAAGTAATTTTTGTTACTGTCAATTAATAAGTATTGTTAATTTTAATACTTGATGTACCGGTATTCCATTCTTGATGACTGAATTTTTAATCTCAATTCTATATGTAGGTTTTACGCGTCAGAAGTTGTTTTGGCTCTTCAATACCTTCATAGGCATGGAGTTATATATAGGTAAGCAACTGGAATAAAACCCACAACGTTTCCCGCCCTCAATTCCCCGTTCTGATTGGTTAATTTCCCAATGTTGATTGACAGTTTAGTTATTTTGGCTTGAGTCACGTGGTCCATAAGACGGATGACAGTGAGCGTGTAACTGGCGTTTCAACTTTTCAAAATAGGCCTCTTTGAATATTTCAACAGGGATTTAAAATTGGATAACGTGCTATTAGACAAAGATGGCCACATCAAGCTGGCTGATTTTGGAATGTGTAAGGAAGGAATGTCACCCGGGGGATACACGAACACGTTTTGTGGAACTCCGGACTACATTGCGCCTGAGGTGAGTTGCAAATCAGTCGGGACAGACGACCCCTCCGTAACGCCTTCTGCCTGTTGCAGGCTCTCGGTAGTTGGGGACGAGCGAAAACGAGCGGGAAAAAAGCGAGGGAAGACTAAGGCGAGGAGCGACGGGAGAGCCTGTAAGACTTTCTTTAACGACCCTCTTCTGGTATAGCAAGAGCTGCTATACCCTCTGATTGGTCAATTTTGACATTATTGTCAACACTCCGGCGGTTACCTCATATCTTGTCAATCCAAGTTTACCATCTTGCAATAGACTCCATTCTCCAAGAGCTTGATAGCCAGGTCTCTGGACTCCAAATTGACCAATCAGAGGGTATAGCAGCTCCTGCTATACCAGAAGAGGGTCGTTAAAGAAAGTCTTACAGGCTCTCCCGCCGCTCCTCGCCTTAGTCCTCCCTCGTTTTTTCTCGCTCGTTTTCGCTCTTCCCCAACTACCGAGAGCCTGGAACAGGCTAGTATCGAACAGTCTGTTACTGCGTTTTTCTCTGAGCTTGGTCAAGTCGCGCTAAAATAATTATTGCTGCAAATGACTGTCACATTCATTCACTGTTCAGTTTCCTTCTGAGCTGCAGTCTCTTATGTATAAAATAAAGATTTTACGTTATTAATGGTGTCTGATTTCATTCCTCTCAGATTCTTCAAGAAAAGCCTTATGGCTTCTCTGTTGATTGGTGGGCGCTTGGAGTTCTCATGTACGAAATGATGGCGGGACAGGTTAGCAAAAGAGACTTTTAAAGTTTCGCTTGTAATAGAGCGGTTTACATTCCTCCGTATGAAAACAGATGTCGACTGCTACATTTACTCGTACTTTTTTTCCGGCGAAAACTTCAACAACGTTCATAAAAACGTACAGAAATGTTCTAACATCTTCCAACGTAGCATACACTTTGTCGTTAGCACAGGGACAAATCTTGTGAAAATGTGCTTTTCCTTGTACGGTATGGTCTGTGTGAGGTTCGCCAATCACAAGGGACACGGAGAATTAAACGAACCAATCAACGTTTAGCAGCGTTTTTTGAAACTCGTGAGCTCAGTCTATTCACGAAGATGGGATTCCGACCGAGCAAGCGATTGGCCCATAGCTGTTGCCATTAGTTACTAAAAGTAACTACGGTACAGAGCAAATTAAACAGTTTTGGAATGCCTTTGCAAAGTAGTTATACTCTTCCTTTGAATGTATTTTGGGGAGCTCTGTCATAGATGGCGCACGCAACTCAGATTGGTTTTGAAGGTCTGTGAAAATGTTGTGATTGTCTTCGTTTTACCTCGGAGCATTTAACCAGGAAATCAGAGTGTTTGCAATCTTATTAACATTTCATTGACCTCGTTACAGCCACCGTTCGAAGCTGATAACGAAGACGACCTTTTCGAGTCCATTCTTCACGATGATGTGCTGTATCCTGTGTGGCTTTCCAAAGAGGCTGTCTCGATACTTAAAGGGGTAAGAATCACGCGTGACTTTTGTTACGGCGGTAACGCAACGCGTTATCAGTGGACTTTATGACGTTGTCACCAAAATGACTGCCATAGTGGTAGGAGGACTCGAAATGAACGCTAATATGCGAGTGAAAAAAATATCCACTAGCAAACGTTTGCAAGTTAGAATCATCGATGTCTCCCAAACATTTGGAAAGAATTTGCTAGTGGAAAAAAATCTTACTATCAAAACTTTGCAAGTGAACTAAAAAGTTAACTTCGAACCCTGAGACCGAGCTAGAGTGGGGACGAGTTGCTTTTGTAATTATTGATCGTTCAGAAATAGCTCAAGCATTTGGAAGTTGAATGCCTGAAACCGAATTTTATCTTAAAGTAGTCCTTGTCATGTAGCCTCTCGACATTACGTGGTTTCGTTCAGGCTGAGCGGATTAGGTAAAGTAAAGATAAAGTGTGCATACGAACCAAGTGGCTTATCAGGCCGGAGCTTATCCCGGTTTCAGTAGCATGAAGCGACTAGGAGTATTTCTACTCCTCCCTGGATGGGATGCTAGTTGATCGCAGGGTTACCCCCCCCCCCCAGCATTAAATTCGCCGGTACCCATTTATACACCAGGGTGGAGAGAGGCGCTGTGAGAATAAAGTGTCTTGCCCAAGAACACAACACAATGTCCCCGGCCACCACGCCTCCCACAGGTTGAGATTACGGTATTCTTAAACTTTTTGATGCAGCTAATCATCTAGCACAGACTGAATATGTTTCGTGTTGTTTTCTTACTTCGCAGTTTATGACGAAAAATTGCATGAAAAGGCTCGGCTGCACAACTAGCGGGGAGCAAAGCATTCTGGAACATCCCTTCTTTAGAGAAATCGACTGGAAGCAGTTAGAGGCGAGACAAGTCGCCCCACCCTTTAAACCAAAAATAGTAAGTATGAACTTCCAGTAGCAGTAACCTTGGGTGCACCTGTGAGATCAACCGTTTTGAGCAGCGGCACGTTTAAACCTTGTGCGTCGTGTTCGTTGGTAAATGAACGACAGCTGCCATTTGGCGCAAAAATATGCTCGGATATTTGTCCGCGGACATTATCTGTTCTAGAATCGAAGCGAACTGTGAGGATAACAGATAATGTCCAAGGACAAATATCCAGCGGAGGTTGTTGTGTTTATTATCCTTCAAATAGTTTTCGCGACACGGAAACAGGCCATTTCCGAGTTCCCTTGTGCCTCTGTTTCAAAACGAGTCTAAGTGCAAAACCATTCTAATGAAAATGAGTTTGATTTGCATGAAAATGAACTTGTAGGCGAAACTCGTTTTCATATGAATGGTTTCGCACTTAGACTCGTTTTGAAACAGAGGCAAAAGGGAACTCGGAAATGGCCTATTGGGGAATCACTCGGATGGTCTCCAGTTTTAGCTGGAACATGTTCGGTCACGTGATACGCTTAGACCAATCGTGTGCGAGGGAAAAAAATTGTTTATGCTCTTATCCCAATTGTAATTCCTTGTTACTAACTCCACCTACTGTTAAACCAAATTAAATCTCCGCAAACAAAGGAAAAAAAGAATAGCCACGCGCGGACATGTTTCCCTGCGGGCCGCGCGCGCTTACTAATGTGCGTGCGCACTCTATTTACACCTGACTTGAAAAGGATAGTTCACGATTCTTATGCTTGTCGGCTTGGAGAAAAGCGGATGTGTTGACGGTACTAGTGTGAGTTTGCTTAAGTTGATGTGCTTAATTGTTTTTCCCACACACTTCTCTAGCTGACTGTGTGCAAATCGAAAATCTGTCGTAACTAAGGTACTTATGAAGTTATATCTTGTTTTTCATGTCTCCATGCTTCTCTATCTGCCCACAATCTTGGCTATCTTCAGTTTGTTCGGCATTTTCGCTTCCTTTAGGAGTAGTATGACCAGTCTGATCTGTGGAAATATTCATCACTGAGTTCATTCCGTGATTGGTGTGATCGATCTCTTCAGAGAAGCTTGAGTACTCCGAAGTGTTCTTTTTGTACTGTTCGTTTTTCTCGCCCTCCGTGGCCACTGCTCGTTCCATTTCCTGCTGCTGTCTTCTCATGGCTTCCGTCGAAGAGCGCGCGGATTTCAGCGCCTCGAAGCTCCGATCCAGAATTAGACATCGATGGGAAGGGACGCCCTCGGGATCTTGCACGTCGAGGAGAGTTCCGTCCAACGTGCTAAATCTCTTGTTGTTCCCTTCATAGATGCTGAATCTTTTGTTCATTTCGATTTATCCTGATTTCGTCACCGAGATCTTAGTCTGTTATTTCGTCCTTCTACTGACGTATTCCAACTTAACGCGTGAGATTCTAACTAACTACTTTCGTTACGTTACAAAGCGTTTATTGCGTCACAGAATTTGCTCAGTTGATGTGGAAAAAAAAATGAGAGTTACTAAGACGTTATCAAATCACAAGTGAATATATAAAAGATCATATATTTGAACTGCGGAGAAAGATTCAAAGTCAGGAATGATCGTCGCAATTATATATACAACTTAAGCAGTTGTGAAATTAAAGCCTGAAAAAAATTCAGGTTGAACCCATGACCTTTGTGACACCGGTGCAGTGCTGACTGAGCTGGTCACGTTGTGAGTTCGTAATATGCCCGTAGATGATGAAGAATACTTAACAATTATCCTGCGAAATCGCGCGGAATATCGTCTGATACTTATGGTCAATCAACTAAAATCAGACGATATTCCGCGAGATTGAGCAGGATAATTGTTTTATTATTCAACAAATTGATAACAAAACAGCCTAACATTTTTAAATCTCTCTGTCGACATTTTCTCACTTCATTTTTTCTTCCCACGTACGAAGCTACGTATATCGCCGGATATCTGTTACGGATATCGAGAGCATCATGACCATATTTGGATAGTGTTACAATTTGTTGAATAATAAAAGTGAATATTTGAAAGGTCATATATTTGGACTGCGGAGAAAAATATCAAGATATGATTGATCATCGCAGTTATATACATAGCTTAAGCAAATCAAATTGCAAATCATTAGTTTCTTGAATAAAATTGTACTCTAATAGTGTTCAAGAATTAAGCGATAGAGCCCTTTTCCGTGTTTATATAGCCTCATCTTAACACGAGGAGGGTTGAGGGAATTCGAGACAGTTATGCAAACTCTTTTTTCCGCTCTCTGAATTATATTTCCGGCAGTGGTCGTGTGTATGAATCGTTTTTGGGTACAATAATGTTTGCAGGATATTTTTTCAAAATCACCAACCCCCTCCCTCCAAAGTCAATGGTCGACCTCTTACACCGACTTTTGTGGGGCTACAGGGAAGAATTGTGCGCCAACGATACTTCACTTTTTCAAGGCTTCCACTTCATATATCGTCAAACCTAGTCATTTATAATATCCCAGACATCTAATGTTAACTGTTCTAGTCCCAATGCCTGAACTCTTGTTTTCCCTCCTAAACCTCCCTGGATTTAACCCCCTTATGGTGCGGGGACTTGAGAGTTCAGGGAATGGTCCAGACGGTTCCTCGCGAGTCATAACTGAAGAATACCTTTTCCCGGTTAACGCGTGTGTTGTTTTGTTCCGCACAGCGATCAAGAACAGACGTTGGAAATTTCGACACTGATTTCACAAGAGAAGTCCCAAAACTGACGCCGACGGACAAGAACATCATCGCAAATATTAATCAGGACGAATTCAAGGACTTCTCTTTCGTCAACCCGCAATTCGTGAGCGATAGCCTTGTTTAATAGCAGCTTTAACTTTACATTGTACATAGATATGAAAAGCAACAGATGAAGAAAATTTGAAATTTTATTCCAAAATAAACCAAATTTTATCTTTTTAGAACGTGATCAAGCAACCATGTATTTTTTAGATTTTAAATGGCCGTGATCTTTGCGCATAGAAGAAGTCGTGATTGTTGCGTGATTCTGTAGTACTGGGCGTGACTGCTAACCCACGTTCCGGTTTCCAGGACAACCACAATATGAGTTTTCACGCAACAAGTCATCTGGAGTCGCATTGCGTGACAACCCAAATAAGGAAACCTATTAAATGGATATATATGTGAGAAGTACAGTAACATTGAAATGTTTGTCGTGTACGTAAAAACGAAGTGAAACTTCAATCAAAGTAAATAGTTTTTGATTTCGATGTAAAATAAGGAAGAAAATTTCAGACCGCTTTGATTTGCGAATTCCTTTTTTTATCGCAGCTTTGAATTACCCAGTCGATTTCGCCGTCCAGTATATATATATATATCCTATGTAACATGTTCTGTGGATTTTAGAGTATCAAAAGTTTGAATTCTACTAAGTCGATCTCGCAAACAAGACGTTTGAATTGGAATGTAAATTATTGTCCCACTGAATGTCAAATTCTCGCAACTACTGCCATGAAAAATGCGGAAAGAGAGCTTTTTGTTGAAATAAAGACTGGAACCTTTTGTCTGTTTTAAGTGATATGGAAGTTATCAGAAATTGAGTTTCTCACGAAACGCCTCGCTTCACGAAAAAAACGCCATTATAACCTCTCTTCAGTATTCTATTTGTGGACATCATTTGGCGGGTTTCTTGCTGTCACTTGTTTTGTGGCAGAGATGTCAAGTGGCTATTTGATTGGCGAAGGCATTTGGAAAACCCACTGAAAGCCTCCGCCGCTTTTAGATGATGGCGCACCACTCTTTTTTTCGTTTTAAATAGCAACGGGTTTTGTTAAATAATATGACAAAGACTCGTTAAAAAAAACGCATTGACCTGTCTGCAAAATTGAGAAAATCAAATTTACGATCATCGTTTCGTGAAAAACACGAAGAACTCATTTGCTAACTTGGGCTTGTTTAGCGTGGATCGACTTGGAAACACTTCAGCTAGAGTTCTAGACGACATTTTTATGTTATCTGGACAGGTTTTTATCACTGTCTCATCATTTTAGGGTTATTTATTATACTTAATTCTAATTAATACTATGTTTACATGTAATAGTTTCGTTACCATGAACAATTTTAAACAAGATGCATGTTAATCGCGCGTTGGTTAAGTTATCTTAACTGTGAATTTTAGACTACTCGTTCAACTGTGGATAAATTTCTTTATATCTAAATCTTTGTATTGCAGTTTTTTTTAGGTAAAAGTAAGATTGATATAAATTTCATTATTACTAGCAAACTTGCCAAGCTTACGCGAGGCCAGTTAAGGGGGCAATCGCACGTCAATTTAGGCGATCCTGTTCAATACAAAGCTTGCAAGGACAGGGAAGACAAAAGCACTGGAAAGTGAGAGGAGTTCACGACTTTTCAAACTTTCAGTGCGCATGCTTAGGATAAGAATTCTCGGTCCCAGAGCCTCTGCTTCTATCGGGTTGCACCAGAGGGACAAGCGAGGCACTGGAAACGAGATTTGTTTGAAACATGCAGTTATGCACCAGTCATTTGACCACTCCCCCCCCCCCCCCCCAATTGGGGATACTGGGCATTTACTTTAACTGTCAGTGAAATAGCACAATTGATATCAAAAAGCGATTGAAATCATACCTTCTTCGTTAGTTGTTCAGCCTCCATGTTTTATGCGAACCTGCAACTTGAACCCAGTCTTGTAAAGGAGTTCGCGAACTACGAGTGAAATCCCCGCCAAACCCCCGCTCAGTCCCCGCATTGTGTTGTGTAAAAAGATGCATTCCCCGACTACCGGTGAACCTCAATCGAGTGACAACCAGGTAAAACCGGGTCCCCCAGGGGGCGGGGCGGGGCGGGGGTTGCAAATGACTGCTGCATTAGTCTCGTACTCGTAGTCTGAAATTCGAATTTTGCAAGCAGTGTCGCTTTCATGAAGAAAGGGAGAAGAAAGCGAGAATGACCAAAACCCGCCTGACTGGCGTGCCCCTCTTTCTTTAATTTCCCTAAGTAGACTGAGTGAACTGGAAAACCTTTGTAATTGTTTCAAGTTTGCCGTGACCGGGAATCAATAGAAGCTTTCCATAGCAAGGAAATTTTCGTTTTTGTTTTCTGCAGGCCAAGCTATTTGTTTCAGTTTTAACTCGCCTTTTAAGTCATTCGTTGCTTTCTCAACTCTCGTTAGTTGCTCTTGGTTCAAGATGCAGTTATAAAATACATCCAGAACATATCTGCCGGTTGTAAATGAACTTTTGAAACAATGTTCTTTGCGTTGGTTATATTGACAATGAAGCGCCTTTCTTACCCTGCCGACATTCTCGACGGTCTTAATACAGTCAAGTCTCCACAACGGTCAGCCCGTTGACAGAGAAAAGTGGCTGTTGGGAGGTGGAAGTGTTATATTGTCGGGGGCAGTACAACGTTTTTAGATTTTTAAAATGCTTATTGTAGTATAGAAATACCCAACACAATCAAAATGTATCAATAAAACAGAAACCCAATCAGAAACGGAGACCAACGATGCGCGGTACGAATCAAGTTTCGTGACCACTTACAATACACCGTTTGGTTAGCACCATTCGTCAGTCGTTGATAAACTGGTTTTTGTCGTGAGGTTATTTCTTAGTTTAGGAATCGCTTTAGTGGCCGTTTTAGGGCGGATTTACACGACACGACTTTGTCGCATGTGACAAGCTTACAACAAGCCTGCGACTTGATTTAAGACCATTTACAAACGTACGACATTTTCGCTTACAAAATAGAAAAAAAAAAACGTTTGCACCGAGATTTTCGGAGCGAAAGTTTTAACAAACGGTAAACAAATGTTTTAGCTGTCCTCCGCTTTGAAAAACTTTCTAAAGAGATGTTTTTCGCTTTAATCCGTTCAGTACTTTTCAAGAAACGACTTCATGTGATATCAGTCAACAACAACAACTTCGTCCGCCATTTTGACGCAAAAAAACCTTCACCCTCGTCCAAGTAGAAATTTGTCACAAAATACGTGATTTCTATCGATTTCGGCTGCGATTGTCGTAGCGTTTTAAAACATGTTTTAAAATGCTACGACAATTTTTTGGACGTATACAACAGTCGTAAGCGAGTTGTAGGTTTGATTTACACGAAACAATTCATGTCGTAGGCAGTCGTAAGCTTGACGCATGCGCCAAACTCGTGCCGTGTAAGGGCCTGTTTACAAGGAGAGAGGGTTACCCTAGCAAGCCGGTTAACCTAGCACTGGCATATTTCCTCTTTTTTTCTTCGTCGTGTTTATAAGGCAGCTAGGGTTACCCGGGTAGGCGGGGTTACCCTATCTTCGTGCTAGGGTTACCCTGGCAGGCGGGTTAACTTTTTCCCTTGTAAACACTCCAGGTAGGGTTAACCCGCCTACCCGGGTTAACGTTTTAATTGTATCCAGACCCTTTGACTGTGACCACACATTAAGTTGTCCCGGGTTGTAGGGTTACCCTACTTGTGAAATTTTGCTTGTAAACCCGGGCTATCCTTTGCCCTCCAGCTACGGTTAACCCGCTTGCTAGGGTAACCCTCTCTCCTTGTAAACAGGCCCTAAAGGTTAAGCGTGAATGTGAGGACCGGCCGCCGGAAAGGCGGCCGTTAGAAGTAAAACCGACAACTACCAGTAAGACTATGAACACTACGATAGCCTGCGTAGCAAGCGTGCCTGTATTTTCGGGAGAAAAGAAAGAACATACATTTCCTCCTCACTCGACCCAACTTTCGCGCGGTCAAAGTTGGGAACAGTTGCTACGCAGTAACAATGTCCATAGTTTTCCTGCTGAGATTTATGAACTAAGAAAATTACTGTACACATGCGTCTGTAGTCTTTTCATTCAGCGGTCTTGGTTAAGGCGTGGGTTAACATGAAGGCCGTATTTTGGCTGGGTATTATGGTTTTAACGCAAATATCTCGTTCACGTTTCAAACAGTCCAAAAATACTCCTGCTCATCCCACATAGCACACCAAATAGTTGTCCACCAATCTGGTTTGCCCTTTCGGGGACGTTCAACTGTCTGCTGGTGTTCCAAAACTTTTTTTCTTTTTCTTTTAATCCCTCTTTAAACTTTAAACCTACCCCCCCCCCCCCCTTCTCCCCCTTAACTCGATCGAAACTGGAACGCGACCCGGTGGGGGGTTGAGGTGAGGAACTCTTAAGCTGCACGTATTCTCATCTTCGGTTAAGTTTCCCATGTAAGACTGCTAATGTAACAAACGATTGAATGCAAGAAAACCACACAACGTCGAACAAAAACAACTTGGCCACTCTGTTGCCGGATCTCTTGTAGAAATTCAAGTACCAGACGTCACTTGAAGTGTAAACAAAACCAATTTGATAGCAAGGCTGGTACTACTGCAAGGGCAATTGAAACTTTAATGGGCTAACTTAAGATTGCTATGTAGGACTCAGTTCACTCCGTGGAAGTTTTTTTGTAATTTGGTCGCATTTCGTTTCATTATCCAAAAGGTCTCAAACATCGGTTAGTATTTTTGCAATCAGTTCAGGAGAATGCCTTTGCTTCCTTCGGCGACTTCTAGCTGCTCAGTTCTCTTGGGTTTGATTCACGGTTTGATCACGTTTTATTTTCTCGTAACTCATTCCAGGCTCTTAGCCATTAGGAACTTTCGCGCGCTTTTTTGATCGTCCTCGCTGATCGAGAGCCTGGAACAGGCTCCGGGCAAGGATTGCCCATCGTACCTTTTAGGGGTTAAGAAAGGGGGTCTGGTACCTCTTGGGTTATTCAGCCTCAAAAAGTCCACAACAGGAGCTTTCGCGGTACGTTTTAGGGTAATGAGCTGAAAAAATGACAGTGTCATTTTGTGTTGTCTTAGAATTGGTCCCTGTTAGGGGTAAAAAAAAAGGCCACGCCCACGGAACAGTATCTTGGTACCTCTAAGGGTTTTTTTTTTCAAAATTTCCGAAGGGCACCCCTGTCGATTTTATATGGGAGTTCCCCCAGGGAACAGGCTAACTAAGGCCCTACTATACCGTATATATATTTTGAAAACCTGGGTGGGGACTCTCAGCTTGGGGAACGCCTCGTAGTCTAGCTTAGGGGTGAACGTGACGGTAAGACATTGAAGGACAATAACCAAGCAATGGTCAGTACACGTGAGGGTCGTGCACGTGTAGAATCTAAATTGTTGTTTTGTTTTGTCCTCCTATTCAGTTAATAAATACTGGCATCACTAATTCCCGACTAATAGCGAAGCGCGCGAGGCCTAATAATAGAATGCAAATGATTATATCCCCCACGAGGCTCATACAACATGAGCGTATTCTGAGAGAACTAGAGGGGATCTAGGCGAAGTTTGCGTTTCAAAAATGTTTTTTAGTAACACCGGCTGTCAGTAGAAAGTGTTTTAGGAAAATCGTCCGCCATTCAAGTTTGTTTGTCTGAGTCTTGTCTGAGTCATGCGGCACTCGCGCGCTTTGCTATTGTCGCCGCGCCACAGTATTCAAAAGATCTAAAGAAACAAAAGCACAAATCCCCGACCGAACTTAATGTTGTCGCGAAAACTCGCTCAGATGTAAAACGGATTGCCTTGTCCAGCGTAAAACCTTGGCTGTCTACCAAAAGGAAATTAATGACCTTTTAATTAATTGCATAGGGTTAACAAAGTGATTGATTGATTTTATTAGATCGATTATCTTGACGCTAATGCGCGGAGAAATAAAGAACGCACACGCCAAAAGAAAATCTGTGCGTAAAAACCATTCACACCACAGTTAATAGAGGGAAATAATCGTAAAAACCTGGCAAAGTTCTTTGTGGTATGTTTTTGTTGGTTATTTTGCGGCTTGACCCCGCACAAAACCTCTGGCAAAATACAAAAGGTTGTTATTTGCGCTCATACAACTAACGAATAGAAGCATTGCGATAATATAATTCATGTATAGTCAATGAGCATAAAACAAAAGATATGCAGCGTCAAGGAACCCTCCAACATATATCTTAGCCTGTTTGTTTGCTTCTTTGATGTTTACCGAGCTTCTTGGCCATTTCCTCTGTTAACTATACACGCATATTACACACCAGCAAGTGCATGAATTTCTAGTAGGAAGTGATGGTATATTGAACTGTAAGCGCTTTTTATTTTTCTGTTGACATTAATTTTTTTAATTCTAATAATTTAAAACTTATGATTCTTATAAGCATACAAGAATGAATCGAGGCCGTGAAATCGAGTAGGCCCATTTAAGTGAAGTTCACCTTTTGTCAATTTTGACCGGGACCTCATTGACAGCGCCTAAAAATATATTTTCCGCGTTGAAAGGTTATCTCTCGTTTGCATTCTTCATCGGGCGTAAAATTTTTGCACGCACTCTTCGTGTGCTTTCAACTAAGGCATCGAACCCGGGCATCGAACACCCTAGCAAAATGCTCTCGGTTGTTCCTTGGCTTTTAATGGACGCGATGACATTCGCTTAACAACCTACAACTGTCTACAACAGCCCCTACAATCTTGGACAGAATAAAATGGAACAATTATCCCCCATCTCCCCAAAGCAATGATGAACGCGCGAAGGAGCAAAAACGCGCCATTTTGGCATCATTGAAATGGGGGGAGGGGTGGTCCAGATGTTCCATTCATTTTGTCCAAGATTGTAGCTTAATTAAGTTACGTAATTCCTTTCTGCTTTAACCGGTGCTTTCAAATGAATTAATATCACCTTTGACTGCAAGGTAAACAAAATGCTCATTATTGGCAATCAAACACTTCATCGTGCATCACAATGAACATTCCTATGGTATTAAATTAGAGCAACAATTATTATCAAAAGATCATCTTTTTTGATGCAGCGAAGGGACAAAATTCCAGCACGCAGAGAGACTAAAATGGCTTTATTTAGCAGGATTTATTCCCGAAACAGCACGCACTCTTGTTGGCTACTTGGAGATTACTTGACCTCAAACAATAAAGCTGTGATCTTACCAAAAATCTCCAAGCGGGCAGGCAAAGTTTCGAAATCTTCGATGTCAGAAGGTAACGTTGTACTCAGCGAGATAATAGGCCTTTCTACAAATATCCAGATTTTTTAAAGGATATTTAGAAGTGAACTAGATATTTAGAAAATTTAGGGATATTTAGAAATATTTATAGCTTTTTTGAGTTAGCCAGGTAGTTTCCTCGCTATTTCCTTGAAAAAAATAATCAGTTCTGTTCGGAAACAGTCCAGTTGAGCAATTTCCACATCACTAAAAGCGCTAAAGCAGCAATTTTCCAAAATGGCGGGAGATCCCGGTAACATCGACGTGCATGAATCTTCTTTCTCAACTCCCACTACTGCAAGACAATTTTGGAAATTTTAGCCTAAGTAAAATCGGTGTATTTTTAAAACAAAAATAACAGTTATTTAGGACATTTTCCAAGCCTTAACCTTGGAATTTAGTACTTTTTTAACTGCGCTATGTGAGATTCAAAGTGTAAATTTACTAGTTAAAAATAAAAACATGATACAAGACGAGGAAGGAAGCCACCTCTTCCAGTAGTTGGGGAGCTGCGCGAAAAAGGGCGAGTGAAAATATGTAGAAGACCAGAGAAGAAGCAGAGCGCGAGAACGTCGACGACCATCGGCCATTTGACAAGTATTTATCAACGTTAGGCCAGGGTGTCGCATTTGGAGTCGGATCACACCGATGACAGGACTTTGAATAGTTTTTTTTTCGTTTAACATAGTAAATTAGTCTCAAGCGTGACCCGGCCCTAAAAAAATTGAAGATCGCACGCAAAGAGAAAAACAGCAAAAGATAATCCAAATAGTTAAAAACTGTCAGCTTGTGCTTGGTCAACTAGAAATACTGTTCTAGTGTGTGGTACTGTCCAGTACTGAAAAACAAATTAACAAGACTAACTAGGTGTCAAAATGCTGAGTGCTGCCTTTGATGGTTGCGTAGCAGCGGTAATATACGACATCTGTATGTAATTTGTTAGTGAGGGCAATCGCATGAGGCCGAATAAAATTAAAGACTTACACTTCCAGTGATATATTCCAAAATTCTTCCATTGAACCAGCCTTTTGTAGGCGATTGCAGTTTTCCTTTACTGCTTCAAAAACTAAATGCAGTTAATTCATTTATTTTGTCCAAGATTGTAGCTTAATTAAGTTATGTAATTCTTTTCTGCTTTAACCGGTGCTTTCAAATGAATTCATATCACCTTTAACTGCAAGGTAAAAAAATGCTCATTATTTGCAATCCTACACTTCATCGTACCCCAAGAGCAATGGGAAGTATCATCATTTTTTAAGATCATCTTTTTTGATGCAACGAAGGGAAAAAATTCCAGCACGCGCGCAGTTCAAGTAAAAGAGCTTTTTTTAGTAGGATAGAGCTTTTTTTAGTAGGATTTTTTCCCCGAAACAGCACGCTCTCTTTATGCTGCTTCGAGATTACTTGACCTCTAACACAATGAAGCTGTATCTTATCAAAATCTCATGGCCAAGCGAGCCCGCAAAGTTTGAAAATCTATGTCAGGAGACAACGCTGTACTCTGCGAAATAGGCCTTTCCACAAATGTCCAGATATTTTTAAAGGATATTCAAAAGGCAGTTTCCAAGACATTTAGAAAATCGAGAGATCTTTAGAAATATTTATAGCTTTTTTTCAATTTTTGGCTTAGCCCTGTGGTTTCCTCACTATTTCCTTGAAAAAATAAGCAGTTCTGTGCCGGAAACAATCCAGTTTAGCAATTTCCCCACCTAAAAATTGTATCCCATATCATGCACTAAAAGCGCTAAAGCAGCAATTTTCCAAAATGGCTGCGGATCCTGGTAACATCGACGTGCACGAATCTTCTTTCTCAATTCGCATCCCACTACTGCAAGAAAATTTTGAAAATTTTAGCCTAGGTGATTTAATCATCAAAAGCTGACCAACGATCGCCTAGCCGGCCGCTGTGGATCTACTTATCTCCTCGTTCCTCTTTTTTAAAACAAACTACTAAATTGACCGGGTCCCTCGGGAGTTTAGTAGTTAATTTTGTTTCCTAAGATCCTCGGATCTTCTGAATTTACTGGCATGAGACATGCCGTGATCTAGGCCATCCTTAAAAGTAACCCAAGACGGACTTGCATCATGTACAGCTTAATTTAGTACAGGCCTTCCGTCGATTCGTTGTACTGTTTATTACTTGCTTTCAGTTATTGGTAAATCTTGGAGAACTCAACTCAAAGCATCGCCCAGATTGCATTTACAGCGCTGGTGGAAAAAGTTCTGACTAACGAATAAAGCAAACTTTACCTGTTTACTCGTAAAAACAAGGATGAGGTCCGGGAATTTTTACCATGACAACCCACACAAAGCTGTAACTTAACAACTGCGGGAGGTTTTCTTTCCTTGTCATAACCTTGGAATTAAGCATTTTTTTTAATTGCGCTAAATTAGATTTGAAGTGTAAAATTACTAATTTAAAAAACACGATACCTTTTTATCGAGACATGTTTCTGCTATTTCAGCCGTGACTTATGCCATCTTAAAGGTCCTCGGGTTGGAAAAAACAACCTAAATGTTTTAACTTAAGGTGTTTCGGATAATGGTTGTCTCAGAACTTGTCCAAGAAAAGAAAAACTTGTTCGATGCTCTTCTTTATTCAGCAGGAGGTTGAAATCTCCATAAATGAGGCAAATTGACGACCAGACTAGACGATGAAAACCTGACTTCGTCTTAATTGAAACCATTTGACCATCTGGGTTGCTTCGGAACTGAATTGACTGACAATTCTAAAAATATTTTACGAGTTTTACGAAGCAGTTAGCCACCTCTTCTAGGCGTTCAGTTAGTTGGGGCGCGGAGCGAAAAAGAGCGAGCGAAACCAGAGAAGAAACGCAGCGGGACAACGGCTTTTAAATGGTATGACGACGGCCATATGACATGCATTTCTCAACGTTAAGACCGGGGGGTCACATTTGGAGTCGGATCACACCGATGACAGGACTTTGATAGGTTTTTTTCGTTATCAAAATAAACTTGTCTCATGCAGGTACGACGTACCCGGACCTCAAAAAAAAAAAAAGAAAAAAAAAAAAACGAAGATCGCACGCAAAGAGAATAACAGCAAAAGATAATCCAAATAGTTTAAAACTGTCAGGTCGTGTCTGATCAACTAGAAAAACTTGTTCTAGTGTGTGGTACTGTTCAGTACTAAAAAACAAATTAACAAGACTAACTAGATGTTGAAATGCCTTTGATCGTTTGTGCGTGTAGCAACGGAAATATACAACATCTGCACGTAATTTGTTAATGAGGGCAATCGCATCGAGGCCGAATAAAATTAAGGATTTACACTCTAGTAGCCTGTGTACAGCCGCCCCTCCCCTCAGGAAGATCGGAGTGGAGGGGCGGCTGTAACTGAACAGGCTAACTTCTAGTGATATATTCGAAAATTATTTCATTGAATCAGCCTTTCACAGGCCATTGCAGTTTTAAAGAACTTTCAAATATCTCGCGGAATTGCTCGAGTTGTCTTACGTGGATTACCAGCAACTCTTGTGATTAGAAATGTGGTTATTTCTCATCCTCTCTTGGTCATTGCGGTTACTTGCTTGGCTCCCTGGACGGAGTGCGATAATGGGATAAATTAAAGCAATAGAGCACATTTTCCGTGTTTACATAGCCTCATCTAAACACGAGGAGGGTTGTGAGAATTCGAGACAGTTTAACTTTCGAGAATTCTCCCAACGCTCCGAGTGTTTAGATGAGGCTATATAAACCCGGAAAAAGTACTCTATTGTTTTTATAAAATAATTCTCAAAAATACGCTCGAATCTAAAACGTCACAACCGTGTTGACACACTCTCACTTTAAACACACCTATCGACCAATGAGAGCGCGCGTAGTGGCTCAATTATTTTGTAAATTATTATTGTATTATTTTGCATCGGTCAAGGCAGGGTTTCATCTGCTTTGCTTTGAAACTCATGATAACAGAGTTACTGTTCATGTCAACGCTGGTGACGTCAGCAAAGATCGGATGCACGTTTTCCTTCCACTATCCCAGGATTTCAGCCGCGAGTCACACACTGCTGTGAAGAAGTCTTTTCGAGAGGTGTGACTCGAGAAGAAGGCGAAAATTCAGGCTACACTGTGTACTGACTGCAAATAACCACACGAAATTTGCGAAAGTTTTCCTTGTAAGCTAAGCATTTTTTTCCGCCCTCACAGGTGTGAGTAGAGTGCTCTTTCCTTTTTTGGACACTCGTACTACACTTTCTCTTACATGATTGGCTAATCGGTGACTTGGAAGGGTACTAGGGGTCAGATGTAAGATTCCTGTTTATGACTAGTATACTGATGAGCACCTCCGGTCAGATCGACACGTTTGCAACACAGCCTCTTGATCGGCCTATTGTCCAGTCAGTGAAGATACACCTCATTTATTCGTGCTTAATTATTTAACAGTGGGAAAACGAAGAAAAACAACTTTTCCACAAGTTTCCACAAGTGGAAGACTTCGCGCACTCTCTGGTAATTCATTCATTAATTCCGCGCACAAGCCGTCGGCTCCTACCGGCAGTTCGCTGGACTTCAGGAGTTTTTAACAGCCATGCGATCTTTCAGTTGGACGTCCTTTACTACTGTTTTGGTTTCTTTTTTATCGTTTTTCCAGGTAGGTTTGCTTTTCAGTCACGCATTTTAGCTTAGCTGGGTTTCGTCTTTATCGAACGTACGTCAATACAATCGATCTTCAGTAATGGAATTTTCGTGGAACCAACGCTAACTATAGCACTTTGATCCTAAAAGGCTTTGCAGCGACTAAGTATTTAATTCCCTCTAATTGTGCCCACATGTATTCCGTTGCTTCTTAACAAATTTTGCCTCGGAATCTGACGAAAATGTCGAAAAATGAAGTTCTCAAATTGTTCTTCTAAAATTGTCTGCTAATTACCATAAATCCCTAAGTGGAAAATAATACAAATGTTATGACGCTTTTAAATCTTTGTGAACTGGTCTTTTGACCTCTGTTAAAAAATAAAACAGCTGCAAAATTTGATGTCCTAGGTGGTCTATATTTAATATTACCATTCTGGTTTCTGGGCGCACTTTCGAATTTGGTTGAGGTGCAAAACTTGTGAAGTACGAAGAAACGTGACAGGTTTGTTATTCTACAAATTGCGTTGGTTAGATTTGCGTAGATTGCGTGTTGAACTTTGGCTAACGCTCAAGTGGAACATAAACAAAAGTTTAGTTTGCGAAAGTGTAACGTAAAACGGTCGGGAGTAAAGCGATCCGATCTTTGACCGAAACGTGTTGTATTGCGATCGCTTGTTTTCCCCGCGGGGCATTCATCTCGGATTCTCGATTATTTATCAAATGAGCGTATTTATCGCGCGTAATTAGCGGAAGGATTAAATATCAGCTCATAACATTAAATGGGGAATGAAACCGCAATATTACATGTTTTCGTCATTTTTACTTTGATTGTTAAATCATGTCGAGATGTAACTACATAGATTATTTAATTTTAAAAACTTTTCCCTTGATGATAACCCAGAGTGCACAAACAGTAAATGGTGTGGGATGGGTATAAGCTGTTTCTGGGATCAATCATCTCTGTCAGTTGACACTCAATTGATGCTCCATCGACATCCCGTCTAACAGTCAACTAATTTTTGATGCATTCATACGAGTCGGTCAACACTCCCCCCACTGTTGATCAAGCTAGGGTGGATCAAGTGTCGACTAAGTATCAATTGGTAGTACACATGATCCATTTTTCTGTTCCATTTAATTTTCCTCTTGGACCTTCTGGACTATTAATTTGGTTGAATGGTTCGCATTTTTTCAGATAGTAATCATTTGCACCCATTGCTAAAGTTAGAGAACTAGCGCTCCAGGTAGCTGTATAAATATCACTCAGATTAACCTGAATAACCTAACCCAGAGGTGAGCCTGGTTAAGGTTATAGTTTACTCTTGATAGTGGAAATGAGAATGCTACATTAGTTAAAAATTCTGCAGTCTGCAGTCTGTAGTCTCAAATGTTATACACTGATGCGTGGACTGCTATTTTGGGGGAAGCCATTGCCTCAAACATTATGAGTTCAAAAATAAGTGTGTCGTGTAAAATTCAAAAGGAAATAAATGACATGTGATTCATGAACTTGTGAAAAATAGCTAAATGTATTTAAAAGGATAAATGATGTGTTAATTCTTGGGTGAAAGGGGATCGCAACCTTACCTTTGCTACCTGTCCTGGGCCAAGTTGTTCAAAGCCCCATTAAGCTAACCCAGGATTAGCAAGAATTTTGATTTTTTTGTAACTTTTGGGTGAGGTTTTCTGTTATATTGCTTGCCCCTCAGTTTTGAGTTTGAATAATCTCAAACTACGCAAATCAAAAGCAGTAAAAACTGTTTATTCAGTCAAGAAAAAATAATACTTTGGGTAACTTTTAATCTGGAGTTAGCATTAATCAGCTTTCAAACGACTCAACCCTGGAGTATTTATCTTTTGTATATGAATCTTTGTGGGGTAGAGTGAGAGGATATCTGTTACAAGGGATGGGATCAGAAGAAAGGTAATTTCTGGCACATTAGATTTGGCTTTTAGGCTAGCATTCTCAAAAGACAGGCACAACAGGGAGAATTACCACTGGCTGTCAAAACAAAAGTAGCAACCTAGTCTAGCTTGAAAAGAGAAGATGGACCTCATATATCCTACCCCCTTTTGAGCAAGAAATGTTTCAGCTTAACCCACCTCCACCATCTTCTCCCTCTCCTACTTTTAAGCTACAAAGGGCCACCTTTAGTTCAGTCTCTCCCTCTATGCTATATCAATAAATAAAGCAAACCTGAAAATGTATCAAATAATG
Organism: Micromussa lordhowensis; assembly: GCA_964020085.1. Lineage (NCBI taxonomy): Eukaryota > Metazoa > Cnidaria > Anthozoa > Scleractinia > Lobophylliidae > Micromussa > Micromussa lordhowensis. Next base: position 26,397,987 of record OZ026600.1, on the reverse strand, counting down.
GTCACTTAACTAAATATGATATTATAGTCTGAATAGGGTCGCAAATATAGGCCCAGATCAGAATTGTAGAGGAAAAAATCACCATTACATCGTCAATGAAACCCAGAAGACATCTCGTGTTAGAGACTGTAAAACATCAGTTTGTACATCCTTGCTTTTCTAACACTTTTTTTGAAACTTTCTGACTGTTTTCCAAAACTCATAAACTTACATAAAACGAGCCTTCATCATGTGCTCTCACGATCTCACACAAATCATGTAATATTACATGAAGTAGTAATACTGCTGACCCAGTTTAGTGACATTCTCAGCGATTCTCAGTGTGTTGTGATCCTGTAACTTCCAGCGTAAGTAGACTGCAGCGGCTAGAAAAAAATTGAATAGCCCATTGCAGAAAAGTGAGAGGACTGGGACGAGTTCCTTATATTGATTAGATTGAAAATCTAAACATTTCAACTGAAATGTTACTAAATGAAAAGCTACCCAGCCAAGTTTGAGAGTTTTCAGTCGAAAATTGTTGAAATGGGAGAATCTCGAAAGTTGCAAAATTCCATAGAAATCCTTATAATTTTGTGGCTTGTCTACCCAATCCATACAAACTCTCTATTTTAGGTGATATTTGAAGAGCTACCATTTTGCCATTTTCCTTCTCTAAATACTTCTATTCTTGGTAAATACTCTCAAATTTTGTCGATCTTTCTTTTGAATATCTTAGTTTTTCAAACAAACGGAAAACAACCATACTCTTTCCCAGTCCTCTCATGTTTCTGCAATTGCCTATTCAGACAAGCAGCTCTCGAATTTTGCTTGTCCTGGGCAAGCCTTAGTTGACTTTTTTTAATTTAGTTGGCAGACAACTTGCCTGGCCCCTTATGACAATGAAAAGCTACTATCTACTTGTCCCGGACGAACAGACGGCGCTATAGCTTTTTTCCAGCCCTGTAGACTGGTTGCTTTTAGCTGTTATGCAGTTCTGATTTCATTGTCAAGTTTGGTAGAAAAATAGTTTTTACTTTGACATGTTGGGATTTAGGTTTCTGTTGTTTGTAACAAGACACTGCAGCTAACCAATTATGAACCTAAACATCAATAGTTACTGTTGGTACACGATGGGGACACAGCCCAATTAAGCACTGTACTTAATTGATCAGCTCTTTACTTACTGTTTTCTTCTGCAGCCTGTTAGCAGCAAAGGAACATTATCCATTCAGTTGCTAGATTACAATAATCCAAGCTCGAAGGATTACGGTGGATCATGTTGTGACTGCTGTGGTGCATTTGGTTGGTGCCCAAATGATTGTGAAAACTTCTTCATCCTTTTTGTCACATCGTATCCATACACTTTGTTTAATGCTCTGTCACCTTGGGCAAGGTGGCAGACGTACATTTTAGGAGATGATAGCTTTGATTTTCCTGGTTATGGTCACTCTGTCGGTAGTGGTCTGAACAACCCACTGACATACCATTTTACTGGACGCTGGCCGGTATGATGTTTTGTTGTTTATTATTTTATAGATAAAGTCTTTATTACATACTTTAATTGAATAGTCTTATGTTCATGCATAAAGTAATTAGTTAAGTCCCCGTAAAAATTAAATATTCTGCATCAATAGACCCCTTCATGCTATAAGTGGCATTATGGGTAATCAGGGCAAACTTACAAAGAAACAGAGCTGTAAAACATACATTTTTCTTTATATTTCCGTTCTGATTTCACATTTGGAGACGAAACATGTGCTGTAGATGGAGAAACCCCTTTTCTAGGTTTACCAGCATTTTTGAGCCGATCGAGGGATCGGTTTGAAACCATTTAATTGTCCAAATCTTAGCCGCTCAAGCCACAAATTTAAAATAACATCTCTGATACTCCGACAAGTAGGCTAATGCCTAGTTCAATCAACTCAAAAACGCTATTAAATGTAGAAAATTGGGTCTCTCTCTTTACAGTTAAAGTTTCTTCTCGAAAATTAAATTCAGAACAGAAATATGAAGAAAAACATATCTTTTGCTGCTTTGTTTCTTTGCAATCTTGCCCTGATTACCCATAATGCCCCTTAGAGCGTGAAGGGGTCTATTACGTTCGACTAAACTTAGTTAAGCCAATAATTTTATCGCTCTGTTCCAATTACTGTATTTATGATGTTCCATTTTCATTGTACTTAGAGTTTTGAGGATAGTTTAGATGAAAATGTTATATGACGTTTCATTTTCATTGTAGTTTAAGATTGAATTATTTGAATGAAAAATTATGTTAATATTTGCTGTTGACAGCCAGGTATTTTAATCTGCTCCAGACACTGAGATAAATTCCTCTTCTTCTTATGTCTTTTTTCTGAAGCTGTTGCCCTGGGGGAGGAGGAGGGGGGATAAGAAGGTCGGGAATGCTGGTTGTCTCACAGGGGTGCTTATTAGTCAGTGTGTCACTAAGGGTGTTCAGGACAAAGCGTCACAATTTTTAGCTGTGGCCCAGGGTTTTAGGGTTGCTCTTGAAGGAATAATACAAAATGCTGTCAAATAATGCTTGAGCCACGCCCATATGGGTCTCCTTTACAGGTTTAATTCAAATTTTTTGATGAGCATCTCTGACCATTTTACATAGCCGTTTCCCCTAGGACTATTTGGTTTTATCAACTGGGTTGATAATGTGAATTGGCCACCGTAAAGAGATTCGGAAGTGGATGTTTCGAGCGTTAGCCCTTCGTCGGAGCGATTAGAGCTAACACTTGAAACGTCACCTTTCGAATCTCTGTACGGTGGCCAATTCACATTATCAACCCAGTTGATAAAACCAAATTATCTTGTAATACTCCCAGTGACGCAGCACCATAGTTTCTTTAGAAACTTGCCCCCTTTATTTGTTTCCCCTAGGACTGTTGCACTACATTTGCACTCTGTTTTCATAAATAATGTGGGAAGTCTTTTCAAATGCAAATGACATTTATCTCATTTTAATGATATTCCCCCATATGAGCCTCCATTGCAAGCTACATTGAGTGACAAAAGTAGTTGAGACAGTTGCCTGAATCAAGTGCTAATTGCAGCATTTCACTTATTCTATTCAGTGAAATTCGGTTTACATTGATACCCACACCCCCTCCCCCTTTTCAATGTTGTTTAGGAAAAAAGCAAGTTCTAGAGACATGAAATCCAACATTGTCTGGGGGGGAGGGGGTAGAATCATGGGGTTGAGAGGGGAAATTGGCCTTAAGTACTCCAAAATGGCAAAGTGTCTCAACACTTTTGTTGCACATTGTAGTTCCAGTCCAATACCGAGAATACAAATGTCGCCTATTCAAGTGATTGTACAAAGCATTGAGTATTATTTTAAATTGTTCTTCATCTCGTTTTATTTTGAGAAATGTACTGTGTATACTATACATTTTATAATTGCTGGACATTGTGTTTCAGGAAGCATTTGCTATTGGTTTGCATGTATGGGACGACGACAATGGCAATTTTCTTGGCATTGGTCGAGCCGATGATCTTGTTGATGTGATAAGTAGTAATGTTGGTACTGTCCCAGCACAGAAGGATTTGCAGAGTGCTGTAGCCAAGAGTGTCACGGTACAAAGTTCTATAGGATAGACCATGTTGACGATGACATGAATATTTTCCAATTGTTTCATCCAAACAAAAATTAGACCTGACTACTTGAATTATTCTTGTGAAGTTTCATAAGAATCTGTTGCAAATGCATGAAAATATGGGACCCCAAACTTGCCAATTTTTATAAAGAAATGTGATTCTGATAAAACTTTGCATCTTTACTACCGGTATTTAAAACTCAGCATGGTGCATTGATCTATGGAGGATTTTTTGTTGTTTGTATGAAAAAAGGTGATATTGCAAGACATTGTTGAAAAATATTTCACTCGTTCGCTGCACTCACTCATGGAATATTTTTTCAACCCTCAAAGATAAATTTCGTATCTCCACGTGGCCATGTCATATCCTCTATGTATTATGTTACAATAGATTCTATGTTTCGGTGTGATCTTTATTAAGAGAACTAGAGAAAAAGGAAAGGAATTTAATGAAATCACATTCCTTCTGCTTATAAAATAATGACCACCAGGTGATAGGTCTAAAAGAGAGAATGGATGGTTTAGGTTGTGAGATGTGGGTAGCATGGTGGCCAAATGGGTGCCACGACTCCATGATGGACTCTCATTGAGCCTTCTGGCAGTGATCTAGCTATTGACCATCTCCTGATACCTTTCTCTTTTCCTTTTAGCTAACAGGCAAAAGATCCAGCACAAGGGTTAAGGTCCGTGTTTACTGTGATGCTAATTACTATGGCACAGACTGCAATACTTATTGTGTCGGACGGGATAATAGCGGTGGTCACTACAAGTGCGATGAAACAACAGGCAATAAAGTCTGTTTAACAGGCTGGAGAGGAACCAACTGCCTCACCCGTAAGTTTAAGTCCAACTTCATATAATAATTCAAAGTGGTCCAGATTGAATAAATCTTCTGATCAAAAAGCCCCCATTACCCCCCTTTAACATCTTTCTGTAAAGACCCACATAGACCTCTAGAGTTGAGTTGGGCAATGAACCAAGAAACAATGATTTTTTACAGTGTAATTTTACTATGTAATTCCAGGAAATATCCCATACCCTTATTTATTATTAATTCCCCACCTACCCACCCAGGGATGGGGAGGGAGGGTGGAATTAAATTATGTAATTTCTGGGGGTGGTGGATGTTCTGTTCAAACAAAAAAAACCTCCTTTGTGGAAGGGGATGTGCATGTGATGGGTATTTATATCTTCTGGAACAACACAGGGCTCTAAGTATCAGTTAAATTGAGGCAGAATTGCATGATTAAACATAAATAACTATTAAACAGTCTCCTTAATCTGTATTTATGAGGGTAGTGCCCATTCACACAGTAAGCCTCTTTCTCAAAAAGGTTTGCAAAGAAACCTCCTCACACAGAGAAATAGAGCTTTTTAACGGAAGATACTTTTTTTCTAAGAACATTCCTTCCTGTTAACAACTGGGTATTTTATTCTGTTTTCTCTCAGCAATCTGCTCAAATGGTTGTGATCCAAATCATGGCTCCTGTACAACACCAGACACATGCGAGTAAGTCATTCCTTGATCATTGTTGTTAGAACTATAAGTCTGAAGTTTGTTGTCAAGCCTTGTGGCTCATTGCTACCATTACTCAAGGCTGACAGACACAAGGGACAAGTCCCTGTGACCATTCCCTGCAACAAGTTGTGGGGCCAAGTCCCTTCATGTGAACTAGCCGTTTTTGGTTTAAATTGATTGACGGGACAAGTCCCTACAATACGTGGGACAAGGCTCAGGGAGTAGTCCCGGGGACATTGTGTGTAATGGCCAGTGACAAGTCATATACTACATGTAGCTGTTGCCCTTGGACACCATGCTAGTCCACACCAGGATATGCTAGTCTTAAAGTAACTTTGAAATGTTCCTCGCTAATATCTGTGGGAATTTTGGAGTAATTGTTTTACTCTTTGCAGCCTAAATATATAACCCAAAAACCCCTCTGCCTATTGATCAGGCAGAATTCCGTTTGTCTGTCACCTATGTTTTTGTTTATTTATTGATGTTAATTATAAATGTTTTGCCCAATTTTCAGTTGTGAAAGTGGTTGGCAGAAGCCTCTTTGTACAAAGTGTTCAAAGAAACCAGGGTGCTCAGGTACAATAACATGTAAACAGGAAAATAATACCCTCTTTCTCTTTGTCTTCATTCTCCTCCTCCCCACCCTGTCTCTTTCTTTTTGTTGTTTTCCTGCTCTTTCAGCTTCTCTTCCTCCTCCTCTTTCTCCTCCTCCTCATTATCATCAGTGTCATCATCACCATCATCCTACTCGCATCCAACTTTCTCCTTGTCCTTGAGCATTGCAACCACCACTTCTTCTTCTCCATCTCCATCATGATCATCTTCCTTTTTTCCACTCTCACTACTGGTAGTCAGTACTTGGTACATGTAGCTTCTGATAACCTCCACCTCTTAAAGTGCCACTATGATCAAAATTTTGCATTGCCTTTTCTTTTTACTTTTGGAAACTAGGAGTACGAAACACTTACCATGCCAAGTTTTATCGCGATATTCGCACAGGAAGTTTGATTATTTTAGCCTTGTTTTTCGGTTTTCGTAGCCCGCCATTACTCAATTCAAAAATGACCGAGTGCGGCCAAAAGAGTTGGCACTAGATCGAGCTTTTCGGAAGTGACGTCATATGCGCAGCTCGACAAACTTTTGTATGCGATTTGTGAGAAGTCAGAGGTCGTTCAACGTGTTTTCAAAAAATAATCTGTGAGCAGAATGCCTCCGAGCTAGAAGACATCTTAAAAGACGGCCAGGACTCACAAAGCTTCACGAAGCACAATGCAAAAGTGCGCATATGACGTCACATGCCAACTCATGTGTAAAACCGCTTTTCAGTGCAGTCGCTGGCTCCCGGTTGCGATTGGAGTAATGGCGGACGGGTTTTTTGCGAATTTCGGCCAGCTATTTCAACGCGCATTTCGCTTCCATCGTCCTAAAAACCATCGCATAGTACAACTGTAGAAATATTAACTTAATCGACGCTAAAAAATGTCAAAACGAGAGACCAAAATTTTCGTCGTAGTGGCACTTTAACACGTTTCTTTCCTGGTCACAATTTTTTTCCACAATTAATGTACATTGTAAACTTTCCCCGCAACTCTTGTGGTGTTATTGTTAAGTCTAAGACCATGTGGACCAGCTTTGATGGGGCCACTGCTTTTTACTAACTTAAAACTGTTCTTTTAATTAATTACAGCAAATGGCTATTGTGTGGACGGAAATGATTGTGTTTGCAGTCCAGATTGGACAGGACCAAACTGTGACCAAGGTTTGTGTAATTCACTTTTCAAACAATGTTACCTTCTGTGTGTAGCCAAAACGTCCAGAACTGTCTCAGTTAGCATTCTTTTGTCTCATGTTTCTTTCCAACTGTGAATGGCATATAACATTTAAATGTTTTTTTTTTAATTTCAGACTTGAACATGTGCCGAAATCCTTTATGTCAGAATGGAGGGACTTGCATCAACACAGTAGCCGATGATTATCGGTGTGACTGTATGCCAGGGTATACTGGTAAAAACTGCCAGACTGGTAAGTATTTGTTGGACCTAGAGTGGAGTGCATGCAATATGTGCATGTACTCTATGTGGTATATAGAGGAGGTGTGCTGGACTCTGATTTGAGTGGTTCAGTTTCATGTCCTGTATGGGGACATGTTAAAAACACAACGTGATGAAATGGCACTATGGGTAGTAGTCAATGTGAGATAAGGGTGTCTGTAAGGGTAACCGCTACGAATATATTGAGAGCTAACCACTGTCGAGTCAGTGATATTCAGGCTAACCTGAGTGCTATTAAGGCTAACCACAATGCCATGTTGCCATTTTGCCATGTTGTGTTTTAAGCATGCCCCTGAGCAGGGATGTAGTGCTGCATTCTTGGGAAAGACACTTTACTCTCACAGTGGGTCCCTCCGATCCACCTACCTATAGGCAGGTTTGTCTGAAACTACTGGCTTCTGGCAAAAATCAACATCTGCCTCATGATCTCAGCTGGCTACTTCTGCTCTAGGCTGTTCATCTGATTCTTTAGAAAAAGATGGCAAGATCTCCTGCCTACTCCAACTTTAAACCCCTACTTAAGAGGTTTGTGACAACCCTGTCAGGGCTTACAAATGGCTTCCAGGGAAAACTCAACAAAATTTGAAGAGTTAGTTGGGCAGGCGGTAGCACTGTTTGGTGCTAATATAGGTTATGGAAACCAGCCTTATGCTCTAGCAGTATTAGGTAAAGCTCTTAACTTTTATTACCTGTGCTTGTGGCAAAACCGAAACAAAGAGGTAAACAGATACCGCAGGTTTGTGTGACATGTATTAATCACCTTTTACTTGCTTATGCATGTTTTTAGAAATTGATCTCTGCACCAGTGGTCCTTGTGAAAACAGTGCAACATGTCAAAACTTCAAAACATACTACACATGTTCCTGTCTTGGTGGATTTCAAGGTGTCAACTGTGAAACAGGTATTAAATAAAGATTGATGTTCAAGAAAATATCCCTACTCTCCCCTCGGAAGATTTTTTTGGCTGACCCCCACCTGCCCCACTCCTGGAAATTTCAGTTTAGCTTCATGCTATCCTTTAATAAATTGTTGCTGTGGAGAGTCCCCACCCCCTTGGATGTTACATCGACCTTCCAAAAAGTGAAAAAAAAGATAACCTAGCTGGTTGGAAAAATTTAACATAGGTAATTGGAACAAATTAACCTTAGGATGAAATCATTCCGACATTTAACAACATTTTAGCAACACTTGCCGATGTTCCTTTTCAGATATTGATGAGTGTAAACAAGACAAGTGCAGAAATGGTGCCACATGCAAAGTAATGAATATTAAATGATTTATTTATAAAATCTTTTATGCATTGATATGGTTTCTACTTTATTACTCCATGGTCCTATTTTAATGACAGTTTTCTCCTCAAAGGATATGATAAATGCTTATCAGTGCAGCTGTACGCCTGGTTACACTGGCCAGGACTGTGAACAAGACATTGATGACTGCCAAGCATCGCCGTGTAAAAACAATGGAACATGTATTGACCAAGTCAATGGATACAGATGCATTTGTCTTCAAGGTTTTAATGGCAGTGACTGTGAGACCAACATCGACGACTGCAAACCAGGCATCTGCAGTAATGGAGGTATCTTGTTTGAGGATGGGATGTGCGGAATATGTGTACTAAAGGCATCTGCACTTGAGTGTCAATAGATTCGTTCCTCGATTGTTACCCTTGATTGACCCTCAATCGACACCCGATCGATACTCCATCACCACTGGATCGACACCTTGGTTGACACTTGATTGACATCTCCGTCGACAGTCAGTTGAGGATCGACTAATTTTTGCAGACATGCCATCTAGTGTCAATTGATACATATGAGTCAGTCGATCAATCAAGTGTTGGCCGAGCATCAATCAAGATGTTGATGGAGTGTTGATGAAGGGTATTGACTGACACTCAGATGCCTTTAGAACACATGATCCGGTTATGCTGAAAGTAGAATGGCCAAATGTCTTTGTAGTCTTTTTTGTTATTGTTTTGCCTTCAGACAGGTATATATTTTAGCCCTCCCACTGAGTCAATAAGCTTATATTATGAGTTTTTCGTGTAGGGACCTGCTATGACGAAGTGAACAACTTTCGCTGTAGCTGCCCTGATGGTTACCTTGGCCGGACATGCAGTAATTCCACAAATGAGTGCTCATTGCTTCCCTGCCAGAATGGAGCGACTTGTCAGGATCTCCATCTTGACTACAATGTAAGAGTCAGCATGCATTGCTTTTAACGTTAAAGGCATTCATTGGGAAGAAGGCAAAGAAAAAAAGTTAATGGGAAAACTTGAGTTGTTTTTGTTGTAAATTTGTGGTATTGTGAGAGGTGTGGTTCATTTCGACAGCTCTCCTGTTGAAATGTGGATGATTTGATTTTTAAGGAAACATGCTATGTTTGAAATTCCAGAAGTAATTTACAGAAACTGATAGGCACTCATCTCATTACTGCATCTTTCATTAACATGTGAACTCTGCAGTTGAAAACCTAACTTGAGACAAAAACCAGCAGCAAACCTTAAGAAACAAAATGGATCAAAATTCACCAATCGAAAACCACAGACCTTAACACAAACCTTTTCAATCCACTGAAGTAAACCTCTGTTTCCTGAGAGGTTCGTTAAGATGATATTCAGCAGCAAAACCCAAAACCATTGCTTGAGCATAGTTTGTTTGTTATTGAAAGGTGCAGTCAATTTTATTAGTACAAGTGATTACCAAATAGATTGCAAACAAATGAGAACCAGGAACTTAGGAGAATTTGCATGTCGACTGTTAAGTTTCTTGCTTGCTCTTCTAGTGTACATGTCTGGCTGGTTACACTGGAAAGGATTGTGAAACCAATATTAACGACTGTACTTCGCCGTCCCTGTGTAATGATGGTGTTTGTCAGGATGGCATCAATAACTTTACTTGTCACTGCCATGTTGGATATACTGGAAGGTCGTGCGGTGCCAATATTGATGACTGTCAGGGTAGGTACCCCTCCCTAAAGATGCACTCTCATCTCATTTGAAAATGACTCAGACGAAACAAAATTAATAAAACAAGGCTAAAGAAGGTAATGAAAAAACTATCAGGGATAGATAATATGCATATTAAAATGTGGTTGCCATGGAACATCAAATTATGAGTACAAATTTTATGTCACAATGTTTAGCAGCTGTCCTCTGCCCCCTTTCCCCCAGTCCGAATGGGGTTCGAATTTCCTTTACAATAACGTTGTTAATGTCTTGATTCCTTAAGGCTGGTTTTCACTGGTGACAGCAATCTAGTTTTCACTGGATCATAAGCAACTGAGGCCTTAATGGAATCGGAAGAAATGGAAACGGTCTAATTCTTCCGACTCTGATTCCGTCGAGCTTATAACTCTGGTTATGACTCCAATTTTCAATTTTCACTCGGTGATAAGCGCTCTTATGACACTGATAACAACTCCGACTGTGACTCTGTTTCTAGTGAAAACCAGCCTTAAATATTTTTGATCCCAGGGGTTTCATTAACATTTTCAGCAGGAGGGCAACTGGTTTTCACACCCAGGCAGAACTGAACTTCTTTACAAGAAAAAGTTTCAAAAATTGTCCTCACAGCCGGTCAATTTGCCCAGTGCCTGACCCTTGACCATGCTATCAAACGCAATATATGTAATCATGAATCCTAATTCCACTATGTATGCTCAATGCGTGAGCAAGGTGAACTTTTCTTCACCAGAGAAATTTGTGTTAAAACAGTTGATTTATGCATTGAGTTAATTGTGATGCACAATGAGGTACTTGGGAAGTTTGAGAGCATTCCAGAAGATAGAGAGGCTCTTGGTTTGACCTTGATTAACTGTTATGCTTCTTTGGTGATCTCCAAACTTCTTGTGTGTATGCATCTAAACTTGAGGATGTACACTTACTGGTTAGCATGAAACAATACTAGTTATTACTAATTGACAAATAAACGTTTCCTAGGTCATCAGTGTGCCAATGGAGCATCATGTGTTGATGGAATCGCTCAGTACACATGCACATGTGCCGAAGGGTTTGAGGGACCATTATGCCGTAATAACACTGATGATTGCATATCAGCAGTGTGCCTGAACAATGCAACATGCGTGGATCAGATTGCAAATTACACTTGTAACTGTAGTCTGGGCTTTACAGGTGAGAAATGGAAATACTATAAGAGTACATAGTTCTGTAGTTGATTGTCTAGTCATGAGTACTTCCATAAATACACATTGATGGTAGACAAATGCTTGCTATTGTTATGGTCTGTATAGTTGTGAGTCTCCTGTAGATTTCCCTCACAAACAGACATAGAAACCTGATGGTGTTCAACCTTCCAATACATGTATTCATCTGATAAAAAATGTAACTATGAGATTGACTGGCTGATAATGTAAGCTGCCTTGTTAAGCATATTTTGTCACTGTGAATTCCTCATTGTGAAATAACGTAATATTTTTATTTAGTATAATATCCATTTGCAGGTCATCACTGAATTTCCCATTGTGCAGTAGCTTTTAGATAAAATTATTTACTGGTATATCCTCTCCCAGGTCGTCACTGTGAATCGCCCATAGACTACTGTGCTCAGCGAGGTTGTAACAACAGTGGAACATGTGTTAACGAACGAGCAGATCGTCGTTGTCTTTGCCCACCAGGGTACAATGGTTCCAGCTGTGAAATTGACCCATGCATGATGAAGCCATGTAATAATGGAACTTGCAGTTTGAGGAATGATTTAAGTTACAAATGCGAGTGTCATGCAGGTTACACAGGGCTACATTGTGAAACAGGTATCATATGAAGCATGCTGCTATGGTAAAAATTGGGTGTTCAGTCTCAGTATTTATGGCAATAGACCACTGCGCTTTGAATTAACCTCTGATAAGCAGACACCTCTTAAGCAGACACTTCTTCTGGTCCTGCATTTTTTGGTGTCCACTCGTGGAAGGTTTGACTGTGATTGATTATTTTCTTACTATAAAGTATTGAAAGGAATGATTCTCATTGTTTTTGAATATAGCAGTCATTTCCTGCTACTGCTTTAGACTAGAGGGTCTCAATTTTCAAGCCATTGCTCCTTTTGGCTAGCTAGAATGATTGCTGTAATAATTCTGTAAGATTATGCCATCTTATATATTGCAATAGTCAAATGTTCTGATTGTGAACGGTTAGGAAAAAACACTCTGAGAAAGCAAATGTGTCGTTTCAGAAAATATCCATACTCACCCCAAGGTGGGTTACTGGAAATTTGAACAAAGAGGAGGGTCTCAAAAACCAAACTTTTTGAAGGAAACTATTTCCAGAGGGATTGATTGAGGTTTCAAATGAAACAAAACCTCCATGGGAGGCCTAGCTAGGGATGTGGATATTTGCTCAAACAACGCAATCAGTTTTAGAGGTAAAAGGTTGGACACAATATTTTTCACAAACTTACATGATTTCAAGAGATGCCATTGTATAACTCCCTAGAGCAACAAATCAATCACCCAAGAGATACATTACAGCTTGAAACTTAGCTAGGCTTCACTTGGGGAATCAAGTCAAGCATTTAAATACAGATGAACCTCCAGTTTCGACCACCTCTCCTCAGCGACCAGTTTTCCAAAATACCAAAAGTTTCCAAGGCAAATCACTGTATTTGGAACCTCGTGTAAGCGACCACCTCTCGCAAGCGACTGCGACCACTTTTAGAAATGAAAGTTTGAAATTTTCTTTTGTTTTTAACCTCCTGTAAGTGACCACTTGAAAGATAATAGAGCAGAAATAATGGGATAATAAGGTGTGACATTATCGCATTCCTGGGTAATACATGTACAACAGACGGAAATTTCTGAATGGAAAGTACCGCTTTTTTTTCTCTAAATTGACTTTTCACATGAAACATATCATTACCATATGCTAATGAGACCGTAAGTGACCACCAGGGCTTGACATATTGGGTGGTCGCTTACGGGAGGTTCGACTCTACTGGCAAACTTCTGAGTGCATTATGCCAGATGAGTAACTTCTGTGTGAAAAGGTTGGGTATGCTCATTGTCTCGCTTAGGGGTGTAATAGATTTTCAGGGCCAGTCGTCCGGGACAAATAGATTCTCCTTCTCCTTAACCTCGGGCCTTGTTGAGTGCATCAAGGAAGCAAAAATCAGTGTTTCTGTTGAAGCTTGACACTAAGTGTTTTTCATTGTTTTTCTGCAGATATCGATGACTGTGATCCAAGGAATGACATATTTTCCCAAGAAGGGGAAGGTTCTTGGACAGAGTTTGGTTATTGTGGACAACACGGGACATGTATTGATGGTGTCAACTCGTATTCTTGTCAGTGTGACCCAGGGTGGAATGGAACCAAGTGTGAAATCGGTATGTCAAGAATGTTAGGAATGTGTATTTAGAGTGTTGATTGATACACTCGACTGACACTAGATCAACATCTTGATCGAAACATATTTGATATCCCGAAAGAGACTTGGTCAACATTTGAAGGACACTCAATCCACTGTTGGACGATAGTCTGCCGAGTGTCAACTGACTCAAATGCATTGATAAAAAATTAGTCAACTCTTGACCGACTGTCGACCAAGATGCCAATGAAGTGTGGATTGATTGTCAACCAAGGTGTTGATGGAGTGTTGATTGAATGTCAATCAAGGGTCGATCGAGGTATTGAGTATCGATTGATACTTGTCCAGGGATTCCTTTAGCACACATGATCCCTCTAATTGACAGTTAAAGAATATTAATACTTATTTAACTATGTTGTTTGCAAAGTTGAAACCCTGTCCTTTAGGGTGCAATTTCCATTTTTTTTTAATTTACAGCAGTGCTTTCTTTCTTGCTTTCAATGTGTAGATATAAATGAATGTTTACCAAACCCATGTCAGAATGGTGGACAATGCGTGCAGACATTCAATGCGAGTTATGTATGTGGCTGTGCTCTGGGCTATACTGGCGTCAACTGCACACAAGGTAAAATTGTTTTTGGTTTAAGGGCTGCAGATACCTTGGGCTTCAGTGTTACACAGGGAAGGAAAACATACATGTATTTTCTGCGCAGAAGGAATTGGTATTTGTTTGGATGTTTCTTTGTTTGTGTTTTTGATGCCTTGTAGCAATGATGATGGAATAATAACATTGAGTCAGAATAATTATGACTCAATGTCAATATTGCCAGTCTCTGTGGTGAAAAAATAATGTTCGTAAAAATAATCACCATTTAGAACAGTGTGTGTTTTTAAGATGTTGGGTGTATTTTTGGTGAACGGAAAAGAAAATGTCCCACTCCTCACGAAAACCAAAATCAAAGTAATTGCCTGATTACATTTGACACTCATTTGAAAACCGCTCTTGACTACTAAGACAATTAACATTAATTTGTTGTTAATATCGTCTCTTTGTTGTCAGATATTGATGACTGTGAGAATAATAACTGCACTTCTAACTCAACTTGTGTGGACAAGCTCAATGGATACGACTGTGTCTGTCCTCCAGGACTAAAAGGAATCTACTGTCAGTCAAGTGAGTATTGAATGATTACAGTTGGAGTTTGTTTTTCATTATGGAAGTATTAAACCCCATTAGTATCACCCAACTAGTGGACTAATGCATTTTAATTGGCTACGCTACTCTAGGACTATTAGTAATAGTCCTCGAGCGCCATCGAGCGTGACGCTTTCTTTCGTTTTAGTCCCAAATAAATATTTCTTCAACTTACATTTGCTAACTTTCTTATTGCCCTTTCTGTCCGCCTATTTGGGTGATACTAATTAGACCCTTCGCCTTCAAGGGCCACGGGTCAATAGCCCATTCGGCTTCGCCTTATGGGCTATTGACCCATAGCCCTTTTGGGCTACGGGTCTAATTGTTAATTATGCCTCCAGTACTCATCTGGACACACATCACGATTCAATTGGGAATGTTGGACAGCCAAGTCACTTACAGCAATGTAATTAAATGACAGCACTAAAGAAATATAAGAGACTGGAAAGTAATATTCGTGCATAATGAAGAAAAAGAAAAACGAACGTTACAGCTGGGCACGGCGAGGGCTGACCATGGAATGTCTGACTCTCCTATGTGCGGCTAATTTTAAACTGTAATCCTACTTTTATTTACACTTCGCGCTTCAAACCTAAAACCAACCCTTTGCTCTGAGCCAGCAAAATGTAGTTTATGCTAATTTGGGATTATCACAAATTAAATATACTGCTATCAAATATCAACTCTTCTTTACTGAGTAAGACTAATACATGTAATAAAAAAATTATCCTGGAAATTGAGTCGTGTAGAATATTTTCTCAAACTTAGCTGAAAATATATTTTTAAAGTGAGATGAACTGTGGTTATACGGTGTTTTGCAAGATGTTGATGAATGTGGCAGACTATTATAAATTGCAGGATGTCTGTTAAGTGTGGATGACAGATGCTACTCAGGAGGATTTTCTTTCATTATATATCCATGAATTACTGTTCTTTTTGTATTGTTCAGACTCATCCTGGTGTGAAAATCCCAGCCCTTGTTTGAATGGTAACTGCACAGATGTTGGAGACAATTTCACTTGCAGCTGTGAAGAAGGTTTTGAAGGAGAAAGGTGTGAAATAGGTGAGTAGTATAGAAGGCAGGATCTGGTTGATTTTATTAGTCATTCAAAACTTTTGTGTCTTTGCTTTCTAATACATGCCTGGAAATTAATGAAATGAGCAGAACATTGTGAATAAAGTTTCAAAACTGTGTTATGCTTGGTTGTTACAGGGGTTTCATTAACCCATTGACTCCTGCATCAAACTGTCCGCGACCCACCCCTAATTTCCTGGCGTTTTTTGGAAATATGTCAAAGCGAGTGAAAGCACAAAAATAAACCATATGTGCAGTAACCACAGACACAAGATCAGGTTTCAAGACTTCGTTTATTTAAAGTTCGATAAATGAACGGCCAGAATATTAAAAAATATCAACAAAAAGAACTCAACTTGATGTGTATAACTTGTAAGAAAACAAGAAATTATATTTTTTCCTTCGGCGCGTGACAAAACAGCGAGAAAATTGAATACGCAAAAATGAGTTAAATGTTTACTTCAGAGGACGAAACGAAACCAAATACAACAGAATTTCCATTCTTTTACTATAACAGAGAACATTTAAGAAAATACCAGAAAATAGAAGGCGAAAAACACGCGTAAAACCAATTCAAAAAGAAGAAATCGGATAATTTTTTTGCCGCCCGACGAAATAATACAGCGCAGCGAAAGAAAGTTGAAAAATGTACATCAATAAGGCAACGAAAACAAGGCAATTATTTTGAGATAAATCGTTTTTCAACTGTGTAAATTTAGTGCCAACTTAGTTCTATCCTCAGGTGTTCTGTAGAAGCTGAACAAGACTCAATAAAATATATTTGAGGGAAGCGAATACACTAAACAAACAAACCACGAGGGGTCGCCGTAAATTAAATATGCAGAATTCCAGCGTTCAAAAATACTGTTCACTTTTAAAACCTAAAATTCCCAAATATAGGCAACCAAATGAAAGAAACGTGACAGGAAGTTCAATAACAATAAATTTTCATTTAAGATGAGGCAAAAAAACTTATCTAAAAGCACAAAAATGTTCAAAATTTTAGAGACGTGCTTCGCGGCATGACCACATGTTTGAATTACTTTTCACGCAAAAGCGAAAGCGTGAGTTTTTCTCTACAAGTTTTGCAGTTATTTTATCGGCCGTGGCTTTGCCTATCGTGCTAAAAGCTGAATTCAACTTCGAACTAATACTGCACATTACCATTTTTGTTTTCTAAAGTCGAGGCAGCTGCTTTAAATCCGCGATCTGTATTCAAAACTCACTTGGAAACGCACCCTATCGTCTTGTTTTCGCCGCGTATGAAGGAAGGAAAATTATTCACCAGAAAGGTCTGAGGGTTCCATTCACCTTGATCTTCCATTCTAAGGCCACCTAAACATAGATTTAGGTTTTTTCTTTCCATTTTAAGTGCCAAAGGAGTAATTGCTCCGTTTTAGGAATGAAAACAAGACCCTGGAAGTTTGTAGATTTGGCCCGCAACGCGCCATGATTACCTGCACTTTTCGAGCGCGTGATTTTAAGACAAAAACCTGTCTTTCTAGGACCCCTAAAGTCCTCTAAAAATATGCTCAGAAAGTCCATTTTCATTGGTTTATTTGTCCTTAACAACAATAGTACAATAGAAGAACTAAAATGTGTTCAGGGAGGGTAGGACAGGCATTTGTCCTCACGTGCTTTTTTACGGCCGGTTACGGCCGGCACAGGAAATTGGGGGTGGGTTTTCGCACGGCCGGCTATGGCCAGCACAGGAGTCAATGGGTTAAAGTGCCCATAACGTCAAATTTCTATATATCACCCAACAAACTTCTGTGAACAAATTTTTTGATTTGGGTAAAACGCATTTTTTTTTTTTAATTTTTGAAAACTTTCAAATTTGCTGCCATTTTGGTCTACCATATGCACCAGTCTTCCATTGGTTTGGAATGAGTTTTGACATAGATTCAGGAACATGTGACCTCAGGCTTGACTAATCTCACTTGTTTTACCTCTGTAAATTCAACTTAGTAGTTCATACAAAATGCCAGAAAGGAGCATTTTGTATGGACTACAAAGCTAAATATACAGAGTTAAAACAAGCAAGATGAGTCAAGTCTGAAGTCACATATTCCTGAATCTGCATCACAACTCTGAGCATGTCCATCTTGTGATCAGCGGCGGGTCAAACGCAAGAAATAGGATTTTCAGGTTTTTAAAAATTCATTAAAAAATTGTTTTATCTAAATCAAATCTTTTCACAGAAGTTCATCGTGTGAAGTAAAGGATCAGATGGGAAAATATCAATCTTGATATTACGGGTACCTTAAGGGCTAGATACTGGGCAAATTGGCCGGCTGTGAGGATGATTTTGCCTGGCTGGTTTGACTATTTAGAGGAAAGTTTTTCTTACAACGAAGTTCAGTTCTAATAGTTTTGTCTGCCTGTGAAAACCAGTTGCCCTCCTGCTGAAAACGTTAATGAAACCCCTGGTTACATATAAAAGAATAATAACTTTATTTATAATTACAGCACCACTTTTACATTCATGGTGCTTTGGAAATGTGTAAAACTATGCAATCAATCCTATTATGTTAAAATACATTTTACATTATGTTAGTGTGAAGTTGAAAAACATTTATGTAAATCAGTCTTCAGTGTCCTTGTGTGAGTGCATTTCATAGTTAGTCTGAAAGTTGTAATGTTTGGACTGACATTGGTTGATTTTATACTCTTGTTTCCAGTCCATTATTTTAAACAACTTTGATCATGATTCATGAAGGAAAAGGGTGACAACATAACGCTCAGGCCAAAACAAACAAAATCTATTGGTAGAAAAACAAAATGGAGGGAGGAAGGCTGCAAGATTCCATCAACATCCACTTGTGGCGAGTTCAAAAGAAACCTGAATCAAACAGACGAGATTAACAACAAAACAATTAGCTTCTGGGGTGTATACAGGATTTTAGAGAAGGGAGTTAGAGATACGGACTGCCAAAGGGGGTCCGGAGGCATTTTTTAAAATTGAGGTCCTTGGAAAATCTGATTCTGGCATTCTGAAGCCAAGTCAGCATGTTATGATGCCTCTGTTTTTTAACGTAGGGGTTTGACGAAGCCCCTCTAGATATGCCTCGCAGCTTTTATAATAATGTTTTATATTATTAGTGACAATAGACTTGCAACAAAGTTCTTTTTAATAACTAAGATCAAGATAAATTTAGAGATCAACCTTTCATTTTGTTTGTTTCCTTTCAGACATAAACGAGTGTTTAAACTCATCCTGTGGTTTAAATGCCGATTGTCTGGACTTGCCAGGTGGATTCAAGTGTCATTGTAAAGATGATTTCACTGGAAAAAATTGTAACACAAGTAAGTTTAGAAGGCTAAAAACCGTGAATCTGCTAGATAATGTGTTTGAAAAAGAAACTTTAAACTATGTACAGAAATATAGTTACATAGCACAGTTAAAAACAAATTCATTAAATAATTATTTTAATAGTTATTGAAACTTCTCTGTTAAGTGAGCAGTGTCAAAGACAGACATCTTGAAAAAATTGTCCAAATATTTTCAAGTTTGTCACTTGAATCTGTTGTCTCCATCCTCATTTATTTTAGTTTTTATGCTACTTCAAATCTCTGATGTTTTTCTACCCTGGAAAATATTTATTTAGGTGTTATTCAGTTCAAAAGTAAATTTCAATATATTTTGTACCTAAAAAGAAACATTTTGTGACTGGAAAATGTTGTCATTTAAATGAAACATTTTGTTTCTCTTTCCTGTGATCTAGAGATCAATGACTGTGAAGCAGACTCATGGTGAGTGAACACAACTTGTTGAAAACCAATTTTATTGACTTTTGTAAAACAAAACAATATTCTCTCGTTCCCATGAAAATAAAGTCATCCAATGTTCTGTGCAGCATCTGTGGATTATTTGACTTACCTATAGGTCTTCTAGATTCGTGATAGTCACTCACATGTTACTTTGTCATCCCTTTGCCAGGCTTTTCATACTTAGAATTTTAGTTTACTATTTTTTAGCCATGGTATTTTGTATTTCAGAATTTTGTATGAAAAATATTAATAAGTGGCTTTCTGAAAGGCAGCATGTACTGGTT
Organism: Micromussa lordhowensis; assembly: GCA_964020085.1. NCBI lineage: Eukaryota > Metazoa > Cnidaria > Anthozoa > Scleractinia > Lobophylliidae > Micromussa > Micromussa lordhowensis. The sequence goes on along the minus strand of OZ026600.1, from coordinate 26,378,188 downwards.
AATTCACAACTATTGCATGCATGACTTTTACTGTCCCCATTGGTGCACTGACCTCTTGTTAGATGTTCAAAAGCATGTCTTTATGTGTAGATGACATCCTCCGTCTATACATAATATATAAGCCTTTCCTTTTCATTCTACAGTTTTAATGGAGGCACCTGTGTTGATGGAGTCCAATCTTACACCTGTAACTGCCTAGCAGGGTTCACTGGTGACAGATGTGAAGATGGCCAAGGTTTGTTCCTTTCATGCAGCTTAAGGTGTCTCCATAGGGTTTTAAGAGCGCGCGCACCGATGATGCGAGCTTTAGTAATGTGCGCACGCTAGCTGACGCAAGCTCATGCAAAGCAGCGAACAAGTCAACAATATAGCTCAAATTACAGCCCAGAAGAAGAAACAGAGAAACCATTTAAAAGAAAACGTAAAGGAAACGATTTGGATGGAAAGGTCTTGTGTGTATTTTGATGTCACCGCCATTGTCGAGTCGCTTATCGAAAAAACCCGTGGTTCGAAAACTCGCGCATGCTCACATAGCGATCTTGGCGAGTTCCTATTCTGATGACGTAATTCCCATTGAGGTGAAAAAATAGAAAAATCCTTACAAGAATTTCTCGAATTTCCTTCGGTGAAATTCCTTAAGATTTGGCAGAGAAGTTATTCCTTATTAGCTTTCCTTGCTTTCAATTTATCAGAAAAATTTGTAAGACAAGGTTCTCGCTTAGCCAAAAAACACAAAAATGCTAAAAACGAAAAAACTACCTTGACAACCCCTACTTTTTTCGATTTTAAAAGTTTCTTCTTGCCAGACTCTACCCGGTTTGAGCATATCAGAAAATTTTACCGAAGGAAATTGAAGAAAATTGAAATCAAAGCCAAACAAACGTCAAAAAATGGCGATGTTTGAGTAGTTTTAATTTGATACTAAAAGCTGATATCAGACTGGTGACTGTTGAACAGCAAATTTTGGCCCTTGTTTGTTATGTTTCAGTAGCCTTGATTAGGAAAATAGCAAAAAGAACGAGAATATCAACTTTCGATTGAGGTCACTGGCGCGCGCTTCGTGATCTTGCAATAACCCTATTGAGCCACCTTAAATGAACTAAAAGTGTGGTGTTCAGGGAAGGAGGAAAACTGCACAACCCTGACAAAAACCCTCGGAGGAGGGTTGTGGTGGGAGATGGGTGCTCTTACCACCTAACCATCCCTGCTCCCTATAGCATTCCAACTTGCTTGATTTCTAATGGCTAGGTCCTTACACAATAAACCGGTCAATATGATATTTTATTATAGGTATGTTATTTTATCACCAGATATCAATGAATGTACAACTGGTGAGGCCGTCTGTCCGGCAGGATATCAGTGCATGAATACACTGGGCAGCTACAAATGTGTTTGTCCCACAGGTTTCACAGGCCCAGAGTGTACGACAAGTAAGTATACAGGCACATGCATGGACATCTGATCAACATTTATGAATTGAATTTTTTTTAAATTAATCATTGGGCTCTTGTATGCAATGTGTGCTTGAAACACTTAATTGAGAACAAATACATGTACAGTGTAATAGAGCCACAGAAAGTTTGATCACATGTGCAAGCAGGTTCAAGTAAAGAGAGTTCCACTATCAGTGTCAGGTGACACCATATCATTAAAATAATGTTGTTCACACAATGGTGAGAGGCATGAGCCAAAAAAAAAAAAAAAGACTCCCAATTCTTGTTATTAGTGTTCAGTCACAATGAGCTGACAGTATATGTGATGGATACTCTTGTTAGCAAAGTCTGCATACGAGCCAAGTGGCCCATCAGGTCAGAGCTTATCCCGGTTTCAGTAGCATGAAGCGACTAGGAATATTTCTACTCCCCCCAGGATGGGATGCTAGTCCATTGCAGGGTTACCCCCATCATTAAATTCGCCGGTACCCATTTATACACCTGGGTGGAGAGAGGCACTGTGAGAGTAAAGTGTCTTGCCCAAGAATACAACACAATGTCCCCAGCCAGGGCTTGAACCCGGAGCGCTCGCTCCGGAGTCAAGCGCACTAACCATGAGACCACTGTGCCTCCCACTCTTGTTGACTACCTCGAAAATCTGTTTAGTTTCCAAATCAACAAACGCCACATTGCAGTACGTACAGTGGCAACAATTTGCACACTAGTCTTTTCTTTGTTCCTGGTGTGACGTGTATGTATGTACAATATTAATGTTTTCTTTGTCTATAGATATCAATGATTGCCAACCCTCTCTGTGCCAGCATGGAGGGAAGTGTATTGACAAAGTGAATGATTTTGAATGTGACTGTTGTCCTGGTTGGAGTGGAAGAAACTGTGAGCAGTGTAAGTTGGATTTCATTCTTAATCCCGCAGAATGCTTTGGGCCTAGTCAAGTTACTTACAAGAGAATAAAAAGCCAATATCATATGTCTGCAGTTTATGCAAACGACTGGCCTTAGCATGCACTGCAGACCTATAATACTATCTTTGGAAGAACCCAGCATGTAATGCCTATAATCGGAAGTAATATTTTGTTTACAGGTAATTAGGTCACAACCGATATAACTGATATTTGTGTTTATTTTTTTTTACAGTCAATATTGAAGAAGATGTTTGTGGCTGTGGCCAAGGAACATGTGAATGTGACAAAGAAACACAGCGTAGCTTTTGCAATTGTTCCAAGGGATTTGAAGGTAACAGCTCGTTTTACAGCTTTTTTCCATTTGTCGTTGTCATTGTGCATCTAGGTCATGACAGTTTATGGTTAAAATATACTCATCAATTAAATATCTTTGTTTCTAAAAGGTGATAAATGCCAAACAAACACCACAGCCAAGGCATTATTAGAAAGACAAGAAGGTAATCAATTTTTCCTCCAAATGGGGCAGTAAAGTATTGCAAACATTGATTTAGCTGCCACAAGTTGTGGTTGTTGTTTTGAAGGACCTGTTGAACTGCAAAAATTATTCATAAATATTGTTTTACCATTTCTTGAATTTGCATAGCGGAGGCAAATCGTCGAGAGCAAGAAGCAAAAGATAAAGAAAAAGGTAAGCCACTTATTAAACCAATAAATAGTATTATGTGAGCTATTAGATTGATGTTTTTTTACAGGACAGACCACTGATAGATGCTGTTTCTTGGAGATGCCAATTTGTTTTTCCTTCATGATTTACATGATGAGCAGACTCAAACTGTGCCTACTAAATGTGGCTTTCTGAAACTTTAGGTCCTATCTTGAAATTTTTGGAAGCCTAAGTTGTGATAATTTTCAAAGGCTCATTTGTATGTTTCTTAATGTCTAGGAATCTGACAGCATCTCTTGTGATATAGTAAGCATAATTGCAATGAAATTTCTTTTTTGCCATAACAATATTATGTTTAAAATGTTGAAGAATTTAAAGCAATCCTTATTTCTCAACACAGCTGTCAGGAACAGAAATATTGGCATCGCGGTGCCATTTTCTGTTCTAGGTGTTGTTGCAGGAGCGGCAGCCATGTGGTTCTACATGAGAAGAAAGTCTGCGAAGCCCAAGGCTCAAAGTATGTTGTTTTTGAGATCTTTCAAGTTATGCAAAGGATTTGTCATGCATTGCTACAAACCTGCTCAACCTTGGGAGTATAAATTCTGGGTTTCCCAATTCCTTTTTACCTACCCGTGGACCAAGCCTACAGGAACTTCTAATCTCTCCATATAAACTCCTTCTCGTGTTTGAATCAGCCTATAAGCTCAGTGTGCATACATTTGTATGTGAACACAAAGCTATTTCTTTTAAATTGGTCAAATCAATCATACTTCAAAATAATTATATGATCACAATTTTACACACTAATAGTCCAGGCCAGCTGATGTTCACTGTTGAAGCCAAGATAGTGCTCTACAGTAAAGGGCTGAGTTATAACTTACTGTAAATGGATCATTTTGAGTATTTAATAGATTTAAATACAAATCTGTTGCGTAGACCAAAACAAAGTTGGCCCTGACTCATCAGTTATCTCCATATACACTGAAGTATCAGTTATATCTACCACATGTCAAAAATATGACTACATGAGGTAAACTGTTACGTTAAACCATGCCATGAACTGCTCATGCCTGTGCGCTAATTTCTCGTACCTAGTTGAAAAAAAAAATAGTTAATTTGACCTGTTACAGACTTTCTGACACGCTCATTTGCAATCTTGAAACAATTTCAGTAGACAAGAGTCCCTGTGAATGCTAGACTTGCTTTGGTTAGCTTCCCCCGGTCAAGACTTCTTTGATTTTAGATGGGAAAAGTACTGGCAATGAGTGGGACTTGGAACCAGGCAATGATCTTTGGAATGTGATGTCTTTAGAAATTGTCGGGTTATCTTTGCAAATCCTGCCACAAACTAGATACAAATCTGATGCTTTGACTCCGAAAAGGTGGACAGGTATATTTTACAGTCAAACTGCATTAATATGGACACACAAGTGCCAGAGCAGAGTGTTTGTGTTGTGGAGGTGTCTGCACATGTATTATAGAGGCAGAGATTATATGAATTTTGGTTTCTCTGTGACCAGTTGAACTTTGCATGATGTAGAGCTGTTTGTGAGAAGAAGTTTGACTACACAGTGGTAGCTTTGATGATGCCAGTGACAACATTGGGACTAAAATTGGCAATGTCTAACTTTTTGTTTGAGGACCTCCCTGAAAACCACTTTTAAGTGATAGGAACATCCTCCTAAAGTATTTTGAATTATCAGTTTTGTTATCGTTATCATTATCAGTATCATTAGCATTACCATTATCATTGTTAGTATTACTAATATAAGTATTGTTGTACTGTTATTTTTTCAAAGGATTTGGATTTGACGGTGTGGAGGATGTCAACTACTCAGGTGGAGAGATGATGTACACCAACCCAGCTTACAGTACTTTGGGGGATGAAGGTGCCGTCAACTTCAACGTCAGCTTCAGCAAGGACAAACTCAACAGTGCTAGTGGATAATGACTAGTGGGAGGGGGGAGGCTGGAGTAGTTACTCAGGGTTCCTAGCTTGGTTTAAAAATAAATAACATTGTTAATTGTGCCAATATGATTAATTAGGCAGTAGATCAAACCACAGAAATAATTTCTGTCCGGGTTTGTGGTTTGTTCATCTCATCAAATAAGTGTTTCAGGTCTCAACGCATGTGCAGAACATTAATCTAATTTAAGGCTGTGGTCTCTGAAAAATTACAAGGAGACAATGGTTCCTAACCTTCTCAAACTCTTAATAATTCATCAAGTTAAAACAAAGAAAATCACAATTACTGTGAAGGAGGTTTGGATACCTGGTCTTAATTAGCATAGATTTTGGATTTAAGTGTTAAATGCTGTGTCGCGTGTTTGATATATAACATGAAATCCTGGGTACCCAGCACTCAAGCTTATAATGAAAAGAGTAAGTTTTTCCAGTCACACAACGGCAAAAGTTAGCATCCTGTGGCACCCAGGCATTTCTAGAGCACAGCCCTATAACATGTCATTACTGATTTCAGCGTTCACACTATTTTGAGTCGCACTGTAAGAGGCCGAAACCTTTACCTACCATTGAAATGCTTACCTTCTATAATTGTAACTAAAAGACGTGGGGTTTGTGCAATTACTCCCGATTGTTTTTTTAAAACTCACATTTCTACTCATAAAATGAGTTAGTGGATTTTATATTATCAGTTAAGTGGTTGCTGTTGTTTCTACAGACTGAAGTACTTTGTTTGTACTTTAAACTTGACTGTGTATTTATCAGATACACTGTAATATTGACAATAAGGGTATGCTTATTTCTTTTACCTATTTGCTATGTTTAAGCTTCAACTTAAAAAAAAATTCAATGTACTGGTACATTTTTCAAAAACAAGTTTGTCGCTGGTAACTTAATTTGTCTTGGTATTTTTTTAAACATATTTTTAAGCCAGTTTCCAGCATTAGCTAAACTTAAGTCACAATGTTTTTTTGTTACAAAACATTACTTTTATATTCCCGGAAGTTGAACTTACGTACGTATGTAAATAACATTTTATTTTCTAGCACTTTAAAACAAATTTTAGCTAGTAATTATTTAAAATTAGTTTATTGTAATTAATGCATTCACAGTAATGTTTAAAGAATAAGAAAATGTGCAAAAAGAGGGCTTAACAGTGGTGATATTTTCATGAGCCCTCACCGAGCACTCATTGTAATCTTAAAATTTGGTCAATAAGTTTAAATAAACAATAATTTAACATGACAAAGTCTTTGAACATTGCTTTACAAAGGAAATGCTTTGCCAATGTAGCACCCCTGATGATGCCGTAGATTGGTGAAAGCTTGGATTTTTAAACAATTTTAATATCAGTTTTACAGTAATGTAAGGCCTCAATTGAACCTTTACCAATGTAGCTTTGTGTTGTGAAACAGTAGAATGTTGGAGTTGAGTTCTGCATCCTGTGCCAAGTCCACAGGTGCTACTAGAGAACACCGATTGCCCTTACTACTGTCATGCAGCTCTACAAGCATAGCATTACATGATGGAGATAACGCCAGAACTACACCCAGTCCCATGGGTTCTCTAAAATTTAGTGTCATGATTTAAGAGAACCCATGCATCTGAGTGCAGTGGTGGTTGGCTTAATGATGAATGTGCTGGGGTCTTGGTTTGAGCACTGGACCAGCAACCAGACTACTGCAACCCAGTATAACCTGGGATTGACTAATAAATATGGGTTATTGACTAAGTGTGAGGTAAAGATGGCTGGATATTGGCCGAGTTCTTTTTTTGCGTGTTTATGGACCGAGACGGAGTCCAGGTCAATAAACACGCAAATATCAAGCCATTGGTCAATGAAGGATTTATTATATGGCTTTCGGGGAAATTTTTCTTCTGGGACAAGGTGGGTAGTCTCGAGCGGGCAAGATAGCTCCATCTTGCCCGCTCTGGCAGCCAATCAGTGCAGGATTTGATTCATCTTGCCCGCTCACGGAGCTAGCCATATGATAATTGTAACTATTACCATCCAGGTGTGCAATAAATAGAGGATATTACACGGTGGAGAGAAGATATGAATTTTATGTTTGAGTGGCAAGAGCAATATCTCACGAGTGAGTGCAGCGAACGAGTGAGATGTTGCTCTTGCCACGAGTAACATAAAATTGATATCTTCGAGCTAACGTGTAATGTTCTTTTTATTATATAAACGTACTGATAACGGCGTTTTTGATGATTTTCCGAATATTTCCGACCACTTTCCGAAGATTTTCCAAAATTGTCCCGAAGACCAGACGAACGTTTCCGAACATTTCCCGAGAATTTCCGAAGATGTCCGAAGATTGCCGAAGACTTTCGAGGAAGACCCGAAGATGTTTCGATGATACACCAACGAATTTAAGTACAATTTAAGAGACAAACCTGATGCCACTGAAATCATCGATATCTTCACATGTGAGGATATCGTATCGTTTTTATGAATTTGTTACTACTCGCTATACCACTGACTTTTATATAATAAATGGCATTAATGTTGAAGGTGGCTTTTATTCAAATTGGATTTTTTTTTTACAGAAGTACTTTTGGTGATGTAATAATAGAGGAGTTAAAAAGTAACGAAGTAGGTTCATGGGCAGTTAAATTTGATTGGAAGCAGCAGTGAAGAAATAGTTCATTCTGGTTTTTCAGGTGTAATATTATTGAATGAATGGGACACAGTTCTCCAAACCCAGTGGAAGCCTAAACAGAGAAACAGTAAATGTAATAACTGTCCATTTATCAGGTAAAAAATCTTAGTTGAGCAATCAGAAAACAAGCTCGCCTGCTTAGTAAAACTGATAGAAATGTACAGTACAGCACAGCACAACTTTTGAAATGGCAGTCACATGAATGATGAGGTAAGCATTAAGTCTTCTATTTACATCATTTTGTTTACCGCACGGCCATGGGCTGAGCACGGGAGCAGCATTTATGTCAATGCTATTCCCACCGAGGTCAAAAAGACTTTTTCTTTACCTCGTGTGGTTCCCTGATTCCCTTTACTAGGGCTAACGCCCAGTGGGTTATTCACGGGTTTATTTAGCACTTAAATTTACACTTCAGAGTTAATTCTCTGTGTCATCATTTGTGTTCTTAGTGCTATGCGGCACAACATTCATATGTTTTAAAATTAGCCATGGATAGTGTAAACCCTTGGTTTGTGCGACTACTTTGCTTGTCCTTTACTCAAAGCACAAACAAATTAAGTTTTGACTTTTAAGGAAGAACGCTGTTATTACCGGTAATAGCGCTACTCGTTTCCTTTTCATATCGTTCATGGGTATGTCCACAGCCAACTTCCAGATTAGATTTCACAAAGGCTCAGAGCAATGGTGCAATAACACAGTCTGTGTTGATAAAGTGATGTGAATGTATGTGGTGTCTACAGTAATCAATGAATCATCAAGGACTGCTTTGGTATGGTCACTGCACTGCACCTGTAGTGCTAGGAAAACAGTATAATTTTGAAAGCGCGGTTATAAGATCTAAAAGATCTTCTTGTTCATCTACTTTTCATGCCGATTATAATTGATTAACTATGATTAAATACCTTTCAAACATTGGCATGAATGGGATCAAAAGAAATTAAATTTCACACTAAGAAGACAAAAGCATTTGCAGAAATAAAAGTCCCTTAACATTCATCTGTTGGCTCATTAGGAGGCAGTCAAGTGAGGTCTTCACTTCGGAAGATGCCACATCTAGATACGTTAACAGGTTAGGTCCAAGGGTGCATTCCATGCACTCCTCACACAAAAGATGAACTTAGTTTCCAAAATTCTACACCAATACAGGTTAACGCTGTGTTTCAACAAAAGGTTGTCCCACATATGCGACAATGCTGATTGTTATTATGGGTAATGATAGTTTATTTGTAGCTAACACTTGGCTTTGATCAAGTAACAGTAAACAACCATTACCCATAATACCTTACCCTGACCTTTTGACATCATTGTGTATGCTTAAAGGAGCTGTGTCACGGTTAAACAGTTTGAAAAATTTAGCCTCAATTTTTCAATATTGTTGTTTGTAATCCGTGTCAATCTTCTCCATCCTTAACCATCCTTGTTCCTTTATGGCTTATTATTATCTCTTTAGTGTTTTCCTATCTTTCTAAAGCATTATTTTCAGGTTTCCCTCAATTTAAAGGTAATTTTGTCGATGGTAGAAATAACTCAAAATACCGTGACGTAGCCCCTTTAACCTCAGAGCAGCTGTATGCCACAGTGTTACAGACAACACAAGTGTGAAGGGTCTTGGGTCAAAAATGCAGATAGGTCAGCTACCTGACCCACCAAATTAATGGGAAACTTCTGATGATTGATGGGGCCCTTATCTTTGTAGTGACACCTTGTCTAAAAAACTCGGCTGGAATACTGTACCATGGATTGCAATGACGACCGATTATAACACAAACTAAAAATCTTTAAATACCGTAGTCTTCACATCCAGTAAAATGAAGCCCTGTGTGCCACATGCAACTGTAGAAGAGATGACGACCTGCTTCAACACTATGGGCTGCCTTGTGAATTTTTTAATATACTGACCTACTTACAATGTATTATGTATAAAATACTTATGAAAAACATCCTAGTAGATGATACTGTAGCAGTAGTGTTTGTAAACGCTGCTCCAACATGGAAGCCACAAACAGTCAAAATGACATCAAAGTACGATTTTGTGCTCGAGTCCGTGCTCGAGGATATTACAACACAGGTTGAACTCTACTTTGCCGCCGTTGCCATAGGATTTCTTAAAACCAAAATCACCGAATCTCCCCTGAGGAACATCTTGGCGATATATCTGTCCTTATTAACTGGCTTTGCCTTTTTCCCTTTTCCAGACTTTGGGGTTTCAGTCCACATTTCTTTGACGTTCTCGAGAACCATGTTACAATGCCTGTCGAACGCTTTCACCCTAGCAAGTAGCTTTTTGTTGTTTCGACAGTTGATCAAAACTTGGGTGTTGTTCTTTACCGATTGCGTTAAAACTGATAGAGGACCCGTGTTGAATTCTTCTTGCTCTCTTTGAGCTAGCTCCTCTGGAGTCATTTCGCTCTTCGGCTTGGCCATTCTACGGAGAAACAGAGAAGAGTCAAGAAGGGCAATGCCTAACAAACCGTCTTGATGACAACTACAACTTTGCCTCGAAGATCTACAGCATCGACAAGTCAGATTGCAAAAAGAAAACAATATGCAAACTTAATGATAACAAGCAATACAAAATAAGTTATTTCTTACAAGGATGTCATTTTTCCTCCGAGATATTTTCCGATTACAACCTCGTCTTTTCAGAAACTTGGAGGAACGTTTCGAAGCGTCGATGTCAAATACAATCGCTGGCGCGTATTCTTTACACCGCATGCGTTGTAAGACTTCTGCTTGGTAGCCACGCCTTTATTCGCCGTTCTCTTCACGTTGTGAACGAGTGGAAAAAGTTCATTGGAAGGCAGGCTTTTAAGATATTTCTAAGAGCCAATTTCTCCTTACAAGAACTCAGAGTTGTTCTTTGGTAGTGAGACTATTGCATAATGTCTCTCGCAGACGAACTTTTGGCAGATTTAGAAGAGGCCACCGAGGAAGGTGACGTCGAGTTTAGAGACAATGAAGATGGAATCGAAGAGGCGATGGAAACAACAAGCGGTGTAGACACGGATTCAAAATCGGTCAAAAGTGTTGCTAAACTAAAAGATAGTAAACAGCTAAATGACGTTCTCGCTGGGATCGAACGATTCGGAAACCAAACCCGTGATCGCGTGTTCGGTCCAGTGGAAGTCGACCCTGAGTATCAGCTGATCGTGGAGGCTAACAATCTAACTGCTGAAATCGACAACGAAATCAACATCATTCACAAGTATCTCCGTGATCTTTACATGAAACGTTTCCCGGAGTTGGAATCACTGGTCCCTAATCCGCTGGACTATATCCGTACTGTAGAACTGTTAGGCAATGATCTAGAAGCATCTAAAGTTGACTTGACAGACGTTCTTCCTCCAGCCACGAAGATGGTCGTTAGCGTCACAGCTTCGACTACTCAGGGTGAAAAGCTCGAAGAAGACGAAGTAGAACGTCTCATGGAGGCTTGTAAGACTGTTAGTGATCTGCTGGATGCCAAGTTCAAGATATTTCAGTATGTTGAATCTAGAATGACATTTATTGCACCTAATCTGTCTATCATTGTCGGGGCATCAACTGCTGCCAAGCTCATGGGATCAGCTGGTGGACTAACCAGCTTGTCTAAAATGCCGGCATGTAATGTTCTTTTGTTGGGATCCCAGAAGAAAACTTTGTCTGGATTTTCCAGTACAGCAATCATGCCACATACAGGACACATTTACTTCAGTGAATTTATACAGGTGATTACAGCATTTTTCATTCGTCTGAAATGCCAGCCATCGTCTCACCCTAATCCTAATCTTGCCCATGCCTCTTGGTGATTAGGATGAGAAGACGTCTGACATTTCAGACTACATTTTTTATCTGTTAGTATTGGATCAAACTTGATGAGATGAGACTTTCTGCCTTCTTCCACTAGCTGCCATCAAAGCTTGGTAAATGACCAGAAACTGAAAATTAATTATATCATCAGCCAGTGAAATGAACAAATGCCTATGAAAATTTCAGCCATTTCAAAATCAATGAGTGTACACAAGTTAACAAGTGTAGCTGTCATTAACTTGTTTCAATACCATACAAACATGCCTCTCAAAGCATTAACTTTCACTGACATGCAAATTGAGCACTAACTTTGCCAGTGTGCAATTAAAGCACTAAAGAACTGTTTGGATAAATAACTGCGAAAAACTACAAAATGCCAAAACAAAAATTTAAACGTGTATGATAGCCTGAGGAAATGTTAAGTAATACAACACAAACTGGATATATAAATAAAACTGGAAGCCAAACGATATCCACAGCAAGTGTGCATGGTCTCAAACAGATACATAAAAAAGGCTCTTTGCATTACATGTTGTAAGAATTTGCAGTCACAATTATTTTTTTTATGTGTGCTGCAATCAGTGCAATGTATGTAAATTCCATCTTTTAGTCTCATCATTTATTAACATAAAATCTAGGTTACAAGGTCCCTTCCTAATAGGTCCATGTATATGTAACAAAAATATTTACCAGTGTTTGCAGTAAATATGTAATTTTGTTCCAAACTTAAACAAGTATCATAAGGCCAATGGACCTCTTTAGCTTGGGCAGTTTGTTTTCCCATTTCAGACCATGTGATATTCTCCAGAGAATAGTTCTTTTATTCATCTGAAAGTTATTCATTCATATGCACATGACTATTTAAAAATTTGAAAGCAAGAATTCTCGAGAGTATCATCACATGGTCTGAAATGGGAAAACAAACTGCCCAAGCTAAAGAGGTCTATTATGTAATCCAATGCAATGTGGCTTGGATGTTACCTGAGTGAAAATCATTGTCAACATATTTTATTGTAGGACATGCCTGTTGATTTAAGAAAGAAAGCTGCCAGAGTGGTGGCATCAAAGTGTTCGCTTGCAGCAAGAGTCGACAGCTTCAATGAAAGCACAGAGGGATCCGTGGGGCAGCAACTCAGGGAGAATATTGAAGGGAAGTTTGACAAGTGGACAGAGCCACCCCCTCTTAAGGAAGCCAAAGCACTGCCAAGGCCGGATGATGCTCCTCGCAAGAAGAGAGGTGGCCGCAGAGTGCGGAAAATGAAAGAAAAGTTTGCTGTGACTGAGATGAGGAGGCAAGCTAACAGATTAGAGTTTGGTCAGATTGGAGAGGATGTTTACCAGACTGACTTGGGTTTCTCTGTGGGTACGATGGGTAGGAAAGAGAACACAGGCCGAGTGCGAACACCAGCTGTTGATAAAAAGACTCAGGTGTCCATTTCGAAACGTCTGCAGGTAAGTAGTGTGTATTTAGCTCTTCTCTGAGAAAGTGGAGAAACTAAAAACCTATAGGAACTGTAAATTGTTGTCTTTTCTACAAAGAGATTTAAATTAAACTGAATGAAAATTGGTGTTGTTAGTGTTGTTCACCAAGGATTGCTGTTAAAAGCTGGGGTTTTACTTAAAAGGAAAATGTAAATTATATACTGCTGCGAAATTATTGTAAGTTACAATGAGAATACCCTAGTTGACTGATTGATTGATGGTTGTAGTTCCCTTGTGCGACTTTTATAACTACCAATCAAGACGAAATTAAGCTAAGAAATGCCTCTCTTGCCTCTTGCCTTAACTTCTACTCCTGTACCTGACGCAGAATAATTTGTTGTTTTTTTTCAGCGGAGTCTCCAGCAGTCTCAAGGTATGGGTGGTCAGACAACTGTTCGCAGAGCTGTATCAGGGACAGCCTCTAGTGTTGCCTTCACTCCACTTCAGGGCCTGGAGATTGTCAGTCCTCAGGCAGTGGAGAAGAAAGTGGAAGATGCTAAATATTTCTCAAGCACAGCAGGCTTCCTCAAGGTCAAGAAACAGTGATTAAAGATCACTGGCCCAGATGATGGTGACCAAACTGACTCGTACGCTGTTTTATTTTCACTCGGAAACTTGTACACTGCTTTATTATCGCTCAAAAACTTGAACACTGCTTTTGGTTTTGATGAGAATAATTATTTTGTACCCTTCCAGTTTGTGACGTGCTACAGGCTAATGGAGCTCACAATGTCAACAGTGGCTTTGGATGTTTTACATACCAACTCAGTCATTTAACATTGTAATTTAATTTTTCATATGCACAAAAGACCCAGCACTATACAGAGTGAGTGCAGGAAATGCATTTTTAGGAAGCAGTTCTTGACTTCTTCAGAGAAAAATCTGCTGTGTTTTAAATGGGCTACAAAAATCCTGTTTCTAGTTCTGGCTGCGACATTACAAACGTATTACAAAATGCAGTGTTTGTAATAGAAATTGGATGTAAAAACTGTGACTTAACTTTTCAGACCTTTTCAGTCTGTCAAAGTATTTTAGTGATCAAATTTTGTATCTAGCACTGGTGGAGAGAGAAGTTTAGAGTCACGTCCTATTCAAACACCCCATGTTTTGTCAGGTTTCTTTTATTGTCAAAGTTGTTGAAATTTTTTAGTGTTGGAAACTTTGTCAAAGGTGTGGGTGCTATGGTAATATATGTTGCTAGGAAACAAGTAAACTATATAATACATCTCATATGCCACCAATAAGCAAAAAAAAACGGGTTCCCTTGAAACCAAAATTCCAAAGTCCCTCCACACCTCGAGGACCCTTGAAAAGAGTCTCGTTTTGAATCAAGTAGTTGTTAACCCCAGTATTTCACCTTTACCAAGATTATTAGATGCATGACCGCTTTCCCAAAGCAGCTCAGTCACAGGTTTTTAGTTATTTTGGCTACATACCTTTTTTTTTTTAATTTGCTCAAACAATTACAACAATTACAGCTTAACTTACACTACAGTACACTACAAAAAAACTTGACAGACATTATAGAAAATAATACAAGTACACTAATTACAAGACAATAATTATTAGTAAAAAAACAATAGAAAGGTTACACTTGTTGAGACACGTTAGCTGGAGTATAATATAATTGGCCACATACAAAATAACCTGAAATTGAAGGAAAATAGTAGGTTCAAGGAAGATAGAAAACGTCAAAGAGATGAGAATAAACCACAAAGGAAGGAGAACTTTTAGTATGGATTACAGATGACGAACTTGAAAAATTTAGGCTAAACTTTACGAAGCTCCTTTAATCAAGTAGAAGTGTAAATCATATACCGTACTATTCACTTGTACTCACTGCAGAAAGAGCTATTTAATAAATCTATGTTTTTTTGTACGTTAAGATGAAAGTGTGATGGAATGTTTTCCTGTGTTACGAAGAAAGGCAACTCGACTGTGCTTTTTTCAATGCTCAATGCATGCTATAAGAGAATGGAAGCTACATGCAACTGACCTGTTCCTCAGTTTTTAGCTTTGTATCAACTGTGGCTGTACGTCTGTCTCAATTCTAGTCTTTGATTGTTTTCGTTACCGTTACTTGCACTGAAAGTCGGACGTTCCTAGAAATGAGCAAAAGACTCATTTATGCGCGATACTTTCGAGGAACTGTCATACAAAGCTGAAAAGTTCTCTTCAAAAATTTGAGTGCTCTTGACTTCAGCTTCACGACCCTTCACGAGGATGCCCCTTTTTTGGAAAATTCTTGAAAATGCTGTTCCATTAATCAACACAGGACATTTCTATGAAGGTATATCTATGACAAAATTCAATTCCCAGAAATGGCAATACAATTAGTCGAATCAGACATTCAACAACTCAAATTTGACAAGAAGAAAGCTACTAAAGGCGAAAAGCATTCATATACGTAAAGGCATCGTATACGGAAAGGCATCGTA
The DNA here is from genome assembly GCA_964020085.1 of Micromussa lordhowensis. Taxonomy (NCBI): domain Eukaryota; kingdom Metazoa; phylum Cnidaria; class Anthozoa; order Scleractinia; family Lobophylliidae; genus Micromussa; species Micromussa lordhowensis. The sequence continues at coordinate 26,362,828 of OZ026600.1, read as the reverse complement.
GAGAAAGGCATCGTACACAAAGGCATCGTACACAAAGGCATCGTACAGAAAGGCATCGTTCAGAAAGGCATAGTACGGAAAGGTATCGTACACAAAGACATTGTAGGGAAAGGCATCGTACACAAAGGCATCGTACGGAAAGGCATCGTACGAAAAGGCATCACGCAGAGCATCACGCAATCCGCCGCACAATGACTCGATCCCAGACTCTCGGGGCTTCAAATATTTCCCAGCATGCAATAACGTAGCGTCAAACGATTTACAATGTTAAACACGAAGGCGCGCTATATAAGGGCATAAGCTCCTCCCCCTAATTTCGAATTCACAGGGAAATCAATATGGCGGACTCTATGAAGTAGAACGGTATACTTTCTGCTCGACCTGTTCCGATATTTACAGCTTAAGTTCTGCACAAAATAGCCGCGGAAAACATTAACTGAAGGATTTCGGAATGAAAACCATTAAAAATAGTAAAGTAGAAACCATACGTACCCAAACAGCGCAGCCTCCAGCAGGAGAATTGGTCAGAATTCAAATCGCGCGCCATTTTGGACTCAAGCTCGCTCCCTACTGGTGGCTGGAGGGGTGTTTTTTGTCCTTTTTGAGCCTACAATTCTTCGTTTAGTACCTAGCAGTTTCACACAAAAGTTATGCGCGATTTCGAATACTGATCGGCGCAAAGTGGCTGGCTGAACAACAAATATTGGCGGCTGAGAGTCGAGGTTTTATGACGGTTTGGTTGTAATTTTCAATTCGCTTTTTGCTGGCAATCAAAATGCTCACGGTTGGTCCTCCCGAAAAGAAAACGAAAATGGAAAGAAACAAACGGACAAACGCCAACCGGGATCCAGAGAAGAGAAACCCCCATTTTAGCCTGACAGTTGAAGTAAAGCGAGACGATGAAGCCCGCTTACAAAGTTTGCGCTCTCGGCTGGAGCATGCGAAGTCGCTTCTCGGGATCGATCGTAAAACCTCGTCCACGCAAAATGCGGATCTCTTGGAGCGACTTTTAAACTGCTTCGAACTGGTGATGCCTTCAGCTGTTAATATAGGACCATCTTCAGCATCGTCTATTAGCTCAATGCCTCACGAAGTGCAGCCACAACCAAAGAGCTCTTTGGAACTCGAACAACAACATCGGAGGCCTGATCGGCGAGCGCAAAAGAGACAGATTTACGTTGATGCTACTGTAGACGACCCTTTCTTCGTTTGCACTGGCGAATCCTTAAAGTCACTGGTAAAGTACTTCACAAGGAATCCGCAGTGTGAATTTTGTGGTGAGGAACACCAGTTGTCTGGACTGTCCTTGTCCAAGCAAGGCCATGTCTGCCGTTTGGAGCTGCCTTGTGTTTGCGACGATTCCGTGGTTTGGTTAAGTTCAGGGTTACTTGGTCATCCTACCAAGTATGTTGCAAATGTGAGGTAAGTGAAGAAAGTTTAATTTACCTTCCTGTATTTTTTGGAGGTTACAATTTCAGCACAAGCAATAAGTTTATTTACGACTGATATAAATTGGTAATGAAATTAATAGTAAAACATTCATACACTGTGATTAACAATCAGTTATCCTGTAATTGTTAGTTCAAAAAGGTGAAACCATTCAATTTGTTTAACTGCTGTCACACTATTCTATTATGGAGTGGCCTACTCAATATGGCCAATTTCTTTTTTGTAGGATGGTGCATGCATTTACCTCCACTGGTTTGACAGAAACCCAGTACCATAGCTTTGGTGAGGCTGCTGGCATTGGCTCTGTTATGGACAAGACAATAGACACAAGTGGGTACTTCTGTTTAATTTCATTGTCTTAATGGTTATTGCACTGGACTCCTGAACAAGTGATCTGGGTTTGAGATGTGATGCTCAGGCCACTGCATTGTGGTCTTGGGGCCAACAGTTCTCTCTGGATGTGATATTCAATGTCCAGTTGTACAGTGTAAAAATGCTAAGTATGTCATTTTCCTCTCTCACTTTTTATAGTATACAAGGATCAATGTTTTGGATATTTACAAATAGTGAGGGATATTGCCCAGAAATCCATGGCAGATGCCAGACAGGAAGTGCAAGCGACCAATAACTACATACGAAATGGTGATGTAAGTTAGCATCCACAGTGTGACATTACAGTAGAGAGTATTATGGTTCTTAATTTTATTCAAACTTTTTTGCAGTGCATCATTACTGATGCCAGACATGACTCCAGTAGGGCAGCTATGCATTCCACTGTCTCAGCCATTTCAATGAGGTATGATGTTGAATTTTTCTTATTAATGATGGCTTATAATAATTAACAATTATTCAATGAAGTGGAGGTGAATAGTGGTGGATAGTCGCCGAGCCGCGAAGCGCAAGGTAAATATCCACTGAATAATTTTTTAGTATATACCACACAAGCTGAATAGCTACTGAATAACTGTAGCAGCCCAAAAGCAGCTTTATTTGTGACAATACACCAACAAAAGCCATTTTGTTTTTCTTTGGCTGCTCAAAGGTGAATAGTGCCTGGCTAATCACTTCCGAGCTAGCCAATCAGTGCGCACGAGAAGCACTATTCACTTGTGTGGCATATACTAAAGTTAAATATCTTATAGTCTATTAGGCCCATATGTTGTTTCAGGTTCCAATTTGGTAGAATTTTATTCATTTATGCTGCACATTTCCTTGGGAACAAACCTGTAGACACAGTAAAGCAAGTCCTGTTTTGATAATTATAGCAGTAATTAGTAGTGTATTAACACTTAATTATGCACTGTTCCTTCGTCTGCAGTAACAAGAAAATCATTGGTGTGTGCAACTGGAGCAGAACTAATGAGAGAAGTGCCCCAAGCAGAGAAGTTCCAATGACCAAGGAGCTGATGATCAACCTAGCAGAAAATCAAGGTTATTACGGTTAGGATGATATTTGAATATCCATTCCTTGATCATTGTTTTCATTTATTTCTGTTTCCTTTTAAAGGTCACAATGTTACAGAGGTGGCCCATGACTGTGTTGTTGCTCTGAAAAACTGGTTTCAGGGAAGGGGCATAAGGAACTCTTTTGACACATGGCATGGTAGGTTCATTAGGGGCACTTTGTCATTGACATTGAAAGACTTGTAGTACTTATTTATCATATTTAATTAAGAATCCATGAACATGTCATAAAAGTCCTTGTGTACTGTCTGCATTCCATGATAGGTACAAAAGGGGTGGCAAGGGAAATGAAAAAAATTTGCAGTGGTACACGGCGTGATGAAGGTGTAAAATGGTTTACAGAACTCTCTGACAAAGGTATCTAAAACCCATGTTTAAAATTTACATGTATGGACCAAGAGAGTTTCTAATGGAAAGAGAACATTCTTTCTCAAAAGTGCCATGCAAAAAAATAAAAATACCTTTGCTTTGCTTACAGCAAAAGCCACCAAAACTCATTTCTACTGGGCCATGCGCAACAATGATGGCACTGAGGAAGGCTTTCAACAGTACTTGCTGAACATTGTGGATCATTATCAGGTAAATAATGTTCATACATTTTTCTACACCTTAGATTTGATTCCCCCCATGTAACACTATTAGTTTTATACCAATTTTTATATATCTCCTGTCCTGTTTACAGCTCTATTGTTAGGAGACCAGGGTAAGCCTATCTGGAAACTGGGGATTAGTAAATGATCTGTATTTAGTACAGTAATTAAAAAAAAGACTAAAATTCATATACTTTTCCTTTCCCAAATTGTAGTGTCTCCCCCTTTGTGGGTGAGTGGTATTAGCCCAAAAGACCTTATATTATTATTATTATTATTATTATTATTATTATTATTATTATTATTATTATTATTATTATTAGTGGTAGTAGTAGTAGTATTAGTATTTTTATTAGTATTGGTATTGGTATTGTTATTGTTATTGTTATTGTTATTATAATATTATTATTATATTATTATTATTATTTTTATTATTATTATTATTATTATTATTATTATTATTATTATTATTATTATTATTATTATTATTATTAATAAATGATACATGTTTCCACCCTAGGGAAAACATGCTCTTTGTCACCAAGATTCCAGGTGCAAACAGGATGGATATGTCTGCTCAAAGAAGACAATAACCGACCCTAGAGCAGTGCTGGCCTACACAACTGCCATAACCAAGACCACCATCTACAAAAATCCTAGAGATTATCTCCTGGTATGTATGCAGTAATAGAATACTATTTACCTTAGATTATACATGCCATGGCTTTCATTCCTCTTGTGACTGTGCAGGCATCACAGTGATGACAGGAACTGACCAATTTGCTACCTACATGTTATTGCTTTTATTAAAATTTCCTAGTGTCGTGACACCTATTACATTGAGACCTTCCATGTGGTCATACTCATGTATGCTGCGAAAAGGATTCACTTTGGAGATGAAACATATGAGATGAGGGTGCATCTTGCTGTATTAGACTGGGTATGTTGGCTTCCTATGCATTCCTTTTTGGTGCCACATAGGTTTTCGTTACAGTTAGCCTAGCACCTTGACACTATTTATTGTCTACCTTTTTTCCTGTTTTTCAATTATAACATTATGTGACAGTACAACACATTACGGTCTGCTT
>OZ026600.1:26335737-26353237 GCA_964020085.1 Micromussa lordhowensis | reverse complement strand
TTTATTTAAGATTAGTTACAAAATGTTTTATAATCGTTTCTGGGTGATTAGAGTATAAGTACAAAATAAGATGGATTACCAATATAGGTAGTAGCAAAAGTATCAAGATTACAGCAAAAACTGGATGGTATGGAGTGCTACTAGTGCACCACAAGTTGACCAGTTCCATTGAAGATTTGTAAAAAGTGGAGGGGCTGTCCTTCCCACCCCACCCAACACCCCTCCCAACCCTTGTGCCTGAAAAATACATGAACTACGAGACTGCAAATTAAATTTTGCCCCCTCTTCTCTACCCATGCCTTAAAGGACACACCAAACACCATACCATGTCACTTTTCTTAAAACCTGTGGACCAAGTAACTATGAACCATTGCTTTGGACAACTTTGCAAGCTCTCTGTCAAACAACTATATAATTTCTGAGTATAATTATCTTCAAAAGTATAATTATCTTTAGGGTACACTGGATGACGGAACAGAGTTTGACAGCAGTATTCCTCGAGGAGAGCCATTTGCTTTTACCTTAGGTGTAGGACAAGTGATTAAAGGTTAGCTTCAGTTTAGTTAAGGAGACCCAGTGGTTATTGTCACAAATTCAAGTTGGTTGCCACTAAATCTTTCAGTATCTTGCAGTATACTGAAAAATCTGTAGGCCCAGGGCTAAAGATCAATATAGGTTGTATTTGTAGTAATGTTCCCAATGTGCAGTTCCAGAAAATATCCATATTACCCCAACAGAAGGGATTGGAATTTCCAGAGGGGTGGGGCTAAGAAAAAAATCCCTTCTATTGGGGGGTATGGACATTTTCTGGAACTACACAATTTGCATTTAAAAAGATGTTTTGCAGCAAGTTCTAACCTTGATTTTTATAAAAGTTAAGCTCATCAACAACAAATGAGCTAATGGGCAGTGGTGCTCGGCGACAAGGATGGTGGAGCCATAAGCAATCTGAGCTAAGCACATAGAGTATCCATGAGAACCTTGTGAGTGGCAACCACCAGGCACTGTCCCACTGAACAAACAGTGTAAACAAAAATACTCACCACATACTTACCATGAGATGAGGGAGGGGTGGGCTGGGAGAAAGTCTTAAGGAGAACAGTCCCTCAGCAAAAACACACGTAGAATGACTTGACATCTGAAGCACAGCTGTAAACTACAAGGAGCCCCTGCACAACAACCCCAGCCACCCCACTCACCAACCCTGTGAGAGAATTGCATTTAACTTAGCCTGAATTACATTTGATTTCGCCACATGTAATTTAGACTTATTTTTTGGTATATTGTTTCATGATTTGAATTTGATACTGAATTTAAGACTATAATTTGCAGGTTGGGATCAAGGACTTCTAAAGTAAGTTAGATAGCATTCAACTTATGCTAAAAGGGCCATTTAATGGAATAATTATTGAATAATTTATGTGGTTTACAAAGCTACCATCAAATTAAGGTAAAAGCTCAAGATAGAAGTTAACTGAGGAGGAAATAGAGATAATGAAAAAGGTACAGGGATTTAATACAAGTTAGAGATGAACAAAATAGTAGGCTAGATTTTGAAAGGTTACTGTCTGTGACAGAGCTTCTTTTATTAACTATTTCTTTAAAAGCTTTTCGGTAATCCATAATTTATGATTGTCACAGTCAAGGATAAATTCAGCCATGTTTTTAATCATGATCAGGGAAAATTCTGTTACCATCTTTCCCTGGAGCACACCAAGACCAGAAGGGCCAGATTTGTCCAGGAGATTGCAGGATAATGTATCTAGCTGTCTGTATGGGGGATTTTTACTACCTTCTTCATTTTATGAATAAGAAAGATTTATCTAGAAATTCTGTTTTAATCAAAATCTTTATGGATAGAAAAGAAACTATTTGAGCTAGGAAAGCCTTGGAAACAATGATAGAAAGATGTAAATAACTTACAGGCAGCTTTCGACACACCTCTCTGAAATGAAAGAAACACTTTGTGTGTCCCAAGCTGGATTCGAACCACATCTCCTCACATACTAGTTGGCCATAACGTATTTACATCTTTCTGTCTGTGTGGGTAGAGGGATTGAGTAAAAATTTTAGTTTACCTACACCCGTTTATTTACCCACACCTTATTTTATTTATTTACAAACAGCAGGTAATTGTCTGTAAAATGCTGATCGTATTTTTAGCCTGAAGGCTGTTAAGCTTGCAATTTTTTTGGCTCTTATTTTATGAGAATTTTCACCAACAAGCTGACCTGTGAATAAAGTACTGTTTAACGTCTTGTAAGCAGAGATGCTATGAATCAGAAAATGCGTGTCCGCCTACGAGAGGTGTTCTCTTATGAGACTGATTACAATGTAAAAAGGTGCTGTTTTTAACTGGCCAAGGTTATAACAAAGTGTCAGCTTACAAGATGCGTCGAGCAACCAGTATTGTTGTACATATTACATTTGTTTTGGAATGATTCATTTTTTGATCAGTTTAATTTCTTTTTTGTGTCTTGTTAGCATGTGTGAAGGAGAAAAGAGAAAGCTTGTTATACCATCAGATCTTGGTAAGAAGTTACTGTCATAACAAACTATACATAACAATGCATTTTACAAACTGCAGAAAAGTGGTCAGATGTAGTGGCAGTGTGGCCGAGTGGTCAGCGCGTTGGACTCGCAATCCAGCGGTCCCGGGTTCGAGTCCCGCTCTGGCCACTAGCTGGATTTGTTTCACGGAACGCCCGAGTTCAAATCCTCGGCCACACTTGTAAATAGCCAACTGGTCTGCCTCTGGCCAGTTGGGATTCTTAACAAGGTTATGTTTAATTTGAATTATTTGTTTCAGCTGTTTGAGTGGCATACCTGTGAACTAGCTTGGTGTAGCTAAGTGCATGTTCCACTATAAACAAACATTTGACATTTTGAAATTTTTTGACATTTTTAGTAAAAGGGTATTGCAGGAGTTTCTAATGTACACTGAGCTCATCAAGTAAAGAACTGAGTGTCTGAATTACCATTAGGGTTTCAATTGTATTTTGCAGTTATAACAATGGCTTGTTCCATCCGGTCTTGTTGTTGAGTCGGTAGATTGGCAAGAGAGCTGTTCTTAGATGTTTTACCGTGTAGCATGAAATTTTTCGTGGGGCTTTTATTTTGCGGATTGGCGATTTTTTGAGGTTTGCGCAAACAAATTTTTGCGGCTCAAATTGACTGAAATTTCCGCTGGGAATTAATTTTTGCTGTTTCCTTTTCGAGCAGCAAGACATCAACAAGGAAGCAAATGTAATATTTTCAACTTTTATTACTTTTTTAGGTAAAACAACAATCTATACTTCTCAGACATTTCAAAACCATTTTTGATTATACTAATGGGAGTAAATTTTTGTGGTTTTTAATTTTGCTGGTGTTTTTCTTTCTGCTGGAACTTATTTTTGTGGTTCAAGTACCATCCGCAAAATCCACCAAACTTAAAACCCCACAAAATAAAAGTGCTACATGGTATGTACGTCTTAAAGGATGTTCTCTGTTATGCATATTTGGGTTTGAAAGCCAGGCCCCAGTGTTTCGAAGGATAATGACATCCACTGGATAAATCACTGTTCATACCTGCTGATAAGTGTTAACAAAAGAAACCATGCTATCCACTGGATAGTGATTTATCTGGTGGATAGCATTATCCAGCTTTCAAACAACCTGGGCTGGGGTGTTATAAAATCATGGTGTCAGTTGTTTGAAATCTTTGACTCCTTTTCGCTCGTCTGTTTTGATTACTTTGGTTTTCAGTTCATGGAATTTTTATCAACTCTGTGCTTTGCTTGCTGCTTTAATTGTCATGTGTACTTCCTCAACGATAAATTCTGATGTAATATTAAATGAAATAATTGCAGCTTATGGTCAGAGAGGAGCCCCTCCTAAAATTCCTGGTGAGTTTAAATGTTGTTATAGTAACATGTTGACATTGTGGTGAGGTACATTAAGACAGGTACCTCACTGTAATTTTAGGAAAAATAGTTACAGTGGTATTGTTAGCATTTCTGGTATAACAGTTTTCAATAATACAGGTGAATATATGAAACATCATATATTTGAACTGCAGAGAAAGATATGAAGACACAATTGATCATCGCAGTTATACACACAACTTAAGAAGTTGTGAAATGAAAGCCTAAAAAAAATTCAGGCTTGAACGGGATTCAAACCCATGACCTCTGCAATACAGGTGTAGTGCTCTACTAACTGAGCTATCGAGCCAACTGGGAGCTGGTCACATTGTAAGTTTGTAATGTACCTGTAGAAGGTGAAGAAAGAAAGATCATATATCTGAACTACGGAGAAAGATATGAAGACATTTCTTCACCATCTACGGGTATAATTATTATGAACTCACAACTTGACCAGCTCCCAGATGGCTTGATAGCTCAGTTTGGATCTTTCTGCAGGTACCGAAGCACAGATTACGTAAGCTTACGTAAAACAAAAGAAATAAAAGACAGGAAACAAAACAACTCCAAATAAAGACTAATCCCAAGTGACCCAAAATACAAAGCTTTTTATAGTAGTTGTGGAAACTCTTGCAATTGCCATTCGTCAAAATAAGGATATAAAAGGAATCTCTATCGAGAATGAGGAAACAAAGTTATTGCAATACGCGGATGACACTACTGCAGTGCTCTCGGATATGAACTCGGCCAAAAGTTTATTTGAATTGTTGGACATTTTCAAGGACATTTCCGGCCTTAAGATTAATTGCACAAAAACTGAGGGTATGTGGATCGGAGCTTCCAAAGAAAATAAAACAGAACCTTTTGGAATTAGATGGCCTACGGAACCAATAAAAGCTCTCGGAGTATACTTTACATATGACCTAAAACTGCTCAAAGAAAAGAATTTCATCGAAAGACTGGATAGTATTAAAAAACTGATAAACATTTGGTCTTCCAGAGGTCTTTCAATCCTTGGTAAAGTGACAATAATAAAATCCTTTCTAATTCCCAAATTTGTTTATGTATGCTCACTTCTGCCAACACCCAATGAGCTGGTGAAACAATTAAATCAATTGTTATTCAAATTCTTATGGAATGGAACAGATAAAGTAACGCGTGTTTCAACAATAAATGATTATGGGGAAGGTGGATTAAAAATGATTGATTTGGAGAGCATGGTTAAAGCTCTGAGATTGGCATGGCTTAAACGAATATTTAACGCAAATGACGGAACATGGAAGCGGTACTTACAACACCAATTGAAAACGTTTGGAGGACTGTTCTTTTTAAATTGTAACTATGATGTTAACGACTATACAATCACTTCCCAGTTTTATCGAGAGCTTCTTCTATGGTGGTCACAATTTCGTGAAACCTTCGCTACAGACTTGAATTGGACAAATATTATTTGGAATAATAAAGAAATTAGAATAGATAAAAAGCCTATCTATTACAAAAAATATTTTGACTCCGGAATCACTCACATCCATGATCTCCGGTTCGATTTGAATATTAATGATTCCTTTAGTTACGTTTTAAATAAAATTAGTAAAATTAGCTTTTTACAATGGGCAGGTCTTCGACACTCGATACCTGATTTTTTGAAAGGTGATCGTAATTATATTTATACACTAACGCCTTCTTCGCTTCAAATAAATAACAACATTTTTGATGCAAAGAGAAAGAAATCGAGAGATTATTACTCCTTACTTGTTATGAAGAAATCACAGCCTCCCAACATTGTTCATAAATGGAAAAGCGACTTTAATATCTCAGATGATCTATTGAGGGAATCCTTTATTTTACCTCACTCTGTTGCACTAGAATCCTATGTTAAGGCTTTTCAGTATAAAATCCTTAACAATATACTCTACACAAACACAAAATTGTGTAAAATTGGCTTTAGAGCTGATGACTTATGCACTTTCTGCAAAGCCGAGCGAGAAACGCTTTATCACCTGCTTTACCAATGCACTTATGCTAGACAGTTCTGGAATGATTTCGAATTGTGCTGGTTCCGCTTGTCAAATCAGGTAGTTCACCTGACTTTGGAAAATGTTTTATTTGGAATGCTTTCGACACAATGCCCTTCACATACACTACTAAATTACTTTATTATTATTGGAAAACTGTTTTTATGGGACTGCAGAAGAAAACAAATACACCCTAAAATACAAGGTTATCAGAACAAGATAGCTATCAAATATGAAATTGAAGGAAAAATAAATAAGAAAAACTTCTTTGAAAAGAAATGGATATTTAAATGAAAAGGTTAATAATTTAAAAAGATCTTAAGCCGTTTTGCCTTCTATCCTGTTTTTCATTTTTTTTCTTTTTTTTTTTAATTTGTTTAGTTTCTTAAGCTAACAATAGTGTAACTGCGTAAGATTGTTAATATATCGAGTTAATATCTTTTTTAACCTATTCTGTGAATGTAAAATTGTAACAGTGTAAATGAATGGTCAAAATAAATAAATAAAAAAAAAAAAAAAATACAAAGCTTTCCGGTACCTGCAGATGTATCCCTCAGTTTGTAGAGCACTGCACCTGTATTGCAGAGGTCATGAGTTCGAACCCAATTCAAGCCTGAATTTTTTTCAGGCTTTAAATTCACAACTTTTTAAGTTGTGTGTATAACTGCGCTGATCAATCATGTCTTCATGTAGTTTTCAGTTACGTTCCAACTCTCAAATTGCAACATTTTGGGGGCATGCCCTGTTGACTCTGCAACCCCAAGGTACAAGCCAACCCCCAACCCCCCCTCCCCTCATTGTAAAGTCCTGCATCCATCCCTGTGTGGTGTGTCTCATGTTCAATATAATTTTTTTTATTTTAATTTTCAGGCGGAGCTACCCTGACATTCGAGGTTGAATTGCTTAAAATAGAACGCAAATCTGAATTGTAATCAGCGACCTACGGCATATCGCTTAGAGTGAGGCTGTCTTTTGTAACTTAGCTATTGGAAATAAAATGTAGGTTCTATTAGATGCTCTCTCCTTTTGTTACTTTCTGTCAGACAAGAATTAACTGGAACTTGACTTCATTGGAAGACTATTAATGTTTTTTTAGGATGTGGTTTATCTCACTAGCTCTTGGAGCTTGGCATGATGTAACACCTTTAATTGGGTGCTCCTAAACAGTAAAAACTATACTAGGAGGTTTGAAGTTTAAACTTAAGGCGGGGGTACAAATGAAAGCCGTATTTTGGCTGGGTATTATGTTTTTTATGCAAATATCTTGTTTACGTTTCAAGCAATCAAGAATCTCTCTGGTCGTCTCACATATCTATGTTTTGGGTTGTTTTGGAAATTTTTTGGTGATTTTTAGGTACATTTGGAGAGAAATAGTTTTTCTCAAAGGATTAGTAAAATTGATGGAAATAGGAAATTTTGAAGATTTGTTGTTGTTTTAAAATAGAGTTTGAAATTAAAAAATTGGTAGACACACTCCAAACAGTTGCCCAACAACCTGGGGTGCCATTGTGCGGTCGGGCAACTGTCTGGTAGTGTTTCATAACCCTTTTTTTCCCTTTCAACCTCTCTTTAAACTTACCAAAATTTCACTTAAATTCACGTGTACCCCCGCCTTAAATCTATATATACAACAATAAAATCTAATTTAAATTTAACATTAACTTTACTAGTAGTATTACTATTAAATTAATGCTAAATTTACGCTAATAAAATCTAGTTTACATGTACTAAAGTTCAATCTTTGACATTTGATGATTCTCTCAAACAGATTTATTTGATTAAAAAAATTCTTACAAAGACAGAAAACCGTTGCAGACGAGAAAAATGTGACGGAGAAGTCGTGTACGGCGCAAAACCGTCTTACATTAATTCTTGTAAAATAGCCGGACAAGAAAATCAGGATGGTAACTCCCCTGAGTTTGTTTTCTACAGGTAAAAAGGCTGGACCTAGAAATTTAGCATTTCCCGGACAGTAAAGGTATTTAATTTTTTATGTCATTTAGATCGGTTTTCATTTGACTGTCGGAAAGCACTTTGCATTGGTTTTTCGTTACTACGCTTCACGATTGGCTTAAAAAACTCGCGCCACTTTTTCATCCAATCAGCTCCAATCAGAAGTAATCAGAAGTAAAACCAAGACCAGTCGTGACTCGTTCACACACGTTTTCCCGCGCTTTGCGTCTGCTGCATGTAATTTCTGATTGGTTCATTGAATTGTTTGTGTTCTTTGTGATTGGCTAGAGTGATTACTTTGGTTTTGTTTTTAGACTATATAAGTCGCTTTTTTAACACCATCCTTATTTAATTTAGACAGAATTCATCAGACGGAATGGTGCCTGAAGAAAGGTTTTCGTTAGCCTCACATGGCTTCCAATGCGCGTTTGTTTCAATCCTCGGAAGACGGTACCCATGGATACGTTCTTTATCGGTCTCGACATACTTTCCGTCAAATGGAGAATATTAGAACCTGACTGACTGCAAACGGTTTTCTCCACTTCTGAAGCGGTCAAACCTTTCCACAGTGGCACAAGCTCAGTGCTCATACGCGATTCCAGCCTGCTGTTCCCGCCCTGTTCCCGCCAACATTGCATTCTCTCTCCAGTCCCACTCGTTTTAATAACGAACGGAGGCTATGGGGATAAGAATGCTAAATTTCCGAAATCCTCTAGTTTCAAGCCGAAAGTCAAGACAGTCACTTAAAGGAGTTTGACAATTAGATTATTAAGGAGGCTCGAAAGGGTTTTTAGGTGCACGCGCGCGCGCAATCTACACACGCCATAACTAAGATGCACGCGTCAGCTGAATCAGTATTAAAATCAGTACACCGGAAGTTAATGATGCGTAAAATCGCGCGAACCGGAAATAAAACCTGCGAAAAACATTTGTATTTAGCTCGAAAGTTTGCTCGGTGACCTATCTTGATTTTTTGCATGCACGCTTCATTCACGATGGCACTTCAAATATAAAAGTTTCAGGGAAATTTATCTAGTAGAATTTTCTGCAAGCCATAAAGCGCGTTTTTTAAAGATATATTAAATTCCACTAGATAAATTTTTTTCATACTGCCTGAAAAGGTAAATAATTTAGGGAGCTTTTCAACAAAGAAATAAAAAAGGTAGGTCACCGAATTAGTTTTTCAGATATTTTACAAAAACTGACATTTAGAGGGCCTATTTGTGGACCTGGGGTGTTGCCATGGTAACTGATATGACGTCATAAGCACCTTTATAATATAGTACAACTATAGAGGTCCAAGGAGACATATAGTTTGCCTACACCATTAAATATCCTTCTTTGTAATCTTTAATCGTTTAGCAAACACTACATCAACAAAAATACCCTTTCGAGCCTCCTTAAGTCGAGATCTCTATCGCGTGACAGTTTCAACTATCACGCATAGAAATCGAGAGCGAATAATCTAATTGTTTTAGTATAAATCTACTAGTCGTTCGAAACTTAAACAATTCCTCTTCACAGATACTTTGAAAACACAAAAGAAGCGGCCTCAATTTTGATAATAAACGCTCACTGTTACGCTACTCACTATTTACAACAGAATAGATAGCGAGTAGCATGGTCAATAAGAGAGCGGCATTCGTGAAAGAACGCTAGTAGATTAGATTGGATGGTTTGGGCCTTGTCAGCTTGAGAGAGAGAGAGAAGACTACTCGATATGCTGATTTTAATTCACAGGTCCTTTCAAGTGGCCACACCTGCCTGCACATCAGCATTACTTGCACCCAGAACTAACATTAATGGTCCTAGAGGCAAAAACAAGTTACAGTTACGACGCGCGGAAAGCATTCTTTTAAATTCTATGCGTCTCAATAGACCTTTTTACCGATACGGCGGCCATCTTGAATTCTATTGTTTTGACTGAGAAATTATGGGCTGCCGAGGGGGCAATCGCTGGAAAATTTATCGTATACACAGCTTTCAGGATAAATTTTTACTGCTTGTCTCTCATATTCCATAACAAATATTACAAGCGTTACATCTTTCCGTCACGATATTTGGCAGTTGTTCCTATGGTTATCGAAAAATTATTGTTAAAAGTTATCACGCCACAGTATTCTTTTTAATTATTTCTCATCTGCCCCCTGGGCATCCCATAATTTCCTCGGAATTCAAGATGGCCGCCGTATCGGTAAAAAGGTCTATTGACTACCGCTAGCATAACCTATTTAAGAAATAATGTCAGTTTGGCAAATTGTATTGACTTTGTTAATGAATTCATTTGTAGTCTCTATTTTTATCTCTTTGCATGATTATTTATAGTAGATTATGGTATTTGTATTATTTTTCTATTTATCTCATTTCTTGGAGATAATGGCGCATGCGCGTTACTCTTAAATCCAAGCTTAAAGTTTACTACTACTACTACTGCTGCTGCTGCTGCTGCTGCTGCTAATGCTAAAGCAGAATTGAATAGATGCTGAGTAGCGTAACCAATGAGAGAACGGCATTCGTGATAGAACGCTAGCAGATTTTTACTAAAACTCGATAGAAACGCGGAAATCAAATGTTGGCCAAAAGCTGTGTAAACTATGTTTGCATAAAGATTTCCTTCATTCACTGGCGATTCACTGGTGACATAGTCACGTCCGTCTCGATACGCCAATAACGAAAAAATTATTTTCCCAGTATTGTCCATTTAGGAATGTACATTTCCGATTTCTGCTCTGTTCACAATATACATGACTCTTTTATAGAACCTTCCGAACGATTGATTTACGCATCACGTGATCGTCTCGTTTGATTAACTTTTAATTTGTGTTTATTGACTCTGTCTGGTTAGTTATATGATGCTTTTAACAGCTGCGTACGTCTAATATAGTAGGGTGCTGTTAATTCAAAATGTGGTTAATGGTCTTAATCACATCAGCAATCTTTTTTTCAACCGTTCTTTCCTCCTCACCAAAGTTTCAAGGTACGTATTATGCACAATACGCTAGAGATAATTTAAAACCGAAAAGTGTGTCAACATTATCTAAAAGTAGTAGCAATTGCCGTGACGGTGTTAGAGTTAGGGATATATTCGCTTGTCAAAGAGTAAATTCTGAGACTTCGAGGGAGTGGGTCTTCTTTTTCAACCGATTGCATCGGTCGTGTAGATATTTTCCTGACATTTGAATGAAGTCTGAGAAGCGTGCCGTGTACACTAAATTAAGTTGACGTGATACGAGAGTTTGCTATAAAATGATTCCCAGATCGAATTCGCTGTCAAATTCGGCGACGCTTAGGGGCAGTGTTCCGTCCACTGTTAGCTTTGGACCTTCATCCTCCACCGTCACAGAGGTCTCCTCAGGCCTTTACCGTGTAGGGCTGGGGAGAGGAGAAGGAAACTCTGCAGAAGAGGAGAGGAGCTTTATAACTTCACAATACCGTGTGAAACGAAAACCTTTTTTCCCAAAACCTTTTGGGAAAAAATACTGATTTCTGTGGTGAAAATATTTCACTGGTAGCGTGACCTAAAGTGTGAGTATGAGTGAACAAACAAACATTGTTTCTGTAAGCTTTTTACAGAAGAAACGTGTGGGTGCAAGAGTCAGTTTGGCGCCGAAAAGCAACATGTTAAGTCTCAGACATCCGGTTTGTTCGATTCACACTTCCCGCCCGGAAGTCGTGACAAAAGAACATTTTTACATGACGTCAGGGATGAAACGACGGCAGCCACATTAGTGTACTCAAACAATAAAATCTCTCTACGCGGAAATAGTACCGCTTTGAACAAACATTTCAGCTGTCTGGGCATGAAAGCATCTGGCCGCCGTTAAGGCGGGGGTACACGTGAAGGCTGTTTTGACGTGGCTTAACACGGCCTTTCTGCCAATATCTCGGTCATGTTTCAAGCGACACTAAATCTCTCTGCTCATCTCATTAACCACTGTTTGGCGGTTTTGTGTAAACTTTTGGGTGAAGTTTGGGCATTTTGGGAAAGAGATATTCTTTCTCAAAGGATAGGTTAAATTGAGGAATATGTGAAATGTTGAAGATTTGATGGATTTGGAAAATTGAAATTTGAAGTGAAGAATTAGTAGACGGATACCAAACAGTCCCCTACTAACCTGGGGCTCTCTGCTGCGGGGGTCAAGTTACTTCAAATTTCACTCCTATTCATGTTTACCCCCGCCTTAACACGACATTGGCTCATATCATCTTGTTAGCGAAAGTATTGAAAACTGGACATTTAAAAAATACGATACGACGTTTGAAAGACACATCTCAGCATATGTTATTTCAAGAGAAATTTACTCTCATTTTCTCTTGCTTATTTTTAATTAATAGAAGCTGTTCCCTTCAGGGGGTATTCCTCCTCCAATGTCTTGGGTAATGCTTCAGGACGCACGTATTTAGTATCAATTTTACAAGAACTTAACTGTTCTTCGAGGGCAAAACATGATCTCGGAGAGAAAAACAGATAGCGAAGTCAGCTCCACGTACAATTTTCTCTTCGTAAAGATCAAGCACAATGCGATTGGAAAAACTGAAATGTAGCTCAAGCAGCGGTGATCAACATCGTACACCAACGCGTATTTAAACGATTTCTGTTATTTTGTAATCAATCAAGCGGAATGAAGTGCTTTCACGCATATACAAAGGAAAACGGGCTGTCAGAAAGCTGCACTTAAACTAGACACACAAAACATTATTGTATTGTTTGGAAACACGAATGCCATAAAATGCTTGTTATGCATCCCCCTTCCCCCTTGGTCAATGTTCGACTGATATGTCTGCTAATTAGGAAAAGAAAAATTCCGCTTTTTATGACCGGCATTTTACGATATGACCGCCGTGAAATGAAAAAAAACCCGCTCTTTTGGTTACGATTTCAAAATTTGTCAGAAATAAACGTAGTAATCTACGCCCAGAGAGCCACAAGTGCCAGATGGTCACAAAATGTCCTGGAAAGCTCATAATCAGTATGCATGGAAAAGCTCCTTAAAATCAATGTTTTGACTCCAAACTTAAGGACGTTCGCGTCCAAAAACTTCCCACGCACAGATTTTTTTAAAACTTTGACTGACGGTAGAAAATGAGATTAGATAAAAAACGTAAAAAACATCGGGGGCCACCGAACTCGTTTTCAAGATAAAGCGTAGCTCAGACCATAGCATTTCTACGATTCTCAGTCTTTACGAGTCGTTCAGTTTGTAAATTGCATATCATTAGAGAGACTTAGATAGAAGTCCACGGCTCGTACGACTCGTACGAGTCGTGAAACAATGGTTTACTAGTCGTACAGTTTGTGGGAACTGCATATCATTAGAGGGACTTAGGCGTATATACAAGTCCACGACTCGTACGACCCGTACAACTCGTACGAGTCGTGAAACAATGGTTTACGAGTCGTACAGTTTGTGGGAACTGCATATCATTAGAGGGACTTAGGCGTATATACAAGGTCACGACTCGTACGACCCGTACAACTCGTACGAGTCGTGAAACAATGGTTTACTAGTCGTACAGTTTGTGGGAACTGCATATCATTAGAGGGACTTAGGCGTATATACAAGGTCACGACTCGTACGACCCGTACAACTCGTACGAGTCGTGAAACAATAGTTTACGAGTCGTACAGTTTGTGGGAACTGCATATCATTAGAGGGACTTAGGCGTATATTCAAGGTCACGACTCGTACGATCCGTACAACTCGTACGAGTCGTGAAACAATGGTTTACTAGTCGTACAGTTTGTGGGAACTGCATATCATTAGAGGGACTTAGGCGTATATACAAGTCCACGACTCGTACGACCCGTACAACTCGTACGAGTCGTAAAACAATAGTTTACGAGTCGTACAGTTTGTGGGAACTGCATATCATTAGAGAGACTTAGGCGTATATACAAGTCCACGACTCGTACGACCCGTACAACTCGTACGAGTCGTGAAACAATGGTTTACGAGTCGTACAGTTTGTGGGAACTGCATATCATTAGAGGGACTTTGGCGTGAAACAATGGTTTACGAGTCGTACAGTTTGTGGAAACTGCATACATTAGAGAGACTTAGGTGTATATACAAGTCCACGACTCGTACGACCCGTACAACTCGTACGAGTCGTGAAACAATGGTTTACGAGTCGTACAGTTTGTGGGAACTGCATACATTAGGGGGACTTAGGCGTATTTACAAGTCCACGACTCGTACGACCCGTACAACTCGTACGAGTCGTGAAACAATGGTTTACGAGTCGTACAGTTTGTGAGAACTGCATATCATTAGAGAGACTTAGGCGTATATACAAGGTCACGACTCGTACGACCCGTACAACTCGTACGAGTCGTGAAACAATGGTTTAGGAGTCGTACAGTTTGTTCGAACTGCATATCATTAGAGGGACTTAGGCGTATATACAAGCCCACGACTCGTACGAGTCGTGAAACAATGGTTTACGAGTCGTACAGTTTGTGGGAACTGCATATCATTAGAGGGACTTAGGCGTATATACAAGTCCACGACTCGTACGACCCGTACAACTCGTACGAGTCGTGAAACAATGGTTTACGAGTCGTACAGTTTGTGGGAACTGCATATCATTAGAGGGACTTAGGCGTATATACAAGCCCACGACTCGTACGAGTCGTGAAACAATGGTTTACGAGTCGTACAGTTTGTGGGAACTGCATATCATTAGAGGGACTTAGGCGTATATACAAGTCCACGACTCGTACGACCCGTACGACTCGTACGAGTCGTGAAACAATAGTTTACGAGTCGTACAGTTTGTGGGAACTGCATATTATTAGAGGGACTTAGGCGTAGATACAAGTCCACGACTCGTACGACCCGTACAACTCGTACGAGTCGTGAAACAATAGTTTACGAGTCGTACAGTTTGTGGGAACTGCATATCATTAGAGGGACTTAGGCGTATATACAAGTCCACGACTCGTACGATCCGTACAACTAGTACGAGTCGTGAAACAATGGTTTACGAGTCGTACAGTTTGTGGGAACTGCATATCGTTAGAGGGACTTAGGCGTATATACAAGTCCACGACTCGTACGATCCGTACAACTCGTACGAGTCGTGAAACAATGGTTTACGAGTCGTACAGTTTGTGGAAACTGCATACATTAGAGAGACTTAGGTGTATATACAAGTCCACGACTCGTACGACCCGTACAACTCGTACGAGTCGTGAAACAATGGTTTACGAGTCGTACAGTTTGTGGGAACTGCATACATTAGGGGGACTTAGGCGTATTTACAAGTCCACGACTCGTACGACCCGTACAACTCGTACGAGTCGTGAAACAATGGTTTACGAGTCGTACAGTTTGTTCGAACTGCATATCATTAGAGGGACTTAGGCGTATATACAAGCCCACGACTCGTACGACCCGTACGACTCGTACGAGTCGTGAAACAATGGTTTACGAGTCGTACAGTTTGTGGGAACTGCATATCATTAGAGGGACTTAGGCGTATATACAAGTCCACGACTCGTACGACCCGTACAACTCGTACGAGTCGTGAAACAATGGTTTACGAGTCGTACAGTTTGTGGGAACTTCATATCATTAGAGGGATTTAGGCGTATATACAAGGTCACGACTCGTACGACCCGTACAACTCGTACGAGTCGTGAAACGGTGATTTACGAGTGGTACAGTTCGTGAAATGGATATCGTTACAGAAACTTAGAATGTTTAAACAAGTCCACGACCCGTACGAGTTGTGAAAGAATTACTTGCGAGTATTTCAGTTGTCGGACTGTTTATCATTAGACTCGAAAAGTTAGAGCGTACTGATGCAAGTACTGTACTCGACTTTCAGTGGTGTTGTCGCGTTGGGTTTGAAACAATAAATTACGAGTCGTTGCTTTTGTGAACTGCATATCATCCGAGCGACTTAGAACTTATAAAAATGCAATTGTACTACCCGTACGAGTCGTACAGACCATGAAGAAATGGTTTTCGAATCAAACAGTTGGTGAATTGTTATCATTAATTAGGGGACTTAGTATTTTTGAAGGCTCATCTACAGTTCTTTTGACGGTATGACTACATGTTTTAGACAAGCCTAAGGCACGAATTGTTTCTTGTAAATCAAACCTACAACTCGGTTAACCGTTAAATTGTCTTGTAGAACTTAAGTTATGTCGTAGGCCTGTCGTAAGCTTGTTGTACGTGATAAAGTCATACCGTGTAATCGGCGTTGTTCTAGGTTATTCTTTAGGTTACTACCACAACCCGAACGAGGCTACCCATATTTCCTCGCCGCCCGCGAGGAAATTCGCGAGCTGCGCGGCGATGCCGCAAGCGAATTTCAACTCTACTCTTCACCGATTTTCTTGCCGCTTCGTCACTCGCGTTCGCGGTTTCGATTACTCCCTCAATTGTACTGCCAAACACATAACGTTCAACTACAGTTGTAAACTCCCTCAGATTAAGAAAGGTTCTCCCAATACTATTAACCACAAGCAAAAGACGAGATAAATAGGAAAAATTGTTGAAAATGCTAGCCATCTTTCACAAAGAGATTTTGAAGCAAGCAAGTCGGCTACACGTGTCGTTGCTATGCGACTGGCGCAATGAAAACTACAACAAACCGCTGGTCGACAGCTGGTCCAGAGAGAGATAAGCCACACTGGTACTCCCGATCAAGGACTCGAGAGAGTGTACGCTGCATATAGCGCACTTTAGATCCAATCTTCAAGTAACAAAAAATTTAACGCCTTCGGCTTTGAGATATGCCGAATATACAGCGCTGCTGGGTTCTTATGCTTTGAGAACGAAGAATATTTACCGTGTTTTGCGCTTTGAATAATAGGACTCTGAAAAGCACTGTATATGTATAGCGCTATCCCTTTCTCACGCTTTGAGAACGAGGAATATTCATCGTGTCAGTGCTACTGTTTTATGACTCCGAAGAGTACGTATATACTGTGTTTTGCTAGTCTTTTATGACTCCGAAGAGTACGAATATACTGTCTGTAGTACTCTTGAGCTCTCGCTCTAACGCTTTGAGAACGAAGCATATTCACTGTGTTCGGTGCTCTAGGGAATACTAGTACAGCCAAAGTCCCCACGCTATGCGAACGGCGAATATTCATAGCGTTTTATGACTCCGAATGTATACTGTATGTAGTGCTCTCGAGATCACGCTTTGAGAACGAAGCATATTCACTGTGTTCGGTGCTCTAGGGAATATACAGCGCTGCTGGGTTGAACGAAGAATATTTACCGTGTTTTGCGCTTTTGAAAACGAAGCATATTCACTGTGTTCTAGGGAATATACAGCGTTGCTGGGTTCTCATGCTTTGAGAATGAAGAATATATACCGTGTTTTGCACTTTGAATAATAGGACTCCGGAAAGGACTGTATATGTATAGCGCTATTCCTTTCTCACGCTTTGAGAACGAGGAATATTCATCGTGTTTTGCCCTTTGGGGCATGCATTGTCCTTAGCATGTTTGTTTCTCGAGCCATTCACGGGTCGTATGAGTTCGACAGAATTGTTTATGTAAGTATATATGAAGCCCTGATTTTTTTCAGGCTCCTTCTTTCCAGTTGCTTAAATTGGAAAACTCACTGCGAGGATCATTCTTCACTTTCAGAATTGTTTAT
>OZ026600.1:26318237-26330737 GCA_964020085.1 Micromussa lordhowensis | reverse complement strand
GTTCGGCCTTTGTCTGTTTTAAAACGCCAACTGAATGACCAGTATCATCAAGGTAATTCGCCATTCCAGTTTCTGGATTAATTCTTTGGACATGGTTTTCACAGCAATGGCGGACTTGTCGGCATTTTGCCCAGAAAAACAGCGGGCTATCGCTACAGTAACAACCCACCTGAGGTATTTCGTTTGTGTTATTTTCACAGAAACGGCTCCCGTTAGATTAAATGGCAGCAAACTTTCCCACATGGGTAGGGTGGAGATAAGACAGCACGGTTTCTGGCACGCAGTGTGCAGTATTGGCTGGGACAAACACGACGCTGATGTAGTTTGTCGTCAGCTAGGATTCCCGGAGGCTGTGGTGGAAGTTGGACACGGCCAGTTCGGTTCTGGCTCTGGACCAATGTGGCTGACCAGTGTCGGTTGCCAGGGAAACGAGACATCGTTAGATCAATGTGTGAGCGCTGGATGGGAGCTAAAGACAGATTGCGGGAAGAGATATAACGCTGGCGTGATATGCAAACTGGACAACATTACAGGCGGTAAATTATACTAAAATTAAAATGATTTTTCCTTTAGAATGTTTGACAAACAATCTCACAGTTGTTTCAGAATTGCCACTCACATCGACACAGACGGACAGTGATCAAAACTCCAATTCAAACCACGTGAGCAAGTCTAGCCTGTGTACAGCCTCCTCCTTCCCTGAAAAAATCGGGCAGAGTTTTTTTAGGGGAGGGGGTGGCTGTGCGCAGGCTAGAGCAAGTGAAGTGAAATAAATCAAGATTGCATGATCTAGGTTTACAGTGTGATTTACTCCAACCAAGGCCACAGATTTAACGAATAAAAATCGTGGAGATAACAACAGTCTTTCAACAAATTATCGATGTAATGAAGTTGTGCATTACAAAAGCAACAGATTTGTGGTCATTTTGGATAATTTGTCAGGTGTCTTTGGTTGGAGAAGTCGCACTGCAACACGTGATTAGCTAAAGATACATCATCCTTTGCTCCTATTGGTTAGCGCACAAGGTAGGACCTTTATGAACAATCTGAAACAATTACAGAGATCAATTGAAGCAAAATCAACGAATTACTGACTCTCGCATGGCAGTAGAAAATGTTCCGTTCTAAGGATTAGGCAATCCCTTTGTAATACTGAGGTGAACACCAAGAGCCCTTATGGCACAAATTTGACAGGCTGATTGTATCTATCCAAGGGGAAATAATCTCGACGTTCTCTCCTTTAGACGGTGAGGTACGACTTCGCAGATCTAATAAAGGAAACGCCGGCCGAGTGCAGATTCAATTAGGAGGGATCTGGGGCTCAGTAGCCCTGAGAGACTGGGATATACGGGATGGTCACGTGCTGTGTCGACAGCTTGGATACCATAAGGCTGTGCGTGTGACGTGGTACGTCGAAGCGAAAATTAAGAAAGGCGAGAGAATTTAATTAAGGGAATCGGCAAATAAAACTTGAGGAAAAGGGTAATATTATACCTTTGAGCATTCCTGTTCACGACATGGTAATATGTTATGGGGAATCGCTTTGGGGGCCAGGCGAAAGCTAAATCAAGCCCGGCTTGCTCGTTGGGTGGGAGGGTGTGTTGCCTGCCTCTTCGCTTTCGCAGCCTCGATTAGAGTGATGGGGTGGAACACGTGTAAATTCTTTTACACTGTCATTTGCACAATCCCCAGGGTATGAATTACCAATGTAAATTGAGCTTGCATAGCTGATGTGCTGAATGTGTAATGCTTTAAATGTCCTTTATCGCTGTGTTTTGCATACTGAATATTAACTTTTAAGTGAGGTACAAATCACCCGAATTCAGTGCAATATAAGAAAACTGTAACTTGGCTCTAACTTTACAAAAGCAGAATATCATGGTTTACTCGACCATCCACATATTTGGCTGCTGAAAGTAATTTGCAAGAGTGGATGAGGGGTTAAGATTCCTCATACCGGCCATTCCTACGGTTATTGCTGTGTAGTTATTTTTAGATCCCTTGCCTCTGCATCAGAAATCCCTGCGGCGTCTAGAAATGGCTGATCGTGCATGTAACGCGAATTTAGTCACACCGACAACCCAATCGGATTTACACGCATTTTTCATCCTCCATGAAAACATCCACGCAACCCGCGTGTGGTAATATCTTCCGCGGGAGAACATAACATGGCTACCATACATAGACGCAACTTAAGAGGGATTACCTTTAGAATAAGGCCCACATGGGAGATTATCTCTCTTACCCTATATATCATGCCATGGAAAATACAGCCAATCACAATACAGAAAATCCGTTGTATATTCGACGGTATTAAAACAAACCTTCCCATCATGCGCCGCGCGTACGTGGCATTGATTGTGTTGTATTTTATATGGCATGGTATAAATTAGTTATGTAACGCTTTGTCGTGGTATGCCATGGAATATCCCACTTGTTACTTGTATTCTCTTGGCATGGACACTCGCCTAAAGGTTCGTGTGTATACCGAGAAAATACAAGTAACTGGTTATATATTCCATGGTATACCCCTCGAAAGCGTTACATAACTAGTATTTATCCTTTCTTGCTACAGAATAATAATTCATAAGTACACTGTAGTCATAAAATTGAATTTATCTGTTGATAATACCTTGAAGAATCTTGTAGTGCCTTCATTTCAGGTTGACCAAGGACGTCGGTATGCAGTTTATGCTAAGCAACTTACACTGCAAAGGAGATGAGAGGAATATTTTAGACTGCCCACGTAAGCTGGAGTATGACATTGATGACTACACTGATGACGTAGGGCTTGAGTGCACTAATGACACCAATTACAAAAGTGGTGAGTGGCTTTCTGAACATTAATTCATTTTGAAAATCAAGGCCGCGCGCAGCAAGCTATGCCTCGTTCCCAGGCGATTTCGTCGGTGACTCGGTGTTTGAATTACCAAAAGGAGCAAGCTGCTTGGCTTACAACCATGGCTGGACGAGGAGAGCTAAATGAGATGTGATTGGAGCCTCAGTAAGAATGCAGAATTTCTACCACCGCACGCTCGCTTTTTTTCGATGATCCTGCCTCTTACGTACTAAGCTTATTGTAAAACATTGTCACGAGAAAGGCAATCACGCAGGCGGTACGAATCAAATGCTGACAGCTTTATCAACACGCTTCTGGATCATCGTTTCTGGTCGTGAAGAAATTCGGGAATGGGAGAAGGAATGCAACGAATGCTAATGTGGTAGAAATGCCGCATACTGAAGGCGTCCATCACATCTCATTTGGCCCTCCTCGTCCAGTCATGGTTGTAAGCTGAGCAGCTTGCTCTTTTATGTCACTTTGTCACTGAAGTGCGAAATACTAGTCGGGAAAGGCCTTTCTTTGTGCACCCTTTATCATTTGAATCGCAGCGTCTTCAATTTCTTCCTCCTTTAATTCTCCTCTCTCTCTCTCCCCCTCCCTCTCCCTCCCTATCTCTCTCTCTTGGGACTTCTACAGTTATCTATGAAACGACGAACCCATGCTTGAACTCTTATTAACTTTGTCCAACTTGAGAAGCGTTTTAGATCGAGACGCCATAACTGATCATCTTCGTGCACTGAAATCATTTTCTAGTCTCCGCTACTTCGGCCTGCCTGTTAGCTGCCTTGAGCTGTTTCCTTGATTTCCGTTACTTCTGAAAAATTGTCTATGTCAATTTGATTGACAGGCCAGTCTGACGCTTCCTTTTGAAGGAAATGATAATTTGAAGAAGCATACTCCAAGAGCTGCCGTTTCTATGGCATTTTCATTTCTCCCAAACTCCGGCCCTGCTCGTGATTCTATACCTCGATAGAAAGATGCAACAACTTATCTATTGAATTGTTTTATACCAAGTAGAATTATAAATCTTTTCCGATAGCTTCTCGAGCCGCTTAGGCTTGCAATAATTCAATGTAATATTGGCGCCAAATAATACCTTTTGTTATATGGCTAGCTCCGTAAGCGGGTAAGATGAATCAAATCATGCGCTGTGATTATTGGCTACCCGAGCGGGCAAGATGGAGCTATCTTGCCCGCTCGGGACTACCCGCCCTGTCCCGCAAGAAAAATGTCCCTGAAAGACATATAATAAATCCTTTATTGACCAAGCTTGTTCGGTTAATATTGGCCTCGTTCTTTTTTTGTGTGTTTATGGACCTCGACTCCGTTTCGGTCCATAAACACACACACAAAAAATAACTCGGCCAATATCCAGCCATCTTGACCTCACACTTGGTCAATAACCCATATATTTTGACGTAATGTTTTCATAACTAGCGCGCGTGTATACGCTGGCGCAAACATCGCAGAAGGTAATGGAGCTCAGTCACGTTAGTTTGAGTTACTTTGGCCATGTGTATAGTTACCTTAAAAATGAAGAAAACCTGAAAATAGCAGTTAACTAAGATAGGAAAACACCAAAGAAATAATTATAAACCATATGGGAACAAGGATAGTTAAAAGTGGAGAAGATTAACACCGATTACAAATGACAAACTTGAGAAACTGAGTTTAGGCTAAACTGTTCAAGATGTGAAACTGTGACGTAACTCCTTTAATTCAAACCCACTTGAACTAACTGTCTGCGTTTCCATCGAGTTATTGTGTTTCTTAAAAACTGTCTTTCAAGTAATATATCAAACACGAGCGACAGTGTTTCATCGGGATATCCAAACACCGAGAAGAGAGTTGAAAATACGACGCGCAGCGGAGTATTTTTGACGAAATTCGAGGTGTTTGGATAGCCGATGAAACACTGTCTCTAGTGTTTGATATATCTTCTCAATCGAAGCAAAAACTAAGGAGAAAATCGAGAGGTAAAATCGTCAAAATCTATGCTAATTAAGACCGGGTATCAAAACCTCCTTCACGGTTGTGATTTTCTTTGTTTTAGCGTGATGAATTATTAATGAGTTTGAGAACCGTCTTTTACAGGTTTGGAAGTTCGCTTGTCCGGAATGAACACACCCAACATAGGTCACGTGCAAGTCAAGCACAACGGAACGTGGGGCGTGATTTGCGCGGTGTTGCAAGACTTTACATACCGGTCAGCGGAAGTGGTATGTCGGCAGCTGCAACAAGGACCACCTTTGAAGGACGGCTTCCTAAGTAAAAAATGTCCACAGTCTATTCAAGGCGCAAAGAAATCCTGGTTAACTCAGATAATCTGCCAGGGATTTGAAGCTTCTCTTGATCAATGCACTCTCCAGGTCTTGGGCGGAGTTGAGTACAAAGACTGTGCGGCTTGCAAACTGTGCACCGTTTGTTTGACTTGTCAGCCGCGACACGCCAATTTCACAGGTATAAGTAAGTCGTCATTTATGTTCTCGAGTTTTGAAATAGTGAACAGAAAGATAATACAGTTGAACCACCGCGCTATGTAAGACTGTCGAGGACAGGGAAAGATAATTCGAGATTTCCGATAGCGAATGAGCTTATTGAACGTGCCTTGGCTGAGAAATTGCCGTTTTTCACTCGAGTCGCCAACATCGTTTCCAGGCTCTCTCTCCTTTGCCTCCCTTGTCGTTGAGGAGAAAGCCTGGGCAGTGGGAATGAGGCTGTCGAATTGCTTCCTCCTGGCTCTGAGACGGCCATGACGTCATAATGATTGACAAAAATCAAAGTTGGCATGGGTTGGTTTAGAGTGAGTTATTCCGCTGTGGCATGTACCAAAAGTCAAGTCTTCGGGTCCTACAAAAATTCGCCTTTGTCTTTAAAGTTTTGACCAAGTATGTAATCATCTGATCATGAGAAAAAAGTTAATCAAGTTAAAGGTTGACATAGTAATGAGCTGTAACTGAAACAACAGTCCCCTGGTTTCAACCTCTATATAGGGCGGGGAGGACAGAGTTCAAGGACTGGATTAAGGTATCCTTTAACCTCTTTCCCATTGCCTTTTCCGGGCCATTAGAACGAGGTTGAATATCGTTAAGTGACGGCGAAAACATACATACCGTAATCTGCACTACATTCTGCCATAGGTCTTTCAGCAACTGTTGTCAACATCCCCAGGGCCTCCCCCACAGTAACATTTAAAATTCCACGCGCCAGTTCAGAGACAGGGTCATCAACTACAGGGGCGCTTAACACTGGGAAGCTCTTACCTACTCGGACGTCCACCATTCAAGGACCCTTGTCTACCTCAACCCCAAGTACAGCGAATCCTCCAGACAAGTGTCCCAACATAACGTGCCAGAATGGTGGTTCTTGTGAACCGGTGAAAAACACGTGGAAATGTTACTGTTTGAAAGCGTTTGCTGGAGGATATTGTGAGGTTTACGTTGGTTAGTATACAGATTTGTCTTTTCATTGCTGCATGCGTATCAGTCGACAATTAAATAAAGGTATTCGTTTGTTCATTCTTTCATTCATTTATTCAGTCCATCCGTGCGTCAGTCAGTCAGTCCGTCAATCCGTACGTCTGTCCGTCAGTCCGTCAGTCAGTCATTAATTCATTCGGTCAGTCAGTCCGTCAGTCAGTCCGACAGTCCGTCAGTTAGTCAGTCCGTCAGTCAGTCAGTCCGTCAGTCAGTTCGTCAGTAAGTCCGTCAGCCCGTCAGTCAGTTAGTCAGTCCGTCAGTTAGTCACTCATTCGATCAGTAAGTCCGTCCGTCTGTCAGTCTGTCAGTCCATCAGTCGGTCAGTCGGTCAGTCGGTCAGTCCGTCAGTCAGTCATTCATTCGGTCAGTCAGTCAGTCAGTCACTCATTCAGTCAGTCATTCATTCGGTCAGCCAGTCCGTCAGTCCGTCAGTCCGTCAGTCAGTCAGTCCGTCAGTCCGTCAGTCATGTATATGCATGCATTCATTTATTCATCCAGCAGACCAGCAGCACTAACTTTTCGATGCTTCACATTTAATATGTACGTTCAACAGGAACCTGAACTTAAATTTCGCAAACGTGCACTATCAAGGTAATGTTGTCAAAATACTGAGTTGCGCTATGTTTCTGAAATATCGGTTTATATCGCAGGGCCTAATACAGTCTCCATCGTTTTAAAAATGACCTTGGATCGTGTAAGTGTTATTTGTTGTTGCTGTATTACCAGTATTGTTCACCTTATATTAATTACCAGGCCAGATGCACAAAGCCCTAAACCGGTGAAACTGCTAAACGAGCCATTTAAACTAAATATGTGAGAGGTCAAAAAGAAAATCTGGTGGGATCTGAAGCTTGAAAACCAAATCTTGCTCGAAAAACGTGCCGAACAACCCTTTCTTAGATGCAGGCCCTGGTCTTTTCTGGAATCAACCATAAGGGTGGAGATTGTTAGAAGTCGAATTGTATTAATTGGTGTAAAGACAAAACATGTTACGTTTGAAACGAGTTTAAAACACGTCGTCGTGTCTCCATCACAAAACACAAAAGTCAACACAAAACGCCTTTCGAGTAAGGGTCCTTTTAAGAGTAATGAATTGTTGATTAATATCGTACTTTTCCCTTAAAAAAAGCTTTACATTAATGGTCAGGTCGTGTCTTCTTGCTACCGTGATCTGCCGATGTAAGCCGGATTCTGATAAAATAACACTTTCTTTTTTTCCAGTGGAACGCTTCGGAGTTTCAAAGGACAATTGCTGATATCTTAACAAGCCACTGTAGACTGAACCCATGTCTGGATGAGACGAAGTGAGTACATTAAATACAACTAATACAACTGATACTAATATTCTTTTTCCCTTACCCTGTTTATCCAGCTAAAAAAAATGATGACACCTCTGCATTCTTTTAAGTCATTCTTCTTTTTATTTCTATATATGATCCATAAAATATTTCGCTCGCACTCGATTGGTCTAAACCCGTCACGTGACTGTGACCAAACCGGGGAATAGGAAGTCATATTCCCCAGTTTCAAAAACATCCCGTGTGTGGCGAAAAAATATTTGAAAGATAATAAAACACGATAGCCCCCATTCGACTGAAAAATATGCTCGAATATTTGTCCTTTGTCCCAAATGGTTGCTATTGTTTTATCTATTTTTCTCTTATTTGTCAGTGATAAAGAAATAAAAAAGCGGCAAAAAAGGTCCCCCAGTTTTCAACCAGATGAAGTCCTCATTCTCCAGGGATACCCCATAGAATTGCAGGGAACGCCCCTCATGAATGTGAGACTGGCCATGTGGAGTAACAATAAAGTCATTCCAAAAGAAATACTTCATCACTTGATGCTTGAAGTGGCGCCGGAAATCTATCGACGAATAGGACATGGCATCGCTTATATTGACCTGGTGGAGGTTGACTCGAATCAGGCTGCCTCGGTTTCACCCAAAGCTTCCGGTCGCAACTCAGATGAGCCGCACTCGGTGACGTCATACAAGAGCGCTCTGATTGTCCTCGGTGTTCTTCTTGGAGTTGGTTGTCTGGTTGTCATCATCATCATCGTCGTCGTTTTGTATTTTCGGAAAACGAAACGGTGAGTAAAAAGAATCATCGAAGCGTGTTATTAACCCTGAAGGTTTTAGTTTTGAAAATGACAGAAACCGAGAAGTGAGATTACAAAATTTGTAAGCCAAGGTAGTTAACATTTTTGGGCTTATAAATCAAAATCATTAATAGTAAAATTGTTCTTACATATTTTTGGATGCTTTCTCAAGATAGGACAAAAGTCGACTTTTTTTAATCATTCCTCTTAGAAGAAAGTGCTGTTGCTTGTAACTCTTATTTTACACTTTCTTCGTATTCCCGTGACTAC
Organism: Micromussa lordhowensis; assembly: GCA_964020085.1. Taxonomy (NCBI): domain Eukaryota; kingdom Metazoa; phylum Cnidaria; class Anthozoa; order Scleractinia; family Lobophylliidae; genus Micromussa; species Micromussa lordhowensis. The sequence goes on along the minus strand of OZ026600.1, from coordinate 26,322,049 downwards.
TAGCCTAATTCTTTAAAACCCCAACGCCCCTTAAGCCTACAGAGGCTCGAAGCCACTGAGCAATACTCCCTGGGTCAGCGGTCAGAAGTAAATAACTTTAACATTACTGGAGATATTTCATATTCTCTCATTTCGACGGAAGTAAACATTGAATCAGTGAACTGTTCTTTGAACTTCTTTTTGCTTCCTTTATCAACTTAGGGAGAAGATGTTGAACCAGCCCAGACTCGTGGACAACTCTGAGGAAAATAACATGTTAATGCCTCTTTGAACGCACAGGAAAAGCCTTTACTTAGTAACAAGAAAAATCGACTTTAAAATTTCAAGTCGAAATTACCACTTTCTTACGAGGCCAGCAACCATTACATAAGCAAAGAGTTCAACTCGGGACACCAATATAGCCGCCGTTTCATTGTTTGACTGCGGTGAGGTCATGTGAAAACACTCAGTAATTTTAAGTAGTCGACGTCACGTGTATTCGCTTCGAAGTCGCTCGCATTCAGCCATGAAAAATGGATTCCTCTTCTTCGAGACATAAATAATAGAAATTGAATATAAGAAGTGAATACTAATCGAGAGTTACCTTTGCCAAAGGATTTTGATTAATGAAGTAAAAAGAAAGTGCTCAACAAGTTATGATGAAATGAAGACACACGCACTTTAAGAAGAAAGCAAACAAACAACATTTAAAGATGATTAAGGTACCCCTCACATCCTGTGTAGAGTTGTGCACGATGTCATCGGAGAGGCTATGAAGAAATTCAAACAAAGGAAGATATTACAAGTAAAGGCAACGGCATTTTATAAATATAATCCTCACGGAGTGGTACGTGTAGCAAATTGTGTGGTTACAATTCCCGGTTCGGCTTTTTTTTAACCTGGTACCCAATGCTTACCTAATACCTACATTACTCACAAAAAAATCAGGACGATTTTAATTAGGACACTGATTGAGATACGTGACGGCTTGATAGAATTTTTCTTCAGTCTAAAACCTGTTTTGTATGCGTTAATGTTTCTGCAAAGTGTCCGAAATCAAACGTCCGAAATTTTAATGTCTGAATTTTTTTGCAAGTAATATCTCTTGTGTTTCACGCATTCATGGCGGCAATTCCCTCGGCGATCGTGAACTCCTCTCCTCCGTCTGTTTTCTCCTCAGAAGTGAACGGGCAAACTAAAAGCGTTTGAAATCAAATCACATATTACTTGTGAAGCCTCTAATGTTATTTACATGATTCAGTGCACTAAATGTAATCTTCAGTACATCGGACAGACCAAACGTTAAAGGCCGTTTTAATGAACATAGGCGACCAATTATAAACCCCTTTTGTAGTTATATCCCCACTGCCGTTTCACAACACTTCCTGACTAGTGGCCACGCGGAGGATCACATGATCCTTATACCGCTCGACAACTGCACACTAGTCGTGCCTCTATCAGAAAGGCTCGTGAGGCAACACTGGAGATGAAATGTAATTTAATTTAGCTACCTTGTAATTTTCTTTTGTCTATTTTACCTTGTTATCATGTATTATTATCTTTTATGCATTTTCTTTTTTATTAATGTTACACATCACGTAGCCTTTTAATGTCATTTCCGGTAAATATTAAGACCTTGTAACAAGCATTTATCCATTCAATAAACCTGAAGAAGGCTGGTGTTGGCCAGCCGAAATATTGTAACAACGCCTATTTTCACGTTGTCTTGACCAACCTTTGCTGTACATTTTCTATTTTTAAAGTTTTTTTGGTCTGGTCACGATCTATTTTGATCCAACGTACGTAGAGCAAGTTTTGATCGTACACGGTTTCAGTGGTTTAAGCCTTAAAAAGTTAAAAGAAAAAGGAAACACTTTCTCTTCTGTGGAAGATTTCACTCCCTTCTGGTGGCATTCAGAAACACAAAACTCGCAGCCAGGGCGAAATGAAACAGGCCAGATCGACGACGAAACAAGACTTTTCTGGGGAAGCATTGTCAAAAAACAAAACACAGATGCCTCACTAGCCTCGCTTTCATGGAACTCGTCCCGGGCGCCGACCGAGTGGTCCGCCATATTTGCATTTGGTATTTGGCTCCCGCTTAGGATGCAGATTATTGGCGGGGTTACATTTTGCGTATATTTTGTCCGCAACGGAACGCTGTACTTTTCCTGTCTGCTTCAATTTGTCAAGAAGTTTCTTTGGAAATGGGTTGTTGTACTATGCGAAGAGGGCTATCACCAAATGGGATGATTATCAACCTCATTTCTAGGGTCCTCTCGGCAGTGGGGCGTGAAGGGGAGGGGGGGTGGGGGGTAGGGTGGGGTGGGTGACGTACGTCGACGGTACGCCAGTGTTATCAGTCTGGACCAGCCGCCATTGTAAAAGCACAGCCGAGGGGTTTGGACGAAAATAGAGCTGAGTCATGTGTAATTCTCGCTACATGTACATAGTCACGTTTCGTCGCGTCCTTTCAACAAACAACACGACAGGTTTAATCCAGGCAATATAGCAGGACTGTTAATGAAATATGTTCAAAGAGATTCATCTTTAATCACAGCGCCGTTTCTTATTGGTTAACCAATGCGCCGACTTTGTTATTTTGACTATCGACTGAATTATTCCGTCTTCCGGTTGATTGATGTTTTCTTGTCACGTGTTCGTCTCGACTGATTGACTTCTTGTTCGTGTTTATTGATGAGCCAAATGTGTCTTGGGTTTAATTAGTTAATTTCATGTTCTAGTAAACGACCACTGTCATTTAAAAATGTGGTCCATGATACACATCACCTTATTATTCGCTTGTGCGGCCGGTCTTTCGTCCCTACAGAAGAGAGCTATTCCCGACGAATCGACACCGACCAAAGAATTTGAAGGTATGTGTGCACAGTACGCGAGAAATAATTTTAAAATTGTAAATCGTATTCTAAAATGACGATGTCAACAAAGAAATATGAGACTCCGTCAATCGGACAAATAAAATATTCACTGCAAGATTCTACCGAATTTCTACCAAGTCGAGGTTCGATCAGGTAGAATTCGGCTTCAAAAGTCGAATGCAAATCTTGGATCGAAAATGAAATAAACATTTTTATTTGAGTGCTGTTACAAATTTCATAATTCAATTCTAAACCAAGGAAAGTTTGAATGGAATATTCAGATTTTGGTGTTTTCACAAATCTCTTCCAATATCATATATTTTGCTTTTTTGTGGCTCTTTTATTATGCAAAAACTCAAATGGAGGTCTGAATACACATATGAATATACTGAGATAAATGAGATTTCGCTGAAGCTACTTTCATATATAATTTTGATCTAAATATACGCCTATAAATTCTCTATCTTTCTGGCTGTGCGCTTTTTTTTTTCTTTGTAAAACATGGAACGAAGCTGGTTGAAGACCCTCGCTGAGATGAGCAGATTTTTGGAAGCTGCTATTCAATTCATGAAATTTACTCAGGCGAATAAAATATGTCTGTGAAAAACAAATAATAGCGACTTTTGATGTTTAAGCTTTTTTGGTCAGCATCAATGACGCAATTTTACTGTGTTAAATTTGTGCAATAAACAGCTTGCAGTTGCAAACCAGCACGGTTACTCAGAGGGTAATGTTGTTTACGGTAATTACCTTAAATTACTGAAAAAAACTTCAATATTTTTGTTTCATTGTTATTTTATCAATATAGTTTTGTTCCAGCGACGGGACACTATAACACTCGCGGTGTTCAATGTATTCTCTCTTTGGCAACATCTAATTAAGTGCAACTTTTGGGAAAAATGCTGGAGAAAGCATTTTACAGACCACAAAAGGCTTTCTAAGCCCGACCAAGCC
>OZ026600.1:26305737-26313237 GCA_964020085.1 Micromussa lordhowensis | reverse complement strand
AACAGGACAGACGCATGAAAAACTGACGTCAATTTGTTTTTGACGATAACAAATGGTCAAATTGTCCACTCTCGCTCGTTGACACATTCCATAAATTATAAATTCATGTGTCTGTCCGCTTACTGACCATGAAAATTAGCCAATGAGCGCGCGAGAATTTCTGCAGTTATCGTAACGTTTCGGTAGGACTGCTCGGTTTTGACTGCCACTCGTACTGCGGGCGAAACCACCGTGTGCAAGGGTTAGCAACTGCAAGTAAAAACCTCGGTAACGGGGAAATAACAATAATATTCACTCTTGTACATTTTACAGGTTTATAATTATAATTATATATTTAAAAAGACCAAAAATTACAATATGAGTCTGGAGTGTGAGAGAACCCGAAAGTTTTCTAGCCAGTCTCCATGCGAGTTACTGTTATGTGTCATAAGAGAAGAGATATTTCAGCTTCACTACGCAACAGACAAAGCATATAATGAACCATTTGGTTTATTTTGCGTGTCTTGGCCGAGCACCAGAGCACAGTAAATAAGTATATAAAGGCCATATCAAGCTAAACACCGTCTTCTAAATTCTTCCAATAACAGCTAGAAAACTAATGAGAGCTGGGGGCAACCACTAACAAGGCATCGTGGTTAGACGGGGGCCAGAAAAAACCTGCCGAAAACAAAAAAAACCATAGGGGAAAAAAATGACAGGAAATTTGGGTAGGAACCAGGCCCAAGCTCTGCAGCCCATCCTACGAGGCGAAACAACAACAACAACAACAAAAATCTATAGTGAGTGACGTCGGCTCGTGCAATTACAAGCTTAAAGGCCGAGACACACGATGCAACAAATCGCTGCGACACGTCGCCGCGACAGGTCGCTCCGTCGCTGCGACAAGTCGCTTCGTCTGCACTGCTTCTGCGACAAGTCGCTGCGACAAGACATTTGTTCTGGGCACGCAAGCGAATTTGAAAGAGGATTGCTTTCTGAAGTAACGTAAAGCTGATGTACGCAGATTATGCCATCGTTTCTTTATTTCTGGTTCGCTTTTTGGCACGTTCGATCGCGTTAGCTTGGCAGCCAAAGGGGTGAATAATTTCTTCTGGACTGAATTTTTCCCATAGTCTTTATGATTTCTATCCCACAGGTCTCTATTTTCTTTTTAAAACTCGATCACCATTCTACTTGTTGTTGCACTCCATTCTGAAGAGGAAGAAACTTGCTCAGGTTGTTTATTTTGGTCCACATGTTCGGTCGCCATTTTTAATGGTTTTCTGAGGGATCATGGGAAAATAATTGACGCTCCCTCATTGGTCGATTTTAATTTTGTCGCAGCGATTTGTCGCAGAGGCGTACACACGCTGCGACAAGGCTGCTTGCACTCATTTTGTCGCTGCGATCTGTCGCACGAATTCAAACCAGTTTGAATTCATGCGACAGATCGCTGCGACAATGATTTTCACATGTCAGACGAGGCGATTTGTTGCAGCAACCTGTCGCGGCGACGTGTCGCGGCGATTTGTCGCATCGTGTGTCTCGGCCTTAAATACTCACTCGCCATTACCCATGATGCAACTACATTAAGGGACCCAGGCCCACGACCTGCTGCTCCGGCCGTGCCGCAGAAATATTGAATTTCAGGCTAATTCATAGCGACTCAATCGTCAGAAATTTCATATATGTACATAGTATGACACAAAGAAGAAATGTTATAAGCTTTCAAGATGTTCTTCAGAGAGTAAATAAAGCATCAGTTGTTTAAGGATCTTTAAGGTGAGCAGGGGGATATTGTCTAAGAGATATACTCGCTTTGTACAAAAAGTTATTCAGTTGTTTTCCATAACTGCATGGTAAAGACGTTTAGAGAAAATAAACACGAATAAAACGTTTAAGGTGAAATGCCAAATATACGAGACAAATACGAAACGTCTCGCGCTGGACCCTTCATCAGTGGTAAACAACAGTTAGCCACTGATATATCACGCATATTTAGTCCGTCTGTAAATATAGAATGCGCCTCTGATTGGTTTAGCGGTAAGTTCTGCATAAGGCGGTGCATATCTCTTTTTATTGAATGGCTAATTGATTCATTTTATGAAGACAGACAAAAAGGTTGTTTTTTCCAATGATTAGGTCTTCTCGTTTATTTTCTTGATTGCGCCGTTAAGCCAGTCAACCCTAACCAACAACACTTAGAAACACTTTCATGGAATGCTCCAGGGCTGTTTATGGAGAGAACACAACAACCTAGCCCCAATATCCAATTCGTTAAGTTCCGAATGACTGCAAGATTCCTAATCGGCGTATGATCCAAGCTAAATATAAATCATCTTTTCCTCAGATATTCCAAAACTTCGCCTGTCTGTTCATCCCGACTGGGAGGGGTCTGGACTGGTGGAAGTGTTAATTAACGGCCAGTGGGGGAGGGTGTGCGACGACGAGTGGGATTTTCCGGATGCGGAAGTAGTTTGCCGTCAGCTCGGGTTTCCTGGTGTAGAAAGGTCAACTTGTTGCGGGTTGTACTTCGGGAGGGGTTCTGGACCCCCGCTCATGGAGTATGTACGGTGCACTGGAAAGGAAAGCTCGATATTTCACTGCCCCCACTTGGGAAAAGATGAAGCATCGTGCAGCAGACGGCAAAGCGCAGGAGTCATATGCAAACTGGATAAACCAAACGGTAAGTAGCTGTAATTTTGAAATTTACCTCATGGTAACAGAACTAGGAAATTTTGCAAGTTGATCATGCGGGGCTCAGTTGCTAAAAGGTTGATAACGCTATCCACCGAGCTATGGATAAGCTTTAATGAAACAAACTGAGCCATCTACCGGGTAGTAGTTCAAACGAGGGATAACGTTATCTATTCTTTGGGTAACCGAGGTCCGTGATGAAACTCAATTTAGCTTCGTTAACAACACAGTAAATGGTAAAAAATGATAGCTCGAAATGGCCGATCCGCAAGGTGGAGAAAGACGTAAAGAATTAGATTCTTTGCAGTTCTTGGGATGAAGTTTATTCGTGTTAATTGCGCCTTTCTCAATTCTTCATCCACATGTTCTCAGTGCGCCTGGTTGGATCTCCTTTGGCGCATGCGGGTTTTGTACAAATTCGCCATTATGGCCGTTGGGGGTCATTCTGTGACTGGTCCTGGGGTCTAACGCAAGGTCACGTGGTGTGTCGAGAATTGGGTTATCGCAGAGCCCTTTTTACCACTTTTGGTGAGTTGTTTGAACAGCAGTCTGGGGACATTTGGATAGAGGAAGCACAATGTACCGGAAATGAGTCATCCATCTTTCAGTGCGATTTGACATACATCCGGGACAGCGATGAAGCGTGGGGCTGTAATCATAATCATGAAGGCGGAGTAATCTGTGAATCCAGCAAAGAACCCGGATTGAACAGTAAGTATTTTAATATAAGGCTTTTAGTAGAACACCACGTTTATCTTGTGTTTCTTCAAGTACAATGTAGCCATTTTTCTTGGATAGTTCTTTCTAAGGGGGTAAGGTGTAATGAGGTTAACCCTATGTGAAGCACCAACCCGTGAGACAAGACCACACCACAACATCGGGAATTCCGTGCCCTAGTCTTTGCGATAAGTGTGTGTGTTCTTAACATCCCCTGCTAACAATGTAACACTGAAGATGTAGGAGACGGGGCCTACGGTTTATAGTCCTTATCCGAGAAGACTTGAACGCCTAACCATTTGCAGATGTAATTACAAAGGTAGCACATTCTCCTCAGTTATTTTAAGACCCTGAGTGTTGGTCTGGTCTGGGGCTCGAATCCTCGACCTCTCTCTCAGCAGTCTGGTGTTCTACCAACTGAGCTAACCCGGCGGCGACGTTGTATCTAACAATTTAGTCCCCTAAGGGCTTGCACGACCACTTTCCACTTAAGCGTTCAGGCTTGCAAGTCTGACAACAGTGATCGAGACATAAGTGATATAAAAGTTGTTTGACTGCTTTGTGTGATTGAGATAAATGAATCAAATGATACCATAACGAGTCTTAAAATCTTAAAGTTTTTTGATGAAACTGCAGGTGCAGGTGGAAGGCGGAATTGCCTCGTGGTTAGTGCGCCCGTCTTCGGAGCGAGCGGTCCGGGTTCATGCCCTGGCCGGGGACACTGTATTGTGTTCTTGGGCAAGACACTTTACTCTCACAGTGCCTCTCTCCATCCAGCTGTATAAATAGGTAGTGGCGAATTTAATGCTGGGGGTAACCCTGCGATGGACTAACATCCCATCCAGTGGGGAGCAGGAATATTCGTAGTCGCTTCATGCTACTGAAACTGGATCTAAGCGCCGGCCTGATGGGCCACTTGGCTCGTATGCACGTTACGCCCGCTCTCGGCAAGAAGCCTAAATGTCATTTTTATTTTGTTTTACAGAAACAGCGGAAGTTAGGGTGGATGGTGGCAAATCCACCCACATGGGAAGGGTGGAGATAAAACAGCACGGTTTCTGGCACGCAGTGTGCAGCATTGGCTGGGACAAACACGACGCTGATGTAGTTTGTCGTCAGCTAGGATTCCCGGAGGCTGTGGTGGAAGTTGGACACGGCCAGTTCGGTTCTGGCTCTGGACCAATGTGGCTGACCAGTGTCGGTTGCCAGGGAAACGAGACATCGTTAGATCAGTGTGTGAGCGCTGGATGGGAGCTCGAGACGGATTGTGGGAAGAGATATGGCGCTGGCGTGATATGCAAAATGGAGAACATTACAGGCGGTAAATTATACTGAAATTAGTGTCTAGCCTTTTAAAGTGTTTCACTGAATTTTATCTTACGCGTAAAACCAAAACATAAATAAATAAAATACATACCTAATCACAAGGGCTGTAGAAAGTGTTTGTCGTGGTCAATATTTATCGTCAGAGGCTTGACCCAAATCAAGATTTGTTCGGCTTTGACACTTGATTGGCCAGATATATATCATCTTATCTTTGCAACTATTTAGCGGCAGATGCGGTGGCCTAATGATTAGAGATCTGAACTTCAGATTGAGCGGTCCGGGTTCAAGCCTTGGCCAGGGTCATTATGTTGTGTTCTTGAGCTGGAAACGTTACTCTCATAGTGCCTCTCTCCACCTAGGGTGCCGGCGAATAGGCCATATTCGTATTCTAGGTATTGGACTGGAAGTTAAACTTGCAATGAAGGCAGGAGGAGTTCCAGTCCAATACCGAGAATACGAATATTTAAAAAATTATTCTGCGAAATCGCGCGGAATATCGTCTGATACTTAGCCGACGAGGCCGTAGGCCGAGTCGGCTAAAATCAGACGATATTCCGCGAGATCGAGCAGGATAATTGTTTTATTATTCAACAAATTGATAACAAAACAGCCTAACATTTTTAAATCTATCTGTCGACATTTTCTCACTTCACTTTTTCTTCCCACGTACGAAGCTATGTATACCGCCGGATATCTGTTACCTACGGATGACAAATATCGAGAGCATCATGACCATATTTGGATAGTGTTACAATTTGTTGAATAATAAGGTCTACTGAAAGTGAAGAATGATCCTCGCAGTGAATTTTCCAATTTAAGCAACTGGAAAGAAGAAGCCTGAAAAAAATCAGGGCTTCAACGGGATTCGAACCCGTGACCTCCGCGATACCGGTGCGATGCTCTACCAACTGAGCTATGAAGCCACACATTGGGAGCGAGGTCAGTTTGTTGAGTTCATATCTTCCCGTGAGGAGTGAAATGATGTAAGTATATAAGAAATAATTCATATTCTATTCTCTTTCGCTTCGCTCAGCCGAATAGAAAACATTTCTATTATAAGTAGAAGAGACAAGGAACAAACAAATAGTGGAGTGAGCCGCCAGCAATGGTCGAGTTTATTTACAAAACACACTGAATAGAGGTTACAGGCCAAGGAATATAAGAAAAAACGTTACACGCTATTTAAAACAACAATAAAAACAATAAGGAAAAAACAGCCTCGAGTAAACTGGTCGACGTCAAGTGGTGTGATATTCACAAGGAGTGGTATATAAAGGCCTAATTATCCCAATGGGAACAAATACCAAGCAAGCTAATCAAACACCTAAAAGAAAAACATTATTTGAACTGCGGTCATAGATGAAAGTGAAGAATGATCTTCACTTTCATCTATGACCGCATGTGTGGCTTCATAGCTCAGTTGGTAGAGCATCGCACCGGTATCGCGGAGGTCGCGGGTTCGAATCCCGTTGAAGCCCTGATTTTTTTTCAGGCTTCTTCTTTCCAGTTGCTTAAATTGGAAAATTTACTGCGAGGATCATTCTTCACTTTCATCTATGACCGCAGTTCAAATATATGAATTATTTCATATATACTTACATCATTTCACTCCTCACGGGAAGATATGAACTCAACAAACTGACCTCGCTCCCAATGTGTGGCTTCATAGCTCAGTTGGTAGAGCATCGCACCGGTATCGCGGAGGTCACGGGTTCGAATCCCGTTGAAGCCCTGATTTTTTTCAGGCTTTTCTTTCCAGTTGCTTAAATTGGAAATTTCAATGCGAGGATCATTCTTCACTTTCATCTATGACCGCAGTTCAAATATATGAATTATTTCATCTATACTTACATCAATAAGGTCTACTGTTGGCGTAACCTGAAAGAGTGATGTGGAGTAACCTGCTATGGACTTGCATCCCATCCAGGGGGCAGTTTAAGAGGTTTTTTCTTTGCTATTATTAGCTAAGTATCGATACACTCACTTCATGAACCATAACCCGTAACAGAGTCAAACAGCATCAACTTATAATCAGTGCAGTTAACGCGTTATTAGTCTCGCGAGACATTTGGAATCTTCTGTTTAGCACTGGAACATTTATTAACTCTTAATTTAAGAGAAACGGGGTGTAATTTTGCAAGTAGAATAAAATTATATATATATATATATATTTTTTTTTTCGTCTAGATGGTGAAGTACGACTTCGGGGATCCAACGAAACAAACCAAGGCCGAGTGGAGATTAAACTAGGAGGAGTCTGGGGAACAATATCCCATAACGACTGGGATATACGTGACGGTCACGTGGTATGTCGTCAGCTTGGACACCGTCGGGCCGTGCGCGTGTACTCGCATTCCAGGTGAAAAACAAACGAACAAACAAACAAATAAACAAACAAAAAGAACCCTTTTGTTGTTTCCAGGTTTCATGACAGCTTGATAACGATCAAGGCAGCTCTATTTAAAATCTCATCAGCTGGGCACATTATCTGCTCGAACAAAACTTTAATTTCATTTCAGTTCACGGCATGCTCGCGCCGCCTGTAGTGTTCTAAGTTAGTAAGCCAACCCGGCATTAAAGAACATTTCCATGCAGTCATCTCAAAGGCCGTTTCCTCCAAGGCTAATTAATTCAGTCGAATTAGGATGAATGCTAAAGACTAGTTTTCACTACGACATAAGCATAACGATGGGATGACGCCCACAACACAGCGCATGCTCAGAATGCCCTATTTTTGTTTCTACAGCTCCTCGATTCAGTAAAACAAGATGGCGGACGATG
>OZ026600.1:26275737-26300737 GCA_964020085.1 Micromussa lordhowensis | reverse complement strand
CCAAAAATACGAACCACGAGAAATGGAACGCATTCGGGGCAAAGGAACCAAACGCAGTACATTACGACACTAGGAATCCAACAGACAAGAGATGCGGATATTACAATAAAAAGAGTCTTGGACAGTTTCTTCATTTGTTCGGTTCCTCTTTCTCTGTTATGAGCAGCTGTGTCGACAGCAGGAGGACTGTTTTTAAGTCTTGTTCGAATAGCGAGATAAGAAACGCAGATTGTTGTCAAAGATAGAACGACAATGCAGCACAAAGCGACCATCCAATGCACGAAATCATCAAAGACGCCATTTGCAGCTAGTAGTGCTAATGTACCTAGAGCTGCTCCAGCTGCCCATACAGAAATGGCACTGTAGATGTAGCCTTTGAAGCTTGCGACTCGATGGCGAAGCGGCCATATCAAAGCATATGCCCGTTCCAGAGAAATGAGTACGAGGAAAAATACTGACGCGAAGGAAAACGCTGTTTGAAATGCGGCTAGAATATCCATATTACTTGCGCGTTTGCTAATTCTGTTTTCTTCAAGTGGTGGAGGAATTTGAAACGCTCCACTCACGACGACTTGGGAGAAACCAACAAATAGATCAGCCACAGCTAAGTTTACCAGAAGAAAAGAAGCTCGTTGAAGTCTGTTACGGTGCTTCCAGAAGACAAATATGGTGAAGGTGTTGCCGATGATAACGGCTAAAGCTGTAGTAACAAAGGCAACTACAATAACGGCTGTTTCGGTCATGACTGTTCGTGTCGATGCCGAGTCTATCAGCTAGGCTGGTACCAAAATTGCTAATCTTTAAGTGTAGCCCTCTGCTTTGTCTGAATCAGCTGAGCCAAAGATTAGGGTCGTAACTACAATTACTACCGAGTAACGCCTTGCTCGGTCCGCCAACGAAGCTGAATGAGTTGGTGCTTTTTTATAAAAAGATCAAATATTAATTTCATGTTAAAATGGAATAATCAAACATCCAATAGCATTTACGGATCCCGCAGCTAATAACTGAATCAGACAAAAGTTTGAACCTAAGTAAATTAAATTCATTTTATTCTGCTACCACTCCCTCATCTTTCAAACAGTATTTGAAAATACGAACAACTCTAAACTTAATTAAAGGATTCAATAAATAATTAATAGTTAGTTGTCCAGACGTTAGTTTTTTCAATAAACTGTTTTCAATTAAATTTAGGGCTTCTTTTAGGATCAACTTTGTCCCAGGCACATCTCGGAAGAGCGGATTTGATTTACTTCAGTTAAAGCTTTTTTTAAATAAAAAAACGGTAAAAAAAGAACTTCAGTTAAAGCTCTGTCAAACGTTAACTTTTAAGTGAAGTTTACTAAACACGCCGAGTAATTCTTAGACTCGAGCTCTTCCATATTGCAGGTTACTAACAGTTTGAATGACTATAAAAATAATTTCATTATTTATGTCTAGCGGTTCAATTCCAGTCAAGTGTTCGTTGCCCGATGTTTATATATTGCGTATGTTCGACTATATTACATTTATATTACTTTTTTATTTTTATTCAAATTTGCGTTGTTTCCTCATGAAAAAGTCATTTCATTTGGCGGAACCCTTTTGCTGGAAGTTTAATTAAAATACTATTCGTATTCTGAAAGCACCATAACAGACTGAAACGAGCTTTCTTTAGCTATTATTAACCGAGCAGGCTGTCTATACGGGAGAATCTTGACCGAGGTCGTGAGTACAGACCGAACGCAGTGAGGTCTGTACACACAACCGAGGTCAAGATTCTCCCATACAGTCCTCCTGCACGGTCAATAAGATGTTTGTTATATGGCGCAAACAAGAACAGTTTTATTCGTTAATGTAACTGGTTTGTACTGACACATGAATTCTGCCAAAGTTTGATCGTCCCCTCTACTTTTTTTACTTTATTTCATCCCGTATCCTGCATCTCGCAGTCAATTTTAAAACTATCCAGCATTCCTCCTATCAAAATGAACAAATCCCGATCCCGTTATCCCGTATCCCACCATTAAATTTTCTATCATCCCGAATCCCGCATCCATTTTTACTCTCATCCCGCCAAACCTACGTAGGACCCTCACAAATGGCACTACAAGCAGAAATCTCTCAACGGCATTTTAAGTAACGTTGATTCTTTCGTGTCAGTATTTTTCCTTGTGCTTACTGGAACGTGCAGATGCTCTCACTCACCCATAGGCGTACGGGCACCTTTGGACCTGGGGGCGGTGACCTTATTGCCCGAAAAAATTTACACAATGCCCGAAAGCATGTGTCAGTGTACAAACGCACTCAAACCGCAGTAAAAACAAAACGTTCACATTTCTGACGTGTAATGAATGTATTTTCATTCCCTATTTTTGGAACCTCCAAAGGAAACGAAAATTGGTTCGAAAAATCGGATATTTCGAGAAATCTGGGGTAGCTACAGTGTTCGACTGAGGAGAGGGAAACGACTTACGTTTCGAGTTATCGGGTGGTTCGAAAAAATCGAGAGATCGGAATTGAACTGTAGTTATTTTGAAACCTCGCATAGTCTATGATCGACTTCGATTGATTGCCTAGTAAAATCAAAAAGCTATAAAAGAAACAGTAAATTCTTTCTTCTACGTGAAGTTCAAGAAAAACAGCTCTTTGTGAATCCACTGAAAACGGCTCTTTTCAGAGCCACCACAAAAACGTCTAGGTCTTTGTTTGTTTTGATTATGTCATTCTTTTGTTCATGGAAGCTAAGTAACATCCATCTCGTACATGGATTTCTACGAAACACATGTAAACGATACATGGGTTTTACAAAACAAATTACCTGGATCGTTCGATCATTTGACCTTAACTCCGTCTTGACAAGGCAAACATCGGAGAAAGTAGCTTTCAAGTCTGGCTTTGACAGCCTTTCAGAGAGTTTTCTCCCGAGTACTTTTGCCCGAATCATCAGCGTTTTGCCCGAAACATTTCAAAAACTTCTGTAACTGGGGGGGCTGCAACCCCCCTCGCCCCCCAGCTCGTACGCCTATGCTGACTCACCCATCGAGCGTCAAGCAGATAGGTTGCATTTTTAGTGTCATATTTGTATGGATAGCTGGATTATCTTTAGTTGCATTGTCTTTGCTGTTATACATGGCATTTCGGACCTTGTACAATGGATAGTTGCAATCTGCGTTTAGCTTTGATAGCAATCTCTCTGCGTTGAATCTCACAATCCAAACTCAGCTTCGGTGTTGCTTCCATTAACACAACAGACAAATGCACCCGAACGGAACTTGAAAAGCCAGGGGGGGGGGGGGGGGAGGGAAACTCCCAGATAAAAAGAACAGGGGTACTCGTCATACCTTTCAGGGGTTAAAAAGGCGGTTTTGGTATCTCTTAGGATGTCCAGCCTCAAAAGGCCCACAGCGGAAGCTTTTGCGGTACCTTTTAGGGTATTGAGCTGAGTAAACAATGTGACAGGCAAAATGTGTCGTTTCAGAATTGATACCTCTTAGGGGTGAAAAAAAAAAAAATCAAGCCAAGCCCACTAAACAGAATCAGTTGGTACCTCTTAGCGGTTCTTTTCAAAATTTCCGAAGAGCACCCCGGTCCTTTTTACATGGGAGTCCCCCCCTGCGATTGAAACTCTCCAGAGCTCTGTTTACAATGAATATTGTGATAGCTAGGTCTCCTGTCTGTTGGTATCCAAGTACTCTGGCTTACTGCAACCATTGCCTGTGTCCAGAATTCATTGTTTCGCTACCACTGCTTTTAGCTTTACATTTTTAACATCATTCATTTGGTCACTTCATTTGCCAATACTCTCATTTACTCTTTAAGACTTTCCATGCGCAGAGAAAGGTTAAAACGAATGAAGCTGCCAAAGCAATGTACAATTAATCGTCATTGAACCTTACCTTAACGTCAGCTAAAAGCGCGCAATGTTTCAACGATGACTTGTTTCGCTCAACATGTTGCACACGTTTTGTTGGTTACCCTGTTGTAATCAGAGTGTTGCAAAATGTTGGGTTGTGCAACAGGGCGGCCAGTTCTCTGGAACATGCGGTGCGCTCCAGTACTGTGATAAGTTACCAGGGGGGGGGGGGGGGAATTCCCACACTAAAAGGTTGGGGATGCTCTCTGAAATTTTTTTATTTAACCGCTAAAGAAGAGAAATCTGGGCGTGGCTTGAACTTTATTTCACCCCTAAAAGATATTACTTAAAACGGAATAGGCTCAATTACCAGCCGCCTTTTCAGGAAGAGAGCCCCCGCTAGTTGACCAAAATCGAAAGGCAGGTGAAAATCGAGCCTTAAAAAGAGGAATAAGAGCGGTTTTTAGTTATTATTTCGTTCAGTGCACCATAAAAGATACTTTGACAACTAACGATAGTGGCGTTTTGTCATGGAAAGCCTCAGTGAGATCAGAGTCCCTGATTTATACCGCTAAGCGTGACGCCTAGCACCCCGACCTTTTTTTAGTCCCTCCCCCCCCCGGGGGATAAGTTGCGGTTGCATTGAATGTTGCGTGATTAACTCTGCAGTGCAGACAGTAACGCAAAGGAAGGAATCCATTTTCTTTGTGAACTGAGGTGCCAGTTTAGTGTCGAAGTGAGCACTTTTTTTCTCTCTTTTTTTGTCCTCCTTTCGTCAATTGCAGACATCGCAGTGCGACTTGCTGGTTCCAATCTGCCCTTCGCCGGCCGTGTAGAGGTCCGTTATGCGGGAGTCTGGGGTGTAATATGTCCGCGTCACATAAATGGCACTGTGTTTAAGGTAATTTGCCGCCAACTAGGCTTTACAGACGTGCTGGGTGATGAAAGATTCTACCGCAAACTTCAGTATCCATACAGACAGTTACGACTCTATGGGAAAGGAAATGGACCAATTTGGCTGAGTAGAGTTCGATGCCAAGGCAACGAAAGCAGTCTGTCTCAATGCCAGATTGACAATCCGGGAGAGATTTTGTGGTGCAGTCACCATGAGGCTTTGGAGTTGATGTGCCGACCAAGCAATTTTACTTCAAGTGAGTTAGCCGGCTAATTTCTCAGTCGCGATGTTTTGGGTTATTTTGGCCATGTCAAAATAACCTTAAAAATGAAGGACACCTGAATATAGTAGTTTGCTTAGAAAGAAAAACACCAAAGCGATAATAATAAACTATAAAGGAACAAGGATGGTGAAGGATGGAAAAGATCGTCACGAATTACAAACGATAAACTTGAAACAATGTAGGCTAAACTTTTCATCACGAGCAAACCGTGACGTAACTCCTTTATGGGAACTATGCCGAGGATTATAGAAAATGAAAAGTACTCTCGTAGTGGTGCCAAAACGGGAGAGGGTGGGAGGGGCTTCCCTACTATTCGAGAATAATAGGGAGTTTTAGCAAACCACAACGACGACGGCAACGAGAACATCGCCAAACAAAATATTTAATGAGCACAACAATGGTTCTGCATGTGCATTTTGAATCTTTGTCCATTTTTTTGCCGTCTTCTGCAAAACAACAACGTGAAATGACAAAGTCGTACGTATTTTGGAGAACGTGTACCGTAATGGATAATTTTTCGTGTCTTCCTTTGGAATTGAACGCGGTCATTACATATTTAGCCTGAGCAGGATTTTAGACCGATAGGCAAACTGAACGGATCTAGACAGTTGCGACATTCGAAGGTTAAATATTAATACTTTTTTTACAAGGCGTCGTCCTCGGCGTCACCGTCGTCATTGCTAAAACTCCCTAATAGGGAAAAAAGAAGGTATGATGTGAATTCGTCATTTTCCAACAAAAGCTAAACATTACGAAAGCGGGAAAATTAAGTTATAAAAATACTATAAAGTCTTGAACTACGACATGGGCAAGATGCACTGAAAGAAAGACCAAGAAACGATCATTCGGTAGAAAAAAATGGGTCGAAATTTTGCGTTCAAGTAAAAAAATTCCTACACGAGATTCAAACGTATCTTAGGGTGCGCTATTTTGGGATGATTCGGATCAGGATCAGTGATCTAAAATAACTAGTATCATAGGTCAAAGGAACTGATGAATCCTCTCTGAGCAGACTCCCGACTCTTGGAGGAGCACAGGAAATTCGGCGCGAAGCGCCCTCCAAGAGTCGGGAGCAAGGATTCATCGGTTCCTTTGATGCACCATGATCCGAGTGATCTTGGATCATTGGTCCTGATCCTAATTAACCCAAAGGAATGCACCCTTAATAGTATGTTTGTTTTAAATCAGAATATCCCATCCGCTTGGCTGGATCGACTGTGTCACATGCTGGGCTGGTTGAAGTTTTCTACAATGGCAGTTGGGGCACGGTGTGCAGTGGC
Organism: Micromussa lordhowensis; assembly: GCA_964020085.1. NCBI lineage: Eukaryota > Metazoa > Cnidaria > Anthozoa > Scleractinia > Lobophylliidae > Micromussa > Micromussa lordhowensis. The sequence goes on along the minus strand of OZ026600.1, from coordinate 26,294,447 downwards.
GTGCGAGAGTGGGATTTCGCAACTCCAAACGCACTGGTCGTCTGTAGACAGCTGGGGTTCGGTCCAGCTATCAGGTCAGTCTTAGTGGTTAAAAGGACAGTGTTGGTAACGTTAAAAAAGACTAAAAGGCCGGGCATTTTAACAGCTAAGTCCACTGTAGTAAAGAGGTTGAAAGAAGAAATAAAAGGAAGACTGAACGGAAGAGCATGAGGGAGGCGAACGAACGGCCCCACGGACAAAGAGTGGAAGGGATGGTGGGGAGGATACGTGGTGCTGACTGACCAACTTGCTGAATGGCTAACTGATTGACTCACGATTGATTAATTGACTGACTGATTGACTGATTGATTGACTGACTGACTGATTCACTGGCTAAAAGAATAACTGAATGACGGACTGATCGACAGATCACTGACTTAATGACTGACTAACTGACTGATTGATTGATTGACTGACTGATTGATTGACGGACGGAAGGAATGATGGAACAAACGGATGAACCTCTTAAACCAGCTTTCATAGGACCAGTCCGTTCCAGTTATTTACGCAACTACACTAAATTCAAGTGCTTTATAACCCTTCTTTCAAGAACAGCAATAATGTTAGATGTAGTTGTGAGGTTTACCGCACTTTCATTTTTTCTACATTTGACAAAATTTCTGCTTTAGATCATCCACTAGCTGGCTGGCCCCAAAGTTTTCCAACTGTCCGTCACGTGAACACGCCACAGGGGCTGTCTGGCTGACAGATGTCCGGTGCCGGGGAAATGAAAGTTCTCTTGACCAGTGTCCCCATTCAGAGTGGGGTGTGGCAAAGGGTGCTTGTGACAGCCACACCTCCGACGCATGTCTGGTGTGCGATAACCCACAGTATCATAAATCTGGTAAGATTTACTTTTCTATAGAATAATTCCACTTTCTATGCCTGCTTTTGTATACATGGTTGGTGAAATTGGAGACTGCGAGAAGGCGGAATTAACGTTTTTCTTTGAGCTGAGCCCGAGACATTTTGACTTTTTTAATAGCTGTTATCGGAGTTGAGCCCGCTGTCAAATATTCCTTTGTTTAGAGCGGCACACAAACGAGGCTAAAGGGTCAATACAATGCAGTATTGACCCTTTCGCCTCGTTTGCATGTCAAACCGCTGATAACTGCGATAAGAGCTATTGCAAAACAAAGACCTCAAAGTCTTTTGAACACGATTGCAAGACGCTCAGACTCTAAAACGTTCAGACGTCATTTATAGAAACAAACAGACAAATTGGGACTTCCAGACTTTCTTAGCCTTGCAAAAAATCAATACTCTGAGACTCCTTGCGTGTAATGCAACGTGTGTTTACTAGTATGCAGTATAACATAACATTTTATCGAGCAGGTACCGAAAGATTTTCAAAACGAAGTTATTCTCTTCAGAAATTGCTGTGCAACTAAGTGGCTCTGAAGCGCCTTACGCCGGCCGGGTTAAAGTACGCTACCAAGGGGTGTGGGGAACACTGTGTGGCAATGACTGGAAACTGGAAACCGCTGAAGTGTTGTGCCGTCAGCTCGGATACGAAGACGTTGAGCTGGACTTCACTTTGTACAACGCAGACGAGTACCTTCCAATGGAAGTATATGACGTGGTCCTGGGCCCAGTCTGGTTTAACAGTGACGGATGCAGTGGCTTTGAAAAAACTTTGTCCGAGTGTAATCTCCGACAGGAAAGGTTTTGTAGCAAAGACAATGTGGAACTTATCTGCAAAGTTGAAAATGTTTCTGTTAATGGTAAGCGGTTTTGATTTGTCGAGTAAGTCTGGTGACAGGAGTGTATGAACCAGGAGAGGGAGTCGTTCCTACCAGTAAATCAACCCAGTAAATCAACTTTATCTATTTTTAGATCATTGCCACCGCCACTAGAATTGTACCGCGGAAAGGTTCTCTGACAGTGACTTGTTTTCTGACTGAAGTTTTGAGTGCAGAATTTATCGATAAATAAATAGTGGGGTCTGGGGATTGTCTAACAAAAAAAAATCGCCAGTTTCCACTGGAATGTGGTACTGTAACGGAGAAGCGCTTCTCGTGGATGCATTAAAAATGTATTTGTTATACTTCCCAACTTAAATACCTTTTCCAATTGGAGGGGACCTTGTCACGTGTAGTGGACCAAAATCGGAAACAATATTAAACTTGAACTTTCCACTCGCACGTGATCAGGTCGTGCACCTTGAAACCGGGGAAGGAGGGGACGGAGTTGGTTCCATATCGTCATTCTGTTATTCGTTTGCTGTGCTATCAAGGAGTAACAACCATGGGCTGCATTTATTTTACTTTTGCTACAATTACTCTTTATGTCATGTATTTATTCGCTTGACTTATTGCAGAGTTTGCAGTAAGACTCCATGGTGGAAACCTTTCCAGCGAGGGCCGGGTGGAGGTTTTCTATGGTGGCCTTTGGGGCACAGTCAGCGTCAAGAAATGGGACCTAACAGATGCTCTGGTACTCTGTCGTCAGCTTGGTTTCACAAAAGCTCATAGTACATACAATAAAAGACCCAACGGCAAACGGGTTATTTGGTTCACTGATTTTGAATGCCAAGGAAGTGAGACAACACTGGGGCAATGCAAGCACAATCTTCTGGCCAGGGCATTCTCGTCTGGCAACGAACCTTTAGACGTTTTTGCACGTTGCGGTGAAGACATGGAAAGCAAAACAGGTTTATCTATCTCTCGTAATTTGTATTTCATTTCTAAATGTGAAATCATGTGAGGCAAAGTCATACGGTATTTGTGGGAGCTGAAGAACCCATATCCACAATCCATAAAAGTAGACTGTTCATAGTCCCCTGTTTTTCCGTGAGATCGTAGATATGTCGATCCTTGAGTTCGACGGGCCGCCATCTTGGTCTCTTGATGCGAGCGAAACTGGGTAGAGTACAAAACACCCGTGGGTAAAGGCGGTGGGGTTAGTAGCATGGAGGTGCTCTCCACAACTCCTGCCCACGGGTATTTTGCACTCTGCCCAATTCCACTTGCATCAAGAGACCAAGATGGCGGCCTGTTGAACTCAACGATCGACATCTACGATCTCACGAAAAAAGAGGAGACTGTGAACACCCCTAAAAAGGCATAAGAATCCGTACCATTCAGTTTACGTCTTAGACGTAACAATGTAGACTTTATTCATGCTGACTACTGAAGACACAGACCTGACAAGAGGGACGTCCCTAGTAAACAAATAGCATTAAAATTCTGATTACATCCATTCAGGACATGTTCAAAAAGAAATGCTGGAAATGTTTTATTTTTGTACCTTTCTGCATTGTAACCCATTGATTTTCTTAGTAGTATTATTATCCTCCCACAGGTCCGACAGTAACAAGTAACATCCTAAGACCCTCCCCCGAATCAACAATTGAAATCCCACGTTCCACAGCCCCGATAGTTACAAGTGTCAACATCCCCAGGGCCTCCCCCACGGCAACACTGAAAATTCCGGGTGCCAGTTCAGAGACAGGGCCGTCAACTACACTGTTTGCTGTCACTACATCTCCAACAAAGGCGTTTAACACCCAAAAGCTCCTTCCTACTCAGACTTTCATCACTCAAGGGCCCTCGTCTACCTCAGCCCCAAGCACAACGGGCCCTCCAAATAAGTGTCCCAACACAAGGTGCCAGAATGGTGGTTCTTGTGAGCGGGTGGAAACAACGTGGAAATGTTACTGCTTTGAGAACTTTGCGGGAGAATATTGTGAAGTCTATGTTGGTAAGTGAAGAGTTGCCTCCGATTTTTAGATTGATAATGAAAGTAATGCTAGAAAGCGTGACACTCGTTTCAGTGATGGTATGGTATGGGAGAAGGTTGTCTCCAAGGTCGACTAATATCTGCACTCATCCTCGGAGACCCCCAGGGAGCTAGTTGGGGCGATGTGATGTTTTCGGGCGAAAGTTTACATCAAGAGCGAGAGAGCCCCTGGGCAATTACTCTTATCGAGCCAGTTCCAGAAGCGTTCGAATTCCTTCCCGCTGATTGGCCAGAAACAAATCTTTTGATGTTAACTTTCGCCCGGAAATATGGCATCGTCCCGACTAGCTGCCTGTGGGTCTCCGAGGATGACTAATCTGTTGCTAGTGGTACTTACACTTTCACTCTCGGCTGGACAGGACTGAATGCGCCCATGTGATAACCGCTCCAAGCTGTTAGAACCCTAAAGATCGATCCCGCGTTGCTTGTTAAATTGAATACCTCTTACTAATCGAGTTCGAGGTCCATACTGTAAGTTACGTACCCAGTTTTTCCTCTTGATCCCTCTTCGATTTATGGCCCATGCACTTTACGCTTAGGGGCTAAATCGAAGGGGGGAGGGGAGGGGGGAACGAGGATTGGTAACTTACAGTACGGTCGACCGAGAAGAGGTTGAGGTTGGTAAGAAATTTATTGCCACACTACTGTGTGTGGATCATTTTAAGTAACGCGGCTTCAAATGACTGACGTACATCAAAAGCAAAACGATTCAATCCTCCGTAGGTAAACCGATGGCGGCTGTACATTTTACCACAGTGCCATGCGAGCTGAACACAGCCCATAAGGTAACGACATTGTGTAGGCTAGCTTTGAAGATGTTAGAACTTTTCTGTACATCTTTATAAGCGTTGTGAAAGTTTTCGTGCGTATAAATGCACCAGTCGCCATCTTTTTCCTACGGAGAGATTCGCAATGTTTGCTTAGTGTGTTCTGATGCATGTGGGAAAAATGTTAAGAAAGCGAAACGTATAGCTGGTTAATTCGCGTTGATATATTTTATATCGTAGGCTCCAATGCAGTTTCCATGGTCTTAAAAATGTCTTTGGATCAAGTAAGTGGCACGTTTCTATATCCGTCAACTTGGTTGTGATCACTTAAATAATAACATCTACTGCAAAGTGATTTACTCAGGTGTGCTTCCAAGTAAAGAAAGCATGAATGAAAGTAAATTGATAAAAAAACTGGAATGAAACTTAAGGTTGCTTGAGTTATGTGCCTCTCTTTAATTATAAGCTCAGCTTAGCTTGAAAATGTGTTTAACCGATGACTGACGTTCCAGCACCCTCATCAAGACTCTCCAGAAACACTTGTAGCATTTTGTCAACCTCGTTCCCAGGTCGTTTCCCTTGGAGTAAAAAAAATAGGCCTGGAAACGAGGTTGGCATGTTGTTGGCAAGCAAAGAAACCACGTCCATTTATGTAATGAGCTCTTATTAACTGAGCAGGAGGTCTGTATGGGAGAATCTCGAGCGAGGTCGTGGGTACAGACCGAACGCACTGAAGTTTTTTACACACAACCGACGGAGGTCAGGATTCTCCCATGTATACAGAGCGACTAAGCTCGGTTAATAAGATGTTTATTATATGGTGCAAATGTAACTGGTTTGTACTAACTGACATTTTGCTTGCGAATGGTGATGAACTGAATTTAATTCTGCCAAAGTTTGCTTGTCCTCTTTACATTTTTTCTCATCAGGCTTTTTGGCGCTGCCATAAATAAATATTGTGAAATGAAAATAGGCAATGATTTTGCATTTTAGTTTGCAATTTTTTCATTGCAAAACATAACCGGTCTAGATGCCGGTTTCAAACGATTTCAGCCGATCAAATTCGTGAATTTGGTAGTTCCCAGTCCTTGTGAGACAGAGCCATATAATAACATACGATGAAAAATCTCCAGAGACTGATTTTAATTTAATTTTCAAAAATTAGTTATCTTTTCTTAGTGTATTTTCTTAAATATTATTTTTGCAGTGGAATCCTATTGAGTTTAAAAGAAATCTTTCTGAGATCTTAACAAGCCACTGTAATTTGAACCCATGTCTTGATGACGACAAGCAGTAAGTAAACATGGTAAAACTGATTAGGGCATACACTTCATCACTTTAGTGTAGTTTACATGAAGTACGTAAGTTGGATGCATATATGGCATTCTCACATGAAGTATATACCGTGATCAGAATATTTGTTCTATCCCATGTACATCTAAATCTAATCACATGCAGAAAATAACTGACAGCGATTGGTTCAAATGTTTAGGGAGCGGTTCACTGAGTTAAAGATACCATTGTGACAAATATTCTCAAATGTTCGAATAGGAAATTGAGATCTCACTGTACGCCTCAGTAAAATAAATTTCTCAAGTGAATGATTGCAGAGTTTGAAACGTGTTACTAAATGCATTTGCTACGCATTTTTAGTAAATTCTCAGCTCCGACTATTGCATTTCTAGCTTTTTGATTGGCTAAAAAACTCCGACTATGAGCCAATAGTCGGAGTTTTACGTCATATGGAAAATAGTGCGTCAAGTTTAAAAATTTTCCGCACGAAGTTTTCAACTTCAGCCCTCTATAATGGCCGAAATAAAAATCGGCGGCAAAACCCGGTTTGAGAATTTACTAAAACAATTATTCCATTCGCCCTTGTTGGATATGAAGTGATTATTGAAGCGGTTATTTTATCACTTCATATCCAACCTAGGCTCATGGAATAATTGTTTTATATTCTTTTTGATAGTTCTGTTTTTTGTCTTCATTTTCACTTTATTTTCCAGGAACACAAAAACAAAAAGCCAAAAAAGGTCTCCTAGTTTCCAACCCGATGACATTATTATTCTCCAAGGTTACCCCAAATCATGGCAGGGAATGAGTCTGTTAAATGTCAGGTTAGCTATCAAGACCCCGGACGAAAGTGGAAATGACGTTATTCCTCGTGAAATTTTGAGTGCGTTAATGGTGAACGTAGCACCGGAAATCCATCGTCGAATAGGACATGGCGTCGTTTTTATTGACCAGGTGGACGTTGGGTCGGGCCAGGCAGCCTCGGTTTCACCCGAAGCGTCCGGCCGCAACTCAGATGAGCCTGACTCGGCGACGCCACACAAGTACGCGCTGATTGTCCTCGGCGCTCTTCTTGGAGTCGTGTGTCTGGTTGCCATCATCATCATCGTCTTGTATTTTCGGAAAAGGAAGCGGTGAGTAAAAGCGATGGTGCACTGCCCCCTCCCTGGAGGGTATTCCTCACGGCCCGCCAACCAAAAGCTTTACCCTTTAGCCTTGTCCAAATCTGCGATTTTCTCTACCTCGTTTTCTTGAATTTGAGGTGGCTCTGAACCCCCTTCAAATAGTTTTTTAAACTTTGCAAAAAGTTGAATCTTATCATGCTGATTACAATTCGACAATATATAACGAGGGTCACCGAACTTGTTTTTAAGTTATTAGCGCTTAAAGCTCAAATTAACGGTGTTTTTAGCAGTTCATATTGTTGCTATGGTAACCTATTGAGGCACAAAATTGACAGCAACTTGTTCATCGATGATTGGGCAGTTTTTTGATACCATGATTTTGGCATCAACCGATAAAGAGTGGTTATAATGACCCATCAAACTCTAAGTCTTGGAAACTACTGGAAACTGTTTCCAGCCAACTGTTTTCCTGAAGACCTGACCCTTAAATCGAAAATACCCTGTTTCAGACCTGCCTTATAACTACAGTGCAAAAACCATATCCTATTTGAGACTAAAATGGCCGAAATCGATACTCTCTTTCTGACGAAAAAGTCTAATAAACCACACCCTATGGGGCCGCACATACCTATCTAGCCTATATGAGGTACTCCCCCTCCGGAGCTCTGGCTAACTATGGCAGAAGAAAGGCATTAGTGAGTAAGAGTGGGTACGAGCTTGGTTTGGAGAGGACTGCACTGGGATAGGATGGTCTACAGTAATAAGTCGTGTGTAAGAACATACATATTTTGAAGTCTGGCAAAACAGATTCTTCCATTTTGGGGTAGCTGTTGATAATTTAAGCAAGTAAGTTGTTAATAGGTTCTTAATTTCTAGGAAGGAGATATAGTTGTTGATAGCCAGGTTGGTCCTGTATTATGACAAGCCTGACATAACTGATTACAGAATCTAATGTTGCCTCAATGCCTCTCTAGCTGTAACCCACGTATAAGAACCTGCTTGATCTTGCTTAGCTAAACAAGTTCTTATATTTTTAGGTTTTAAAATGGCAAATTTCTGCCAGCAGGTTCTTAAACCACCAGGTTCTTACTCGCGGGTTTTTACTGCAACGGAAAGAAGTGAACACCAAATTGTTAGATTGTCTTTCTAACGTAATAAAATATCTTCATTTTAGGGAGAAGACGTCATTGAAAGAGAACAGATTGAACGACAAACCCGCGGAAAATATTCGACTGATGGCTGTCTGAATGGTCATGATGAGTCATTCTTTAAGCCCCGGCTAAACGACCGCAACATTTCAAGGCAACATATCGCAACATTGTCGGATGCAACATGTTTTGCGCGTTTGGCCACATTGTTGTGACGTGTTGCGATATGTTGCGAGTTGTTAGTTCAAGTATGAAAATGGTCAAACTTTCCATTTTGGTATCAAATGTTATTCAAGTCACAGAAAACTCGCTGAAATCACTTTACTGATTATCCCAACGTATAATACACGAGTCACAGATTCATTAGGACATCACGATAACGACCCCACTCCCCCAAGAAAAATTAAATGAGACATGTAAAAAGTGAAATAGTTTTATCTTAGTTTTATCAGGTTGCGTAGGACGCTTGCTTATTAATAAATTCGTTAGAAAATTTATAGAGTTGGTGTTCTCCTATCAAGCTTTAAAAATTCCCAGGCTGAATTTTGAACATCGATTCCTCTAAAGCTTATCGCGATGTTGGCAGATGATTGAGTAATTCTTTTAGTTTCGTTAGCAGAACACCGTTTGCAGTAATGACGGGTCGGCAGTAATACCGCCGAGTGGTAACCGTGCGGGTCTTGAACTCCCGAGGTCCCGAGTCCCGTTCTAGCCACTACCTGGTGTGTTTCTCAGTAGCCCCTAGGTCAACTCCTCGCCCACGCTTGTAAATAGAGTGGAACCTCGTTAATCCGGTCTACAACGGGCCACAAAAATCTGGCCATATTGACGTGGTGGTCAAATTAAAGGGGTTCTTTGATTAAGACAATGACTAACTAAGCTTTTGTTCGCGCCAGAATATAGTGGCGGTAACTGAACGCGGTGGCCGTAAGCACGGTTCTACTGTAACCAACTGGTCAGCTTCCTGCAGCTCAGGGTTTTAAACATGTTTTGTTGATTAACAATATTTGCTTCACTATTTGCTATTTATTGCCATTGGCTCTGAAAATCCACATTTGGGGATTTGTGAAGTAAGATTTTTTTGTTCAAGGTAAAGCTGCGGAAAATGAGATTTTGGGTGCAATTTTACAAGCCAAATAAACTAACAAATAAAATGACATATATAACCTTTCTAGAGCCTAATCGTACGACAGAAACAGATTTCGTGATTTCAAGACTGTCTGAAAGTTATTGTCCCTCTCTTCTCTGGTAACAGGGTCACTCCCTCCCGAGCCATCTGTGTGAAAAGCGTTCTCCCTGTTACCAGTCTCGTCCTCAGACGGAACCGGAACAGGAAGAGACAATCCTGGTTCCGGTTTGATTATTCATGCACGTTCAATAATGGTTTTGGATTATGCGTAGACCAAAGAGTAACTACTGTCTACTGGCTCGATCCCAGTTTCGCCAAGAGGAGGCCTACCTGTTTTGCGCACGTTCTATATGTCCCGAATTGTCTCGGCATAAGAGGGCGCTGTAATCTAAGGAGTTGTATGTTAAGGGTCTGTTTATATATATATGGAGAAAATGCGTTGGTGGAAGGTTGACCTTTGTTACCATACCAAGTGGCGAACTGTTTATAGAAGGAATCACAAAGTTTCTTAGGAGTACGGGGGGTCCTGGATAGGAGGCTTTCTCGTTTTGAACCCTGTAGAAGTGATGCAACGATAAGCAGACAAACTTTGTAGCGCAGTGTGATTTAAGCGCTTCATATTAAAGTTGTTGTCGCTTTTTTAGAAACAATTTAATTGTCCTATGATCAGTCACGAAAAAAAAAATGCATAGCGTACCGACCCAACGGCAACAAAAACAACAACAACAACTATAAAAGACCCACTAAGAAAGTGTTCACTATCCCAGAGACCAAGCAAAAGGAGTTCGGCCTCTGCAGAAAACAAAGTAATCAAAACTCGAACAAAATACTTGGAACGGACTCGAAACGCGGGAAAACGGGGTGAGTGAGTCACGATTGATTTTGGCTCTACTTCTAATTGAATGATAGGTAAAACCAATCGCACAGCCGTACTAATTGCAATATTATCTTTCGATAGTCAAGTGAAAACTGCTGTTTTAGGATTTTTCCAGCCGATGCGTAGGAATAAATTCACCTCGCATGGGTTATACATCTTCAAGATATTGTTCGGCATTTTGCGTGTTTGACTGAATGACATTCCAAACTGAGTGCCTTGAATAGACCTCATATTTCTTTCTCTTGTTTATCTATTCAATGTGTTCCCAATAAAGCAACTTGCGAACTTGCGGTAGAAGTATTCTTACGCGCGCGCAAGGACAGATCATTTTGTTACTATGACGCAGTTTTTTTTCAAGTTCGAAAAGTGCGTTCGCGATGGCGTTGGTGACTTTTTGGTTAGGCTATATTGCCATTCAGACTCTGGCGAAAGCTGTTTCAAAGTGTTTTTTTGGAGATAAAAGAGATGAAAGGTAAGTTATTCTTTATTCTGATTAGTTTTACATCTCTGAGGCTTGTTAGCTAGCAATAGAATTCTACTAGGTTCGTGTCTCTTCACTTGAAAACTGCGGAATACAAAACTCTTGTTAAAACTCTTTCGTCCGCCGCAAAAAATGCAACTTCTCCTTTGGAAAACGTTAACAGCACCGACGACAATGTGAAACAAGCAAGTGAACTCTTAGGCTTTTAAGCAGAGAAAGTTAACTTCAAATTGGAATGTAGAAAAGAAATATCTCTGATGATTACCATGGTAACTGATTGTATTCTTTGTTTTCAGTGGCGAAGATCCACAGGAGTATGTTTTAAATAAAGAAAACCAGGCAAATAGCCATTGCTATTTACAGGTAAATAACTGTTGCTATTTAGAGAAAGCTGTTCCTCATATTGCTTCTAGGCTCAAGATGAAATATGAAGTCTTTGCGAGTAAAACCTACCAGCTGATGAAATTTGAATTTTTAGTTAAAAAAACTCTTCGCGTGCGGGAGGCGGTTAAGCCTTGCGTTCCAGGTTATTATAAATTTATCCCATTCCCCAGTCCTGGGACCAAAGCCATCACTAGTGGCAAGCGAACACCAAAGTTTCAACGCTTATTTCTTCAATCTGGTTTGCACCAGAATCTGCGCTTTCAATTGATGGAATTAGAAAAGACCGAGATGGTTTGGTGCGCAGATTTAATCTTCAGTATTCCCAATACCCTGGTGCTAGAGGGTTTGTTTCGCTTTCTTTTTCTGCCACGCAAAGCTGCTTCGGCTTACAGCAAACACGTCACATCCTGTGATCATATGACTTGCAAAAAAGGACTTTTACATGTAAAATAAGAGGTAATAATAACAAAACAAGTAACTGGACCAAGGATGGAAATCGCGAGGTACACTGGTTATTTTTAGTAGTTTCATCATTTTTCCTGCAGTTCAATAACTTACTTTCCTCTTTCCTTAGGAGAATGACAGAGATAACAACTCAGTTGATAAGCGGGAAAATTCTCCTGAAGCCAGCATTACTCAGAGGAAATATTCCCTTGCCGACTTCACTTTTCTCAAAGTACTGGGAAAAGGTGGTTTTGGAAAGGTGAGAATTTAACCCTGAAAACTATAAAGAAAACTGTCCACGACAGTCGGGGGTATAGCTTTTTTATACTATCATAAAATAAGATAAGCTAAATTATGCGGAATCAAAAAGATAAAGTAGTTGAACCTGACTGATGTACATTGTTATGTCAAGATTTACCTTCACTTTATCTCTTGTGTGACTAAGTTTCACATAAGGCCTCTGCAGAGCCAGGAGCCTATAACTAGGAGCGTGCTTTTACCCCATATTCCTGTGGCAGCGTTTTCACAGACCGATCTATTTTTAGTCTGAATTTACCGCGAATTCAGACCCCCGCAGGAACCTCAGTGACCAATCACAAGCACGGACTTAAATTTTAACTGACGTCATTTTTTCACCAGAAGGTTAAGAATAAAAACAGCCATTTTTTTTCCTCAGCGATGCGCGCTCATGTAAACCGGAACTGACCTATTTCGCGGGAAAAGAAGCCTAAAAATAGACCGGTCTGTAAAAATGCCGTGATATAGGCTTAGTATGGGAGTTGCACGCTCCTAATAATGGGCTCCTGACAGAGCGCTTCTACCCTTCTCTGTCTGTTGCAGCACTTTGTACTTCTGTCCATGATTTCCAGCCCGCACCATTCCTCTCTCCTTCTTTTACCTTCGAGTGCCCAGGTAATAGGCCATTTCCGAGTTCCCTCTTTGCCTCCGTGTCAAAACGACTCCAAGTGCGAAACCATTCATATGAAAATGAGTTTCGCCTACAAGTTCATTTTCATGCAAATCGAACTCATTTTCATTTGAATGGTTTCGCAGTTAGACTCGTTTTGAAACAGAGGCACAAGGGAACTCGGAAATGGCCTATTGCTATGTTGCAGTCGTTTGTGTGATCCTGACTCAGTATATGACCAGTCATCTTCCATGTTCTCTTCTTTATCTCTTTTCTCAGTGGTTTCGTGCCATCTCTGTCTAAAAGCAAGATTACAGTTGAAATTAATTATTTGATGTTCTGTTTTCGTTTTTGTTACCAGGTCATGTTGGCAGAAAAGAAAGGCAGTAATGAGCTTTTTGCCGTAAAAGCTATTAAGAAGAAAAAGACGATAGAGAATGGTGATGTGAAAAACGTTTTCACAGAGAAGAGAGTGTCGGCTTTAGTATCTGGTTATCCTTTTCTTACAACGCTTCATTGCGCCTTCCAAACTGTGGTAACTGTCTCACACAAAACACTAAGACCCCCGTCCAAACTACACCGGAGAAACTTGAAATCGGCGATTTCACTCTGAAAATTAACTCATGAAATGTTTTCCGTCCACACTACGCCGAAGAAATTTGAAAACGCAACCTGAATCAACGGTCCTCACTTCGTCAGGGAAATCACACTTGTCGAAAAGCTCCGTTTTCAAAACGTTTTCAGTCCACACACAAAAACGCAAAGCCGGCGTTTTCAAATTTCTTCAAGTTTGAAGAGCGTTTTCCAAAAGCTCCGTTTTCGTGACGGATTGGTTTGGACGGTAGGCCTAACCGTAGAAGTAAAGTTACATTTTCAAATTTCTCCGTCGTAGTATGATCGGTGCTTTTTAAAATAACATATTTACATCCCAGTACTTTTCTACAATGTAGAAATTGAAAAAAAAAACATCGCCTGTCTGTAGAACCAGATGAAGACTCCAAGAGTTTGAGAGAATTTAAAAGCCTTGTTTCGGTAAACCCTCTCCACCGCAGGCCAAAATATATATATGATGACTGATCAATTCTCCCAAATTCTCTGGAGTGTTTACATCAGGCTATGTTAACAAGAAGAACGTTACTTGCTATTTCTTGTGTAAAATAATTTCAACGATTACTAATTTAACATCTTTCTCCATATAAAAGATACAACGATATGAGTAATAACCCTGAACAAACAAACAAACAGAGAATGCCTAACACAATGAAAATGTTATGAAACACAGTTGCAGTCAGATGGCACTTCATGTAACACAGTCATAGACCATGTTCGTATTCTCGGTATTGGACTGGAACTAGTTTGCAACTGAGGCGAATGCAAATGAATTTAAACTCTTTTTAATGATATTGCCCCGAATGAGCCCCCATTGCATTTCAATACAGCTAATACGAATCCTGCCTATACACTTGAGTCAGCTTAAGTTTTTTTCTCACGTGAGAGGACCTGATTTCCATGTGTTTCTACATTATCGAGAGTCTTCCATTCTTGTCTTTATGGATTTTTCTAATTGCATTTCCATGTTTTAGCTCACCTTTCTTTAAGTCTCTCTCTAAATTACTCGAGTTTATGATTTTTGTTGCCAACAAATATATGTTATTGGCCGGCTGGGTGGTCCGTATAGCGAAAAACTGTGACCGAGGTCTTGAAAATGCTGCCCGAGGCCGCATTTTTATCTTTTTCTTCTTGCCTTGAACTGGCTTACAAGTGGGTTTGTTTACGCAACTTTGCCATTGAATCGGCTCACGCCCCGTCTACAAACCATTCGCAAAAAATCTAACGAGCGAACGAGCGAGTCAATCAGATACTCTCCGAAGAAAGATGTATTAAAGAACAGATTTATTTCGAACTACTTTATGTTAGTGCATTTAGTTCCCCAGTTAAGGTCTCCAAAATTGTTTTCCCGGTGTGAAATTTCGTGCAAAGTTTGAACTTGTACTACAAAAACAGTTTTTGTCGATCATTGCGAATCACTCCGACGACTAAATTAGACTTTTCTACCGTAAATTGAGTAGCAGATAGCGAGAAAATTCGTTAAGTGTACTGCACAGCAATTCTCTCAAATACAGCAACGATTAAAGAGGAAAACTCGACTGAAATTGACTCAGTTTTTACATAAATTTGTACAGAGAGAAAAAGGATTACGTGCCATTGCAGCGCCGAGCAACAAACAGCCAAACAAACTCTCACAACTTAAAAAAATTCAATTGAATTTACTTACAGTAACTTTCCTTGCCATCTAAAGGTGAACAGAGATAAACTTGCGTTGAGTAATCATCTAAGGAAGTGTAAATAGGGCGAAAGATTGAAGATAACCGCTAATTCATTCACGAAAATAGATCAACTCGATGGATTCCGCCCGCTGTAGTGGTCCGTATGAGAGAATTCCGCCCGCTCCAGGAACCAATCAGAGTGCAGGATTAGTCGAATTCCGCCCGCTCACGAGCTGAAAAAAAGATGAATACTACTTATTAACCGAGAGTGAGGTCATTACAGGGAAGTCTCAGACCGAGGTCTGAGATTTCCCTGTAATGACCGAACGGACGAGGTTAATAAGTTATTTATTATATGGTCTTTTTAGCGCTATTCTTGAAAAGAATATAATAAACTGAACACCGCAAGTAATTTTCCACATCCGCTTGCGCGCGCTACGGCTTTCTTCGTCGCTCATACTAAAGAAGTATCTGTGTGTTATTTTTTCTCTCAGTTATTGAAAATATCCATCTTGTCCATCTTTTCTGTTGTTTTCGCCCACGCGCACATAGTTTTTTACTCACAACTCAAAAGAGCCGTCGAGCCGAGAAAAAATTCATAATGCCCGCTCAGTAGCCAATCAGAGTGCGCGTACTTTTGTAGCCATATAATAATGATATTTATTGCAGGAGGGCATCAAACGGATTGTGACAATTCTTTTCCAGGATCGGTTGTTCCTTGTGATGGAATACGTTGGCGGTGGCGAACTGATGTCGCTGATTTGTAAAGAAGGAGGATTTGATGAAAAGAGATCTTGGTATGTATCTCAGTTGTAGTAGCTGCATGCAATACAGGCGTATTTTGCCAAGTAAGCGCAATTTGATCAAGCGAGCACCATCTTAGATTCAAACTCGGAAGAGGCTTGGGGAGAAACAAAAAGGCTCAGTCCTACGGAGTAAGAGCTAGGCTGAAAGGGGAGTAAGGGGGATTGGGAAGGGAAAATACGGCGTTGTTTCCCCTTCTTTTGTTTCCCCCCCTACCCCGCCCACTTTCCCTAGGCCAACATGGCGACCAATCTACTCGATCGTGAGCTAATTCCAATAACTCGTGGACACACGAAAAACGCCTTGTCATCTTTGGATTTCTTAGTAATTGTATTTTTAATGATTTCAATTTCAAATTTAGTTTCTACGCTGCCGAGCTTGTTCTGTCCCTTCGATACCTTCATGGACAAGGTATTATCTACAGGTAAGAAATATCATTCCTTTTGAAAGATGAGAAGCATTTTCTCATTAACTGTCAATTAAACTCAAGCGCGGCTTTCTGTGACTGCAACATACTTTACCTTACTAGGGCAATCAGATTCTAAATCCAAAATTAATTCTGACTTTCATATGGCAGTTTTTTCTTATGAGTTTGTTTCCAGAGGTTGATCATTGTATTCAATCTACTCGTGCATTGATGCTAGGAAGCAGAAAGCTAGACTCTTCACAGTCCTCTTTTTTCTCGTATTTTTATTCGATCGCTGAATAGCACATAGAATAGAGAAGAGAACTGGACACCAGTGCAAAACGGGAAAACTTGACTGGGTAGGGGGTGGGGAGCGAGAAAAATTGAGCTATTCTTGGTTTGGCTCGCTTCGCTCGCTTCCACGTTCCCACCCCCGCGTGCTTTGCGCTTACTTCGATCACTTTTTCTTTCGCACGCGTTGAAAAATATCGAGGTTGTAAACTGAGCCTAGCAGAAAGCATACTTTTCAATTCGTAAAACTAAAATTAACTAATTTATTTTTTCAACAGAGATTTAAAGGGCGAAAACGTCCTTTTAGAGAAAGATGGTCATATTAAGTTGACTGATTTTGGACTTTGCAAAGACGGTATGGGACCTGGCGAATTAACAAAGTCGTTTGTAGGAAGCCCAGTCTACATTGCGCCTGAGGTAAGTTTGAAGCCTTTTGTTAGCAGTGCGACTGATTAAAAACGAATTCTCTCTTTGCCCTCAAAATACTATTGTCTCCTGCTTTGGTGTAAAACTAACCAATGAAACTTCTCTTTGCTCGCCCAGTCAGTACTGAGATCAAGAGCCCGTGCTAGTTTTGTGTTTCTATCGCGCTATTTCGTTTGAGGCGTTTTTGGCTGAACGTTAGTGCAAAAAGCAAATGTAAAATTTAAATGAATTTTCTTTACGGTAATTTGGCCCATTTCTCTCATGTCCTTCCGCCTTGACATGTTTTAGCACACCTGGAATATGTGTTGTGTGACACTCATAAAATTGCATTGCTCATGATTCAAACTTGTCTTCAGAGCGGAGCCCATCAGAATCTTGCCAAAACCTTTCAGACTGTCACTACACTCACATTTCAGCCCCATTCTGTATTCCATGTTACACCGAATCTCTTTAAAAGCAAAGAGCACGTTTTTCTCAGCTTCTTAAGTCGATATTCCTAACCTTAACTGATTCCGTCTCGTATTATTTTAATATCAGGTACTTAAAAAGAAGCCTTATGGCTTTTCTGTAGATTGGTGGTCGCTAGGAGTTCTCTTGTATCTGATGTTGTTGTTTGAGGTACGTAGGAACATTTCATTTTAGAGGCACCGATACAGCTTTAAACTTTCCGATGGGATTGATTTATTAGGCTGTTTCAGAACGCAGTGATCGTCAATCAGATACTAACTTAAGCTTTGGAAATGATCTCATAAAGAACAGCTCCGTATATAGCAAACGGTACAAATTAGTGCGGGTACTAACTGCCGGGTCCTCTCCTTGTCAGCTTCCGTTTCCAGGAGCGGATATGCCTGACATTTTTGATGCTATTCTTCACGAAGATGTGTTCTATCCTTTGTCGATCTCCTTGGAAGCTTTTGAAATTCTTCAAGGGGTAAGAAAAACACGATTTCCTGATGTTTACATAAGAGAGCGCTAGTAATGGAAACTGCTATGAGTATAGGCCGAGATATTTATGACAAGAAGGTCTTGCTACGAGAAAATTCAACGCCTTTCTAGAGCCCAGATCCCCCACGACCATGGTAGGATTTGGATACGAAATTATACCACCTGTATGCGCTGGCAGGCGCTCGCATTCACCTCTGCGGAGATCAAATTATGCTAAAGGAACTCTAAGAGAAAAGGTAGACTACAAGCAGCCCATTAGCATGATTACTAAAGCTTGAATGCGGTGCAAAAAGAAAGCTATTGATACAATTAATTGAAATTCAGAGGTTAGACCGTCATTTCGTGAAAATCCACCTCGCGTATCCTCCTACCGCCTCGTGTATCATCGCAGAACTTCGTGTGACCTCGTCTCACCTCGAGTTGCAAGGGATTTAAGGCGTTTCTTTCGTTTTTCATATAAGGCTATAAAAGTTATGCATGCTGAAGGTATCAAAGCAATTCTTTCAGCTCAGGTTAAATGCAGATATTGAATTTGATTCATTGATTTGTAGTTTTTGACTAAGGACTGTAATGAAAGGCTCGGCTGCACGGCCAGCGGGGAGCAAAGCATTCTGGATCATGCATTCTTCAGGGAGATGGACTGGGTCATGTTAGAGGCGAGACAGATAGAGCCCCCTTTCAAGCCCATAATAGTAAGAGAAACGATACAACTTTACTTAATGTATCTATCCATCTTTTATTTATTTATTTATTTGTTTACCCTTGCTTTTTTGTGTTACAAGTTTTAAAATGAGAACTTTGAAATTTTAATCATCTTTGTCATCAATCCTGTTTTACTTGTTTTCTTCACAGGAATCAAGGGCGGATGTTCATAATTTTGATAGCTTCTATACAAGCGAGGACCCAGTCCTTTCTCCGCTGCACGAAGAGAGCACATTAAACTTGGAAAAAGATTTCAAGAACTTCACGTTCGTAAATCCAGAAGTCATGAGCAACCCACTCGCTTAAAAACAACCTTGCTTTTTAAAAAAAAGTTCGGTTGCTCAGACCGAGACTCAGACTTAATGAGTCTTAATCGGTGATGGATCCAAGAAGGGGTCTGAGACCCGTTATTTTTTTTAATAAAAATTATTTAAAGCGAAGAAGAACGAAAAAAGTTCTCGTCCTTCGCTCTCTCTATTTAACTTGGCTTTTAAACAAGGCTGTTGTTGATAGTCCTAGACAAGAAATTTCATCT
>OZ026600.1:26140737-26270737 GCA_964020085.1 Micromussa lordhowensis | reverse complement strand
CCCAAACTTTCACTCGTGTTTCTATAACTCGATAGAAAAACGGCACATGTTTTCTATTTCTTAAATAAAACGCAAGCGCCAAATTATCACTCACTAATCATCAGGGACGCTTAATGCTATCCGAGCTGAGGAATTTTGCGTCGGCTCATGAAGCCAGCGGTGTCAAGCGTAACCCGAAAGAAGCTCCATGCACGACGGTCAAGGGAGGGGGTATGAAGGATAAGGGTGGGGGGGGGGGGGGAAGTTACCTTTGTCTTGGTATAAACACTGGCCTGACTGGCCTAAGCCAACATTTTCTTGTAATAGCAGACACCGCGATTAGTGAAGTGTCGTTCCAGGTGCCAGAGAAACAGAATTTTTGATGTGATATATCAAACACGAAAGACAGTATTTTACCACATTTTCAAACACCGAGAAGAGAATTGAAAATAAGACGCGTAGCAGACCTTTTTTGACGAACTTTGAGGTGTTTGGTAATGTGGTCAAACACGGTCTTTCGTGTTTGATATTTCTTCTTAATCGAAACTAAAACGGAGGTGAAAACGGAGAAATAAAATCGTAAAAATCTATGCTAATTAACATCAGCTATCCAAACACTGTCACAGTCATGATTTCCATTGTTTAAACTTGAGGAATTATTAATGAGTTTTAGAAGTATGATTGAATACCTACCAGCATCTTGAGATACCAAAACTGCCGCTAGAGCCACTGAGCCGATTAACAGGGAAGCGAGGAGATCCACATGCACACCCAGCCATCTGCCACTTGCCATCACCATGATATACGACTGATTGTAAACATCTAGATATCTACAGGAAGGAACAGAGAGACAAGCACTGTCAGCATCAGGCCTTGGGCCAATAAAAACTGTCCATTCTAATAACAGGGATCAGAGGAGTTACAAGGGCAAAAAAATAGCCAGGTTCTTAGAACTCATCTGGGACCATCTGGCCGCGAAGTAACAAGAAAGCATAACCAATTGCCACGTTAAAGTTAGTGTGTGGACCTGAGCTTCCCAGCCAGCAAGAAATCGGCTGCGGGGCAGATATTTCAAAGAACAGCTCCGTTGAAGCTCCTGACTGTACCCAATCATTTCTACTCTTGAGTAGAGAAAGGTGCACTCAGAGTTGCTAGGTTAAGATTCAGTCAATGTGAAGGAATTATCACGATGATACCTGTGAAACTTATCCACAAAAGCTCTTTGTCTTCCTCTTGTTCGAATAGTGTCCAGTCCATTCAGGGTCTCAGAAAAGTGAGAGAACACTGGACTTCGACTTGTCGACTCCATTCTTTTCAGCTCTCTGGACGTCGTCAAGTAGTACTTTGAGATGCGCGTTACTACCACTGCCAAAGGAATCACAGCAAACAGTGTCCAAGGATTTGTGACAATTGGCACAAGAATGGATGTGAAAATCAGTAGAACTAACTCAAGTGACTTTAAGAACGTTTTGGGTAGCACTTCATCCATGCAGCCAACGTCTTTTGAGAAGCGATTCATGATTCTTCCAACAGGATTAGAATCAAAGAAAAGAACTGGAGCTTGTAGAACGGCAACCACCATCTTATCATGAAGTCTCTCAGAACATCTCAGTGAAGCCAAAAGAAATCCATGAGCTCGAACGAAAGCAAGAACTAGGGCTGTACCAACGAGATAAGCATAGATTGTAAGATTTTCTCGGTCCTTCTGATCATCTGGGAGTTGCCTTGTCAACATCGAAAGCCACACGTCCGGAGAAACTATCATTGCTGAGGAAAAACGAGACAAGGTCGTTTAGTGCACACGTTTTTGGACTTTTTTGGGTAAGAGAGAATAGGTCTGATTCCCGAAGTAATCCCTCTCAAGGTATTCCGAAATCACTTCTGGTTTCGGAAATCCCAGAAAGGTCTAGAGAGAGCCAATCTTGCGACGCACAGTTTGCTCACGTGGACACCAAAAGCAACTTAACGCGCGTTTTCTTCGTCGTGGTAAGATTATTTTCCGAAGCGATGGGTGCTTTGTCTAAAAATAACCCAAGAGGGATTACCTTGGGAAAAAAGGCCTTTAAGGGGATTAACCAAGGCTCTTATTTTTCATCATCCCTTGACCTGTTAATGGTAACCAAAGTATTGGTCCTTGTAGTTTTTATTTTGTTACGAGCAATGGTCATCGCTTTATATTTATTCGCCTCAGATTTAAATAAGAAATCAAA
This sequence comes from Micromussa lordhowensis, assembly GCA_964020085.1. NCBI lineage: Eukaryota > Metazoa > Cnidaria > Anthozoa > Scleractinia > Lobophylliidae > Micromussa > Micromussa lordhowensis. The sequence goes on along the minus strand of OZ026600.1, from coordinate 26,268,548 downwards.
GAATTAGAATTGCAACGAAACTGTTTCACGTCAGGTTTTTGATTGTTAAATTGATTTAGGGACAGGAATTGCGATATCAAAAGGTCAGTATTTTTGTTGTTGTTGTTCCTATACATGAAACCTTGCTGCCTAATTCCCCCCTTCCCCCCCCCCCCCCCCCGAGGTGTTAGAAGGATGATGACGATGATACATGAAACCTTGCTAAACGACTGTTGAACACTTGTCAAAGTATACCGTTCCAGGGGGACTTATTGAGACCTACCTTGAGCAATAAGACACAAAAAAACTATTCCCAAGATCATCAGTGGATGCAATCCACTCCTGAAGTATTCCCAGTAAAGCTTAGATGACACCACTCCAATTGCGCGATCTTCTCGGGAGATTTCGAGGCCCTTCGCTTCACTGGTCGGTAGTGCGATTCCGCTGCAGCTCTCAGAGATTTTCCGTTCACCTCCATCTTCGTCCGCCAAGCTGTTCGTCGACTCGCCGTTTTCCTGCATAGCCTTCTTATAGAGTGGATCAACAGTTGTATTGAGAATACTGTTGCTTTGTAGCTCAGTAAAACTTCCTTTCCCCAGTACGCTACCTTTGTACAGGACAATCACTTCGTCGGCTTCTTTCATGTGCTGTTCCTGATGAGAGGTTAATACTCGAGTTTTATCGCCCAGTAGCTCTTTGATGCACCTTTCAAAGATGTGTTTTCCAACTTTTAAGTCCACAGCACTCAGAGGATCGTCCAACAAGTAAATGTCTCCGTCAGCGTAGACTGCGCGTGCTAAACTGACTCTCGCCTGCTGGCCTCCACTTAAAACTGCACCGCGCTCTCCAACAATGGTTTGGTCGCCGCCGGGAAACTGTTTGATGTCTTCATTAAGGGCGCAGGCTTCGATTGTTCTAGCGTACTTGTGTTCATCGTATGGATGACCAAATAAAATGTTTTCTCGTATAGTTCCTGAGAATATCCAAGATATTTGAGGCACGTAAACAAGAGAGCCTCGACAGCTAATTGTTCCACTTGTGTCGGAGACCTCGCCAGCGATTGCTGAGAGAAGAGTAGATTTTCCACTGCCTACTGGTCCAGTGATGACCGTCAAACTTCCTGGTGATGCAGTCAACTGGATATCGCTCAGGATAAATTCATCATCTCTATTAGTCTGCTTATTGGCCAGATTGGATACACGCAAAGCGAAAGGCTTGTCAGGATGTTTCACCTCATCGTGATTAACACTGCAATCGTCCCCGTTTTCCTCAATAGTCACTTCTCTTTTGCCATTATTTGATTTGGGTAAAGTACTGTCTGAGTCACTCTTTTCATCAGGAGCCTCATCGCAAGAAATCGCAGGTAAATTTTCCAACAGTAGAAAATCTTCTATTCTGCCGAGCGAGGCGTAAGCGTCGTAGGCTTCCATCATGCCATAGGCTAAAAATGTGGAAGTACTCAATCTCAATACATTGATATACGAGATTAGTATGAAAACATTCACAGGTGTGAGAGGACGACCTGTGAGTAGAAGGGTTATCACTGACACCAGTGTGGCCATTGGTGCTGACGTGTACTCCAAGCCAGCAACACCGGACAGAACGGCGCTCTTCTTACGGATGATGTTTATCTCACGTCTGAAAAGAAACAAAAGATTACTTTGAAGTTTACACAACGAAGAGAAATGTCATGTTTGGCTTCACAAAAGGATTAGAATTGTTTTATATCAGCCTGTCTTAACATGCTTCAGAACAGTAGTTAATGTCAGGAGCCCATGTTAATGTATTGTGTTCGTAACTTAGCCAGTTTTTGAACTCGTTTCAAATCCAAAACACTTTTACAGCAAGCCGGAAGCTGTTGTGTGTGGTGGCCTAATTGAAATTGTGCATAAAAACTGTTTTTTTATAAGATTCACCTTCAAGACGACTCTCCCAGCCAATGCTGTTAATTACCACCTTAAAAAAAGCTTTGTCGTGGTTATATTACGGGTGAGCTATAGTTAAGAGATTTCATTAACGAAAGATTCACGGAGTCCACACTAGTTATGGTATCTCAGTCCCTACCTTCGGGCGCTTTTTATCTTTTCTCGGTATTCACCCTCCCACGCATGCGTCTTGATGGCACGTATCCCAGAAACCACCTGGTTCATCAAGGAGATCCGCCGGTCGGATTCAGCGGCTGTGCGCAAGCGGAGCTTTGCACTAGCAGTGGATAGCCCTGCGAAATACGGAACAAGACAGCACAAGAACAGCACTGACATAACTGCTTGCCAGCCAATCAAAGACGAGAGTACAACTGTTATGCTAACAAGTTCAAGGGATGTAAAAGCGCCCGAAAAAACCAGCTTGACAGCCTCATCCTCCAGCCGCTGGACATCATTTGAGATAAGGTCGATAACTTGTCCCGTTGAAAATTTTAACAAGGCTTGTTTGCTGAGAAGAAGCGTCTGAAAAATTACCAAAAAGAAAACACATAAGCCACGAAAAACACAATAATGTTGCATCTTTTGCAGACTTGCTGGAACAGTACTAAGTAACATGACACGCCGCCATCTATAAACGATTTTGTGTCCCTAGGAAACGGAATATTTCATACAACTGAGGTAACGTTTCACGTGCTAGACAAAAACAACCCCTTACCTCCCCCAAATTACTGTATGGCAGAAAACTAAAACAGAAAGTTACATGTTAAGGTAAAGTCTGCACACGAGTCAAGTGGCTATCCCGGTTTCTGTAGCATGAAGCGACAAGGAGTATTTTTACTCCTCCCTGGATGGGGTGCTAGTCCATCGCAGGGTTAGCTCCAGCATTAAATTCGCCGGTACTCATTTGTACACCTGGGTGGAGAGAGGCACTGTGAGAGTTAAGTGTCTTGCCCAAAATCCCGGCCAGGGTTGAACCGGAGACGAGCGCACTAACCATGAGGCCACCGCCCCTGGGAGGCGGAGGGTGGGGTACTCCCATATATGGGCTATATAGGTATGTGCCGCGGGATAGGGTAGGGTTTTTGAGGTTCTCATCATCATCATCATCATCATCATCATCATCATCTTTATTTAAAAACACGGTAAAGTACATCAGGCATTAACAATTTAATGTAAAAGCTACAACTTATTACGAAAACCTATGTCTACAGATTAATCTTATTTAAAATACTACTAACTATTGAAGAAAGTAAACTAAATTAAAGCCTGTTTTACATGAATGCCGTGTCGGAATTTAACAATCGTCGGAAATTACTCAGAGATGTTGCTTGCCTAGCAGCTGAGAGTAGGCTGTTCCATAGGACTGCACCACTACAGCCAAAGCTATTTTTATAATAGTTTGTACGTGGCAAGGGAATAGCAAGCTTAGTTTCAGAATTGCGCAAATTGTAAGAAGTAATCACATCACTCCGCTGAATGAATCTCGAGGACAAATAATTGGGTGTGAGGACATTTAAGGATTTATAGACCATCTCAGCCTTTGTCGAGTTTCTAAATTTTCCCAGCCTAGTTCTGTAACTAGTTGGTTGGCACCAGCATCATAACTAGAACGAGTAAGGACGCGGACAGCGCGATTTTGAAGTTTTTGTAATTTGTCAGATAATGTTTTGGAGCAGTTATCCCAAACAACACTACAATAGTCAAAGTGCGATTGGACTAACCCATGACAAATATTTTGTAGAGTTGCAGGAGGAACCCAGTGACTAATTCGTTTAATAGATCCAATACCAGAAGATATTTTTTTTAGATATAACGTTGATTTGATTACTCCATGTTAAATTTTCGTCAATTAACACACCAAGAGACTTGGTAAAATTGACTCTGGTTAATTGTGTACCATTAATTTCCAACGCAGGAAGAACGACTAGACTGTTTAATTTTTGTCTTGATCCAATTAACATAAATTCAGTTTTCGCCATGTTAAGAGTTAATTTATTGGCAATAAGCCAACGGTTTATGTTTGACACAAAGTCCTGATTTAAGGAAGCCTCAATGGAGCAGATGTCGTTGTCAGCATATGTTAGGTGAATATCATCCGCATACATTCTTGGTTACGAATCTGATAGTAATCGGCCTTATGTGCTACCGAGCACGAAGAGGATTAAGTAAGTAAGTAATCTGATAGTAAGCAATTGGGTAAGTCATTAATATATAAGAGAAACAGTAAAGGCCCCAGTATCGCCCCCTTGGGAATCCCACAAGTTAAAGGGGGACTTTTAGAAAGGACACCATTGACAGTGCATTTTTGCGTACGATTGTGTAAGTAAGAAGAACGTAATTCGTAAGTATGTCCTTTGACTCCATATGAATATAGTTTGGATAATAAAATAGAGCGATTGACTGTGCCAAATGCTTTTTTTAGATCTAAAAAGACAACAGCGTTAACATAGCCACGATCTATGTTAAAAGGCCAATTATCAGCGGCTTCGAGCAAAGCGGTTACAGTTGAGTGAAAAGATCGAAAGCCAGACTGATGCTGTGACAAAATATTGTGTTTTCGGATAAATAGGAAGAAAGCTGATTATAAACAATTCTCTCAAAGACTTTTGCTATTGCTGAGATTACAGAAATTGGGTGATAATTGTCCATATCACTTCTATCGCCCTGCTTGAATATAGGCGTAACTTTGGCCAATTTCCAGTCATCAGGGAATATGCCGGTAGCTAGACAACAATTAAAGATAATTGAGATATATGGCGAAATAAGGTCAGCACATTCCAGAATAAGCCGGTTCGATAGCTTGTCGAGACCAGCCCCTTTAGACTTATTTAGTTTATTCAGTAGGTTTAAAGGCTGTCTACTATTTGTAGGGCGGAATTCGAATCTATTGTTAGTGCCTTCGACATATTTCAGGTTACAGTGGCGATTGTTATTAGATAATGGGATGTCATTAGCAAGTTTAGGTCCTTATTGATGAGAAATGGTCATTGAATGCATTCGACAAGTCGGATGATTCAGATATAGAAATACCATTTAGATTTATTTCTCTAATCGATGAATTGATGGCCTGAAGAGATGTAAGATCGTTGATGATTTGCCATGTTTTACGCGGGTCGCCATTGGGTTCGATAAACTTATTATTGTAAAGTAATTCTTTAGCAGATTTAATTTCAGTACTAACTTTGTTACTGGGCTGGTAAGTACTTGGTATCCCTTATCATAGTGTATTTAGAACGTAGCATAGTATATTTAACAATTATTCCATGAGCGCGCGTTGGATATGAGATGATAGATAGCCAACGAGGCGCGTAAGCTCGCGTAGCGCCGAGTTGGCTATAATCATCTCATATCCAACAAGCGCGAGTGGAATAATTGTTTTATTAAAAACGCATCCCAAAAATAGAAAACTAGGCTACAATAAAAACAAAAAGGCCCAAAAAATCAGGCATACGCTCGCCATCTTTGTAGATCATGGTATAATGGCTCATATACCATGATGGCTAATCCAATGAAAACTCTCGAATTGCATTATCCAATGATCCAGTTTTTAATAATTATCCTTATTATAGTGTACATGTATTAGATACACTATTCACACTGCATACATTAAAGTGACGCATATAAAACCAACACATGTGAATAAATTATCACTTTGGCTCAACTGCAGCGCGGTTCGGTTGTGCTCCAGTTCGTGTCGCTCGAATAGTTGGAATTTCCTTGCCTCGTGTTATTACTTTACTTGGATGGCGAATGTACAATACCCCGGCCCGGTTCGTGGTCGTCTGAGACCTATACAAGTGGATGAATTGCAAGCGGGCGCGGAACAAGCGGCCCAAGATGGTCAAGTGCCTCGTGGAGACGTAGAAGTTTTGCCGGCGCCAGTTCAACCTCCTCAACCGGCTGAAAACCAGGGCGCTCAACTTGTTGTGGGCCAGGCTATCTTACCTGCTCAAGCCCAACAGTTTCCACCGGCGCAAGTTCCAGCCCAACAAATTCCGCCGGCGCAAGTTCCAGCCCAACAGATTCCGCCGGCGCAAGTTCCAGCCCAACAAATTCCACCGGCGCAAGTTCCAGTGGCTCCACAAGAAGCTGTGCACGTGGAACCAACTCAAGGAGAGCTTGAGGTAAATGCGTTTCGTTTACATGTACTTCGTGTTGTATGGGGTTTTTTCGTTATTTTTCGGGTTTTTTCCCCGCTCAGTTTGTCCGCGTTTGCCGGTTAGTTAGTTGTGAACAGCTTTAGTCTATTAAATTTGGACCTTGGCGGGTTTCTTTTTTTTTTTTTCTTTTTCCTTTGTTTTTGTCTTCTCTGGTTTCTTAGTATTGTATTCAACACACCGGGATATTGGAGTTATTTGTAATGGAGTGAATGCTTCATTAGCGGCTTTCGCGGATTGTATTTTTCTCTCAATTGTTGTCGAGAATTTATATGCAACACTCAGATGGGGCGGGAACTTACTGTTCACTGATGTGCGTGTCTTTATTGTATAGAGGTGAAATGTTGTAACTCAGGATAACGCGAATGAGCTATGGGGTGAGAGTTCACCAAAAAAAAGAAAAAAAAAAAAAAAAAAAAAAAAAGAAAGAGCAATGGGGCGAGAGTTCTCCATGAGAAATAGAAAGTGATGGGGCGTGAGTTCGCCATGAAAATAGAAAAGGGAAGTGATGGGGCGAGAGTTCGCCATGAGAAATAAGGAAAGTGATGGGGCGAGAGTTCGCCATGAGAAAGAGGAAAGTGATGGGGCGAGAGTTCGCTATGAGAAATAGAACAAAGTGATGGGGCGAGAGTTCGCCATGAGAAATAGGGAAAGTGATGGGGCGAGAGTTCGCCATGAGAAATAGGAAAAAGTGATGGGGCGAGAGTTCGCTATGAGAAATAGAACAAAATGATGGGGCGAGAGTTCGCCATGAGAAAAGGAAAGGAAAGTGATGAGGTGAGAATTCACTTTGGAAAAAAAAAAAAAAAAGGAGAAAGAAATGTATGAGGATTCTCCATGAAAATAAAAAGGAAAAGAAATGGGCGAGAGCTCGCCTTAGGACGGAGGGGGGTGTTCCCCATACAATACATAAATAAAAATGAAATTGGAAAATAAAATAAATAAATAAATAAAAATTGAAAATGGAAAAGGGAAATTCGAGTCTTTCGGCAATGCAGTGGAAGTTTTTCGATAATGCAATGAAAATCTGTGTTTTTTTTTTTTTTTTCTGTAATGCAATGGGGCGAGAGTTCGCTAAAACAAAAGAAACTTCGTGAGTTGATGTTCGTATAATCTGACTCTTCCCTTATTTGCTCTCCTAGACTCTAAAGGAAAAGTTTGGTCATTTACAAAAGTCTCTTGAGGAGTTGACGAAACTCTCTGTGGCCTCTGTGATAAGGAAGATGCTCGATTATGCGGCACGACCGCTTTCAGAGTTTAACAAGTACGAGGCGATTGATATTCTGGAGACCCTTCAGAATACCTCCAGGGATAATCAGGATGAGAAACGCGATTTCTACCGCCTTGTGTATCAGACAGCCAGGGCAAAGGTAGACCTCCCAAAGGAACATTTTCGCGCTTTGGTTCTGCGCCTCCTCGGGGACAAAGACCATACGAAAGTGTACGAGGCGGTTGCGAAGGTGGAGAAAGCGATGACTGGGAGAAGCCCGTCGTCTGAATCTTCTTACCGTGAACGTGGTGATGCCCCATATAGAGGTCGTGGCTGGAGAAGTGGCGCTCCCGTCCAATGTTATTTTTGTGGAAAGTATGGCCACATTATGGCAAGGTGTTATGCAAGGAGGGGTGCACAGCAGAGGCCCTCAGCAACCCGAGGTCGTGCTAAAGTGACAAGTTCTGATAGGTGTACTAAACCACTGAAGCGCATGAAAGGAAAACAAGTTGTAATAACAGTGATAATCATGTTAATAACAAGTTCAATGAGCGCAATAAACATTTGAAACTTGTCCGGTTTCTTTTTTTTTTTTTTCTCGATTTAATGCGATTCTTAAGTGGTATTCGGTTAGTATCGCCTTTACAAGGGTAGGTGGAGGGATCAGTAACACCTGCCTGTAACACTTATTTGTTTCCCTTCTGTTCTCGCACATTGTTGTTGTTACCTGTACTGTAGTCACAGAGAGTTGAGAGTTTTGAAAACGGGGTATCTCAAACCCTCCCGGTCATACTGGGTCAAGACTGTCCTCTCTCTGCTGGCTTCTACGGGGTTCTTTAAAAAAAAATCCTTTTTTCCCCTTAGGCAACATTCTGGTCATGGGAAAAACATGACAACTTTGATAACTTTATCAACAACTTTGGTGATCGCGCAGGTGCGATACAGTGGATAGACGTAAGGGGGAACCCCGTATCGGTCAGCAGTGAGGGGACAGAAAATGACCACCTGATGCAGAAAACTCGACTGGTTGAGAATGGAGAAATTATCGGGCATGTCGAAGAGTTGCTATTTCGGGATCCTGATACTTTTGTGGCGGGGGAACTTCACAAACGCATAACCCAGTGGACAGAAATCGCGAAACTTGCTCCTTCATCACACCAGGAGGAGGTCTTGTCTTGGATTGGGAATAAGGTGTCGATATTCCCATATTTCAAACACTTTAAGGGAACGTTCAAGGGGGAACATTACGATTCCGACCGGCCACCCCACAGATTGTTTAAAAATAATGTATCTTGTAAACAGTTTGGGGAGTTTGTCAGGACGACACTTTTAAGTCGTCTAAGAACTGGTGCGATCTCTTTGGTGGGTAAGGTTGGCCAAGTAACCCCGCCCCAAATTGTACTACCGTTGACGGTTGAGCCATCAAAGCCGAGATTGTGTCATGATGCGCGGTACCTAAACTTGTGGATGCTAGAGAAGCCTTTCACCCTGGATAGGGTGACAGATTTGCCTCGGTATGTTTTCAAGGACTCTTATCAGACCGTCCTTGACGACAAATCTGGATACGACCACCTTTTGCTGTCGGAAGAAAGTCGTACATATTTCGGAATCCAGTGGGGTGGTTGGTACTTTACATATAACTCCCTACCGTTTGGCTGGAAGATCTCCCCTTATGTGTATCATTCGACGGGCCTTATGGCGTCTAATTTTCTGCGCTCGTTGGGGATCCCATGTCTCCTATATATTGATGATAGGCATAATGGTCAACTCCAGGTGCCACCTAACAAAGGGGAATATGGTACCCTACACTCTGCAGATGAGCGTAATTTGGCGGCGGCCAAATCAGCAGTATTTCTTGTGGCGTTCTATTTGGTACGTTTGGGATATTTTCTGGGCCTAACGAAGTCAATCTTAACCCCCCAAAAGATGGTCCCTTATCTTGGCTTTCTCGGGGACTCCAGTAGGGAAGTTTTCCACCTGATCCCGGACAAAAAGCGCAAGTTCCTAGAGCTGATCCGAGAGACATTAGGCTCGAGTTATGTTTCGGTCAAGACACTTCAACGTTTGGTCGGCAAGTGCGTCTCCTTTTCCCTGGTTGTTCCAGCAGCGCGTCTGTTTACTAGAGAGATGTCGGCAGCAATCTCAAGGGGTATGCGCACAATGAAACCAATTGCGATCCGGGGTGCACTGCGCGATGAGATCGCCCATTGGTTATTTCTAGAAGGGTGGGATGACCCTCTACCTTGGCGCGAAGAGAAACATCTTCAGATTAACATAGCAACGGATGCCTCTCAAACCGGATGGGGTGGGGTCATCTCTACGCCTGTGAAGCAGGAGGCATCTGATTATTGGTCAAAGGATGAGATGATGCTGGATATCGCGACAAGGGAAGCCATGGCAGTGGATAAGGTCTTACAAGCATTTAAACATCTTGTCACAAATTGTCGCGTCGATGTCATGATTGACAACCAGGCAGTCATGCATGCGTGGACTAATCAAGGAGGCAAAAGTCATGATTTGAACGAGGCTATCAAGGCATTATTTTTTACCACGGTGGACCTGAATCTATTATTACGCATGTTGTACGTCCCGTCACGGGAAAACCCGGCGGATCCCCCTTCTCGCAGGCTATCTTCTTTGGACTACACACTAACACCGGAGAACTGGAGTGAGGTACAACGGGTCTTTGGCGGTCTGAATGGCCACTCCTGTGATTTGATGGCCCTAGATTCAAATGCTATGACTGACAAACAAGGGAATCATCTTCCCCATTTTACGCCGTGGCCCTCGCCATGCTCGATTGGGGTGAATCTGTTTGCACAAGATTTGATGAAGTTCTCTTCTGTTATGCAGCGTCCATATGTTTTCCCGCCAAATGTCTTAGTCGGCCCAGTCTTGCGTTTTCTCCAGTCTCACCGACAGCCATGCACGCTTGTGGCTTTGGATACATACCCAAGGAAGTATTGGTGGCCGTTTTTACAATGTATCTCCAGAAAAACGCAAAAGATGGCAGATCTAGGTGATTCGCATGCTTTGTTAATCCCTACGAAGGAAGGTTGGAACAATGAAGTCAAGATCCCAGGGAAACTGTGGGCTTTTCAGATAGCTTTTGAGTAGAACTCATAGCAGTGACATTGCTTTAGAATTGCTTGTAAATATTTAATTGGACTGGGGAAGCCCCGACATGTGGGGGGATCCCTCGTTAGAGTCATAAGCTGTTTTTTTCTTTTTCTTCTTTAGCTTCAATTGATCCAATGTAATAACTATGACATGTAGGAAATAAAACGTTCCTTTCATAGACTACAAACGTCTCGCCTTTCTTTCCCCTTAGGAACTTCCTGTTGTTGCTAAGTTGTTTACGCTATCCGTCAGATGCCCGACTTGTTCCCATGCAAATGACCAGGATTTTAGATTCTGTCAAAGGTGTGGCTATAATCGGCAAGTCTTGACAAAAGCGAATGTCAAAAAAGTTAATGTCGATTTGGAGTGCATTGATCAACGTTTACGGCAGCTAATGGACTTGGACCGTGCTACTAGCTATGCTAAACAGAAAGACTCGTTACAAAAAGAGTTTGAAAGCTTTCTGGCCTCACTTCCGGGACATGTCACTTTGGCCACTGTGACCCCGCGTGATGTTTGTCGTTTCCTTATTTTTAAGGATAAGGATGGCAAAACGCAGATTCACCGCAATGGTTGCGACCATATCGGCAAAAAGGGACGATTTTCGTGTGGATGCGCAATACGTTTATCTTACAAAACGATTGACTCTTATATCGGTAAGTTACGGGCCATTCTTCACTCTATTGGACGAGATGGCGAGTGGGACAAGCGCCTAGGCCTTGGTAACCCGGCGTCTGACAAATCCGTCAAAGATTTCCTGAGGCTGGTAACCGCAGAACAACTGCAGGCCCGTATAACACCGAAACAGGCTGCGCCGTTCTTTGTTGACAAATTGACACAATTATGTTTGCACTTAGAAAGAAAACTGCAAGGGTCTAACAAGGCGATTGACAGATTCATCATAGCTCGCGACCAAGCATATTTTAAGCTGGCCTTCTTTAGTGGAGATCGGCCAGGGGATTTGGGACAGATTAAAGTTCCTGAAATCCTTCGTTTCCCCAATGATGACGGGCTTCTCTTTAACCACATTTGGGGGAAGACGTTGAGGGATGGGGATGAAAATGTGTTTGGGGTTAGAAGAAATGCGCAAGCGGAAATCTGCCCTATTCGAGGCATTGAGTGCTACATGGAAGTGACTCGTGATATGAGGGTAGATTTAACGTGTGGCTACCTTTTCCGCCCAGTTACACCAGATTTGGGTATAAAAGACGCCCCCTTTTCCTCCTCCGCAGCCGAATCACGGTTAAAGAGCTATCTTAAAGAAATGAGTGCGGATAACGGTGAGACGCTCCACGGTTTCCGGTCAGGCTGTGCAATTACCCTGGCCCTTACCGGTGCGGACCTGGCTGAAATCATGGATCACGTGGGATGGTCAAGGCGCCACACAGCGTTGTACTACATGCAACTAGCGAAAGTCTTAAATCCAGCAGGGGCCTCGGCAAGGCTCGCCTCGAGTGTTGGCTCCGAGCCATCTGCCTCCTGGCAGGACATTAATGAGCTAAAACGTTTTGTGTGTGCCTTCCCTGCAACCAATCAGGGGAAAAGAACCTACGCGGAAGAGTGCCTGTCAGGTACGATGAAAATCTACCTCCCAGAGTTAGGGAATTGGATCGGGGCTTAGTTTTGGGGAGTTATGATTTGGTTCAGGAAGAGGGATGCCTCTCTTTTGACGGCCCAACGTTGGTCTCCTTAGGTGGCTGTTTAGTATTGGGGAGGAGCCCATCGTTGACCGGGTAGATAGAAACAGACTTAGTGACATTAAGTAACAGGAGCCAAATTTATCCCCAATCTTATTGCGGTACGACAATGGACGCAGTGTTGGATAGTTTACTATTCACACTGCATACATTAAAGTGACGCATATAAAACCAACACATGTGAATAAATTATCACTTTGGCTCAACTGCAGCACGGGGAGGGATCGTGCGGGTACGGGGCGACGAGGTGCTTACGGGCAAGCCCTGGGAACTAATGCTAGACTAGTTATCTTTCCCTCCCTCCCACCCTTACTTTTCTTTTTCCCACACTGTGACCGTTGTCGCGTCGCCAAATTTATCCCCAATCTTATTGCGGTACGACAATGGACGCAGTGTTGGATAGTTTACTATGATATCTGGAAGCGATACATGAAGTAGATTTCCAGCCGCTGTTCGGGAAACGAGCCCGCGCTCCTCCCCTCGAACTCTCTTTTCGGGGAGGAACGTAGACCGCTGGCACGAGAGAGCGGCGGAAATCGAGCCTACTTTGTTATGCATTCTTTTAAAGTTAGCCCAATCGTGCGGATCATTCGACTTCATTGCTTTGATCTTTAATCTGTCACGATTATGCATGCGTTCTTTCAAATCTGCAGTAATCCACGGAGAATTTTTAGATCTAACGCGCTTAGTGCGAGTTGGAGCATGTTTGTCAACAATTTGTAAAAATCTGGTTTTCCACTCTGTCCACATTTGGTTGGGATCAAGAGCTGAACCGGCCCAAAAATTCCCAGTTCTCGTTGTAGATATCGATGCCAAATTTGGCACGATTGGAAGTTTTAACTGAAAGTTTCTGTACATTATTGAAGAGGGACCCAGTTCGGAAGTTAATAGAAAGTTTACAAAATGCATAAACAAGACTGTGATAACTAATACTGATATGGGCAACTCCGGAGCAGACTACTCTCTCAGGACAATTTGTAAAAATTAAATCGATCAGAGTATATGATCTATCTATTTTTCAGTGCAAGCTCGATTGACCAGGTCTGCTCTTAATTGGTTGGCATTTTCTTTTCCTTGTATCTGAAGGGTTTTAGCCTTGATGTAGAAATTAAACGTCATCCCTTTAGCTTTCATTACCGAACACGTTCCGTTGTCTTTGAGTTGAATATCATTGCTTTCGACTTGTAATCGGGACGACAGAAAGGTTAATAAACTTTCTTTCGTGCCCTGCCATTTTAGTTGGTAAAGGATTTGATCCTTAAATAGGACTTGATCCTTAAATAGGGTATCATTTTTGCCACTGTTGGCATTGTGTTCCCAGTGAGATCCTTAAATAGGGTGCCTAAATTCTACCAGCGAAAATTGCAGTACGTAAATGCCCAGCTAAACAAAAAACAAATGATCTCTTAAAACTGAACCTTCGGTTAACTTCCAACGTTACACAAACGAAATAAAGCCGACTTGTGCACGCTATTCTTAATTTGTGATTTTCCCTTCAATAGGGTGTCAGTTTTCGAGTTTGGGCCTTGACCTTTATACTTAAATAGGGTCAGGGTTTAAGACCCTTCGCGGCACACCAGTATCCGAAATTTACGGAAGTACCCCCCCCCCCCCCACGGGGGCCACCGCAGTAGCAATATATAGATAACAGTATGTAGAAGAGCATTAAAATACAGCAGACAAATTGCAGAAAAGAAAAGCGCTTACCTTGAGGTAAATTAAGCCTTTCAGCGAGCTACTGAGTCTGTTCCCTAGGAGTTCACATTTGTAGTCAAAGTGGTGCATGCTAAGACATCCAATCAAAGCGTTTACACCCATGGCCAATGCGCAAGCGTACAGTCGGTAATTTGCCCGTGGCTCAGTTGACATCAGAGAAGACATCAGATATCCAAGAAACAATGGCTGAATTGTGCGACAAAGTGAATACAGAATTCTTGCGAACACGAGGAACACGGTTTCCTTAAAAGAAAGCATTTTTATTACGCTTTTCCACAATTTCGGCCTGCGACCATCTGCTTTGCACTTTGCTATTTCTTTGTTCCAGTTGGCTTTGAGCTGTTTGATAATTGAACAAGTGACGTTCCCTTTTGGAAGAGGGAGAAAGTCACTTTGCTCTAAAGGCCGTTTGCTGCCCATCTTGAAAACATTGTTCATCCATTGAAAGAAAAGAAGTGAGAGAAGGCCCACGTTTTCCTTTTTGCCATCTGAGGAGATCTTTTCATACCCATTCTTTGTCATGACTCTAAATCTGCAATTAGAAATAGACTTATCACATGAGCTACATTCACTCTTTTTTTATATGAGGAAAAACTGCCTTTTCCGGTCCAAACTGAATAAATTTTTATTTTTCTGCCGATTCTAGGTGAATATTCTTAGATTATGGCATGACATTTCGGTTTTCCTGACGTTGAATATGATTAATATGTGACATAATGCTGTTGGCGATTACGTTACAATATTAGCCGTTTATAAGACAATGTATGAGAATGCTTCGCACTGTTGCTGTATTAAGAGATGGACGATAGATATATTATTGTGTCACCACTACACGCGCTCCAAGTCAGCCGGATTAGTTTCCCGTCGTTTCCAGTGATATCCCCAGGGACATTGGCACGGTCAATTTGAATGATAAAAAATTGCACCGTGCCTATGGCGCGGTAGCCTCCTACGAAGGAGCGTCTGCGTAGGAGGCTAATGGCGCGGCCCATAAGCTAGAAATTCAAATCCTGTGGCCAAGATAACTGGTTACGCTTCGAGCCAGGGCAGAAATTGAAAGCTAGAGTTGGAAAACCAGCGATTCTCGGGTGTTTAAGTTGGAACCTTCAAATCATTTCACGTCGCAATTTCGGAAGGTTCGCATGTCGCGCAGCCGGAATTTCGTCCAAATATCGGAAAATGTTTACTGTGAAAGTCAAAAAACCGCGAACCCTTTGTTTTAATTTTGACATATCGATTGTGTAGCCACCAATCAGATGCGAGATAAAAACGCAAAAAAGCAAACAAATTAATGGTGTCTCCCATCAGTGACGACACCACACTTCGATCTATTTTCCTTCCAAAACACGGCTGTTACCCTGTAGTTTTATAATTACTAATTTAACCTGTTCTATTTGTGTAAGCAAACCGGAAAATCGAGCGACTTTAAAAGACGGCTGGCTCAAACCTGTACGCGCGGACTTGCAGCTTAAGGCCACAAAACCAGACAGCTCTTCTATATTCAACCTCATCCGTTGCTATGTTTGACGATAAAAATTATAAAGAACCCTTATAACTCCAAACTAAAAAGATCAATTTCCATGGAAAGTGAGAAGGTTTGCAAAAAAACAAAGGTAGGGAGCACAATAAATAAAGAGCAGAAGATTCTTTATTTTTCGGTAAACAACATGCGTGTAATAATGCGCGTTCATACGTGAGATTTTCCTAAATTAAAATTTGTGTTCACGAATTATGGGTTTCAGTAAATAAACCAATGTGTTTGATGAAAAGAGGCTTCCAATGAGAGTATCAAGGAGAATAAAAAAAATTATTCAAGGATTTGGCAGAAATGCAGCAGGGAGTTTGGAAAGAGGCTGCGACAATGCACGTTACGCATTTTCCGACGACTCCGCAAAATTTGAAGGTAAGACCGGCATCAAGATACGATCATCTTCAACGCTATGAATTCGGCCATGTACGTGCATGCTCCTACAATCAAAAGAGCAGCACTAAAAATAGCTGTACATTTGAATTATTAGTATGCAAATTTTGGGCTCTCAATTTTTCGAGTCCGCGTTACGTAGGGTTCCAGTCGAGAAAAATGATGCCTGAGGTTGCAAAGTGGTTACAAGGTTTTGTAATGTGAAAACTACAGGGTAACGATGGTTTCTGGAAGGTAAAGCGTAGTGTTCGTGACTGATCGTTTTTTTTTTTCTTTGATAGCGTTTTTTTACTAGATTTCTAAGCACTCGATGGCTAATCTGTAGTTTGGAGCTATTTATATAAACGCACATGTTCTTTTTGCAAACACTCATTTTAAAATAGGGTTGGTGCCATAACTGAGTGCGTATTTTGTGCTTTCTGCTCCTTGAACTTTGTTGAGTGCCAGCATATCTCCCATGAGTTACAACGAGGCTTGTCAAGAAAAAGAAAATATATCACTGAATGTAAAATGGGTTGACGGGCCTACATGACTCCTACCGGTTCGGTCTCTCGACCTTTCTTTGCTTCACCGAAGCAAATCCGCGATAAGAAGCAACATACTGTATTTGCAAACAATTCTGATGAAACAGAGGAGCCCAGCGTTACAATATAATCAGGCAAGTAAGTCACATATTCATAGAATATTTGAAACTTTGTCCCTCGAAAGTAGAAGACTGTCAATTAATGGTCACGGAAAGTTTAACGTTATTGTAAAATACAATTTCTTCTGCCCGAATGCGCTGCAAGTCGCTGTCTAATTTTCAAAACACCAATATGTCACTATCGATTTCACTTTTCTCTTTGTCACTGTCGAAATTTCGCGAGAGCGGCTTGTCGTTCGTCGTCATTTCAGCTGCTTCATGTGGCTGTTTAAGAGGCCGTGTCGCCTGTCGGAATTTACCCTAACAGGGTCTCATTATTCGGCCTTCGAGTTGAAAATGAAGTGTTATGCCTTTTGTCGAAAGCTGGAAACGGTATCTTAAAACAAAACTGATCATATCTCTACCACTGAACATTTCGTGTAACTCAAGGCTAGCGGCGACGGTAGAAGATCAGTGAAGCTAAGCTAAGAAAGCAAGAACACACGAAGAAAGATGGATGCTTAATTGTCGCAACTGTTACGTAACCACAAATATATTCTCATCAATGCATTATTATTTTGTTTGTTGATTCATACAGAAAAATTTAAAAAATTTAGTGGGGTTTGGAATCGACTCAGAATCTTTCCTCCATTACAACTGAAAAAAACTTTTATCCATTGAACTATTGACAGTTCCTTCGTAAATGCTCTGTTCACAGATCAATAATACACCAATCTACTGCTGATTCAAAAAAAGTTTGGACATCCATTGTAACTGACTGATTGAGGAGTATTCTTGGTTTTCACGTGACGTCATCAATATTTTAAAATGTAAAATCACTGAGCCCCTGAGTTTTCAGCTTTCTTTGGTCATTAAACATGCTAAATATATTTACTTATGAAGGTTTTCAGTTCAATAGCAACCTTCGTTTTTATAGTAGGGCATTTTGAAATTCGGTGTTTTCACGCCACAGGATATCAAAGATGGCCTAGAATGTGTCACGTATGCCTGAAAAAAAACCTACTCATTCAGTCATTTTTAGCAATCTAAACTGTTGTGGTATTGTGAAAAGTGTTAATGTGAATATCTGCTAGCTCAAAATGGCGAACGGGTCGATTTTTATAGCAGAATTCAATTCCAGACGTTTTCATTGATTACTGTGTCCCTCTCCAGGACACAACTATGGCGTTTCCATACTGAGCTCTATAAATTTGTGTAAAACATTTTGACGGCTAACTCAAGTACGAAGCATCGCAAAGATCTGAGACTCGGCAAAGTAGATAAGCTATTAATCTCCTATAATATCACCAATTCTTGACTTTTTTATGCAATAGTTTTGATTTTATTTTTTCGTTGCGTGACAGTGAAAACCAGCAATATTTCGACAAATGCCTCCAAAATTACTTCAAAAGAATGTTTCCAGTTCGAATCCACTTTACTCGACTAAAATTATGAATTATGACTAAATTATGACCTGACGTGTAACCGTCTACTGACTAGACAATTGAATCTTCTTTTAGAAAAAAATCATAATTTTAAATTTTGCACCGCTCAGAGAATTGAAACGGTTACGTTTTCAGTTTTGTTTGTTTCTTCTGATTACATTGGCGATCACATAAAGAAGAATAACTGGCGATATATTAACACTGCGGTGTAATTTATAATGAGCTGATAATTGACTGGCTTTCCAGGGAAAAAGATTGACATATTTCGTGAACATGTATTGTGCCGCCCGGCTGGTTGATTGCATAAGTACAGTCCTTTGCTTCTTATTACGATATCACGCGTGTCATATCTTCGTCCGGTTTTTTCTTCAGAGACTGTCGTCGCTTTATGTCGAGAAAGCTATACAATTGTAAAGAGACGTTCTTGTGTTTCTTTCATCAATTTGATCGAGCTAATGAATTTCCATTTTCCAAATTTCTTTATGTTTTTAAACGAGCAATGACAGAAGCCAGATCATTATAAAAAGGGAAGCCTATTTACGCGGACTTTATTTGCTTTTGGCGGACTCTATCAAGCCCATATGCTGGGCGCTTGTCAAAAATGATTTACCGGACTGTTAATGATCATTTGTTCTTATGCGACTGTTAGCACCCCAAGAGAGCGCGGCATGTTTGGGGGCGTTCGGTAAAATGTCTAAGATTGATTGTACGCGTTTCCTTTGCTCGCCTCACCCCCTCCCCCTGCTCCTTATTTTGCACATTCGCTCGAAGTTTCGTTCCCTTCGCGGTTTTTTTGGAAACGCTTGCTACGCAGGCTACATAACGTATAAAGGAAGATGTTAGAGGCTCTAGTGTACCAATACAGCAAGCTTAGGAGAGAGCATTCCTTTCCATTCAATACCTTTATCGTGAATTCACTTGTCCAGAAGTTAGTAGAGACGAAAGAAATGACTAAGTTTACTGTGCCAACTGAAATCGGATCGAAATCAGATCGAAGGAGGTTCTAGTGGAAAGCTGGACAGATAGCGAAGATAACTACGAAATGAATTTGGGAAAAAGCCGGGCGCCATCTGACTGTTCAATTCGAATGATCAGCATATCACAAACCACTACGCTTCAGACCAAATGGGAAAATAGGTGAGAAAACTATACAGCAAATTAAATGCCTCGAGGTTTCTTGTCGTCGAAATCAAGACTCTTCCAAACGAAAGAATTGATCAAGTTTACTGTGCCAAATCATACTAACTATGGCCAAATCGGATCGAAATTAGATCGAAGGAGGTTCTAGTGGAAAGCTGGACAGATAGCGAAGATAAATACGAAATGAATTTGGGAAAATGCCGGGCGCCATCTGACTGTTCAATTCGAATGATCAGCATATTACAAACCACTAAGCTTCAGACCAAATGGGAAAATAGGTGAGAAAATTAGTACAGCAAATTAAATGCCTCGAGGTTTCGTGTCGTCGAAATCAAGACTCTTCCAAACGAAAGAATTGATCAAGTTTACTGTGCCAAATCGGATCGAAATAAGATCGAAGGAGGTTCTAGTGGAAAGCTGGACAGATAGCGAAGATAAATACGAAATGAATTTGGGAAAAAGCCGGGCGCCATCTGACTGTTCAATTCGAATGATCAGCATATTACAAACCACTAAGCTTCAGACCAAATGGGAAAATAGGTGAGAAAATTATCAGCAAATTAAATGCCTCGAGGTTTCTTGTCGTCGAAATCAAGACTCTTCCAAACGAATAGTATAAGCACCTGCGTCCTACAAGAAGGCAATTAAGATTGTCGAGGCTTCTCAGTAACTGAACTATGTATTTATATGTGGATTTTAATGTACAACATGATGTACTTGTAACCAAACGCATATTGCGTCTTTACTAGCAATCTGGAGTTAATGAAGATAGCTGTTTTGCGTGTTTAGTCTAGAACTTAGCCTGCAGAAGAGGCGCATAAGCAGGCTAGCCAGCGCGATACACGAGCGCGCGCGCGAAGCACGACCTGCTATCTGGTGAAGGACGAACGCTCGAAACGTCAGCTTTCTCTTCTCTCTGTACGGTGGCCACTTCACATTATCAACTCAGTTGATAAAACCAAATTATCTAGAAACAAGGCTGTTACGGGCTTCTGAATCACTCAGTTGGGCGCGCAAAATGAAACGCCGGGATACCACGTTAAACTTTAGATGAGTTTTCAAAAGCTGCTTTGACGTCGAACAGTGCAAATCGAAACATCACTAGCTTTCTTCGACTGATCATCCACAGAACTAATGATTGTACCTTCGTAATGCTATTTTCACATCAGTAACATACCAATTGGTTTTTTAATTTTTTTTAAGGATATATGTTTTCAACTGTGTCAAAGTTAAGAGGATTGAAAGGATTACGTTATCAGTTTTGTTTGCCACTTACCAGCAGAACTGATCCAGCAATTGGCGATGGAATAGAAATGCTAGTAAAGCAGGCCGTGTCCCATTACTGTGGTGTGGAACTAATGACGTTTGGAAAAACTGAGAGGTTTTCTTGCTTATATCATTTCAGTATTCTCTTGCTTATATATTTAGTATTCACTACTACTACAGCAATGTGCTTATTTGGATAAGGAGTGTCTGGGGAAAAATGTGTCTTCGCCCCGAAATTTCTTTTATACCGCCGGGAAAATCAAGGATTCAGGAACCTTCTTCTCCGAACAAAATTGATTCCCCACGAAAACAACACACCAGCTTTCCATTAGTGACGTTAAGATCCTTAAATGTTGCTGCTTACTGGGAAAATTGGGAAAGCATTTAAAATTCGTAACTATCTCTGTTTACACGAGCGACGAAATTCCCGCCATTTTTCAAACTTGGAGCCTGGCGCAGTCCTTGGCTATGTATTCAGTTACATGCGGATTTTAATGTATAAACATGTACTTGTGACCAAAGGAATATTGCTTCTTTACTAGAAATCTGGAGTTAATGAACATATTTGTTTTGCGTGTTTAGTCTAGGACTTTAGCCTGCAGAAGATGCGGATAAGCGGGTTAGCACGATATACGAGCGCGCGCGCGAAGCACGATAAGCTATATGAAACTTGAATTCTGAAACAATGCTGTTACGCTATACTCAATCAGTCAGTGGGGGACGCGAAATAAAACGGAGATACCGCGGTAAACATGGAATGGGTTTTCAAAAGTGGCTTTGACGCCGAACAGTGCAAATCGAAACATCACTAGTTTTCTTCGATTGATCATCCATTGAGCAAATGACTGCACCCACGTAATGTTGTGTTCACAGCAGTAAAATGCTTGTTGAACAATTGCGAAATTCATCACTAACTGATGGGGGATACATCAAAAATCAATTATCCTGACTTTGAACATTCACCTTACTTATTTGCTCAGTTTAAGCTACAAAATTATGAACGAATTCAAACCGCTATAGCCTTTTCATGCCCATTTCAGCACTGTACTTTTATGTGTTTTTTTTAAGAATATAATTTTTAACTGTGGCACAGCTAATAGAATAGGAAGGATTACGTTATCAGTTTTTTTGCCACCTACCAGCAGGATTGACCCAGCAATTGGCGATGGAATAAAGAAATACTACTGAGTATAGCAAGCCGTGTCCCAACACTGTGGTGTGGAGCTTATGCCCGCGTAATTTATAATGAGCTGATAGTAATCGTATCTATAACAAAATTCTCATCTTGATTGGTTTTCAGCGCGCCTTTTCGTGGCTGTCCAATTACAGGTATCATATTACAACGTTTTGCAACTGGTTACCTGTGATTGGATCCCTATATGTCGATCGCACGTCATAAACGAACGCGAAAATGTCTTCCATCTTGAAGTGCCAATAGTTAAGCTCAATTCTGTCGTCATTCTCGAAAAGTCACATGAGCAATCTGCCTTTTGCTAGCAGAATTGATCCAGCAATTGGCGATGGAATAAAGGAATACTAGTATAGCAAGTCGCGTCTCAACACTGTGGTGTGGGGCTAATGCGCGCGTAATTTATAATGAGCTGATAATATTTATGTATATGCAGTAATCGTATCTCAAACGAGCTCCCCCGTCTACCGTTCTTAATTAGGTTCGGCTCATGAATGAAGCGGCGTGTGGAATGCGCCTAAACTATTCAAGATGTGGACCGTGGAAACGCAGCTGGTACAGCTGTTTCGGCGTGTGAATGCATAGATATATCTTTGCATATGTATGAGTCAAAATTGTTGCTGAATGTAAGGAAGATGTGTTGTTAGAGGCTGTGGCAATACAACAAGCTGAGGAGAAAGTCTTTCTTTCCATTCAATAGGCTAAACTTTTCAAATGACGCAGCTGGTACAGCTGTTTCGGTGTGTAAATGCGTTCACTTCAATGGGGGGCGCGCTCAAAATGAAACGGAGATACCGCGGTAAACTTTAGATGGGTTTTCAAAAGTTGTTTTGACGTCGATCAGCGCAAATCGAAACATCACTAGTTTTCTTTGATTGCTCATCCATTGAACTAATATAAATGACTGTACCCTCACATCAGTAAAATACCAATTGATTTTTGATTTAGAACGATTGTGAGATTCGTTGTTCTAACTAACTGATGAAGGATACATCAAAACATGCCTTATAGTCAAACCAAGTGAAGCGTACTCCTCAAGATTACATTAATGAATTGATTATTTGAATATTGAACCCGCCAGTCGTTTCAAGAATGCAATAATGAATTGACTATTTGAAAATTGAACTCACTAGTCCCCAGTTTCAAAAATCAATGTTAAATTGATTTTTTTGAACATTAAACCCATTAGCCGTACTCTTGGAACGACTAGTATTCGATATTCCAATAATCAATTCATGAAACATTCTTGAAACAACTAGCCGGTTCGATATTCAAATAATCAATTCATTAATGCAATCTTGAGGGGTACGCTTCACTTGGTTCGACTGTAAAAAAGACCTTAAATAAATTGTTCTGATTTTGAAAATTCAGCTGACCTATTTGCTTTTTCCCCAGTGCCAAATTATGAACTGACTCCAAACTGCTGTAGCCAAGAGAAAATGAGGTGTCTCTTGCTGTAGCCTTTTCCCGTCCATTTCAGCACAGTACTTCCATGTGTTTAATTTTTCTATTTTTAGAATATAATTTTCAACTTTGGCACAGCTAAGAAAATTGAAAGGATTACGTTATCAGTTTTTTTGCCATTTACCAGAAGGATTGATACAGCAATTGGCAATGGAATAAAGAAATACTAATATAGCAGGTCGCGTCTCAACACTGTGGTGTGGAGCTAATGCGCGCGTAATTTATAATGAGCTGATAATATTTATATATATGACGGCGGTAGTAATCGTTTCTATAACAAAATTCCCATCTTGATTGGTTTTCAGCGCGTCTTTTCGTGGCTGTCTAAATACAGGTATCCTACAACAGCTTTTTGTAACTGGTTACCTGTGATTGGATACCTATATGCCGTTAGCACGTCAGAAACGAACGCGAAATGGCTTCCTTCTTAAAGTGTCACTAAGCTCAATTCTGTTATGTTACTCTCGAACAGTCACATGAGTACTGCTAAAGATCTCAATGGCTCTTATGCGGACGGAGTTGAAAATAGAGTGGTATGCTCAATTGTGTAACCTGATGGGAAGCCCATGAGGAACCTGACAAAGTTCTTTCTTGCATGTTTTTATCCGCTTTTTGGCCTTGACCCTACACATTAAGCACAATTGTTGTTTACTGCTGACTGAAAACCCAACCAATAGACACATATGGGTTATTGAACAAGTGTGAGGTCAAGATGGCTGGATATTGGCCGAGTTCTTTTTTTGCGTGTTTATGGACCGAGACTCCGTCTCGGTCCATAAACACGCAAAAAAGAACGAGGCCAATATCAAGCCATCTTGATCGAACAAGCTTGGTCAATAAAGGATTTATTATGTGGCTTTCGGGGAAGCTGGTAGTCCCGAGCGGGCAAGATAGCTCCATCTTGCCCGCTCGGGTAGCCAATCACAGCGCAGGATTTGATTCATCTTGCCCACTCACGGAGCTAGCCATATAATAATTATGCATAATTATTATATATAAGCTGCGGTTGTTTATAAGAATTTTGACCACAGAGAAAAGCAGGTATTTCAACATGTGCTCAATACGGTATTTTTACGTGTATTTTATTCCACCAATCATCTGCCGGTACGTCACTCTCTGTATTTCGCGCCACTCGATCGGTTCGAGTCGTGAATGCCACAGAAGTGCAACGTGTTGGCTGTTCTCATTCCTGATCGAGTTGGCCTTCTGACGAACGTTTTTCCAAACGTCATGTATCACTCAGGGCTATAGTGACGACGATGTTGAGAAGTTTCTGGAACGATGAAGCTAAGAAAGCAAAAACACAGGAAGAAAGATGGAGGCTTTTTTTTAATTGCCGCAACTGTTACGTAACCGTTAATGCAATAACATCACTTGAAAAACTTTTATCCACTGAACTGTGTCAATTATTGACGGCACCCTGGTAATGGAATGTTCACATTTTAGTAATACACGATCGCAAATTGACTTTGCATTTGGAAATCTATTATAACTAACTGATTAAGGAGGATACATCGGATTTGTCTTACGGCTCAGTTTTTTGGCTTTTTCCCGACTAAATTCGCATCTGACAGTCTAACCGTGTACCCCCATCTGAATACAACCTTTATGTGTATTAAAGTTTGGTTTTCTTAGATATAATTTTCAACTTTAGCGCTGTTCGGAGAATTCTAAGGGTTACTTTTTCAGTTTTGTTTTACCAGCAGACTTGATCCAGCAAATGTCGATGGAACAAAGAATTACAAGTAGTTGGCCGTGTCGAGATGCGCGCCTAATTTATGAGCTGACAATATTATGTATATGCAGTTATCAGTTTGTGCACTAAAATTGAAATCTTTACCTTTGTTGTTTGTTGTTTTTCTAGTGACTTCTTATTTCTTAATGCTTGAATGAATGCTCATACATATGCACGTTCGTCTTTCGCCGGATTTACATTTTCTTCTTGGGAGGCACTATAAAGGCTGACCCTTGTAATATTTCTTAACTCTAAATCAAAAGCTAACTTTAACGAAGAGATTATGAAGTGTCCCCTCATTTTGTATTGCCCTAACCTAACACAGTTCTCTGATTAATTCAGAGCGTAAAAACGTACTGTACAGATTTCTGCGCATCCCTAGCCGTACTTGCTGGCTCAGGTAGTAATGCAAGCTGCAATGGTGGAAAAATGTGTCTTCGCACCGAAATTCCTTTTATACCGCCAGGAAATCAATGGCTTGGAAACCTTCTTTAGGTTAACTTTTGTCCGAAAAAGTTGATTCCCCACGAAGACAATACACCAGGCCCCAATTTTTCGAAAGGTGGATAACGCCATCCACCGGATAAATCGCTATCCCGGTGGATAAGTGCTGACAAAACAAACCACGCTATCCACTGGATAGTGATCTATTTATCCAGTGGATAGCGTTATCCACCTTTCGAACAACTGGGGCCAGCTTTCCATTAGTGACGTTAAAATACTTAAATGTCGCTGCTTACTGGGAAAATTGGGAAAGCATTTAATCATAACTTTTTTTGTATACACGATCGACGAAATTCCCGCCATTTTTCGAACTTAGAGCCTGGCTCACAGCCAAACCTCGCGCATGCTTACTACGTTTTTCCGCTCTGAAGGTTTCGTGGGCAGTTGTTAGTTTACGCCCTGTTCACTACTCCGCCTGGTAGAACTAGTCTTAACACTCAACTGTTTTTCATTCGCGGACAATTATTATAAACAAATCAATGGCGTGGCCATTGGTACCAAAATGGGACCTAGCTACGCCAACCTTTCCGTAGGCTACATTGAACACCAATTTTTTATTCAATACAACGGCCCCAAACCTGAACTCTACCGTCGCTACGTCTTCTACCAGAGAGGAACTCAATCAATTTATAACTGCTGTCAATTCGTTTTATCCGGCTCTTAAATATACCTGGGAAATTTCCGATACTTCTTTATCATTTCTGGATATCAAAGTTTCTATCGAAGGCAACGGTTTATGCACCAATGTGCACTGCAAACCCAGTGATTGTCGTAGTTGTTTGTTGTATTCATCTTCACATCCATCACATGTCAAGAATTCCATTCCTTATTCTCAGTTTCTTAGCCTTCGTCGTCTTTATTTGTAGTGATGACTCTGATTTTCCCTTAAAATCAGAGGAAATGTGCGATTTCTTCAACTAACGTGGCTATCCTGCTTCTGTTTTTCAAGCGGGCCATCATCGTGCCCAACAAATTGATCGACAGTCAGCCCTACAAATTTCACAGAAGGAAAATAATGATAGAATTCCATTCACCCTCGCAATCACGCAGTAAAATCCATCATTCTCACAAACTTTAAATTACTTCAAAATGAACTTTAAATTACTTCAAAATGATCCCAATACTGGTAGAATCTTTTCGCAACCTCCATTAATTTCATTCAAACGCGACAAAAGCATAGGTAACTTTTTAGTCAGAAGTGTATTCCAAACAAGTGATCAACCTGGAACTTTTAAATGCGCACGCGCACGATGCAAAACCTGTCCTTTCATTCGCAACGTTGAGAAAATATCGGGACCCAAGCGATCCATGAAGAACACTTATCATTTCACCTGTACCTCAGCCAATGTCATCTACTGCATAACTTGCACTCTTTGCAAAAAGTTATACATCGGCGAAACAGGGAGACGACTAGGCGACCCATTCCGAGAACACCTTCGTGACGTAGAGAAAGACGACAAAAACGCATCTAAACCGGTCGCGAGACACTTTAATCTCCCCAATCATTCTAAGCAACAAACAGTCTTCGGCCTTTCCCTACATCAAGAAAGCACGGAAAGCCGCGAAACTCTAGAACAAAAATTTATTTTTCAAATCGGCAGTCTTATTCCTCACGGTATCAACGAACGCTTTTCATTCAACTAATTTATTCTGTTGTTTTTCACGATACAGTAATAAGAAGCGTCGCTCCATCTTTCTGTATCGCGGTGGTCACGGGTTCGACCCGTTGAAGTCCTGATTTTTTTTCAAGCTTCTTCTTTCCAATTGCTTAAATTGGAAAATATACTGCGATGATCATTCTTCACTTTCATCTACAACCAAAGTTCATATCGCATGTACATCATCAAGCTATTGTTAGTTTAGTTTCCAGGCTGCACAGTGACTGCGCACTCTTCGAGTATGCGAAAGAGTGAAACTAGTACCATATTTGGGTAACAGGGAATTGTCACAAGCAATCGGTGCTTACCGGAGCTAAATTTAGGACATTTTAACCCGAAGGAAATGAGAGATTTTGCAAGATTATTAGGGACTCGATTCCCTGCAAATTAACTTCTGATTTGTTTGTTAATTCTGGTGTTTGGTTATGGACAACACTGGAAGCACGCCACCAAAATGTCCATGCGGATTTTGGGGGTGAGATTATTTGTGGCGTTCGTCACTTTATCAAATCTTGCTAAGCTTGCTTATTGTATACTCTTATATTCTTGTTTGAACTAAAGAGTGGATCGTTTATTGTTGTGCCTAGATCTCCGCAGACCTTAAATTTGTGTTCAAAATGTTACAAGGATGGTAAGCAATACATTTTAATTTGTGCTTTTCGTAAATATCTTATCTGACACAATTTAGATAGGGTAAGGTGGTAATAACTTACATAAAACGTCCGACATTTTCCAGCATTTTCCCGCTTTTTTATATTCAGAATTACAAAGAAAGGGGAAACTGGAGGACAGGAACGCAGCAGTTTCAGAAAATAAATCTAAAGTTCAGGGTTCCAATCTAAAACAATCTAAGCAAGACCTTGGAAAGGATCGGAACAATTCAAAGTGTATGAAAACAGAAACCGTAACAGCGGCTGAGGGGATAGGACCCCAAGAAACAAGTGAAGAACAAGAATCATCAAATAACACGACAGAGAACGAACCAGATGCTTCTAAGGATGTTCCAGTCCAAAAGAAAAGAAAACGGTGCTGGACATGCAATGCCAAGCTCGAACTTGCTCAGCGGGAACTGGGAAACTGTAGATGCAGTAAGTACAGTATTGTCATTTGTTCTGAAGCCGGATATTTTTCCCGTGAGATTTCTTTACAGGCTGCCTAAACTATGTTGCCCCCCCCCCCCCTCTGTACAGAATTGAGCACAACCTCGTTCCCAGGGTCTCTCATCTTACCGCCTGGGGCGAGCGAGGAGAGACCCTGGTTGGGTCTGGTCACGTGCTACTTTCACAATTGAGAACATCAGGGAGGGGTCCTCTGTAATCAGGCAGTTTGTCGGATTGAGCTTTGTCACGCTGCGACCACCATACAGCCCGCGATGTTTGACAGTAGCCTTCGGGCCAAAACTTCGAAAAGTATCTATTCCGGCGTTTATCTCAAGGTTAGGCAGGTCTGTCTCGAGACAATTTACCGTGGTCTTGATGTTGTTGCCGTCGTACCCTTTGGATTTATGGAAAGTCGGTCATACTTCAACTGTGCACGTCGAGCAGCGCAATTTTATTCCGAAGTGATAATTATTGACTGTTGTTTCTCCTTTGAATGCGCGCGATCAGATTGATCGAAAAAAAAAAACATTAGAACGCACAGCTTTCTCAAAGTAAAGCTACGGTAGTCTGACTGGAAAAGCTGGGCAAAGATAAATATGATATTGTGATTAAAGACGCAACACACTGTACTTGCAAACAGTTCTTGTCTGAATAGCCGGGTCCGGCGTCACAACATAGAATGCAAATAAGCAATTTTTTCGCATGGAATATATTAATCTTTCTCCCTGGAGAGCCAATGCTTAGAACCTTAAATCATATCTTACAATAGAAACGAGCAAAAACAAAGTATAAGCACATGGTAAATTACAGAGGTGTCAAACTCTGTGAAGCGACGTGCAGTTAACAGCCGAAACCATGTAGACCTATGACCTCAAAAATTTTATAACGCGGTCAAAAGGCTCCACTCTACTTGTAATTTCCATTTTTCCTAATAACATGGCATAAAGTACCCCTCAGAAACACGCGTGAAGCAAGGAAAGGCCGAGAGATCGAAAATTAAAATAGAACGGCAAATGTACAGTTGCAGACAGTTGTCTAGAACCATTGGAGTCTTGTTATGTTGTAGGCCCATCACGTACGTTGATTTATAATATAGGACACAAAAACAACTGCATTTTTCTTTTTCTAGCCTCCTTTCGGCCAAATATAAATCCATTTTATCAGCAACGATGGCGAAAAGCAGATCTCGAAGAATCAGCCATCCTCTTCGTGCTCTGCAAAGTTCAGCGCGCCGATCGACGGCGCAGCGGCGACACTTCATCCTTCAGTAAATCTTTTCACCGACTCGCTCCTTTCGAAGTGACTTCGGCTTTCGGTGATAAAGGCCCTGAATATTCTAAAATTATTCTATCACCGCTCGCAACTGTAGACGTAGTTTTGATTCAATCCGCGGTAAAGATGACTCCAAGACCTTCCATACACAGCTTTGACGGCGGCGTGCAATTATTCTTTTGCCTTCTTGAGGATATTTTTACAATATCTAACGTTCCTAACTGAACCAGACCACACAACCTACAGCAACTTGGATTTCCACTATCAGATGATGGATAAGTTTTGATCGGAGTTGGCAAAAATCACCGCCGTTCCTGGTTTATTTTGGTGACAACATATTCCGCACTCCCGTAGGCTAAGTATAGACAAAATTCCTACTAGAGCACCCCTCCCTTCAACAATTTAATTGTAACCTCCCAGATTCTGGGAGACACGTGACCAGACCCAACCAGGGTCTCTCCTCGCTCGCCCCAGGCGGTAAGATGAGAGACCCTGGGAACGAGGTTGAATTGAGCAACCTTTTTTTTCTGTTTGTATCACTCACCCCCCCCCCCCCGAAAAAATGTTAATTATTATTCATTCAAAATCTTTCCCCGTTTTTTGATTGATTAAAACCATACTCATAATTTACCATAACCGGCTGCTGTTCACCAAATTTGGAAAGAATCTTCCCCATATTGAATCAATGATGTCAAAAGTGCAGCCTGCTTCAGATTATTGAACCAATGACTTCAAAATGACATCAAAAGTGCAGCCTGCTGCAGATTATTGAACCGTTGACTGAGAAAGCCTGGGGACGATATTATGTTATTTTTAGTGAGCGAAAAAAACAAAGAGCGAAATGGTGAAACTCCTTTAAGAATGGGGAAATATTTTGAATGAATAATAAAGCAATTATTGAATTCGGCTTTCGTAGGATATGAAGAGTTCTGCAGATCTCGGAGGGTATTATCCACCTCAGCGTTCGACCCCTGTGGATAACACCCTCCTTGTTCTGCAGAACTCTTCATATCCTACTCCGCCTCATTCAATAATTGCTAAATATATGTTTGATGGGCATTTGTGAAGGTCATGGACATTTTCTTATCTCATGATTGCCACAGAAAGATACTGAGTGCACAGGAATTTAAGTCTTAAGTCTTAATCATGAGGCTCCAACATTGGTTTGGTTGGATGCAGGATGAGAGGAAAAATGGATGAGGGAAATTTCAATGGCGGGATACTCATTAAAAATAATTTGGGGGTGTGGGATGCAGAATGAAAAAAACAGAAAATTACACGTTATGGATGTTATGCAGAGAACTACAGCTCTAACCAGGTACGATCTGGATAAACATTCTGAGTGGGTTGGGGTGGTAGGATTGAGTAAAAAATATCAGTGCTATGCAGGAATGAAGAAGCCTGTGTTGGACCTCTATCACTATTCTTAATGAAATAGCTTGCAGTAATTAAGAAATAGAAAACATGTACTGTGTTTCTATCAAGTTTTACTATAAATCTACTAGTGTTCTAGCATGAATGCTGTTCTCTTATTGGTTATGCTACTCACTATCTATTCTGTGATAGATAGTGAGTAGCAAACTGTAGCAGTGTGCCCTTTTTAATGAAATGACGGCCGCTTCTTGGCGTTTTCAAAGTGTCTGTGAAGAGAATTTAGATAAAGTTTTGAATGACTAGTAGATTTTTCTAAAACAATTAGATTATTCGCTCTTGATTTCCTTGTGTGATAGCCGACTAAGGGCTGTGCCCTCGTCAACTATCACACAATAGAAATCTTGAGCTCATAATCTAATTGGTTAATAGAGACATCAGTGGAAGTTTAGGGGAATGAGAAATGCTGTGGGAACACCAGCTGACAGGCAAGTGTTTCCACAGCTTTTTCAAGTTTTACCAAACGAGTGTTTCTATAACTCGATAGAAATACAGAGAACATGTTTTTTATTCCTTTTAGAAAATTCCGTGAAGCCAGCTGGTTGTTTCGTGTCAAGTCATGACAAATCCATGCTGCGGTTTGGCGGTTACCTTTTGCGGTTTCATCTTGCATCTGATTGGTCGCGAAACAATAAACATTCCAGAAATTTCTCTGGTGTTCACGGTTTTCAGGGAAAGACTGTAAAAATTAAAATCAAAAATCGATACCGGTAGTTGATGAGGCCGAAGGCGTGTACGCACGCTTATCGGTTTCTATCAAAACTTTTGGGCTTTTTTTAATACAAGAAACCGTAAATCCTCTCCCTTTTAAGTCTTCTTGAAAAGTTTGTTTATTCATTTATTTCTAAATGTTCTTTCAAAACTTCAGTGAAACAAGAAAACGTTACAATTTTGTCGACCACAACAAGCCATTGCACACTAATGGCTGATAGTGTGCAGTGGCTCAGCCAATCAGATTATAGCATGTGCATTAGTATACTGTCTAGTAGAATTCTACTAATGCAAGTTATAACCACTACTGACAGTACTTGTGATTGAGTTTGTTGTTGGTTCTTGCCTTGCTCCAAGGGTTTTTCTCTGGGTACTCTGGTTTTCTTCCCTCCACAAAAACCAACATCTCCAAATTCCAATTTGACCAGGATTGAGTATCTGCATGGAAACCAGCTAAGGCTGATGTGGCTTTGTCTATAAATGTTGTAATTTATTTTTTTTATTTGTCATGTCAACATTGTTAGTATGTAACATATTTTTATTACAAAACCCTTGGCCTTTACTTTAGAGTACCTTTTAAATGCTCACAAATTTTTTCATTATTTAAGGACAGCTGCTATGTATGTAAACACAATGCCATTTTCCTTTACTAATACCAATTGTAAGGTAAGGTAAAGTCTGTATACTAGCCAAGTGGCCCATCAGGCCAGAGCTTATCCCGGTTTCTGTGGCATGAAGCGACTAGGAATATTTCTACTCCCCCCTGGATGGGATGCCAGTCCCATCCAACACCAATTGTATTCAATATTATATATAGGGGTCAGTCAACTTTATTCTGATTTGTAATATTAAGAATTCCCCAGTCAACTGGTATGGTACAGTATATAGCATTTTGTTCAGAAATTGCTTTTGTTACTTCTGTAGGTTATGTTTTCTGTCAGTTGCATCGGTTGCCAGAGCAACATAATTGTGTCTTTGATCACAAAGAAAGTGGCCGACAAGAGGCCAGAAAAAAGATGGTCAGTCCAGGACCAAAGAAAGTGGGAAGATCTTTCCAGAGAATAGATGAATAATATGGAGTTTGATGTGGACAGGTTAAATCATGTAACTAGTATTAAATACTTCGTAAATGGCTGCTGTTGATTTTGAGTGAGTGATAACTCTTGGCAAATAAAGAGTTGGTAATGACGAGCTCACCTGCTTATAGAAAGAACCCTGTGAAAACACAATTTATTCATTGAGTTAAATATTATGTGGAATGGCTTACTTAGTTGTTAGTTGACTGGGTGGCGAGTAGAAAGGATGAGAAAACATTGAGCTCAGTTTTAATACTTTAGTTAATATAAAGTGTATTCATTTGAGGCTAGCATGTTGAAGCAGATTGTTTCACTACTCAGTCAGACCTAACTGTATAGATTGTGATAATCAATGCACTTCTGGATAACTGTGTAAAACAGCTTGTTAGTTATTTACAGGTTTAATCGGGATTATCGGGATTTACCTGCATGAGTTCACTAACAATGAATGTGAAATTTCAATACCACACAAGGCTTTGTGAGTGCGGTATTGAAAATTTCTCGTTCATTGAGAGTGAACGAGTTCAGGTAAATCCCGATAATTCATGAGCAATGAGTGCGTTAACATTTTTATTATTCAAATTGAATACACTGTACAAAGAAATTGTCAAACTTTGAGTCAGCCGAAGCCATGGGGAAATGACAGACACAGTGGTGTGTTGAATTTACACCATGGCTATTACATCACAATAATGACATCAAGGAGGTTGTTTTGTCACAGCCCAGTATCACATGGTACAAATCAGCCAATCAGAAAATTGATATTTGTACAGTGTATGAAAGTTGAATAATAAATATTATTATATAAT
This sequence comes from Micromussa lordhowensis, assembly GCA_964020085.1. Taxonomy (NCBI): domain Eukaryota; kingdom Metazoa; phylum Cnidaria; class Anthozoa; order Scleractinia; family Lobophylliidae; genus Micromussa; species Micromussa lordhowensis. The sequence goes on along the minus strand of OZ026600.1, from coordinate 26,235,401 downwards.
TGGCGTGAGGGTTAATCATCAATCAGGCCACATTCTTTCATTTAGCGAAAAGATTGCTTGATCGCAGGTAGTATGAGGATAGGTCTGGCTATTTTATTAACACGTAGAAATGGAATAATAACTCTCCAGAAACTGTATGTTTGTATACCACAAGGTATATGCAGAGGAAGCCAAAAGTGCAGATATTAGAAAGGTTATACCCGGTACTTGATTGTTGTTGGACTTAACAGCAATCAAATGTTAGAAGAATAGTTTTAGTCATAAGCTATAGAATTGCTTTTTGTTAAGAATGTATTTCTGCTGGGGATATTTTCATGGAGGTAGGCTGGAACCTATCTGTACTTTCGGATGTTTGCATTCAAGATTTGTCGGAATTTCATTTACCGGTATGTTGGTAAGGATCTTTTGCACTCATACAAGTACAAAACTGCTTATAAAAACACAGAGGATGATATGGAATGCAAAGCATGTTTTGTTGCCATCAAAATAAACAGACATTCAAAACAAGTATCTCAGCAAACTGCCGGGGGATGCAGGGGGGCGCAGGGACTCCCATATAGAAAGGATGGGGGGGGGGACTTGTCATACCTTTTAGGGGTTAAAAGCAGGTTTGGTACCTCTTAGGATGTTCAGCCTCCAATGGTTCACAGTGGGAGCTTTCACAATACCTTTTATGGTGTTGAGCTGAAAAAGTCTTGAATGTCATTTAATGTGTTGTTTGAGAAATGGTACCACTTAGAGGAGAAAAACATTTCAAGCCACGCCCACAAAACCTTGGTACCTCTTAGGAATTCTTTTCAAAATTTCGACAACCACCTCCATCCTTTTTATATGGGAGTTCCCGCCTCGTTTCACGCGCGCGCCCAATTTTCCCCTCTCCCTTCCCCTTTCTAGCGCCTGCCACGCAGGCTAGGCACACTGCAGCAATACAAAATACTACTATAAAAAAACAAACAAAGTCCATAGGTGAATACTGTTATTGGTACAACATAGCCTAATCATGCCAGCATGTAGCTGCCACCAGTTTTGTGATATGGAACATGAGTATAGTTAAAGAGGCTTCATATAAGTTTAAGAAAGTTTACTTTTGTGAAGCTATGGACATTTGTGGGAACTTACTATTGGAGAGTCTTACTGTGTCTGGGTTTACATTTGTGTGGGGGGGGGGGGGTTATTTCTGCGTTGTTTCATTGTCGGAATTTTACAGTTTTCTGCCATTGAACAATTACAATGTATTTGACTTGACTCCAGCTATTCTAGAGCTTGCAACTAAAATGTTTAGACAAGAATGTCATAGGTGAGTACTTGTGGTGTATAGATTAAACTCCAGTTGGTATGTATGAGAGTACAAGTCTGAAATTGTCACTGTTATGTAAGCTGCTTATTAACTCTGTTAGAAATTCCATTTGAAATCCCTACGTGTAGTTCCACAGCGTTTGTACGTGTCATGGAAAACCTGGAAAGTCATGGAATTTACGTGAAGGTCATGGAAAGTTGTGGAAAAGCAACGACTAGGAATATTTCTACTCCCCCCTGGATGGGATGCCAGTCCCATCCAACACCAATTGTATTCAATATTATATATAGGGGTCAGTCAACTTTATTCTGATTTGTAATATTAAGAATTCCCCAGTCAACTGGTATGGTACAGTATATAGCATTTTGTTCAGAAATTGCTTTTGTTACTTCTGTAGGTTATGTTTTCTGTCAGTTGCATCGGTTGCCAGAGCAACATAATTGTGTCTTTGATCACAAAGAAAGTGGCCGACAAGAGGCCAGAAAAAAGATGGTCAGTCCAGGACCAAAGAAAGTGGGAAGATCTTTCCAGAGAATAGATGAATAATATGGAGTTTGATGTGGACAGGTTAAATCATGTAACTAGTATTAAATACTTCGTAAATGGCTGCTGTTGATTTTGAGTGAGTGATAACTCTTGGCAAATAAAGAGTTGGTAATGACGAGCTCACCTGCTTATAGAAAGAACCCTGTGAAAACACAATTTATTCATTGAGTTAAATATTATGTGGAATGGCTTACTTAGTTGTTAGTTGACTGGGTGGCGAGTAGAAAGGATGAGAAAACATTGAGCTCAGTTTTAATACTTTAGTTAATATAAAGTGTATTCATTTGAGGCTAGCATGTTGAAGCAGATTGTTTCACTACTCAGTCAGACCTAACTGTATAGATTGTGATAATCAATGCACTTCTGGATAACTGTGTAAAACAGCTTGTTAGTTATTTACAGGTTTAATCGGGATTATCGGGATTTACCTGCATGAGTTCACTAACAATGAATGTGAAATTTCAATACCACACAAGGCTTTGTGAGTGCGGTATTGAAAATTTCTCGTTCATTGAGAGTGAACGAGTTCAGGTAAATCCCGATAATTCATGAGCAATGAGTGCGTTAACATTTTTATTATTCAAATTGAATACACTGTACAAAGAAATTGTCAAACTTTGAGTCAGCCGAAGCCATGGGGAAATGACAGACACAGTGGTGTGTTGAATTTACACCATGGCTATTACATCACAATAATGACATCAAGGAGGTTGTTTTGTCACAGCCCAGTATCACATGGTACAAATCAGCCAATCAGAAAATTGATATTTGTACAGTGTATGAAAGTTGAATAATAAATATTATTATATAATTGGCGTGAGGGTTAATCATCAATCAGGCCACATTCTTTCATTTAGCGAAAAGATTGCTTGATCGCAGGTAGTATGAGGATAGGTCTGGCTATTTTATTAACACGTAGAAATGGAATAATAACTCTCCAGAAACTGTATGTTTGTATACCACAAGGTATATGCAGAGGAAGCCAAAAGTGCAGATATTAGAAAGGTTATACCCGGTACTTGATTGTTGTTGGACTTAACAGCAATCAAATGTTAGAAGAATAGTTTTAGTCATAAGCTATAGAATTGCTTTTTGTTAAGAATGTATTTCTGCTGGGGATATTTTCATGGAGGTAGGCTGGAACCTATCTGTACTTTCGGATGTTTGCATTCAAGATTTGTCGGAATTTCATTTACCGGTATGTTGGTAAGGATCTTTTGCACTCATACAAGTACAAAACTGCTTATAAAAACACAGAGGATGATATGGAATGCAAAGCATGTTTTGTTGCCATCAAAATAAACAGACATTCAAAACAAGTATCTCAGCAAACTGCCGGGGGATGCAGGGGGGCGCAGGGACTCCCATATAGAAAGGATGGGGGGGGGGGACTTGTCATACCTTTTAGGGGTTAAAAGCAGGTTTGGTACCTCTTAGGATGTTCAGCCTCCAATGGTTCACAGTGGGAGCTTTCACAATACCTTTTATGGTGTTGAGCTGAAAAAGTCTTGAATGTCATTTAATGTGTTGTTTGAGAAATGGTACCACTTAGAGGAGAAAAACATTTCAAGCCACGCCCACAAAACCTTGGTACCTCTTAGGAATTCTTTTCAAAATTTCGACAACCACCTCCATCCTTTTTATATGGGAGTTCCCGCCTCGTTTCACGCGCGCGCCCAATTTTCCCCTCTCCCTTCCCCTTTCTAGCGCCTGCCACGCAGGCTAGGCACACTGCAGCAATACAAAATACTACTATAAAAAAACAAACAAAGTCCATAGGTGAATACTGTTATTGGTACAACATAGCCTAATCATGCCAGCATGTAGCTGCCACCAGTTTTGTGATATGGAACATGAGTATAGTTAAAGAGGCTTCATATAAGTTTAAGAAAGTTTACTTTTGTGAAGCTATGGACATTTGTGGGAACTTGCTATTGGAGAGTCTTACTGTGTCTGGGTTTACATTTGTGTGGGGGGGGGGGGGTTATTTCTGCGTTGTTTCATTGTCGGAATTTTACAGTTTTCTGCCATTGAACAATTACAATGTATTTGACTTGACTCCAGCTATTCTAGAGCTTGCAACTAAAATGTTTAGACAAGAATGTCATAGGTGAGTACTTGTGGTGTATAGATTAAACTCCAGTTGGTATGTATGAGAGTACAAGTCTGAAATTGTCACTGTTATGTAAGCTGCTTATTAACTCTGTTAGAAATTCCATTTGAAATCCCTACGTGTAGTTCCACAGCGTTTGTACGTGTCATGGAAAACCTGGAAAGTCATGGAATTTACGTGAAGGTCATGGAAAGTTGTGGAAAAGCAAAATGCTTTCGGAAAATGAAAAGGCGCAAAGATAAAAATTTGAAAAAATAAGAGGCGAGTCAGCTGCAGTCTTTACTTTCAGTGGAAATAAACACAAGCATGCATTTTATGCATTATGATGCTGGAAAATATGTGAAATGTTTGTATTTATGCTATTGTGAGACTTGATTCATGAAAAACTTGGAAAGGTCATGGAATTTTAAAAGCTTTAAAGAGTATGAACCCCGATTCCAGAAAATATCAATACCTCCCCCACAGAAGGGATACCTTTGCTTAAAATTTTTGGTCTTACAAAACCCCTATCCCCAGGAAATTCCCTGAATCCCTTCTGTGGGGGAGTATGAATATTTTTTGGAACTGCACAATGTATCATTCATGACTAATTGGGCGTAACATAGCACAACACATGGCAGTCAGGCCATGAGAGCTTATGAGCTAGTTTTTCAATTGAAGAAAGTGAAAATGGCTCAGATACTGACATTAATTAAGCCACTGCAAACACAGGAGGAAGTTGGAAAGAAATTGACGGTGTGTTTGATCTCAACCCAGAAACAAGTTTTGCCCCAAAATTCTCAAGTTTCTGCATTAATGTAAACTAGAGGTGCTGTGTTCTATACATGTATTATTTTTATCTTTTAAAATAAAAGTGTTCCAAAAGATTCTAGATTGGGACAAATTTTCTATACCCCTAGGGTTATGGTAAGCTAGGTTTAAGTTAAGGGCTATATATATTAACCCTAAGTTGCCATATCTTGAAATTGAGAGGCAGCGGCATGAACATTCCACTTGAGGATTGGAGCCAATAGGCCATTTCTGAGTTGCTTTTTGCCTCAGTGTCAAAACGAGTCTGCTTGTGAAACCATTCATATGAAAATGTGTTCCGCCTACAGGTTCACTTTCATGCAAATCAACCTCTTTCATATGAAAGCAGACGGTTTTGCATGAGGACTCATTTTGAAACAGAGGCACAAGGTAGGGTTAGGGCTAGCCAGACTCGGTAGCTTGTACTGGACTAGTTGATATGGCAGGAATCAAAACAACTGGACCAAGTTTATTGTAGATAGTTTTGCTTGTGTATTACTGAGTGGAATCTACCATGTATAAATATAGTGAACTATCTATCTATCTATCTTAGGAGAATACGGGGGATGCTTATTCGAGGGGGCACTAAATGCAGGGGGGAGGGGTGCTTATTGCATTCCCAAATTTTGGCCTGACATGATCATTTTTTTAATACATCATCTGCATGTTAAAAACAACATAAGTTTGAATCGCGGCACCGTTAGTAATTTTTTTCCAACTTTTCGTGTTCACAAACTGAAACTATACATCCTTTGTTGTCTCATTACTCGTCCGAAATGTGGGGGGAGGGGTAGGGGGCGCTTATTCAAGAGGGGGCTAAGTTGATTATTTACGGTATACAAACTTTAGAGGATTCATACAAGGAATTTTAGAGGCAATACTCTCTCGCGCCTGCTTTCCACATGTGTTTCATTTGACTCAAAAAGTGAACGCTATCCAACAAATTTCCCAACGCGTACACTTCCGGCGCGGTACGGGTGAAGCGTTGCCTAGCAACATGCAAAAGTTGTTGGTTTTGTCAGAGGATCCGAAGGAATTTTACAAATGGCTGCGGAATCCATTGGCGGACTGCTTTATGGCTACAGAACTGCAGCCAAAATACAACCAGAAGAAAACGATGTAGTGTGGGTGAACAAACGGCACGATCCTCAAGATCTCAGAAGTAATGCTCCGGTGCAGCGCTCGAAATTCATTTGCGGGCCACCGGACATGGAAGTTGCTCAACATTGGAGACGCGAAACTCAACCTTCGTTGAAGACTTTTTCACGGCATCTAGAAGAAGAAAAGTGGTATCCTTCGTCCCAAGCAACCAGATGCCAGGAATGGTCGACGTTGAGACAAATCCTGCCTTCCAAGGGCATTCCACAGCGAGAAATTTGTCCGAGATGGGGCACAGGAATGCCTCTTTCTCCTTCGTTTCATCCTTCAAACCAAAAGCATTTTCCACACATAAACAGCCCTATGACACGGTAAGTTCATCGTTACACGCAACTCAATTGGCTACTGTTGGATGGAGCCTGTGAAGAAATGGGTTATTGATGATAAGGCAAACAAAATGAGTATCGCTTTGTTTACATCTCCAAGTTTTTTTGTATGTATTAAAGCTTAAACTTAATCCTCAACTGTAAGAATATATAAGATGAACAGAAAGTACTGTTTTCATGTTCTTGATTTCTCTCTTCCCTAGTACCATCTGCAGAGTAAAGTATTACTTTTTAGCTTACATTGTAGTTTAGCCCTTTGATGGTCTTCTATGGATTGAATGTGAAGCCCGAGAGAAGCTACATGTCAGAACAAGATGATCGAAACAAACAGCAAATAGCTATGTTTTCTGTATAGCATTCTCTGTCATCTTTTAAAGCCGTTCTCTTGCTATTTGTCGACACGAACATAAATTTGAGTAAATTTTGGTTTGAACATGGGGTAAACCCCCCGGGGTAAACCCTGCCCGGTTGGTGGTTGGGTGGAGTCCTCTCGGGGAGTCTGAAATGATTGTTGTGGCAATGATCTTCCCCGTCATGCAAATCTCTGTTGTTTTATTAGTTTATCTTGTTTGAACAGTGAAGGTAACCCTTTGATACTTTCCATCGAAAACATACCTTTAGTTAGCCTATCTGAGAGTATTTTGATACATTGATAAATATTTTGAAAGGGATCTGTACACCAGTCTCCCAGATACAAACCAAGTCTCCTGGTCTTTTATATGGTTCACCAAACCTACTGGAAAGGAAAGCAAGTGTCTAAAGTACATACAGTATATGTTCACACTTGGTCAGTGTTGGCGATGTTTTTTTTTTTGGCTGAATCGGTGAACTCAATGATTATGTACACTGTGTTTTGGGCCCTTTAAATACCTAAATGACAGATTTCCTTACCCTTTCATATACCTCACCTTGTAAAATCCCCACCCTTTTATATACCTGAAGCCTGAAAAAGGTACCCCTTTGGGTAGAGCCTAGCCTGTGCAGGTCACTATAGTGAGTAACCCCTACCAGGGTTTTGGAAAGTCGTCAGGCAAAATTGGCAACCTTTCGGTTTACAACTTTATAGGTTAGCATCTCTATCATACCCAAGTGCCAATTTTCCCCAAGCCTTTTCTTAACTTTAACTCTTTAATCCCTAACCGCAAGGCTTTTGGGCAGAACCTTCCTACATATAGTCCATTACATTGGTTCTACCCCAGTACATCACCTCACATGTTCATGCCAGTCTAACTCATAAATCAAAAGCTACAAACAGGAAATATCGCTTTGACTGCAGCAAAAGAAACTTTGTTCTGGCCTACTCACACCCCAAACCACAAGGTAGTAACAACTAACATTCCTAAGTCGTGTGTGTGTGTTGGGGGGGTGGTCAGTTCACCAAGAGAGAAAGAGGGGTTTGTTTCACACACTACTGGACTTATATTTCACTCAAGGTTTTTTGAAGGTATTTTAAGAATAAGGCTAATATGGAGATGTATTATTGCTGGTCAAAACTTCAAACTGATGGAGATTAGCAGGTGACAAGTTCACCACTGCTTTCATCTTTGGTTAAGACCTGTGGAAAGACATGAAAGGCTCTGCAAGCTTGCATGTTGGATGGGCCTGCACAAAGAGTTTTCACGAAAAAGAACAGCTGTTTAGATTGCAGGGTGATTGGGATGGGAGACATAATTAATTCACATTGCAGCCAACCACAAAGAGCTGTTACGGTTTACCAAATTTTACCACTGCCCCAATAAAGATTGAACACAGAAAATGGGTTCAAAAAAGTAGTTTAATTGTTGTTTTAAAAATACAATGAGAATATTACAGAAAATGTACAGTAAGTTGAAAGCTGTTTGGTCACAACTTTCGGATACATCTGCAGGTACCGGAAAGCTTTGTATTTTGGGTCACTTGGGATAAGTCTTTATTTTGGAGTTGTTTTGTTTCCTGTCTTTTATTTCTTTTGTTTTACGTAAGCTTACGTAATCTGTGCTCCGGTACCTGCAGAAAGATCCCAACTTTCAGATATTTCATCTGAAGTAGCTTGATGGAAACACTTTAGCAACATCTGTTTGTTTTTCTTACTTTTCAGATATGTAGATGACATGCATCTCACAAACAGGTTATTCAAGCTGCACTAAGAGAAGAGAGTTGCTACCTGCATTGACTTCGTGCCAAGACCTTACTTCATGTGGAAATTATCACTGGAAAAATGTAGATTTTCTAACTTTTAAAAATCAGTATCAAGACCTTGGTTAATCTGGAAAGTATTGTTGGAGAAATGTGCATTTTCTAAGTGTTAGTCACTTGCATTGACTTTATGTCAAGACCTTACTTAATCTGGAAATTGTTGGAAAAATGTACATTAAAAGAGTTTTAAAAGTAACTTAACTGAAAGTTTAGATTGGCATATTTTTCACTCCACAGTTTGTAATGTATTTGTATTTTTATTACAGAAAGAAAGAAAACAATAAAAGATTAGTATAATACAAGTTCATGTTCAAGTAATTTTATTTTACTTCTTTTAATTCCACAAAAACCGTTTCACACTTCCCAACAATTTATTCTGGGTGTTCTGGATATGAAGGCATTTTACCCTTTTTGAATTATTTATCATGTTATCATTGTTGTTTGATTGGTGGGTGGGGGACATAATCAGGTCTGATAAATTTTAATTACTATAAAATAAAAGTAACGATGACTTTCTGACAAGATTACTGGCCAGGATCCGACTACCATACTTGTGTTGGTATATGAAATCAAAGGTGATAAAGATACTAAGATACTTAGCTGGTCATTCTTATCAACACAGAAATGTCTTAAAACTGCTTAAGCAAATCTCCTTGAAAAATGAGTTTACAGCATTCCAGGTAATTTTTCTACCGCAAAATACTAATAAGGTACTGAGACAGTAAAGACATGAACCTCACAAAATCATTACAGCCAAGTTGTTCAAAGACCAGATAATGCTATCCTATGGATAAGTACTAATCTTTGAACTGGGGCCAGAAGTTTGCCATTAATTTGTCTGGTCAGGAAACGGAACATGTTGGGTTATTGACCAAGGATCTCCCATTATCTGGAAGAACGAGTCTATCAAAACAAATTTGAAGAAGAGTGTAAGCTGTGTTAATATCTTGTCATATGTCTTGCCTAGAATGACTTTCTCTGATGACTTTTGACTGATTTTCTGATATCTACTAGCGTTCAACTCAAATGGCAACAGTATAAAATGTTTGTCTTGTTAAAAGCTAGTTGGTATCTACACTGTTTGGCTCTGGGTCTTTGGGTCTGGCTCTTTGTCATGCATTCCCCTAACTAGATAAAAACAAAACAAAATGATGCAACACAAAATCTAATCGAGGTGGGTGATGCAGGAGATTTGCTGCAGATGAAATCATGCTCAGGTTACGCGGTAATTTATTTCCTACCCTTGGTTAATATGTTTCAACTTCTGTAGCCTCGGCTAAACTCTGGAATGCACTGCCACTGGATATCCACACAAGCGACAATTTGATGCAACTCAAGCGCAATCTTAAAACACATCTCTTTAGCAAAGATTTTTACTAGATAATTTATTATTGGTCAGTCAGTTACTTAGTCTTTTAGTTAGTGGGTAGTTTGTTAGTCAGTTAATTTGTTAGTTAGCTAGTCAGTTAGTTTGTTCGCTCGTTGGCTAGTTAGTGAGTTATCATGAAGGCTTATTATTCTTAGTTTTTATTTTGATCTCTACAATTGAGTTATTTGATTGGTTAGTTTATTTTGTTTTGTTTTTGATGACTTACTTTAAATGCATTGTAAAGTGCTATTGGATAGTAATAGAAATAGTGCTATATAAACTATTATTATTATGGTAACAACCTGACGATGATGGTAACGGTTTTAAAAGAGAAGCAATTATTTGGTAGAATTATTTAAGTGCTTCCAATACTGGGATGCATGGATGACTTTCTCAAGAATAAGCACATATTTATCGCTATCTACAGTGTAACTACTATAACTAACAGTAATACCATTTTAAAAAGGAAAACAAAAAAAAAAAAACAACAAAAACCAACCAATGACCATGTTGCTTTACTAATCAGTTAGATCAGATCATTAATCAACGCAATTAGAAATCAAAAGCTAGAAAAAAATAATATAACAATCAAATGACAACAGCATTTATTTTCAGCATAATCATGTTTTATTTCAGAACGTTTCCTACCGGTAAACCAATTTTGCTTTAAGATTACAATATAACCATTTTGAGCTAAGACTGTGTAGTATTGTTTCTGTTCTCAGCTTCCAGTAACAAATAGTACCAAACAACTTACATAAGTAACATTATAAATTCATAATTAATAATACACAAAAGTTGTTCTCACATACATGATTTTACCTCAGTCCTTCTGAATTCACAGGTTTAAAATCAAGAGAAAAATCGTCTCTATTTACAAACCAATTTCGTTTTAACACTACAATATAACCATTTTGAGCTAAGACTGTGTAGTATCGTTTCTGTTCTCAGCTTCCAGTAACAAATAGTACCAAACAACTTACTTAAGTAACATTGTAAATTCATAATTAATAATACACAAAAATTGTTCTCACATACATGATTTTACCTCAGTCCTTCTGAATTCACAGGTTTAAAATCAAGAGAAAAATCATCTCTATTTACAAACAGATTCCATGAATTGCTACAATTACAGGCTGGTACAACATTACACTGTACGTTACAGGTAGTGATGAGATTGAGTCAATTGTAAATGAACATGTAAAACTGTTATCCCTGCACAAAGCTCTAACGTAATTAACACATTTTCCCAGTGATGGAAAGCCGTTTCTCAGTTGCTGATGCTTCTGAAGGTCAAATTTCTGGCAACTATGTTTTTGGTGGGGTGGGCAGGGGGGGGGGGGGGGTGAGGAAAGGAAGGAGGACGTCCCTTCCTCTTCCTCACACTACATCAGCACTGCGAAGGAATATCACAACAAACAAGTTCCCTTGAAAGATACAAATGTAATCTCGCCTACAAGAACATAATGCATTTTGTGACAGCCCTACATTACAACCATTACCTGTGTTCCTCACATATTTATACTTACTATACCGTGAAGGAACATTACTTACACTAAAACCACACCCCAAGGAAAGACACTTGACTCCGGAGGGTGCAAGGAGTGGCAAGTATCCGCTACAGTGCATTCATTCCAGCACTAGTTAAAAGAATTTTAAGAATAACATTAGATGCTTGCTCACTGACTACTTATATTAGTGGTAAAAAAATTCTGTAACTATTTCTTGCCAATTGAAAATTACAAATGTAGGTAGGTCATTTGCAGAAAAAGATAATTAAAATTCAATATAATTTGAAAGTGTAGCATCCATCACTAGGAAGACCACCTCAGCTTGTCAAAGTATTTTTATTCTATACTATTTCTATACTGTTTTTTTGTCATATATCATCATATTTTCTATGTTACTTCACAATTAAGCAGTGCTAAAATTACCAAAACCTTGACTATTCAAAATAGAAATTCCACTACTTAAGATAACCAAATAATTTACTTTTTCCGTAACCAAAATAACATGGACTTTTTCTTCTTTTATAAAACTGATTCAAAGGATCATATCCCTAAAAATAGCTATTAGCACTGCCAGTTCTCATTGCACTGTTCAGTAAGAGGTTAAACTTCCACAGTTCTTTCTAAAAACAAAACACTAGGTTTTTTAGCTGTTAAGTCATTCACAGCTGATCTGTACCAGTTTGAAAACTATAGTTTGATTTGTTCTGGATGCAGCTCTTTTGTTCTTAGGGCTACAGGCATTATGTTCTTTATCTATTGTTTTGTTTGGCCAATTTTTAAGAACCTTGTAAAAGGTACAGGTCACACTAAAACATTATAGAGACATAGTTGTGCTCCTAGAAAAATTTATAGTTGCTATGTGGTAACAACCGTTTTAATGATACTAACCCAGAAGTGTCAACATCAAAATGTCCACAAATGTTGGTTGAAACCTGCAAGGAGAAAAAACTGAGGGAGATCACTCCCTTTGTTAGTGCTAACCTGGTACAAAGGCACAGGCTTTCTCATAGCAATCTACTGTTTCCAAATGACTGCTGTAAATGACTGACATGTGAAAAATGCCCTGAATTTGAGTCAAATTACTTTAGTTCAGATTTGAATTGTACAGCACTAATCTGATTTAAGCCAATAGTAAGCAACTTACTAAGCTACTTGTAGTCAATAAAATCTCCTCGACTGTGTACAAACCAATTGCTGCAAATCCCTTTACTACAAGACAAAGGCTCACCGTGCTAGTCTGAATGACTGACGCTGAGTTTGCAGCAGTCCTGTGAAAACAATTCGACTGAATCTCTAGTAACGCTCATAACTATGTAATAATTAATTGCATTTCCCTCAAGCTTTGTTTCACCTCAGTTTATGATACTGTTGGCTTTCTTGCTGCACTCTGCACAGAACTCAAGAGATACTTTACCACTCTGCACATGTACACACACCCCAGCGTCCACAGGACTCATTCCATCAGTAGCCTTCATGTCTACATGTACTTTCCTCTTTTTGCTGTTTTCTTGACGTAAATTAACACCCTTCTTACCAGAATCGTTTAGAGCATCATATTTTCTCTTGTTTGTCTTACCGTCATTACCCTCCTCACAGTCCTGCAATATACCACAGCTGAGTGAAATCCCTGGAGTGTTGGCCACACTCTTTAAAATTCTGGCTAATTCGCTTTGATTGGTGATTACACCTTTCAAGTAGCGGATCTCATCCATGAGAGCTTCTAATTTGCCATTCAGCTGAGCAGTGACCTGCTGTAAGTCAGCCTTGTCTTTCTTCAGTTCTGCTATGTTATCCTGGAGTTCCTGGACATATTTCTTCTTTCTTTCACGCTGTTCTTTGGCTTTCTCAGCCTGACTTTTTGCAGTGGTCGGGGATTTCTGAGGCTCAATTGCTGAATTAGAAACATTTTTTACAGCCATCTTAAACTCTGTTTGACTTTTTGATTTTCTTCCATTAGGAACTGAATCAGCTTTGGAAAGACTTTTACCCACAGACTTCTTTTTCTTTACCTCTGGCTTCTTACCACTTTCACTCTTATCATTTGCGTGCTCATGTAAATTCCCCACATTGCTTGTCTCTCTTACGGTGCCCGACTTCTCCAATCTCCCTTTCAACTCTTTTACTTGCTCGTCTTTGCTTGAAGCATCGGTTTTATCTGGAGTAGCCTCCACACAATCGAATATCTCTGTGTCCAAATCAATTGGTTCTATATCCCATCCTAGCTGGTCAGCACATGTGCTGTCTTCAAAACTTTCCCCTCCCACACTAATTTCTTCTTCTGAATCCCATTGCCCTTCGGTATTAAACTGGAGAAGATATTTCGTCAGAGGCAGGTCGTCTTCCTCCATCTTGCTGCACCTTGTATTGGTCCAAATATCTTTTGTAAAGCACGAAATTTCGCCGTAAAGATCGTCTTCCAAACAAGGATCTTCCACGTCTTCGATGTTCAAGAATGTTTCGAATCCTGCATTTTGTAGAAGCGTGTTAGACATTCTTGATAATTTACTGGAAGATTATAATTGTATAATACCAAAGAAGTACACAAATACGACTTACGTTTCAGTTTAGCGTGCCGGAGAAGTGAAATAACTATACATTAACAACACAAGGCTCGTAACCAACAATGGCCGACGTGTCTCTCAAAACGTTTTGGTATCGTTCTTCTCGTAATTTTTGATTGGCTCAAGTCTGACACGTGGTATTGTATGCCCAGACCCCTTGGGTATTACTGCAGCCAAAGACCTGTTGAAATGGCGTTCGCGCTCTCTTTGAGCGCGTTTCCTGTTTTATTGTCGCTTTTTATTTCCCCACTTAACGGTCAGATCCCTAAGAAAGAAAAATACCATGCTATAAAAGAGGACATCCCTTACATCAAATGCGAGACTTGTCAAAAGGCGGTGAAATATTTATATGGGAAAACACAAGAGATGCGAGACGATGGCCCGACAAAAAGGGTGAGTTGGGATAATTGTATAAATCGGTAGAATCTTGATTTTGGAAACGCTTAAGCTTAATTTAATTTCCTTTGCGATGAAAGGTACTGGAATCGGTTAACGTGGTATATCCACTAACGATCGCAGTTTAAGGGTAACGTTGTGCATTTAAGCTTTAAATGGTCTTAAATATTCAAGCTCTATATTTTATGCTCATTAAATTAAACTTCAGTGCAGTGTTCATGTAAGCTCAAGTTTATAACTTTAGATTAAATAAGCTTATTGCTAGCAAAATCTATGGTCTTTATCTTTTACTTTAGAAAAATAATTTCCCGCTTGATTTGAAAACTTTTCTAAAAAGCTGATTGTTTTTTAGAGTTTTTATTGTAATGTTAATGTTTCATGTTGACATACTTGTCTGCAGGTGTTGAAGCTGAACACAAAGAAACTGAAATTTATTGCAGACATGATTTTGTCTGCTATAAATCATCTTTATGGCTTTTAGCATGTCATTTCCTTCATAATGGGCTTTGATCACACAAAAGTTACACAAAAACCCTTTTTTATGTCTTTTATGGGTTGAAAAAAAAAAGAAGCCTATCTTGAAACCTCTCTTCAATCCTAACTGTAGTTCGCAAGTAAAGTTGAAATTGAATTTGACAGATGTTATCTAAAAAAAACCCTCTGTGATTATGCAGCTCAGTAGGGAATTGGTGCTGCAATAAATATTTAATTTTAAGATGTGGTCTGTTGAATAGAACTGAGGGACATTAAGAATTGCTCCTTGCAGTGTCATTAAATGAATCATCAATTATTTATATCTTTCATGATACAGAAGAACCTGTAAGATTTTGGTATTTGTATGTTACGGTGATGATATCTTGGAGTTTAATAAATAATAATACCTTAAATAAATATACCTTTTTTTTCTGGAGTTATCTTTTACAGTGCCTTAGGGTAAGAAAATGTAGAATAACTGGTTAAGATGTGATGTCAAGTTAATAAGGCGAAGAAAATCTCTGGAATATCCAGGAGTTATTCTCAGTACATTGCAAAAGAAAACCACGCCACTTATCATTTCAATCTATGTATAATCTTCTGATCTTATCTCAGATTGATAAATATCCCATCATTCCTAATACAATTTTGTGACTCAAGTATTATGCTCTTGTCATTTTACTACTGATAATTTTGACTGCTTGCGGAATAACATAGATTGAAATAATTCAGTTTTTAATTTGTATTAATTCACCTTTTGATTTGTAGTATTTTTGCATCTCTGAAACACAGCCTTTTTATACCACAATCCAAATATGTTTTAAGGAGATGTCATAACCCAATGATAGTCCAGCATCAATCTATTTTGAATTCTCAGATAACAAATATAAAATATTCATAATCTGAACAAATTCTTCTGACTTCCTCTTTCAAAAATAAAAATTGACGATCTAAGATGGCAGAAAAAAGAGAAGTGGCAGGAAAACAGAAAATGACAAATGATATTGAAGAAAATAGGCAATGCTATCTCCTGTTGAGATTGTTTTTTGTTGTTGCTGTTTCATTTGTGTTTGAGTTTTTAGACTTTCCTTTTTAGACTTCTATATTTCTATTGTTGTTAAGTACTTTTTATGCTTCAGTTTATCCATTCTAACAGCAAACCCTAATGAGAATGAAATATGTACTGAGCTCTGGACGTAAAGGCAATACAAACAACAGTATGGAGAAAAATGGTGATGTGAAATTTACCACAGTACACATAGCCGATTTATTTAACTCTGAAAATCCAATACACAAACTTTTGATTAAATATGTATTGCCTGCTAAGGTGACGGCATAAACCACTTAAGAAATCAACACTATAGAACAAGAAAGAGGCAGGAATGAGGAGAAGGAGGGCTGCAGAAAAACACATGTGTCAACAAGATCAAGAATGCGACATCCATTATACAATAATCCACGAATACGACATAAGTTGCAGACACCATCTTGGATTCAAATTCAAACCAATACCCTTGGTTCCTCTCTCTATATGTTACATGGTAACCATAGAGATGGTTAAATTGTCGCATAAAATTTTATTTGCAAGCAAATATTGTCTTTATTTTAGTGTGTTTTAGTATATTTGATTTAATATACAGTGTATAGTATATTTTAGCATACTTTTATTTTGTATAATTATAAATATCTTTTTGGTTCTTTTTAAACTGGCAGAAGTCTGGGAAGATGATAATTTCTTTTTCAGTTGCTACATACATACATACATCCTTCTCCTCTCCTGTGGAGCAGGGCTGTAGGACCTTTTACTATATGCATTAGTACTATTCAATCTCCCTACTCCCGGAATTTTGCAATATGGGCTTCTATTATATAAACTTAGCTTGCACTTTAATGTCTTTAATTTTGTTGATTATCCTCGTGCAAATTAGAATGTTTTGAAAATACATTTATGTATTGAGATCAGTGTATTAATAATATTTTGTTTTTTTGAGTCACGTTTTATTTACATCAACTGGTTTTTGTCAGTTTGGTGACTACAGAATAGAAGGCAAAGTGAAAAATATGTGGTTATTTATCAATAAAGCTGAAAATTGTCTTACTCAGATAAATTGTATAACTTGGACAATACATGAAGTACTCTTTGATCTGATACATGACTAGTGCTCTTTCTTAAGCATAAGCGGAGTCGTAAGCTTAACGGAATTGAAGTCGGAACAATCGTACCATTCCATTTCTTCCCATTCTGTTTATGACTCTGTTGCTTATGATCTAGTGATTGTCAGAGTCGGAAGCAGAAACAGGAATAAACCAGTCACAATGTTCGATTCCAGGCCTTGTAATTGGTTGGATCGGTGTCAAAAGCGGAATGGGTTTTTCTGCTTCCGACTCTGTCAGTTATATTTTTACTAGATTGCATCACTCTACACTTCTGATTATGGCTCCTTTGCTAGTGAAAACCAGCCTTAAGTACATATAAAACAATGACTGAGTTGCTTTTATGATTTTGCAGCTTGAAGAAGATAAAGTGATTGATCTGGTAGAGAAGTCATGTAATCCAGATAATGAGGAAGGAAGCTGGATCTCAAAAATAGATCTTCTTGAAAGGAATGGAGAGTTAAGGCTCTCCGAGCAGAGCAATGTTGGAAAATGTAAACGAGAATGCCAGACTGTTTCGAAAGCTTGTGAAGAGTCTATAGCAGAAGTGGACACAGATCTTGCGGAACTGCTATGGAAAGACAAGTTGACCTTGTCAAAACTGATCAATGAAGTCTGCTATTCATTGTCTAGTGCGTGCACTTCTAGTAAGAGACCAAAGCTTAGGGCTGGAGAGAGGAAGATCAATGAAGACTTCAGTGCTATGACAGAAGATGAAAAGAAGGCAGATGACATTTTGAAGCAAATGAGGTAAGCATATACCCTATTGCCAATATTTTAGATTGAGTCAAGGTTACATTCATCATCCTTACCAGCTTGCCCTACCATGATTTCAGTATGTATTGTATCCAGTTCCACATGGAAAGAGGTAGTTTAAAATTAACATGCAGTGTCCTGCGTGGAAGAAAACTTACTGCAAGGGCAAAATGTGGATTGTTTAAATCCTGGATCTCCATGTTGCTTGCTATAAAACCTCTTGACAGATATGAACTATAATACTATTTTTAATTAATAATTAATACAGTGGAACCCTGTTAATATGGACACCAAAGGAACATGCAGAAGTGTCCACATTGTCCAGGTCTCAGCATTAAGCTGGCTGATTTAAGAGAAAATATATGACCTTTTTAGCTTTCAGGACAAAGAAAACTGCCTGTTATGAGCGTGTGTCCTCATTAAGTAGCTGTCTGTAGAGTGGGGTTCCTTTGTAACACAATCAGTGAATATGGGAGAAACTTTAGCGCCACCTTAAAGCAAAGTATATTTGTTTAAAAAGTAAGTGTTTATTGTATCTTGGAACTGAAATTATAATATGGTTTTACTAAATGTCTTCTTCAGAGGGATCCCAGGAATGCCTGGCATGGAAATGTATTCTCGAGAGGACATTGAAAAGATGCGTGATCAGCTTGGTGCTCATCAAAAGGACACAGAAGAGGAGGAGGTCGTGGACAGTGAAGAAAACCTTTTCCACGGAGAGGATATTAGTTTCTTTCAAACAATTATGAATGGCTTAGCATGGCTTTGGTCTTGGCTAAAAGGCATTTTTGGATTTAGAAAAGGCACATCTGGAGAATTATGACATCAGTGACTTGCTGTATTCACCGGGATGTGGCTAGATTTGTTATTGATCCAATGCTATTAAATTATTCTGTGTTGATTGTTGCAAATTGTTAAACAAAGGCTTTTTGTAGTTAGATCAAGAATTCAGACCTTTGAGGAACTTTTTGTTACAACTGCAGCTCAATAAGGCAAAGGACCTGGTGGTTTTACATGTAGTTTTAAAAAAATTAATTGCGGTTCTAATTTATTGTAATTTTCTGTAATTGCTGCAATACTAATTAAACAATAGGGTGTTTCTGTCGAGGAACTATCGGATGATAGGTGCCTCGTGGAAATTTGATGTTCTTAAAACAAAATTAATATTTGCCCGAGAAGCAAAGCTTCGAGGGCAAATATGCTGGTCTTTATTGCTTACTGACTTAATCGTCTTTGTCCCCTGTGGGACATGAGGCAACAACAATCCTTCTCCATTTATCCCTATTTTGTGCGACATTCAGTGCCTCACCCCAGGTGAGTTTTACCTCACCGAACTCCGCCTGGACAGTTCGGCGCAAGGTGGTTTTTGGCCGACCAGGTTTCCTTTTGCCAGGTGGTGTCCATCGCAAGGCAACCTTGGGAATTAGATTATTTAACTTTTTTAGATGAAAGCTGCGAAAGCCAAATGTAAAATTTAAAAAAAAGAAAACAGACAGAAGCACACTTAATACAATTTCAATTGTTTATTTTCTATAAGCGTGCTTGTTTACAGAAAAATTTGCAGATACGGGTGCTATCCATCTGGTATATTTTCCTCGGACGGGCAGTGTTAAAACAATAGAGTGTTTCTGTCGAGGAATAGTTGCCCCGCGGAAATTTGATGTTCTTTAAATATTTGCCCGAGAAGCTTCTCGGGCAAATATGCTAGTTTTAAGAACATCAAATTTCCAAGGGGCAACTATCAGATTGATAGTTCCGAAACATAAACACTCTGTTGTCTTTATTGTTCACCACTAAATTTTCTTCCACGCGCTAGTTCAAAAAGTCAATCAGACTTCAATTAAACTATTTTTAACTTTTTGAGATGAAAACTGTAAAAGCCAAATGAAAAATTTGAATAGGAAAACAGACAAAATCCCCTTCATATAATTTCAACTGTTTCGGCGATGATCGGCGACTATTCAGACGGAGGTCTAAAGATGATCGATTTAGAATCATTCAACAAAGCACTCAAATCTACCTGGGTCAAAAAATACATTGACCCAGAAAATCATGGCAAATGGAAGTACTTCTTTGCCGGACTCTGAATTGCAATTTTTTGGTGGGTCTGCCGTCTTTAGAGGCAACCTCAAACAGGACGACTTGCCAAAATATGGTTTTTCGGATCTCTTCATTATGGAAATCTTGCAAATCTGGTCAGAAGTAAACTTTAATCCTTGTGTGACCTCTCTTGACCACTACCTTTCATCTAGCCTTTGGCATAACTCCCTCATAAAAATCGACAATAGGCCATTTTTTTTATAAATCGTGGTACGCAAAAGGCGTTGAACATGTCGCCCATCTAATGAAAGATTCGACCACGTTTCTTTCTTATCACGAGTTTGAAAAACGTTTTGGCATTAAATCAAATTTTCTGGCTTATCAAGGCCTTATATCTGCATTAAAATCTCTAAAACAATTGAATAAAGATTTTCTAATCAGGAACAAAAAGTGTGAAGTTTTTCATGAACAGTTCTTGAAAACTGAAAAGGCCAACAAAGTGGTCTACGAGAGGCTAGTTCGTATCAAAAAACAGTGTCCTACCCGAAGTCAAGAAAAATGGTCTAAAGACTGCGAGCTCGAGAACGACGTAGCAATTGATTGGAAGTTGGTTTACCGACTTCCTTTCAATTGTACCAAAATAACTAAATTAACCACTTTTCAGTTCAAACTGCTGCATAAGGCCTACTCTGGGACCTTAAGTCGCCGTAACTTAAGGCGACTTTGGGCGATTTAAGGCGACTTAAGCGAAATTGGCCAAAAAAACATTGCGACTTTAGGCGACTTAAAGCGACTTTAGGCGACTTAATTTCACTAGAGTGATACAAACCTAAACTTAGTAACAGTTTCTCCATATACTTTAAAATTTTCAACAAAGTTTCTTGCAATAAACCAATATTGTACCCATCATCTGTTTACTTTTGTATTCACACAAGTCATCATATACTCAATTATCCAGATTTCAAACCATTTTTTAAAATACTTTTTAAGATAGAATTACCACCAAACTGAACAGTTACTATTATAAGAATAATAATAACAATAAATACAAGCAAGGTAGCATGAATATTAGTGAAGATATCACAATAAAATCCAACATCAAACAAAAATATAAAAATATAGGAGTGATAGCAGAATACCCAGCCCAGCCATTTATATGTGTCGGTATGCTTTGAAGAACCAGGTATATAACAATAGTTGCTACTCTTATTTAATGAGATGCAAAGGTATTCTGCAATCTAGCCAAAATATACATTCACAGTGACAAAAATTTAAGAAAAGAGACATGATTTAGCTTGGTTTATATATTTTCCATAATTGAAACAACAAGAAATTAAAATAAATTAATCTTATTTACCTGCATTTATTTTACAATGCTTCCCAAATTATAAAAATGGTTATTTTGGTAGACTTATCTGCCATGTTTTTGGCATCTCCACTGTCAATTTTGGCATGGGAGTTTGGCAAATGCATGCCTTTCCAAAGTTGCTCAGTCCTTTTCAGGGACCTAGTCAATTTGCTGCTCTCCTGCCTCAGTCTGACAAAGCATTCCAATACCATAATGAGTACCGCATGCTAAGGTCCTTTGTAAGAACACTTCATTTCGAATTTCACCAACTACTGGTGTGGCTCCAGAAAACTTTGACGACCCAGTTTATATAGTGAATCCGCAGTCGTGGGTTTTTTTTTACCATGGTTGATCAGACCACCAGGAGACGTGCCTTCCAAGTTTTCACTGCTTTTCACCTGGTACATTACAAATGTCCAGAACGACATTTTCACAACGAAATACTTGAAATTGATAGATACACACACTGGTCTCCGCCATTTTGATTATCCCAGTAACCCTTGCGCCGCTAACTGGTTTCCATGCTTCAAACACACAAGACATCACGCGTGTTTTCGGCCTCAAATTCTCCTGCTCAGTGTTCCCGATTGCAGATTTATTTCATCAACCAATTCAACTTTAAGTAAGAATTAGTTTCGCGATTTGTTTTCTTTCTCTTCTTTTGTAACCGCCCGTCGGAGTAATCATACTAGCATGTGCGTGACTAACTCACGTGCGCATTAACTAAGTCACGTGTTCCAAAACCTGGCGGCCATGTTTACTAGTAACAAAAATAATATATAGATTTAGGTCAACCTAAAAGCGGAGCTCCTGTAGCCCGATTAGGCTTATCCAGGATAAGGTTGAATTTTGAGTTCAGTTTTGTTCAGTTTGGTGTTTCAGTTTTGTTCAGTTTGGTGTTTAGTTTTTCTTTCAACTGAAATGAACTGCTTTTTTCAATCCAGAAGTCAAACGAGTGGATTAAAAAATCAAAACATTATCAGAGGAAATTGTGAAAATTACTTTGATTGTTTAATAAAGAATTGCCAAAAACTATTGGGCTAAAATATTATCTGAATGATGTTAACATGTGAGCATTGTTCCAAGGTTTTATCATTGCATTGACCCTATTGCGTAGTACGAGTTGTAGTTGCTGCGGAGCGAGCGTAGCGAGCGTAGCAGCAGTTCATAATCTAAATATAAAAGAAAGGTAGAAAAATTTGAGATTTTGCCATGCTTTTTAGCCTCGCTTTCAGCGGACCACAATGCTTTGCGCTGTGGTAGAGCCTCGTTTTCAGCGGACCACAATGCTCTGCGCTGCGAAGAGCCTCGCTTTCAGCGGACCACAATGCACTGCGCATTGCCTCAATTCGAGACCAAGAACATAAGCAACTGAGAAGTTCTAACATAACATAACATAAGATCTTCTACACTGTCGTCTTGCTTTTTCGAGTTTCGACGCCAGTTCAGGCGAGTGCCAGGGTTCAGCCAGGGTTCAGAATGCGAATTTTCGAAATTTTTGATTTCGAGACGTTCAGATAGAGCTTTTCGAGAGCTTTGGACGTTGAAGTTTACTACACGTTAATTATTTGAAATACCCGTTGAAAAGTCCTGTCATTCTGGATTAACTTGTAGGTCAACGCGTCACGAAATAATTCACAAGGTATAGTGGTGTCATTTTATCACACATTACATGCCGCAAGATTGATTCAAATGCCTGCAAAAAAAAAGTAGAGGTCGTGTTTCTTTTCATCTGCAACGGCAAGGCGTAAGAAGCCGAAAGACTCGTTTAGCTCTGATTGGGCTGAAAAATTAGCAGAGAGTGACAAAGGCTCTTACTTCGATCAGGAGCAATGGCTAAATGAACGAGCAGCCAAGCGCCGAATGCGATTCGTCGCTTTCCTCGTCAACATGTAGCGCAAGCCGGTCAAAAATTACGGTTGAAGAACCTCTTGCAGATCTGGAAAGCACTGAAACATGGCAAAAGTTCTATGGCCACGCTATCGTAGCCGGTCAAAGACTACAGGAGAAGATCAACGAACCGGTGACCTGTCGCTTTTGTCAGGAAAGCGCAGAACTTGTGAAGAATTTAGGAAGTAAAAACGGACGTGGTTCCATTTGCATGTTTCAGTGCCAGAACGAAAGCTGTCCGTCGCACGAAACTAATCTTCCATTTCCGACGATGAAAAAAAAGCAGGGCGCTCGCGATAAATTGTGCATCGGTTCTTGGCTTTCGAGCTATCGATGGCGGTCACGCGACAGTCTCAAAGGATTTTAGTTTTCTTGGTCTGTCGTCGATAAACAGAAAATGCAGTGTATTCCCGCCACGTCCCGCGTAAAGATTTGGCCTGCTGCATATCAGCTGTCAAATGCCTATTGTTGTTGCAAGATGATCCCTCGCTGGTAAACATCAAAATGGATGATTAGGTGTTATAATCCTATTGCGGTTAAGATGCCGCAAAAATATATTTTGTTTCTCGGAACGAAAATTTTGGAAAGTTAAGCATACGTTTTTAACTCCAAGTCGGCAGCCCTGAACCGATTTAGCTGAAATTTGGCCAGCTTATTGTCAGATTGTTTTTCTTGAAAAGCGTGTCGGCGATTTTTGTTTTCTTTTTCCGTTTTCGAATAATCGTCATTTTTTCGAAGGAAATGCTGATGATTTGTCCCCTCTGACTTTATCCTATTGTCACAAAAGAAACAAATAAAAACTGAGACACGGTTTTTTAGTAGAACGTGTCAAGAAGCAAATGCGATGTTTATCGTTCTCTTCCGACCATTCTTAGCGGGACTTGAGTTGACTTTACACAGACATATGCTTTCGCAAAAAACGTCTCAATTGCGCTATCTCTTACGATTTTCGATTTTTTTCGATTTTTCTATTTTTTCGATAGTACTGTCGTCTGCCAAAAATTGAACGTAGTTTAAGTATTTTTTCTGATAGCTTTGTCGTATACTCCTGTAGCTGCCATGTGCTTCTTGCCGAAGCTCCTCGGCAAATTTGACAGGCTTTCATGTGTTCGCACTTATGCACTACACTCTTTTTTTTTAATAAGAACAAACTTAATAAGAACATTGAGGCTGAAATCGCTAGAAAAATAAGAACAATTTAAGAACAGTCTGAGGCTGAAATTTTGTTTCAGCAAACAAACATCAGTCCGCGACGACAGTGTAAAGCTAATGATTCTTTTCAAAATTCAGAGTCTTTACTATACAGCCTTTAAGATATATATATTTCACTCTTACCCTTCATTATCACACTTTTCGTGTGTAAACAGTAACAGATCACATCTATGAGTATAAACAATGAAGTCATAAACTGTATACATATACTAATAAGCACAGGTTCTTTGTCCGTCACTATATGATGCATGTCAGTGAAAGGTAATTCCAGTACAGTGTATAGTACAGTATATTGGTGCAGTATAATATGATCCACGTTCTGTAAGCTTCGCCCAGTTTTTACAATTATTAAATTCAACTGTCTATCTATGGTTTAGCCACCCTGTAGGACAGGGTCCCTACAGTGAAGTACTGTAAAGTACGGTAATATATAGATTTAGGCCAGCCTAAAAGCGTAGCTCCTGGGCCGGGTTGTTCAGAGCCCGATCAAACTAGCCGAGGATAAAGTAGAATTTTGATTTGAGTTTTGTAACTTTGCGGTGAGATTTTCTGTATATTGTTTTTGTGTTTTGAATTTTAATGAAAGCAAAATACGCAAAACAAAAGCAGTGAAAAAACTTTGTACAAAAGAAAAGGTTATAATTCGGTTAAATTTTAATCCTGGGTTAGCGTTAACCGGCTTCCTACCAACCCTACGCTGTTTACAGCAAGTTAATCCTGACATGAGCCCGCGATCTGATCGAAAAAAGCAGCACTTGGGCAGCGGTCAACTTTAAAAAAACACGTGACCTCGATGAGCCCTGAACTTGAGCCCGCGATATGGTCACGTGATACTGGTCAGCGGATTCCTTGTTTTGACAGGTGTCAATTGACTGCAACATGGATGTCCAAAGGACGCTTTAAACCAAGGGTACATGTGCTCTGTCAACCTGCAAGGAAAGCCCGCGAAAACTGAAGCCTCGTTTTGGTTTACGTGTCAATTGTGGCCGCCATGTTGCGCGACTCCACCACCGTCGTCGTCGTCGTCGTGCGTACGCGCCCACGAGCAATACCGCTAGCCATGATACACATGAGAAAATCAGTTCATGGGTTCCCTTCAGTTTCCTAATATGGGTATGGGGCTCCGCTTGGCGGCCTTCGGCCGCCGGAGCTCCGCTATAACCACATTTGGGGCCATTAGAGAACACAGAATTTTAAGAACAAAATAAGGACAGTTTGAGGCTGAAATGGCCGAAAAAATAAGAACATCGAGCCTGAGCTAAATTTTACTGGTTCTTATTTTAAAAAAAGAGTAATTCGCACAGCTACATTCAATATTTTTTAACAAGCCGTTGCATAAATTTATCGCACAAAATCAGTTAATTTTGTTCATGAAATCTTAAACTTATGAACTTTATTGTTGCATTATTTCTTTCAGAAATTAAACGCTGTAACTGATGACATCATGAATTGAATATAACCACATCATGCTCAACAATTTCTGGGACTTGCCCAAACAAAATAACTTGATGACAACCATTTTTACACAAGCTCTATACAATCCCTACTTCGATTTGTAAACAACATCCCAATTTCCGCAGCACTTTCATAGCTTTGGCTACACTAGTTAAATAAATTAGCCAGAAATCTTCCAGTTTGGAAATCTTCCAGTTTCCACGTAAACACGACAAACGTTACTCCTTTAGCTGACCTAGCATATTGTGTAGCCGCGTTGAGCTCCAGAAAGCACGCGAAAAATTAAGCCTCCTTTTGGTTTAGAGGTCCCCTTATGGCCGCCACATTGCGCGACTCCACCGTCGTCGTCGTCGTCGTCGTTGTCGTCGCCGTCTTGCGTACGCGCCCACGAGCAATACCGCTGTCCATGATTAACCATGAGAAAATCCATACATGGGTTTCTTTTTCCTATATGGTTATGGGGCTTCGGGCCGCCGGAGCTCCGCTAAAACTTTAAGCTTTCGATAGTAACAGAAGCGCAGTCCACGTAAAGTGTATAAGATGATGTGAATACCTGGCTTCATCAAATGTACGAACAGAATTTAATGGGCAAGAGAGACAATTATTATGCTGCAAGTTTACGAAATTCAAACGTTTGCAGTTGGTCAGTTGATTTGGTCGAATGTGGAAGTGAAATGCAGATAATGACTTATGCTGGAGAAAGGGCCAACTTTCGTCACTCTTTTACACTGGGTAAGTAGAGTATTTAAAGGGTAGCCTCACTTCGATTCAATTGTCTTTGTATTACCATATGTTTCAATGTTTTTCTGCCCAGTGTAAAAGTGACTAGAAAGAATTGAGCCTTAACCCAGAATGTCAGTCTTTTTATTCTTTTTTTATCTTGATGATCTGGAACACCTCTCACTGTGCTGTTTATACACTGTAGGTCTTCGAAAATCTGATTCGGTAACATATTACAAAAAGTAATAAATTAAATTGTTGCAGTATAGTTCTTTGTTATCTCTTTCCATATTCAATATAATATTATTTCCTGTTGATAACATAGAGTGTCATCTTTTTTGTTAACTTCTTTACAATTAAATACAAGAAAAAAATTAAAACTTAGTAGAAATAAAAAGCCATCTGTCAGAGAGTATACATCAGATTGTCATTCCGGTTTAAGTCTAAATGTAGAAAATAATTATTCCTGCCAACATGGGGGCTACAGGTGCAGGACTAATATAATATTAGCTTTTTCATGTGTAAGAAAGCCAGCATAATACAGTGATTGCTGGGTCCTCAGCTTTTTAAAGGGCCCTAGTCAGCCCCATTTTCAATGCCATGAAAATTATTGACATTGCATGTTGAAGTGAAGTCTTATCGCTTTACTGTAAGTTGTGTTCCTGAAATGTCCCTTTATCTTTAGTAGTTTCACAGTGATTTCATTTGCTTAGACATCCTCCGAATAAACTATATTAGTATCACCCAACTAGTGGACTAATGCAAATCCTGCAATTTTTAATTGATTACGCTACTCGAGGACTATTAGTAATAGTCCTCGAGTCCTTATTATTGCCTTTTCTGTCCAACTAGTTGGGTGATACTAAAGCAATTATTAGACCCTTTGCCCTTAAGGGCCACGGGCCAATAGCCCATGGGGCAAAGCCAAACTCTCATATATAAACAAAAAGAAAGGTGTGACGAGTAGTAGTGCCCAGTACCCATTTATACATCTGGACGAGGAGAGGCACTGTGGAGTATGTACACAATGCAATGATCCCCAATAGGGGTTCACTGCACCAACCATTAGGTTACCATGCCTCCTCGTCCTCTAGGTTGGAGTGGAGTTTACTTTACATGACAGTTGTTAACTCCAATAACCTTCTACAGGGGTAATTTGAATAGGGGTAACCTTTTTAACATTGCATAACTGATACCAACTTAAGGTGACTTAGGGCGACTTAAGGCGACTTAAGGCGACTTTAGGCGACTTAAGGCGACTTCAGGCCCCAGAGTAGGCCTTGCTTTTAGGCGACTAGCAACAAATGATTTTCTAAAGAAAATAGGTATTAAAAGCAACGATAGGTGCACCTTTTGTGAAGTTGAATTAGAAAACTTAACTCACCTGTTTTGGTTTTGCACCATCACTTCAAGCTTTTGGCAAAATTTTAAGCAATGGTTGATAAATGACAAAAACTTTGCAACAATGCAGGATACGGAGCTCACCTTTTCAATCATAATTGGTTTGAGACCCAATGCTTTCAAAACCAAAACAATTCATCTCTATTTTTTAATAGCAAGATATTTCATCTGGATGTGTCGAGTAAGAGATAAGGCCCCCAGTTTAGAATATTTCTCTTCGTTCGTAACCTCCTTCGATGCCTCGTAAGTTTTCTCTTGGGCCTCTTTCCACTTTACACTCTCACTTGATATCGAAAACCTTCAGTAGGTTAAAATCAAAGCCATGTAGTTGCATACTTTAATTTTCCTTTCTATCTTGTTTTAATGTTTTTCTTTTAGCTTTCTAGTTAATAACAATAATTATTTGTAATTGTAGAAACTGTAATTATTAAGTTTTTTGTTTGTTTTTGTTTTTGTAAATAAGGTTAGTATTTCAGTTTTTCAGAGTAGTTGTAGTGTTATAGGTAGTTTCATATTGTATGTAATTTCGCTGTAACTTGTAAGTAATGTCTTTATTGTATTGTTAAATAAATAAATAAATAAATAAAAAAAATTCAACTGTTTTTATTTTCTACAAGCCCGCTTGTTTACAGATAAATTTTCACGGATGACTACTATCCATCCGGGTATTTTCCGCGGACGGGCACTATGGGCTGATGGTGGATGAACACTATCGCGTCACTTGATCAATTTAAACCAATAAGAATCGGAGAAAATTTAGTGCTGAACTATAAGGGCTGATAGTGTCTGTCTGCCGATGAACACTATCCCGTCACATGATCAATTTAAACCAATAAGAATTGGAGAAAATTTGGTGATGAACTATAATAAATAATATGGTCGTAAAAAGATGTAACTTGTTTATAAATATCTTAATGGATCAGGAAACAAATTCGGTCACAAAAATTAACTTGCATTATTATATGGCTCACAAGGACTAGGAACTACCAGATTCACAAATTTGATTGCCTGAAATAGATATTGAAAGTGGTCTAGATTTTCCCACCTAGACCGGCATCTAGCTATAGAACTGGTAATGTTTTGCGGTGACGAGGTTGCAAACTAAAATGCAAAATCATTGACTATTTTCATCTAATAATATTTATGTATGGCAGTGCCAAAGAGCATGATGAGAAAAAAGTAAAGAGGACAAGCAAACTTTGTCATCGCCATTCGCAAGCAAAATGTCAGTTAGTACAGTAGAAACCAGTTACATTAAACAAATTAAATTGTTCTTGTTTGCACCATATAATAAACATCTTATTAACCGAGCTTAGTCGGTCTATATGGGGAATCTTAGAAAAACGAGGTTTGTATAACAGCTGTTGTATATTAAATGGGAATAAAGGTTTCCATTTTTTATCGTCTCGGTGCCAAACTCTGAAGTGCTAATAGTGAGGCAGTTGTGTTCGAGAAAAAAAATAAAGCAAAAAAAAAGGGAAAAATACGAAATTCGCTACTTGCACATGACCCATAATCCCTTGCGTTTTTGGGGGGTAACCAGTAGAAGAAATGTATGGTATCATGACAAAAATTAGTTCGGTGAGCTCGCAAATCCAGCTACTAATGCTTAAAAATGCACCAGAATTTACCAAAATCATGATAGGAGAAATTTGTACTAGTTTATAACTAAATGTAGAGAATTTTTTTTTGTCCATACATCGTCTTGTAATTTTACAGCCGATGTATGGACAAAAAAAAAAATTTCTCTACATTTAGTTATAAACTAGTACAAATTTCTCCTATCATGATTTTGGTAAATTCTGGTGCATTTTTAAGCATTAGTAGCTGGATTTGCGAGCTCACCAAACTAATTTTTGTCATGATACCATACATTTCTTCTACTGGTTACCCCCCCAAAACGCAAGGGATTATGGGTCATGTGCAAAGTTTATGAATAAACCGCTTTTGTGTATGCAAACATGAAGAGTACTCAAAAAAATAGCGGTGTACGCGGCCTGCGGTGTACTGCTATCCCGTAGCCTTATTAACTGAGCCCTGGGTGACAATGTCAGCGTATTCCCTAGTGTTCGTTAACTGCTCCATGTTATTTTTAGTCTATAGCACACTACATCCATACACTGTTGTGAACATTTGTAAAAACACGATGAAGCCCGCAATCAAATGGCCCTTGGATATGTCAGTTATGGAAAGATTATCGTGGAGATTCCAGAGTGCTGTTGTTATTGGTTTGGTTGGTCTCTCAAGTAAAATATTTTTGGGTAGGTGCACTCGTTTCGAACTTCGTGAGTCTTTAGAGTTTACGCGCACCAAGTCTTCGAATAATTCAGGCAATGGTTTGTATATTGAAACTTCAACTTTCTTTCGGTCAGCCCGTGGGCATTTGAACTCCTGAAGTTTTGATCATTCACATTCCCTTTCCCGGACCAAACTTAGCGTCATACAAGGTGTTGAAATACTTGTAGCTCTATGCCTGAGATATTAGCTTACGTCTTGGGATGGATTAGTGTCGATGTCTATTTGATCGATCCCTAAAGCGTGTTTTCAGTCACTGATTTTCGATAGAAGCACACATGTAAGCTCGCACTCATTTGATTTGTTGCCATAATCATAATAGCACGTGTACCAGTAACCCCTCTAGGATGGGGGTAGGGGGGGGGGGGGGGGCTGGGAGAGGGGTGTACTTGTCCCGTGCTTGGGTATAGGGGTACATTGATGCCGAGCATTTGAAATCCTGACCCTGTTTAGGGAAAAAAGACTCTAGTTTAAGACCCTGTTTAAGGTCATAAAGTCCCAGGAGAAGTCAGTGAAGTCTTTTTGTAAGATATAGCAAAGTGTAAAGGGAAAAACAAGCCGTACCCTGTTTAGGACAGGTGTCTGGAAAACCCAAATACTGAATAGCGGATAATCGTAATTATTATTCAACAAATTGTAACACTATCCAAATATGGTCATGATGCTCTCGATATCTGTCATCCGTAGGTAACAGATATCCGGCGGTATACGTACATGTAGCTTCGTACGTGGGAAGAAAAAGTGAAGTGAGAAAATGTTGACAGAGAGATTTAAAAATGTTAGGCTGTTTTGTTATCAATATGTTGAATAATAAAACAATCATCCTGCTCAATCTCACGGAATATCGTCTGATTTTAGCCGACTCGGCCTACGTCCTTGTCGGCAAAGTGTCAGACGATATTCCATGCGATTTCGCAGGATAATTGCTAATAGTGGGAATAGTCTCGAATAGTGCAAATAGTCTTGAACAGTAGTGAATTGTCACAAATAGTCGTGAATACTGCACCGTTTTAGTTCAGCTGTTGAACCATGTGAAGCAATCGCTTTATTTGCGGACGCTGAGAGATTTGACCAAGCACATTCTGTGAAAAAACAATAAAATACAAATGTGAGGCAAGTGTTCTGTGATTGGTTTATCAACTGAAAAGACACAAAAACTTGCTCTGATAACTGGTTAATTATAATTATCCAAATATAAGCAACAGAATGTCAGTGAATTTATGCTTTTTAGCAGGAAAATCCTATCCCACATTGCTGCGAGGTTACAGTGAGGTACTGGGTACCAAATTTCTGTCATTTGTCACTATTCCCACCCCTGTTTGCCTCTATTCATCACTATTCGCGATTGCTTGCGACTGTTCACACTTTTCGCTATTTGCTATTCGGGACTATTTGCTATTCGGGTTTTCCAGACACTCTGTTTAGGACAGAGGCAAGTAACATTGTATACCAGCGTGGCAAAAAAACACCATACCCTATCCAGTGGCATGTCGACATATAGGCCAAACAAAGGAGTAAGTAAGTAGTTAAGGAGTTTCAGGCAGTTGTGTTAGAAAGTGTTTACATGGGAAAACTCGCACTGGAGCATGTTCCATGCCAGGATAACTACTTGATTTCGTATCATGTGTATATGAAGGTACATTCTAAAATGTATTCTTCATCACATGTCCAACATTGAAAACCTATGTATGTGCCACCTGTTCCAGCCTCCCATGAGACTGTTGTCAAACTGAAATGAGTGGTCATTCTTTTTTACTCAATACTGTTGTGAGATTTTGTACTAGAAGGAAATTCCTGTTCCGGTATAGCAACAGCAGTCAGAACATGTGCTGGTATGACTTGTTCAGATATGAAATTTTCTGGTGATATCATGTAAACAAAGACAGAAGCCATGAGAGGGAACAGTTGTGAACTTGCTCTGTTGTGTAAGGGCTTTGTCAACTGTGATTGTACGCTGTAAGTTATTTTGGGGGAAGTGGACCATGAGGGGGTAAATGGTAAAAGTTGACTTAGATAACTTTATTCAAACATGGTAAAAAAAAATCCTTTAGCCAGACAGTGTTGTTAATAAATCTTTGGGGGATTTTGCTAGATATCCTTTTTTATCCCCTTTCCCTCCCATTTGCAGCTCTTTGTTTTTAACTATTCCCAGGGGATATACTTACTGACACCTGATTTCCCTTTGTTATATCTTTGTTTAGAGTGGTTTAACTTTGTCAGAAAGTACAATTTTGATATTTTGGAGAAAAATGCAGTAAACAGACCAGACGGCGTTCCTTTGGTTACAGTCTGCAATCATTCCTCATGTCTTGATGATCCTTGTTTATGGGGTAAGACTTGCTTTTCACTAACAATTTGCCAGGGAAATGTTTCTGCAAATTATAGGCAGTCTCCGTGGATATTTAAAGAATTTCCTACTGAGCGAAAAAGTCTTTGAACATGTGTTTCCTGCTTTCCAAAACAACAGGGGTTATTTTTTGGTGATGTGAGTTATATTTTGAATTGGAATCCCCATGCAATCCTCTTTCCTCAAATTGAAAAAACAATTGAAAGGTTATATTTTTTAAAAATCAAAATTTAAAATCAAGAACCTAATGCAGTGCTGTGTGCAAATGTAATCAAGAATCTAATATGCAATCAGCACTAGGAATAATAGTCCTGTGAAGAAAATTGAGTAGACAAGTCAGTTGTACTGCATTTATATTGTAATAGACTAACTTGACACACTTCAAAACATTCCATTGAAGCAAAATGTTGTGATATGTGATCACACAGCAAAATGCTGTATCCATGGACACATGACCATAAATTGTGAGAATGATGGTGACATATTCCAATTGACTCAGTACCTAACCTTTGTCTATTTTTGTAGGTCTTATGAAAATAAGAACTGTCCTAAACACACGTAAAAAGGTCAGATGGTGAGTGCAATATATAATGAATTGTACTAGACAGCATGCTTAATATTCGGTATTATGTGCCTGGTATAGTATTATATGTAGGTGGACGGACAGTCACTGAGTGTGGGTGTTTGTTTTCTTGCTTAGGAGTGATTAGGCGTGTAAATCGAGGACAAAACACCCCAGTTTGTAATCATCAGCAAGTTATCTTTAAGGGTTGCACGCAAACAGAAAACAATAAATCACGGTCATACTTTGAAAATGTTTTTATAGGAGAAAGTACTCGATTGCAATGTGTTTACCATCATTCAAATCATTGTTAGTAGACATTACACTCTTCCAGTCTGTGTGTAGTTGCACATTTCTTCTTTAATTTTTGGCCCCGGTTGTTCAAAAGGTGGATAACGCTGTCCACCGGATAAATCACTATCCAGTGGATAGTGTGGTTTGTTTTGTTAACACTTATCCACTGGAAAGAGATTTAAGTGGCGGACAGCACTATCCAGCCTTTGAACAACTGGGGCCTGACTAGTATAAAAGTATTTCAAATTTAAAATAATTGTGTTGAAAGCAATTAAAAGTAGATCTAGAAATTATGGGGCAAGTAATCAAGTGGCCCAAGCTTTTGAGATAAGAAAATGGTGAATGATCTTTATTTTGTTCAACATTAGATACTATGATCATGAGTGGTCATTTCCGGCTACTTACTGCCAGTGATTACTGATAGTCATTCAGGGTTTTTAATAGATCATCCATGTCACCAATCTTCCATCTTTTGCTTTAAGGACTCTTGGTGCACGGGAGCTGCTGTTTTCAACACCTTTCCGTTCATCATTTTTTAGTAGAGCTAAGGTATGAACTAATTTTAAAATGTATTTAACAGACATCACTAAGCTGTTTCAGGCTTTGCCATTGGGCAAAGTGACAATGGCAAGGTACTTGCCCAGAAGGAGAATGTACTTGTCCTGGACAACCAGAAAGCACTCTTTTTGAGCCCTGCAGTGTGTCTGGTTGGTTGTCGCTTATCACTTGACACTAGCTAAATGGTGGTAAAGGGGGTTTCAGTTCACATTTCATGGAAAAGAAAAGGGCTCTATTGTGATTCTCAGAAAATTGGGTACTTGGGTATTTGTTAATGTTCATGAGAAAAGTTAATCATTTTTCTCACCAAAACTGCTTATAACTAGAGAGAGAGACAGACAGACAGAGAGAGAGTTTGAATGCAACACCGGCAATGAGGGAGAGGTTGAAAATTTTCTGGACAGAATAAAGCTTTTGAGATTTTGGAACGTGACATCCAAAGTTCAGCCCTTTTTTGCTGTCTATTCCTATTTCCATGTCTTGTTCCTCTTGTGATAAAAGTAACAGCGTTTTACTAAAGATCAATGTAGAGGGACTGAAAATTGGCCTGTCATAGTCACACAACATTGTTAATTAATATATAATTATAACAGGCCTGTTTTGAAAATAGTTGAAAACAGTATGAAAACACAGTTATCATAAACAGGTTCCTTAGTTAGAAATACATCTTTCCCTAGTGGTGAATCAGGGAAAGTTTTACTGTGAAGAGAAGTCGTATTCTGGTAAGGCCTGCAATCTATTAAGCACTTTTGCTGATTTCTTTTTGCAGGCAATTCCTGTTGTCAGAGGTGAGCTGGTCATTCTTTTATTGCTCAACTGAAATAACGATAACTTTAAATTAACTTACAACTATTAATTTGTTATCTTTTTTTATACAGACACTTTTATTGACAGTTTCTATTAATTATAATATTGTTAACATATATGGTCATTACAACTACACTTAACAATTTCTTATTGCATTTTTTAAGAGCACATTTCGCATACATTTTAATTCCTGTATATTGCAATATTTTGGGTTATTTCCACAATCATGTATTTACTACAGCCACTTTAAACAGCTAAAGGAAAAAAGAAAGGTAACTAAGTACATATCTAACAATTACAATTACAGTTTATAAAATAATATTGTGAACTTAATTACGGTGATAGAATGGTCCTTAAAAAACAATGGGTCTTGGCAAATTTTCAGTGAGTCTTGAAATCTCAGTGTCTCAAACTAGAGTCTTGGAATCTTGAGCTTGTTAGGTCTCAGAATCTCGTACTTTGAAATTTGAGTCTTGGAGTCTCGCAGGCCGAGCAAAAGTTTAGTCTGAATAAAAACTATCATAAACGACAGTAACTGTGTAACAACACAGCTCAACATAGCAATCGCCACTATGTTTAAACATGTAGGTTTGAATAAAATCTTAAAAATCTTAAAAATCCCATATTATGCTCATAAAATTAATGTCCATTACTGTTTTGGGTCGATCATGAAATTATGCTTGGTACAACAATATAGAGTTCGCTGTGTTTTGTATGTTGCTTGCTTTTGAGTTTTGCCTTCAGAGAGTACGCGAGGTCCTTAGGTTTGGGATATGGGATATTTAGGTGAAAAATTAACTGGAGCGTAAAGGATTTTTTCCTGTGTGACGACCTCACAGCTTGTTCAGAACACAAAATGGAGCTAAATTATAGAGCGTGTGACATTCGGTACAGTAAAGAGACTATACTTTGTAAGTAATTAAGCTGGCTAATAGTTGTTGCATGTTACCTGTGATGGATTGTCCAAGTTAATAACTTTAATACAAAACCAACCAGTTCTTATTTTTGTAATTAGTAAAAGTTTCACGCTCGGTTTTCTTGATCATAGCGTCTTGTGCTTGAACTTTTGAATTGTGGCGTCTCGGGCTCGTATTTGAAAATAATAGTAAAGTCTCAGTCTTGGATTTTAAATTAGGGTCCCGTTGTCCCGGCAGGTCTTGGATTTTATCATTTGACACCCCTACTTCCAAAAATAAAACACTGCAAAAAACATTGTTCGGCTTATGGTCATAAGTCACTAGCCTCTGTGCCAGTGTATAAATGAAAACAGTTGTCTAGTAGAAAGTCTTGAGCTCAGCTGCAGGCACTAACAGCAGAGTATCGATCATCAGGTGATGGTGTTTATCAGAAAGGAGTGGATGTTGCTATT
This sequence comes from Micromussa lordhowensis, assembly GCA_964020085.1. Lineage (NCBI taxonomy): Eukaryota > Metazoa > Cnidaria > Anthozoa > Scleractinia > Lobophylliidae > Micromussa > Micromussa lordhowensis. The sequence goes on along the minus strand of OZ026600.1, from coordinate 26,199,478 downwards.
GAACAGTTGAATAAAGGACAGTGGGTTCATGTCTTCCCTGAAGGTAACCACAATAAAAAAGAAATTGTGAACAAGTTCACCCGGGTCAGCATAGTTTATTATACTTACTTTGTGAATTTTTGTCTTTCACATACTGAATATTTCTGGTCTTATCTTAGTTTTTACCACCAAGATGGTTTAATTTGTAATACTCTTTTTTTACAGACTAATTAACATGCAATGTGATTTGTTGTCGGATGTTTGTTTCTGATAAACAGCAAGATATTCTCAATCTGATTTCCTGCATGAACCTTTTTTTATATAGATTTTTATGGAAACACAATGAATAGGTATTATTTTTGATGCTTATAAAGTTTGTCATAGGTGCTATCAACGTCAATGATGCTATCAAGAGATTGAAATGGGGTAAGAGTCTTGTTTGTAGATTTTGATGACAGTCTTGTAGGATCAAAGTCTTGTTGGGTCTTGAAGTATCATTTAAGACCTTGGCAAGATCCAGCAGGATTTGTGAGGATCTTGCAGAATCCTTCAAGTCCCAGCAACATATTATGATCTTTGTAGGGATAAGAACATCCTTGGAGATGCAGAGGCTAGTTAGTAGTGGTGAGAAATTGCAAAGCAGCTGGGAAAAATCAGCCAAGAAAACTTTTCTTTGCCAATTTTTCCGCGGCATTTTCAACTTTTTGTCACTCCCACTAACTGCCCCTGGGTTCCGAGGATGGGATGAGAAGATCCTCGACAAGGAACTAAAGAATCTTTACTAGGATCCTTGTAAAGGATTTTAACAGTAAGTTCCCTTTGCTGTAATTAGAATCCAAAGAGATCCTTTAAGATCCTCAATATCCATAGGACATTTAGGATAGGATAATTTTTCTTGTATAAAAATGTTTTGACTACTTATGTTTTGATTAGCTTCAGAGTACTTTATCTCAAAACTGAAGAACAAACAATACAAACAGAAACCCTCACCAAAAGATTACAAGAGTGAAATTAAAATCCTCTATCATTTTAACAAACCAATCTCTTTCTATTGACTTGTACTAAAGGTTGTTTTTTACTTTTCATCTTATTTTATTTTCCATAAAAAAGATACAAAGAAATTGCAGTCATTAAAGTGGTACTATGATCAAATTTTTACCCCTTGTTTTTTTTAGTGTATCACATAGCATTGTGTAGTTCCAGAAAATATCCATACCCCCACCACGGAGGGAATTTCACGTAAGCCCCCCCCTCCTCCCCGGAATTTCCATTTTTTGACCAGTAAAATAACCCCCCCACCCCTCCGGAATTTCCACTACTATTTTGTACACCCCCCATACCCTCTGGAAAAAATAGTTTTGGCAAGAAAGTGAGTTAAAGTAAAAGTAAACACTCCAAACATTTAGCCATCTGCATTGCACGTAACTACTAAGCTTAATATTCTCGATCGATTGTAACATCTATATCTGAAGATACTCGCAAAGAAAGCGTTCAAGATTAGTGAAACATGCTTTAAAAGAAGAAATAAAATGGAAACTTGTCAAATTACCTTCCAACACGACCAACTCCCTTTGTAAATGTGGTACAATTTCCATTAAGGACTGATAAAATGCGTGTGGATGAAATTGACACTGTACTTTTATTGCGAACACGATCGCTAACAGACTCGAGACGAAAGCCAATTTTACAGCAAAACTACATACAAATAGACAGAGATAAGCAGGGATACGAAATTCTCAAGTGTGTGAAATCGTAACATCATTTCTACATTTATAAAGAAACTAATTTTCATGAAAGAAATCGGCTGCCACTTCGAAGACCGATGCGAAAACAAACTAGGCTAGTCTCCAGTGCTTTTCGGTCCACAAGGTGACTGAATGTGGACTGGTAACAAGTAATGGCGGCCATGTCCACGCAACGGCACGTTCTTCGCATTTGTTAGCTTCCAAAATGCTTTTTGAAGAGGGAAAATGTATTTCAAATATAATGCGAGTCAAAAGCAAGTATTCAAGCCACTATTTTCATGTGAAAGTTCTACTTAGTAGGTAAGAGAAGATTTTTGAACAGCTAGATCGACATTCAAATCCGAATTGAATCAAAAGACCTCTGGAAACTAAAACGATCATACAACCCCCCTTCCCCCTGGAATTTCCTGGGTCTTTGACCCCCCCTCCCCTTCGGAATTTCCAATTCCCTCCGTGGTGGGGGTATGGATATTTTCTGGAACCACACATTCCATGAAAGAATCAAAATGCCGTTTACCGTTTGGAAATATCTGCATTAGTGCCGGAGATATTTGGTTAACCCTCGGTGTAAAAACCTCACAACTGACGTCACGATGTCTGTTATTGTACAGATGACCGTGGTTGGTACACATCAGTACAATGTACCAGCAGATCACTAGATCTATGGATTAGTAAATCGATAGACCGAAGATCGGTAGATCGATGGATCAGTAGATCGATGGATCAATAGATCAGCAGATCGATGGATCAGTAGATCGATGGATCAATAGATCAGCAGATCGATGGATCAGTAGATCGATGGATCAATAGATCAGCAGAGCGATGGATCAGTAGATCGATGGATCAATAGATCAGCAGATCGATGGATCAGTAGATCGATGGATCAATAGATCAGCAGATCGATGGATCAGTAGATCGATGGATCAATAGATCAGCAGATCGATGGATCAGTAGATCGATGGATCAATAGATCAGCAGATCGATGGATCAGTAGATCGATGGATCGCTAGATCGATGGATCGCTATATTAATAGATCGCTGGATCGATAGATAGATCGCTGGATCGATAGATTGCTGGATCGATAGATCGATGGATCGATAGATCGATGGATCAGTAGATCAATAGATCGGTAGATCGATGGATCGGTAGATCGATGGATCGGTAGATCGATGGATCAGTAGATCGATTGATCAGTAGATCGATGGATCAGTGGATCAGTACGTTACACCTTTAGAGGGCTACTTTAGTCGAAAATATTTTTCTTTGCGCCTAAGCAAAAGGTTTGCTAAAAACCTACCATTTTCCAAAAACTGAAAGCAAAATCAAACGCGCATCCTGGCACGACATATTTATAAAACATGTATAGGTGACATAATCCTCACAGTGCCTTCACTCCCTGGCGAACTTAACCTCGTGTGGGAAGCTCTTATTCCGAGAACTCATTAGCATTTTTTTGTTTACATGCGATTTAGTCACGCCGCTCTTCCGTTGTCATCATTAAAAATATAGCAAAGTCCTTGTGCAGCGAAAAAAATCGAGGACAAGGTCTAAGACTGCCGAATCAAACGCAAAAGGGAAGTTTCTTCGACAGTGTCAGGTCTTGGTTTGTTCAACCTTCAAACGTGGAAATTGAAGAAAACAAGCATAATGAAATTCAACAGTATTTTTCGTCCGCTCAGTTTCCCATTGCGATCGCTACGTTAACGCTATAATTTGGAGAACGTGACTGTCACACCATTATTTCCTTGGAATTTCCGCGAAGATTATTTTGAAAGCTGTTTGCGGTCAGGGTACCATCATTTCATTGGCTGGCGGTATGTCATGTTGACGTACATCTCCGGTGAAGACGTGACATGTGTGAATCGACGGATTCCAATGAAATTTGGCGTGAAAATTCATTAAGCATCGAGGAATTGTGTCGGGAATTAGCTTTTTAAATTTAGACATTTCTCATTTTGCGTCCGCAAATGCAACAGGGTCGGCAAGTTATCCGCTAGTAAAACTTTGCGTGTCTATTTAACAAATCGAATTTGGTTTAGCGTGGTGTGTACTTATCGACAACGATGCACCTCATCACAGTGGTCAAAGTGTTGTGGACTCACGAGGCGCAGCAGCATAACAAGTTTTGACCACTGTGATGATGCGCATCGTTGTCGATATAATAAGAGTACACACCACGCTAAACCACAGTTGATTTGTTTTTACCACAATATCAAAGGTAACGAAAAAAATCTTTGTCAAGATCTCATCGACTCGGAGTTGAAAGCGAGTGCAGGCGCTACATGAAATATGCAAATGAGCTCCTCGGTACCGGCGCGTCAGACTTTCCTGTCAAAAACTCTTGCAAACTCGCTCAACATGCAGAAACAATGCGGAAAAAAATCTTAGGGAAAAGAGTGATGACGAGCACTCCATTTCGTTTTGTTTTGTTTTTTTACCACAATATCAACGTCAAAGAAAATAATTTTCCAAAGCGCGAGCTGAATTTAAGCGAGCAGCGACTATCTACAATGACAAAGATATCTTGGCACCTTTTAAAGACTGATCCTTGCTGATTGATACTGTGCAGTACCTTTGAAGAAGCGATGGTGTTTGATACCCAATTAATTCAGCGGAATGACACTCGGTCGTTTTCTGTTTACCGGCTTCCAACTTCTGAAAGAAGGCTCTGCACTTATAGCGGATTTTTTTTCGAAATCTAAAGTTCATAACCTTTCTATTGATATATGTTTGTAGTAGTTAACTTCGAAATAACGCGCATACGAATTATTTTTCAAAGGACAACCGCGAAGGTATTGTGTAACCTTAACGTGACAAAAAAATTCCACGAACCAATCAAAAGGTGAGACTCTAACGTGTATTTTATTTGGAGTTTCCCTACTAGCGTCCTTCATTTCGCGCACAATGGCTGCTTTCGGCGGACTTGGAGAAGTAAATTCAATAAGTGATCTTGAGAGAAAACTTGCCGAAATCCGCATTCCATGGGACGAAATTGCTCCGGCCCACATTCACGATTGGCTGAACTTGTACTCGAAAAGCCACGGTACCTCACCGGAGCTACTCTTGGCTGGAATATTGCCATGCACTAGTGCATTGATTGGCAACACCACAGTAAAGCTGTTTGATTCCTTTCAAGAGAAGGGAAATCTGTTCATGTTAGGCCTTGCTCCATCCGGAGCTGGAAAAACACCCGCCTGCAATATTGGATGCGTGGGACCATTAATTTCGCACTTGGAGCAGCGAATTGATCGAAGCATTTTGGTTGACGAAACGTCGTCGAATGGTCTCTTTAACCATTTTGTTAACTTCCAAGGTGCCACCGGGGAATGTGTTCCCGTTTTGTGCATTGATGAAGGTTATACCTTCCTGAGCAAACTTATTTCAACCTCGAAGTCAGCATCGCATACCTCTCTGACAATGGAGCGTATGTGCAAGCTGTACGACGGCGATTATTGGTATTCCGTTAAGGGTAGCAAAGGAAAGCGAGTGGGCGTTCAGAGTGCGCGTATGAGTATGGCAACCTTCACAACACCTCGAAGGTTTTTGACTGAAATATGGCCGAAGGTTGTCGCTTGCCGCAATGGACTTGCGGATCGCATCTTAATTTTGTACACGAATCGCCACCAAATTGAAATTGAAGAGATGGAACAGTGTTCGTCCGATATCCAGCAAGGTCCATTGAAAGGCTTAGGGGCCGTATATGAAAAGATCTACACAGAGCACCACCAGGAAAACCCTGTTGAATACGCATTAACTGCATCCGCCCGCGAACTGTACATCAAATATTGCAAGGGAAAGAGCAACATGTCGTCTTCAGTCTGTGCGTTTAATCCTGAGTGCAACGCCAAAACAGGGAAAAATGCCCTCCGGTTGGCTCTAAATCTTCACGTGCTATGGCATCGTCTTGATAAGGCTTTAAATCAACTTGCTGGACCAACCCCAACGGCAGTCACCGAAAGCACCATGAACATGGCCTTGACTCTGCACGACACCCTTCTCGCCTTCGGAGGAATTGCTGAAGCAGTAAGTGTTCATGTCTTTGTTGTTATGTGGACTATGCACAGCCTGTTTTTTTTTTCTTAATCCGTTGGGTATACCCCGCGACGAGCGAAACGCGCGGGAGATGAAAGTGGTCACGCACGTGGCAAGAAAAGTGATTTTACTTTGAAAGTATGTTCATAAATTACAGAAATCTTTAAAAAGGGAAAATTGAAAAGCACGTGACTAAAGGCTGTTGCCCTCGCTTCTCGCGGATTTGACTCTCGCGCGCGTTCAATCGGTAAGAAAAGAAGAGGCTGCTGGCAGTCTATTTGTTACGTAACCATTTGTATTTCCGTTCAAGTTCAACTAGACCTTTCACGATTGCACAGCCTAACTTTTGATTACCTTTTTTGAATATTTTACATTTTGAGGAGCACACTAAGTACCTTTCTGCGTTGGGGGGCGACATTTCCGAATTTTGTTCATTGTTGTTGCAAATCTCAAGCTAAAATCCGAGATTAGGGATGTTAAGTGAGAGTTAAATTACGATAGCAAGCGTAGCTTGGCGGTTAAATTGACCCTGTTCTAACGTTCGCAGGCGGTTTAAACGTCGCATTTTACATGCGCCGAATCAAACACTGATAAGTTTACTCGAATGAATAAGTTTGGCTGATTGATATAATTGAGGCATTTTTTGGCCGAATAAAAATTCTAAGAGCGAATGACGTGTTCATTCCCTGAGTAACAGATTCCCTGAGTAAACAGAATGGGGCGATTTATAATGCTGAATATAATTAAACATAATTTATGAATTAGATTCGGCACATGTAAAATGCGGCGTTTAGGTAATTCCCTTGAAATTGCTGTACTATCAAACTTTTTTGAAACCTGGCGTAATTAACATTCATGATAGGAACATTGCAAAAATGCAATTAAACAATGTAGTCGCCGTGCGTGTTTATGCGTCAGCGGGCTCTTAAAATAGGCTATTTTTACTGGTTGCGCGTTAAAAATTCGAATCACCTTCATACAGAATTAAGTCTTGGTTACTTGGACGCAAAGTTCTATGTTGAAAACAAAGCTTCATTTCTTGACATAAGCAGTGTTGCTTCATTTAAGCCGTTTTTGATTGCCTGGTTGCGGGAATATTGCACTTTTTCAGACAGTTCCGTGGTTAGCTTGAAGTCCTCGCCTTGGCCAAAATACACCAAGTTGGGAACTACTTTCCGCAAAAAATCGTGTTTCACAATTAAACTGTTTTTCTTCCTCAAAAATATTTCAAATATATTGCTTCTTCAAATATATTGGCCAGGGGCGCATGTAAAATCATGTTCCCAGATCTAGAGTCCTCATTCTTTTGGTCAGTCGTATATTCGACGGCATCAGTCGAATATTCGACTGAACTCGAATTTAATTGAAATGTGTCGCATTTAATTGGTTTAGGAGTCGCATTTTACATGCACAATTCGTCGATTCGAATCGGCGCATGTAAAATCTCGTTCCCAGAGTCCTCGTTCTTTTGGCCAGCGGTTGACAAATGAGAGACTCTGGGAGCAACCATTTTGAAATAACAAAGAAAATAACTGAACTATGCCCATCCGGTTTCACTGAGCCTGTATCTATAGCGCATGCCTGAAATGCAAAATTTTCCATTTTGTTTTCCTTTGTTAACAGTGTTTGCAGTTGAAACAAGGGGCTTCAGTGATACGTCTGGACGTCTCGAAAGAAGACATCAAGAAAAAAATCGTATGCCTCCCTGGGCCGTTTTGCAGTGCAAAACGCGTCTACAACAGTTTTTCGTCAAGTTCGCGACCCAGCCCACAAGTCACAGAACAGTGTTTTCAAGAACTTGCCAATGAATCTCTTGGTAGTTTCAAGAAGGTACAGAAGTCTACGTTCTTCTATAAAGCGCTCCCATCAACCCTTGTTAATTCAGAACATCATCTTGGTGCTCTTAACTTGTCTCTTGAAGATTTTAAGGCAAATTTTTTGAAAAAGGATGACCTTCTTCCCTCCTCCCAGAGGGATAAAATCCTCGAAAATCACCCACAGGAAAACGAACTGAGGGCATACCTCCTACAAGAAGGAGCTCAACTTTTAGATGATTAATTCTTCTAGCCAGACTGTATGGTCCTCAACCAAAATTAGATCCATTTAGTCTAAAATGTTAGCCCCCTATCCTAGCCGGAGTAGACTACTAGTCAACCTACATGTACCAAATGCCGAAAAGGACAACAGAGTTGCATAGCACTGTTATTTGGGAAAATTAGTGTAGTTTCCCCAAAATGATGATTAGGTAAAAGTCAGTTTCAGTTGATTGGGGACAGGGCCTCTATACAGTCTGGATAGTACAGCGATGGATTACTGGCCAACATTAAGTTTGCCACGAGTATGTCATGATGATTTAAATGTTTGTTATAAGTTGCGCTCCTGTTTTAAGCTATCGATTATTGTGGGCTTTAAAGTGCCTATGAAGTGAAAACAAAAATGTGCTTACTTGAAAGGCCTTTCAAAATAGAGAAGAATGGCGTTTTTCTTTCTGAAATATCTCTAAAACGACAAAAGATATTTCAAAAAGGAAAACGCCATTCTTCTGTATTTTGAGAGGCCTGTCAAATAAGCACAAAAATTTTTCACTTCGCAGGCACTTTAAGTTAAAAAAAATGGTATAAAGCATTTCAGAAATTATTAGCAGAAGAACATGGTTTGATTGCATGATAATAAAAACAATATTAACTTGGCTGTCTTCGGAAGGTTAACAGATTATTTTATCATTATATGTGCCACAAGTGTATAATATCCATGATAGCAATTTCAAATATTAATGACAATTCAATAACATTATACCCCCAAAGCCTTGATTTTTTTTATTGATTAAAATAAAGCCAATAAAATAATTTTGAAATCTATAACTATTGTTATTCTTCTGGACATGTTTTTAAAATTAATTCTAGGAAAATACAGTCTTTTTGTGGGATAATTAACAAATAGAGGATGTTACTTGACTTATTGTCATAAAAGGCATGTCACGATTTATAACAATATTTACTTATAATAAGTTGTTATTGATGTTTGTACAAACACCTTCGTAACATATTGAAAAGATAAAAACATTCGCTGGCTAAAAATTTTAAGAAATAACATAAGCTTTCGGCTATCAATCTACAACCTTTGACGGATAAAAATGGAATGCAAATTGATAAAATATATACAAGAAAGGCGAGATAAAAATAAGAAGAAGGACAATAGAAAAGTATAAACATCGAAATTAGGTGACTATGGTCTAAAAAGAATACTATACTGGTTTGGAATCGGCTTAGAGCTATTGTCAGCATGCTTGGTAGCAGAGGTGTGCCAAGCCTCCAAGGTTTTCCCAATACGAAAAGAGCCTTTGTCAATGACACTAGAATTTTAAGCCAGCTAACGTTTTTTTTCTTTTAATATGTCTTATCCTGGCTAGGCTTCAACTTTTAACCTTTGTTACAGTTAAGCAGATGGGAGAAACAAAAATAAAGATATCATAGCAAAACAAATTGCTACCAGCTTTACTTAGTTTTCAGCAAATATGTAAGTATCCTCTGCAACTGTTTTGTTCGTCACAAAGAAGCACTTAAACTATCCCACATGTTAACTAAAGCCCTGTACAAAACTAGGCAAAATGAAATGTGATTTTCATATAGAGAATTTATTGACTACCTGAAAGTAGGATTTGATGGGTAGTTCCTAAAATATTTTATCACCCTATACACATACAATTTTAACAACCTGCATGGGATAATGACTGGGATTCGGTCTGATTAACATGATGAAATGCATATTATTCATAATAAGCAGTTTGCAATTCCCTCCTCCCATGTTTTGCAATCGTGTTCATGTTGGCACATCAGAAATGTATCTGGTTCCAATCTTGGCATTCCAAATCCAGCAGACTTCAGATTAGTCTCCTTCGCAGCCGCTCGGGCCGGAGTCACGTAACGCTCCCCGTCCCCACGCGGCTGCTTCAAACCGACATACATTCCTTTCTCGGTGTTTTGCGCTTTTGTTTGCTCGGACTGATGAGCCTCTCGTTTAGTTGTCATTGTATACGCTGCACCAATCACAGGCGCGAAAATTCGAAAGAAAATGAAAGCCACACATTGATTGGTTTATTTCCGAGAAAGGAATGTATGTCGGTTTGAAGCAGCCGCTTGGGGATGGGGAGCATTACGTGACTTCGGTCTGAGCAGCTGAGAAGGAGACTAACTTCAGATCAGCTATAACTCGATACCACATCCTATCCAAATAGGCTTAGAAGTTGAGTTTGTTCCAATCCTTCAGAGTTACTCTGCTACACAGATTCTATAGGCTGCCTAGTAGCGGAGCTCCGGCGGCCGAAGGCCGCCAAGCGGAGCCCCATACCCATATTAGGAAACTGAAGGGAACCCATGAACTGATTTTCTCATGTGTATCATGGCTAGCGGTATTGCTCGTGGGCGCGTACGCACTTCAGTTTTCGCGGGCTTTCCTTGTAGGTTGACAGAGCACATGTACCCTTGGTTTAAAGCGTCCTTTGGACATCCATGTTGCAGTCAATTGACACCTGTCAAAACAAGGAATCCGCTGACCAGTATCACGTGACCATATCGCGGGCTCAAGTTCAGGGCTCATCGAGGTCACGTGTTTTTTAAAGTTGACCGCTGCCCAAGTGCTGCTTTTTTCGATTAGATCGCGGGCTCATGTCAGGATTAACTTGCTGTAAACAGCGTAGGGTTGGTAGGAAGCCGGTTAACGCTAACCCAGGATTAAAATTTAACCGAATTATAACCTTTTCTTTTGTACAAAGTTTTTTCACTGCTTTTGTTTTGCGTATTTTGCTTTCATTAAAATTCAAAACACAAAAACAATATACATAAAATCTCACCGCAAAGTTACAAAACTCAAATCAAAATTCTACTTTATCCTCGGCTAGTTTGATCGGGCTCTGAACAACCCGGCCCAGGAGCTACGCTTTTAGGCTGGCCTAAATCTATATATTAGGCATAGCCTGGGGAAAAGGGGAGACGGGTAAAAAGAGGGAGAATGGCAAAGAAGGCAGGGAGCATCTGCTATAAGAAACCCATTTTCTTCGTTTAAGCCAACAATATTAGTAACCCATTAACTAGCATCAATTTGCATTCTTGCACCTCTCTTTGTCAGTATTTTAATATTGTCAGATTATTGGTGATCTTGACAGCTATCATAATAGAATTATGGTGAAATTGATGGGCATAATAAAAACTGCGGTTCTTATAGCAGGCATTCCCAAAGTCGAAGTAGATTTTCTGGCTTGTGTGTGATGCAAAACAAAAATATATATTTTCTGGAACTACACATCCAAACAGCTTCTCATCTAATTTCCTGATTACAGTTCTTAGATTTGGAAATATACATGTACGCAATCAGATAAGCATTTTTCAATGTACTGGAAATTGACAAGTTTTCCAGAATGTCATACTTAATTAATCTTACTGTGCACCAAACTAACAGAACCAATTCAACCTGACTTGCTCCTTTAACAAGGCCTTATAAACCCTATCGTCATTCATAAAAGAAATTACCTTTCCAGAAATTTGAGCTTGAGACTTGGGATGAATTCCAGAGTTATCAACCAGCTGCGAGTATTGCATCGCAATGACATCAATATCAATATCACTGCCACCTGCAGTTAATGAGGACTGTACAATCTGGATAAGGGCTAGTTCTTCAAGAAGTGTCCATCTGCTAACACTTTCCAAGCATGGTCTTTTAAGCAGAAACTGTTTTCCAGAAATGCTCTCTGTTGTCATTTCCCGTGGTCGTCGTTTTCTTTTACTTGTTTCGGATGAATAACTCTTGTACTCTGTTTTTGCCTTTTTTCCATACGGGTTTTCACACCATAGACATTGGCAGTTGTCATTACAACCTTTCACACTTTGAAAACACTTGCACCTTTTTTTGAAGTTATCACAAGAGGTTATATTGGATTCTTTTTTTCTTGCACCTTGACCGCAACGACAAGATTCAGAATTGGTAGCTATGCTGCCGACTGAACATGATTGTGTTTCAGTGACCACTGAAGGGCTTGTACCGTGTGCTACAGCATCATAGTGACCCTCACCTGAATGATCAAATGCGACAAAAATTGGTAGGCACTGAAGAGTTTCTCTTGGAGTAATTGGGACAACCGACATGCTTTCCATTTGTGTGATCACTACAATAGGAAGATTGAGTAAATTTGCCATTGCAAGTGCCATGCAATTGCCTAACTCTGATGCAAAATGGCCGTCATTAAGAAATAAAGATGCTTCATGGTGTAATAATTGTCCAACACCAAGGAAGGGCTGGTAATCTTCTGGGTGAGAGATCCATTCATGTACTATTAATTCTCGTAGCTTCTGGCTCATGTCATTTGTGTCTTTGCAGTTCATCAGTCCAAGTGACTCCAGATGGCTGACTAAATCATTTGATACTGCTTTATTTGAAATAATGCTATTGACTATTGCATATGCAATAGCCAGGAAGAAACAGTTACCATTTGGTGGAACATTAACACGGACCATGTTGAAATTTGATAGAACATTATCAAGTGCAGAAGACTCTTTGTTGCTAACTAAACCAGAGTGGAAGAGTGTCAAGCTACTTTTTGTAAAGAACAAAAAGTTTGGATTAAATCTTGCATACTGGCCAAGTGACTGAATTTGTTCACAAAGTTCTGCCATACACTTTGCTGACTTCATAACTTCATGCTGCTGCTGTGTGCTTAAATTGGGAGAGAGTGGTGTTGAGATGTTTTCAGAAACACTGGGTTCATCCTCATCTGAGGATAAGTTTGGTGACACGCCACCTAAAAAGCTATTTAATTGTTCCACAATTCCTCCCTGAGTGTTGTCTTGTCCATGGGTACTACAATATGATGAGAAGCCAAAGTCTCCAGTTTTTGGTAGTACCACATCTTGATCAGTTATTCCAAACTGATGATTATCAGATCTGTCTTGATTGCTTTCCAAATGTTCAAAATGTGATTCAATTGGTGGAGTCACCCTTATTCTTCTTTGGTCTTCAGTTGCTCTAATTGTCTTTTCGTTCCATATATAAAAGAAGATGCCAAGAAGTGCTAATGCAAACTGAATTCCAATTCTTGACTTCCTCAGAGTTTTGTTGAGAACTTTATGAATTCCTTCATTCCGACTGGTACCTCCAGAAGGTGGAATATCTGACAAACAGCCCTTTCGGACATGAACTAATAGCTTCTCAATTTCATTAATAGCACTCTGGGGGATAACTTTTGTTCCATCATATTCCACAGATTTCCACTGTATAAGAAAGTTGTCAACATTTTTCTCAATAATACTCGCTGATGGAGTTGGCTTTGATCTTTTTGTTCCTCGATCTGTTGGGTCCCTCAGAATCAACTTAAAGCCTTGCAGCATTTGTGTGCGCAGTTTCTGAAGTGGCCCACTGCCACCCCTCTTTGGTATTTTTGTCACTACTCTCTGTATTGCATGAAAAGTATCAAGCTTAATAGATACCCCATAAAAAACAGAATTCAGTTTATGCCTCCACTGGCAACAGTTGTCAATATAGAAATGGTTTACAACACAACCTTTAGATGCAAGTCTGTCTTTTAAACTGGTCAACAAATCTTCAACTTTATCAAAAGCTGTTCCCTTGCAAAGTTTCCAGGCTAAAACTGTGCCGCTTTCATTCATAACTATAAATAAACTGTCATACAGCTGTATCCACTTTCCTTCACACCAAAAGCCAATATTTGCAGACACTTTAAATGTATGATCAGCACTTAATGAAGAAGCTCTCATTTGACACATTCTTTTGTGGTACAGATGTTCCTTTTCAAAGTATCCCATAATGTAACAGCATGTTGAAACTTTGTCTCCAACCTTGCTGCCTTTTGGTAAAAAACTTGGAAATGCTTCTGGGCTTTCGTTTTTCTCAGTGAGGAAACACATCTTTCGTACACCATACTCGTCAAACAGACTTTGATGCCAAAGAACTTGTACATCGGAAATTGACATCCCAGCGCTTATGTGAGAGGTGAAAAACCGGAACAACTCTCTTGTAACTCCAATCTTGTGAAATAACAAAAATGGCGGCGGAAAATCTGCTCTCAATTGACATAAAATGCCTTGATCGTGACTTAGAATTTGGTGCTTATTTCCACACAGGTAGACTCTTCCAACGAGCAGCACATCGTTTCTTAGGCCATACAGAAGACGTGGCTGGTCGTAGTCCTTTCTACCATCTTTCCAACGAATGGGGTTGAGGGTCTCTTGAGTATTTTTCTCATCGCATGACGGACAGAGAAGGACTAGCTCTGGAAAATGTAACAGTGGATCCCACAACAAAACATCTGGTATCAGAAAAGCACTGGGAGAGTCACCAACTGCATTCTTCACATGCGTTCCACGAGGAATTGCACGAACAGGCCCACTTGAGAAGCAGATGACTTGTCCGTTGCTATTTTCAATGACAAGCCGAATAAATTCTTTTGTTTCCTTATTTACCTTAACCAACGAACCCCGAGGCGTAAGACAAACCAAAACAAACAGTGAAAACCATAGCTTTAGGAGTTTGGCCGCGACCGCCATGTTTTCTACCCGAACTCTTTACCAGGGCTTAGAGAGAGACCTCTCCCCCAGGCTGACTCATCCAGCGATCCATCGATCCATCGATCTACTGATCCATCGATCTACCGATCCATAGATCTACCATCCATCGATCTACTGATCCATCGATCTACCGATCCATCGATCTACCGATCCATCAATCTACCGATCCATCGATCTACCGATCCATCGATCTACCGATCCATCGATCTACCGATCCATCAATCTACCGATCCATCGATCTACCGATCCATCGATCTACCGATCCATCGATCTACCGATCCATCGATCTACCGATCCATCGATCTACCGATCCATCGATCTACTGATCCATCGATCTATCGATCTACCGATCTATCGATCTACCGATCCATCGATGTATTGATTTATCGATTGACACATTGATTGGCCTAATCGTGACGTCAGTTGTGAGGTTTTTACACCGAGGTTCAGCCAGATATTTAAGTTTGAAAAATGGGTAAAATATGCAAATGAGATAACCGATGACGTCATTTACTCAACCCAATATTATATTGAGTATATAAATAGAGCTATCTTGGCCAAATTGCAGTGCAAATCATTGAAACTTGGCAGGCTAATAGTTCTACAGGAAACACACCTATCGCTATAAAAAATTCCGTTGCCATGGCAATTCACTCATTTCCAGTCCCCACCCACTTGATTTCAATATGTTGGTGATTTTCAGCTTGGAAATGTTTAACAGGGCCACAAAGTCGAGCTAACATATTTATAGGCTTGCTGGATCATGCATATGAAGTGCTGTTAGCAAATATCAAAATGGAACGCCAAAGGTGGACAGAAAAGCTTTTAATATGGAGGAGGTCTGGAACCCAGTATGTTGCCATGGTAACAGAACTGTTGAGCTCATATTGTGGAGCATATTTAGTAGAACCTTGCTGCAAAAAATCAAACATTTCTGAAACAAATTGGCTGAGATATCTCTTTTCATCATATTCGAACAAAATCGGGTTGAGTGTATGACGTCATCACTTGGCTAATTTGCATATTTTAAAAACTTGAATATCTTTGGAACGAAAAGAGATATTTGAAAATAGTAAACAGCATTTTTCTTCTCATGCAGTCCACTTTTTTGTGTTTCAAAAATTATGGCTTAAAAAGGAAAGGTTTGATTTTCGTCATGGTACCACTTTAAATTATGCAAAAAATAGAGAAAAAATGGCGATGGAACCCAAGAAATACAAGATACTAAAACTATACATTATTATTATAGACATAAACAGTTTATTTTACTTGGACAACACACTTAGCTATAGTAGCGGTACGTCCCATAGACTTGATTGACAAGCAGATTGACAAACCATATTTGTATGTTTAACAGAATGAGTAATTGACAGGTGTGTTTGGTTAACTCATGTTAGTAATTTCCACTGCCCTACTTTGGTTTATTGACAGGTGTTGGGCGACTTATAGCAGAATCACAAGTGACACCAATAGTTGTACCATTTTGGCATGAGGGTAAGCGTTATGTTAATCTTAATAAGTGTACATTTACTGATTTAGGCGATGATGGTTGTGTGGTTGTCGCACTGGACTACAAAGTAAAACAAGGAGAGCATGGGGCTTTCTGAATCAAATATATACATGTGCCTTTTGTGATGTCAATTAAGCAGTAACTTATCATATTTATAACACGTTTTGCGCATTGCACACAGATACCCGACCCACCCTATCCCAACCCGCTACTCACTGCTGGACCAATTAATTAATTGATGTTAATTAATTAATTAATTGATTAATTAAACAAACTTTAAAGTTGCATTGTCTAAAAATAATTGATTTGTTTCATGTGGCATCCTCGGAAATTGGTGTCCACACGTAATATTACATTTCTTCTTCTTTTTGCAAACATTTTGGCTTTACGTTAAGCCCTTGCTTTAAGGCGCCATGCAAATACTTGTCGTTACCACTAAACTGCAGTGGGATTGCTTAAAAGTCACGCCAGCTGATGCTCAGTTGGTAAAGGAGCTCAGTTTTACTGTGTGTTAGTTTATTTTGTGGAAGGCTGGCAGCTGTTGATCAGTGGTAACAGTTTCCTCTCTATCAACGTATTGGGTGAGCGTTTTTGTAGAATATTATAGACAGTCCTTGTTTAATTTATCCTACAATGTCTCTCCTTTTGTCAGTATTTCCTGTAGGCTTTAATTAAGGCAAAAAGATGGTGCTAAGGAAAGGCGTAAATTATATATAACACCTGCTTTCATTAAAAAATGTTAAGGAACGCGCTGCCTCCCAAATGCCAGAAACTTAATATTCAGTGTGAACATCCAATGTTATCTCTGCCGTCGAGAGCACGACTATTGTTGGTTTAAAAAGTAGCATCTCGAAGTACAAATCCTCAAGCGGTACATGTACATATTTAAGTGCGGCAATTTTCTTGGGACAATTTCAGAGTCAAGTGAATAGGGTTTGCCAGTCGATGGTGTTACAAGTCTGGTCCGTTGAAAGTGATTGGTCAGTTTAGCCGTCATGGTATAGGGGAATCCTTGTTTACAATATTTGCCTCATTAGCATAAGCAATTCAGTTTCTGATGGAGCTACAAATAAATCAGTTCTGAATATTGAAAGGTCATTGTGCGATTAACTCTGCCAGTGAATATGGGCCTGATGTATTGAATACTTTTTGTGGAACACTGGTTTAAAAACTCAAAATTTAACAAAGAATGCATGCTGAGCTCATTAGCGCTTTTGCCACCCAGACATTTTGCAGTTTTTGAAAGACAATTTCTCCTTGAATATTACACCCAAAGAGCTAAAAATTTCACCATGTACTAAGTTTCACTAGTTCTTTAGCTGCCTGAAGTCAATTCATATCTAACATGTTTCCTTCTATACGCAAAGCCGTATGCAAATGAGCAAAAATGTAAACAATGACGTCAGCATGAATCCGCCTATTGGCTGGTAATACTCGTTTGTCAACAGTCATTGGTCGGTTCTAGAAAGTTTAGATCCGCCTATTATTAGTCAAATTTAGTCCTTCTCTGTTTTGTTTGTGTCGTGAAAAAGTCGTTTATAAGGTGCCGGTAGTTTTTGACATCTGTTAAGAGGCATTTGTTCCATGTTCAGTTATTGCTTCCAGAGTTAGTCGATCACTTGACTCTGAAGATGACTTCCGCTCACTAGCCTGCGTGGCTGGCGGGATTTCGCGGGGAATTGCTTTTGTTTTGGCGGTGAGGCGGTGAAGCCGGGAGGGGATTGGTGAGGAATCGAGTTGAATTTAATTTCACTCGTGGCGTCGCCGCCAGAGCTCGCTCGCTCGCGAATCCTGGCACGGTATCGAATCATCAGTCACCCGCAGCAGTTCTTTTGAGAACTACCCTCACACAGACGATCACACAAAATGAACTATCGATCGTTCTCTATGTTGACAAAATAGCCTTTTTGGGAAGGATGTGAAATGAAGTAAATTCAGTTTCGTTTCGTTTCTTTATTCAAGAATTACACATCAACATAATATTAAAACATAATTTTTCAACTCTTAAACGTCATGCAAGGACAACTTGTTGTAAACCAATTCACTTTTTTTGAAAAAGGACACCATTACATACTATACAAAACTTACAATACAATGCTTGGAAGTGAAGAATGATGTTCGCAGGATATTTTCAATTTAAGCAATTGGAAAGAAGAAGCCTGAAATAAATCAGGGCTTCAACGGGATTCGAACCCGTGACCTCCGGGATACCGGTGCGATGCTCTACCAATTGAGCTATGAAACCATACGCTGGCATCGAGGTCAATTTATTGAGTTCATATCTTCCCGTGAGGAATGAAATGATGTGATGTATATACGAAATAATTCATATACAGTGGAACCTGTATTAAGCGGACCCCACGTTAAGCGGACACCCTCTATTAAGTGGACACCAGCTTGAGTCCCGAAATTTTCTTCCCACATTTACTGTAAAATAAACCTGCATTCAGCGGACTCCTCTGTTTAAGCGGACGCGAACACCAATATTAAGCCATTTTGTTGCACAAAGCTGCAATAAGCGGACGCTTCGAGGGCTTTTCACTTCTAAAAGTTCAGCTCAGAAACCGTTAACATTTTTCAGCGATGTCGTTTTAAAGCTAAGTAGATTATTCCAGATTGATGCATTGACTGTCTGGACATTATGCTATGAGCAGTCTTTGACATTACACTATGTTACACTGTGTTACAAAAGGGTTAATAATTAACTATTATTGCTGAACCTGTTTAGAGCGGACACCCTAGTGAGGGTCCCAACGGTGTCCGCTTAATACAGGTTTCACTGTATGAACTGCGGTTGTAGATGAAAGTGAAGAATGATCTTCGCAGTATATTTTATACTATATATACTGCAAAGAGAGTCCGATTTGTTTATCACGAGTATGATTACAGACCGAATTGGAGGACACGAAGTCTTATTATCAATTAATCATCAAAAATTACAATTTCCGAGAAAAGAAGAATAGCCAAGTCATGAAGGAAAGGAAAAATTTGAATAAAAAGACTGACAAACGAGGCGTAAATTGTTTAATGTCGCTCTGAAATTGAGCTTAAACTATAACTTTGAATGTGAATGGCTTATTGAACTGTCCGATAACAAAATGTCCGATAACAACTTGGTAAGTGAATTAGTGGAAAATAGGAGTTTTTTAAACCAATCATAATCGAGGAAATTGTAATGATCCGATTAAATTGTGGTAGCTCAAGGAAGGGCTCCTATCGGAGAGGGGCTGCCTATAAGGGACAGAGCGCTTATTTCTTTTGAACATATTCATCTAAATATGATACATTATTATCCAATTGCAGGTAATATCGTCAAAATAACGCGCGAAATGAGTGAACATATACAACGATTTTGTATAGTAGTTAGTTAGTTGTACAGTAGAAAACCTGTTTGCTGGACAGGTCGGCGCGCGCACGCAAAACTGTCATCCTCTCCCTCTTTCATTGGTAAATTTATTGACTAACAGCAGGTGGATAATAAATCTCTTATTAGATGTTTTGGTGTGTAGTATCGCTGTATGTTTTTACTCGTTGTTTGTATTTTGACTCGCCCTACGGGCTCGTCAAATTACGGCACAACTCGTTAAAATATACACCGATACTACACGCCAAAACATCTAATAAGATATATATAGTTCTGCGAAAAACAACAGATACTTTAACTCGAGAACTGTAACAAAAAGGGCTCTGATAGTCATAACGTTCAAGAGCTCGGAGTATCCAATCGATGGAAATCGATGATCGGAAAACCAATCGATATCAATCGATAAAATTAGTTAAGTGGTATCGGTCAATCGATGATCAGTCGATAACCACACAAAAACCATTCATCGATTGCTATCGATTGGCACAGCAACCTCGAACAGACGTCAGGCACGCTACTTGTCCGATCATCCGCCATTTTTTGGACGCCCTAGAGTAGAACGCAAAGGGAACAAACATTTGAGTTGTCAAATGAAAACTAAATACCTATGGACGGGGCGTTGAAGAGAAAGAAAGGGATATTGTTCTCCTGTCAACGTTCAAAGCATTAAAATGAAATTTGTTTACAATTACTGCGTACAAAGATGTGATATTTATGCGCCGATTCCGTCAATCTGCAACCAATCGATATCAATTGATCTCTAGATTCTTATTATTGAAAATCGATACCGATCGATAACCACACGAATCTTTGCAATCGATTGGTTATCGATTATCAATATCAATCGTCATTAATTGATATCGATTGGTATCGATTGATATCGATTATTATCGATTTCATCGATTGGATACCCCGGGGACGAGAAAACAGACTTTCTCTTTGATTCGTCTAACCAATCTATTCCATGTCTATCTCTAGAATGTCACTTTCGCCTGGGGATGGGGTTATTGGAAGGAGGTTATTTTTGGAATAGCGCACCTATTGAAAAAAATTTCACTCGAGGAGGGACGGGATGCTTACTAGAACGGAGGACGCTAAAACGAAATTATGTTGTTGATTTATTATCACTACTCCAGCTTCTAATTTTGACTTATCTTAATGGCACATGTTTTTCTCTTTTCTCAGGAATGGATGACGTCTTACCTAACCGTAGCCCTTACATTCCAAAAATAATGAAGGTAACTTGTTAAATGACATCATTTACTTGTAGTTTCAGTTAGACTGTAGCCCGCTCCATGAAGAACAGTGAGTAAAAACACTGAAGACGGTCAACTCCTTGCACTTATTCCGCTTGTGCTGCTCCCTTCCTGGTCTAAACAGCACAATAAATGATAATATTTTGAAATGGGCGAGGCGTGGTGTAGTATTAATAGTCACGTGAGACTTTGATGGTCAGATGGATTCACACCCGGGCTAACATGACTTGTTGGCCCGAATATTTGGCTTAGTTGTACTGGCCAGTTTACACGCAAGCCCACGACCCGTTTTATAAATTTCGCGAAATTTCGCTGCTTTCTTGGTATTCCTTGATCGATAGCTGGTCCGATTTGTGCAATCTGTCATAAGGCGGGCAGTATTTTAGCTGCGCTGTGACTGTCTTTTTGGAGAAGATTATAGCCTGCAATCATAAGGGGTAAATCGACCTTAAACCAACGTCATGACACGATGTATGTTTTTATTTTACAGAGAGTAACGGTGCTTATAGGAGAACCGATGGAATTCACCGAGACTGTAGAGGAATACCGGAAAGCAAAGAAAAATGCTGTAAGTTGGTGTTCTAAATTTTCATTAGAGCAGTTTATGATTGAGTGTCGTAAGTACAGTGGAAACCCGTTAATCCGGTCAACAACGCCCCCTCCCCCTCCCCCCAAAATCTGGCTGTATTAGTAGGGTGGCCGCATTAAACAAACGTTCTTACTTCATGTAGCTAACGCAAAGCGCGGGAAAAAGTTTGCGAGTGACACGCGACTGGTCTTGGTTTTGCTTCTGATTGGATGAAAAAGTGGAGCGATTTGTTTCGTGTAGCGTGATAACGAAAAACCATTTGAGTTTTCGACACTCAGGTCAAAACCACTCTAATGACTATGATTTGTTTAAGTGGCGACAAATGCTGTGGTTTCACTAGTTCATGTATGGAAATATCATACATTATTTTTTTGCGCTTCTTTTAAAGATGGAGACTCGGAAACACATCACTGATCTGATCCAAGAACGATTCAAGGAGCTTAAGGCGGAAACACAGCACCTGCACAGTAAATGGAGATGATGATTCATCCACGCTGTTTATTGGATTACTGTTAGACGCTTAATTTATAAAAAATATTTACGTAAAGCTGGTGTGTATTGCACAGGATTCAAGAAGCTCATGGTGGACACATAGCTTCTTCACAGTAACTGGAGATAACAACAGGACAATTTTGACAAATTAAAATTCTAACATGGCTCCGAAGCTTACGGGAAAAAACAAAAGTTAGTCCCTAAGCCTCGGCGCCATGTTAACCTCGTTCTAAGGTAGAAGAACAGCTCATCTACAGTGAGTGGAGATATAACGATGCACTCAAGTTGTAGTTTAATTTATTGGAATGCTGTTAGACGCTTAATTGATGAAATTGTTTACGCAAAGCGTATGTGTATTGTATGGCATCCGTAGAGTCGAGAAGTTAAGGTGGAAACACAGCTTCTACACATAAAGATAGGCTTATTTTGATAAATTAAAATTCTAACGTAGCTCCGAGGCTTAGGGGACGAAAACAGAAGATAAGGTGTAGACAGGAATAAAGAAGTCCCCTAAGCCTCGGTGGCCAAAACCTCCTTCCCAAGAAAAGGATCCGGGACCTAGGTTAGGCGCCATTGCTAGATTTTTAATACATCAGTCGCAATAGACCATATTTGTTTTCTCGGTTTTGGCCTGGAACTAGCTTGCAAGTGAGGCTAATGCGGGGAGTAATTTCAAATGCAAATAGCCTCCATTGCAATCTAGTTCCAGTCCAATACCGAGAATACGAATCTTGCCTATTGGCCTATTCTCTCAAGCTGTAAATTAGAATGCTATCGGACGCTTAATTTATGAGAATTTTTTTACGTAAAGGAGACATGAACTGCGTTACATCCAGGAAAACTCTATACACCTACATTAATAAAGACTGAACTGAAATGGTCTAGGTTTTCCAATCTTAAAGCAGGATTATGGTAATCCTGGGTTAGTGGCATCCTCCGTAGGAAAAAAGATGGCGACTGGTACATTTACCAAAAGTTCTTAGCGCACGAAAACCTCGTACAGAAAAGTTATAAAATCGTCCATGAAATCGTCCACAGAACGCAATGTCCCAGGCCAGGGCTCGAACCTCCCGAGTCGACAGACAGACATGTTTTATTTGGAGTCTTATACAATAAATGGTATATCGACCACAATTTCCAAATAACTAAAAATTACAAACAACAAAAAGTATACATGGCTAAAAAGTTACTAATTAATTACAACCTAGAGTATTTACTTTTTGCCGTCTTCCCCATTCCTTTTTTCAAAGCATTCCAATATATGTTTTGCTATTACTTTTTGTATTTTAACATTTCCGCTAGGGGGATTTATTAGAAACATGAATATTCTGTTAGGTGACATTCTGCTTATTTTTATTCTATATTCCTTTTCTAAATAATCTAGTAACGAACATCGTTTTTCCTGGTAAGCAGGGCATATATTTAAAAATAGTATTTGTCCTCCATTTCTATTTTACAAATTGCGCAAGTTCTTTCTGCAGGTTTCTTGAACGGTCTCGAATAACGTCCTGTCTCTATGGCTAATTTGTGGTTGCTAAGTCGCAGTTTTGTTAGAGCTATTCTGTGTCTTACATTGGTGACCTGATGTAGGTAGTCTTCACATTTGTAATTGTCTATTGTTTTGAATAACCGGTAGGTTCTCATTTTGTTACTTTGGTTAGCATCTTTTCTGATGTCGTTATTTATTTCACTTAGCCATCTTTGTAGTTCGATATCCTTAAGTCGTTGCCTGATAACGCGCACTAACCATGAGGCCACCAGGGCCTCCCTTCCCTTCCCGTGAGGAGTGAAATGATGATTTTTTTGAAGAATGATCATCGCAGTGAATTTTCCAATTAAGCAACTGGAAAGAAGAAGCCTGGAAAAAAAATCAGGGCTTCAAAGGGATTCAAACCCGTGACCTCGCTCCCAATGTGTGGCTTCATAGCTCAGTTGGTAGAGCATCGCACCGGTATCGCGGAGGTCACGGGTTCGAATCCCGTTGAAGCCTTGATTTTTTTCAGGCTTCTTCTTTCCAATTGCTTAAATTGGAAAATTCACTGCGATGATCATTCTTCACTTTCATCTATAACCGCAGTTTAAATATATGAATTATTTCATATCTACTTCACGTCACTAATATTTTTGGAGCATAATGCCTCTTTCTGAAAACTGTGAGAGGTGTATGCAAATTTTGCCAGCAACTCGCTCTAGAATATTTCAGGAACTTGTCTTGTTTCAGAATTGGTACCTCTTAGGGGTGAGAAATATTTCAAGCCACGCCCACAAAATAGGATCTAGTTACCTCTAAGAGATTATTTTCAAAGTTTCCGACGAGCATCTCCGTCATTTTTATATGGGAGTTTCTTCCCCGGGGGGGGGGAAGGGATAATAGCGAAGAGTAACGCAAATCTTTTTGTAAGAGAACATTGAGGTTACTACACGGCAATAGAACTATACCATTGAGTTGTACGATAATTCCACAAGAACATAGTTACAGCGACAAAACAATTGTGTATGCAAGCCGATCGTCGACCTCGTGCGTGTGGTTGTATGCGGGGAAGGGGGGGGGGGCACTCCCTTATATGGGCTATATAGACCCCAAAGGGTATGGTTTTTCAGCCGTTTTGGTCACAAATAGGGTATAGATTTTGGTCATTTTGGTCTCAAATAGGGTATGTTTTTTTCACTCTAGTCTTGAATTGGGTATGAGTGTTAGAAGAACCTACTTTTTCATCACAAGACCATCATCAAAGGCCCTTCATAAATTATGTTTAGGGCAACTGTGCCAGCCGGAACGGTCATAAATAGGGTGCTGAATTTCTGTTCAGGACATAAATAGGGTAGGAAAAATCGCAGAGGTTGATCATAAATAGAGTAAGGGTTTTGGGAACCTGGCCGCACGCCTCTTGTCTGGGATTACGCCTTTTCCCGGGGGTTGTATATGAAACCTACAAATACATAGCTAGCTCTGCTGTTCGAAGCCTCGCTAATCTCAATCGCCTCGTTGTAGGAGGTACGTGCCACTGATTATTCGTTTAGAAAGCTCTCTATTTCGAGCACAAAGAAAACTCGATGCGTATGATTTGTCGTATAAAAAATATGTAATTATCTCACCTACGGTAGTTTCCATTATTTTGGTCTGGAACAGCCGGGGCTCATTTGAACTGAATAGTCAGATGGCTCCCAGCTTATCTCGACCATTTGTGTCTTATCGACCTTGACAATATCGAGCTTCGCACTAGAAGCTAAGGAAGAATGCACAGGCCATGAAAATACTCTGAATACTAGGTTTTTACAGTAGCGGCGAACTCGAGATCGAAGAACTGCTCGATGTCCGACTTCGCACGGTCTGCACGTTTCTTTCGAGTATCACTGGGACATAGGTATTGAATGAAGATTATTTCTCTCTCCTGAGCATGTTGTTCTGTGAATCCCTTCAAAAACACATCTTCCTTGCATTGTGCAACGATTTTGAATTACACTGTCGCATGTTCGCATAAATTCTCCTTGGAAGCAAAACATTGTTAGTCCTTCGATGACGTCCAGGCCAACTCGCCCCATCCTTCGCTACTGGCCGCGGAAAGGGCTAAATTTTACGGACTTTGAAAATTCGTAGAAAATTAACTAAAATAGCTACAACGATACTTTTTTCGCAGTGGTGATCAAAAAAATAAGGAGATTTATATAAGCGAAAACAAATTTGGGGGGTTAGTTGCACTGGTGTAATGTATAAACTAGTAATAACCACAGGTTAGGAAGTGCGGGCGAGGGCTATGCATGATTTGTTTCACTGAGGTTAACGAATTCATTGTAAAACAGTGGCGTTGTGTTCTTTTTCCATTTTGGGCATTTATATTTGCAGGGCAATAAAGGGTTGCATAGTGTGGGTGATTGTTAACCGCGCGGCCATGGGCCGAGCGCGGTTCTTGCTCTGCACGGTTTTTTTTTTAACCGCGCGGCCATGGGCCGAGCGCGGTTCTTGCTCTGCAAGGGTTTTTTTTTTTTCGTTTTTGTGTCACCAGACGAAGACCTCCGCGGATGATGTCTTCATCAACCAATCACAGGCCAAACTCCCACTCGGCCAAATGTCGTCACCGAATGATGTCATCATCAGCCAATTACAGGCCATTTCTCAGCTCTTTTCGTCATACCTCCCCTCCGGAAAGTTTTGTCTAGTTAGCGAATTGAATATTCATAGTCGGGGAGAAATAATTGGGCGAAAATCCCTCGGAGTTGGACGTCAAGACATTTGCAAGGATAAAGAATGTAATTTAGGACCTGTTGCTGGCTACTACGGCTGAAATTATCTAGAGTTGTATTTTTGTTTTGCTTGCATGTTCACTTTCGAAGGGAATATTCAATGCGCTAAAGAAGGTAGTCAGCCATGGAATGCGCTGATGCTGATAAATATGACCGTATTTACTGTAATGCCCTTACGGTGATAAATAAGATCGTGTTTACTTCGCCAGAAGCAATGGTGGAGTTTTCTGGGACAAAAAATATAACCTCGGCACTCGTCAAAACCTTTGCAAATATATATTTGTTTGAAAGGTCAATTCTCCTTCGAGCTACAGGTAAACAAAAATCTCCGATTACCAATCACGCAACCACGCTATGCAAAGAATGTGAAATAAAATCTCTTTCAATCCAGGCACTAAGCTTACTTTGAATCACGCAATCTCTATTGTTTCCAATGGGTAATGTTTACTCGCAAAACGCTGTTGCTAATACTTAGAAAACAGTTCAATTTTAAAAGCGCGGTTATAAGTTGTTTTCAACTTCTTGTTTTCCCTAAAACGAGACAAAGGGACCTAAGAGTGGTTTTACTGACCTTGTGAAACAGTAACACCAGTTTGATTATACACTAGTTCTATTTTGTGTTGGATTTGACAAAATGGTTATTTTTTCACGTTGTAAATAAAAACACTGTTGATTATAAAATGAACATATTGATTTAGTCAAGGTCATTTGATGTAACCCGACAACAACAGACACGGACAGGAAACGTTCCGATCACAAGTTCACACGCTCGAGTTTGATTGGACGGCGCGCCAGCTATGCATGAGCTGCACGTGATTCTTCGACGAAATAGACGTCGTCCACGTGATAAAATTGTGTTTTGTGCATTCCAATTTATGGATCGCCACTTCTGCATGAACTGCACGTGATTCTTGACATTCTTAGCTTCAAGAAGGCGAAATTTACATATTATTTGACCCTTCAACTACATTAAAGATCATTGACTATGGAAGGTGAAAAAAACAGCTATGCTTTGGTGAGAATTGTCTTCTGCTTGGTGTTGGTTTCTAGCGGTCAGAACGCCTGTGCTCAAATTACCGCTGCTTCGTGTTTGTCTCGCGTGGTCAAAGCGCCGGTGCTAAAATTACGTCCTTTCATTTCATTGGTTCTTAGTGTCCCTAAGGACAAATATTTGGAAGGACGACTTTTTTTGCTAAATTCGAGTCACTGCAAGGCTATATAACTGCCGCGCATGCGTTTGAAACCAATGTTGAGATTAGGATTGCGGGCTCCGCTGGTCGCCCGCAATTATTCGAGGAGACTGTGATATATATGTTCTTTGCAACAGATGAGTATGGCGTTATATCTCCGCCAAAATTCAACTTTCGCCTTGTGATGTTTAATTCACATTTCAACTTCGCACTCTACGAGTCGACATTGTAGTTTTACAATACAACATTTAAGTTTCGTGATGCAAAATTAGAGTTTTTCAGTGCAATATTGTAGTTTCCTCATACGACGTGCAAGGTTTTACTTTTACAGAGCAACCTGAGAACATCATTCGCAGTTCCGTCTTCAATATTCTTACTTTATCGTTTGATGTTCAAATTTGACAGTGGTAGATTGAAGTACGTCGACGCGATATTCAAGTGTCACCATGCGACATTTAAAGATCTGTCAATCACATTTCATGTTCGGTGCATGTCATTCCATATCCCAGCACCTTCGTGCTACATTCAACTTTGATCATTTTAGCGGAGCTCCGGCGGCCGAAGGCCGCCAAGCGGAGCCCCATACCCATATTAGCGGAGCTCCGGCGGCCGAAGGCCGCCAAGCGGAGCCCCATACCCATATTAGGAAACTGAAGGGAACCCATGAACTTATTTTCTCATGTGTATCATGGCTAGCGGTATTGCTCGTGGGCGCGTACGCACGACGACGACGACGACGACGACGACGGTGGTGGAGTCGCGCAACATGGCGGCCACAATTGACACGTAAACCAAAACGACACGTAAACCCTTGGTTTAAAGCGTCCTTTGGACATCCATGTTGCAGACAATTGACACCTGTCAAAACAAGGAATCCGCTGACCAGTATCACGTGACCATATCGCGGGCTCAAGTTCAGGGCTCATCGAGGTCACGTGTTTTTTTAAAGTTGACCGCTGCCCAAGTGCTGCTTTTTTCGATCAGATCGCGGGCTCATGTCAGGATTAACTTGCTGTAAACAGCGTAGGGTTGGTAGGAAGCCGGTTAACGCTAACCCAGGATTAAAATTTAACCGAATTATAACCTTTTCTTTTGTACAAAGTTTTTTCACTGCTTTTGTTTTGCGTATTTTGCTTTCATTAAAATTCAAAACACAAAAACAATATACAGAAAATCTCACCGCAAAGTTACAAAACTCAAATCAAAATTCTACTTTATCCTCGGCTAGTTTGATCGGGCTCTGAACAACCCGGCCCAGGAGCTACGCTTTTAGGCTGGCCTAAATCTATATATTATGCAAGTTTGAACGTTCGTCACGCTTGAGTGGTTTACCTTTTGCACACGATACCGCTGTAGTATAGCGGGCTCAACCATATCATGTGTATTCTTCTTCTTGGCGGGAACGCATCAACATGGCGGAGTTCCGGATACTGCACGATATTGTACAACAAACTATAGAAGTTCTAGAAAATCCAATTTCTTCTTACGAAATTGATGGAATAGTGTTAAGGCTTGATTATGTAGCTCGGACAGTAGTGAATATAGATAGTGGATTTTCAGAAATTGAGGAAATCGTTCGCCTTTTGGGGGAAACCGTAGTACACCTGAACAACATTGACTCAGAGTCTCCTGCTTCTCTTTTCGCCTTCGAAACTGTTCCTCGAATACATTCTGGAAGGCCTGGACGACCATCGTTTGAGATAAAAGAAGAGCAGCTCTCTATGCTTCTTGAACAGAGCTTTCAAGTGCCTGTCATTGCTCAGCTACTAAAGGTATCCACGCGTACCATCGAGAGAAGGATGGCAAAATATGGGCTCTCAGTTTCAGGTACTGAAAATCTTGAAGCCATTTAAGCTTGTGTAAATAAAAAACTACTTCCTTATAGTATGACTGGGATTCGAGGAAAATAAAATCTGCTCACATCATTTGAGGGGTTTGCCTAAAATAGCGAATGAAGAATCCGGAATCCGGAATCCGGAATTCAGAATCCAAAATGATCATTATTGGTATGCTTACAATCTTCCTATTATCTTCGCCTTAATAACTATATATGAGAGATAGTTAATTTCAGAAGAAAGAAAGACTGTGAGTACGACGGATACATGTAGCATGTGGGGGTCTTTTGCAGCTGGCCAGAAAAAAATATTGCATGAGTCTCTCATTTAATATTTCAAGGCAACAGCATGTCTTAAAGTCTCAATTCTTTATTCAGGTTGTTTGAGACTCGCATTTGCAGTAGCCTTGGGTAAATTCTGCAGGCGGAATTTCGAGCAGAATAAGCAATTTTTACAAGCACTGCTGGCAGGCAGAATAAGCCATTTTGCAAGTAGAATTTATCCAAGCCTAGTTTCCAGTCTCTTTTTTTTATTAATTGATAACAATTATTTAATTTATTTTTTACCGCATAAATTCTGGAATTGGCATGCCGAAGAGAGCTAATGGCAATCAAAGATTCAAAGCAGACCCTTCTCATGGGACAGTTTTCAAAATGGGTCATGTAGCAGCTGCCGTAAGATCCTAAGGCAATTGGTTCGCCACCCAAACCCCAAGCAATGCTAAAACAATAGTGACTTTTGAAGTCCATTGTTTCAAGCATCCAATAAGAAAAGACCTTACGAACAACTGCTACATTACCGTTGCAAAATAGCATTACAGAAAGCTTTGCATGCGAATTTGATAAGGACCATTAGAAACTTCATGGTTGGGGCGGGGGGGGGGGGGTGGAGAGGGGTATTACAAAAAATATCAGTGCAAGGGAAAATTAATAGGAAAAGATCATGCATCCCGGGAAGCTAACATTTTGATGAAAGTTGTTAATGAAAAAATACATTCATGCAACTCAAAAATTCCCTGCCACCCCCTCCCCCATAACGTTTTCCAATGGTCCGCCCCTAACATTTTTTAATATGACTTGCCCCTCCCCCTTCCCCTGCAATGCGGAGTTTGATTTCCACCGAGGTTTCAAAACTACCCCTACTGTTACTATATTTTTTCTGGCCAGCTGCATAAGACCCAAACATGCTACATTCACCCAAAGTCCTAATTTTTTTTTTTCTTCTGAAATTAACTGTCTCTCTTGTATAGTTGTGAAGGCTAATATAATAGGAAGATTGTAAGCATTCTAGCTGCTTTCTGTAAAGCTCAGTGAATGTCTCAACGAAGAGGACGAGGGCGATCAACAATCCTAATTGCCTTTTCTTCGTAATAAATTCATTGCAGAAAAGTAATTTTTTAAAATATAATTATTGACAGCTATAACAAAAGAAATTTAAGCTTGCATGTATGTAGGATTTGTCCCTGTCATGCTGTTATTGGCGTTAAAATCACTCAAATACGGCGCGTTTTTCATGTACTTAAAGGTTTCTAAGACTGCATTTGCTGTTGTTCGGGACTCTCACCTTGGTTTGCCAGCGAAATGAGCTGCTCAGCAACTCGACGGAGGGTACTCCTTGCGTTCTGATTTTCCAAAGCCATTTTTTGATGCGTTCCCGCCAAGAAGAAGAATACACATGATATGGTTGAGCCCGCTATGCTACAGCGGTATCGTGTGCAAAAGGTAAACCACTCAAGCGTGACGAACGTTCAAACTTGCATAAAATGATCAAAGTTGAATGTAGCACGAAGGTGCTGGGATATGGAATGACATGCACCGAACATGAAATGTGATTGACAGATCTTTAAATGTCGCATGGTGACACTTGAATATCGCGTCGACGTACTTCAATCTACCACTGTCAAATTTGAACATCAAACGATAAAGTAAGAATATTGAAGACGGAACTGCGAATGATGTTCTCAGGTTGCTCTGTAAAAGTAAAACCTTGCACGTCGTATGAGGAAACTACAATATTGCACTGAAAAACTCTAATTTTGCATCACGAAACTTAAATGTTGTATTGTAAAACTACAATGTCGACTCGTAGAGTGCGAAGTTGAAATGTGAATTAAACATCACAAGGCGAAAGTTGAATTTTGGCGGAGATATAACGCCATAGATGAGGGCGTGGCATCGTCATTTTTCTCTGCCTCTCCATCGAAATGAGGGTCAGTTGTGATTTGAA
Organism: Micromussa lordhowensis; assembly: GCA_964020085.1. NCBI lineage: Eukaryota > Metazoa > Cnidaria > Anthozoa > Scleractinia > Lobophylliidae > Micromussa > Micromussa lordhowensis. The sequence continues at coordinate 26,168,444 of OZ026600.1, read as the reverse complement.
GAAACTGGGAACGAGTCTTCATGTTTGTGATGGTGAAGCTGCTGTCATGGCGTCGTACTGCAGTTTTAGTACGTGGCACTTAGCGCGATGAATATTCAAAATGAAATGAAACCTAATGCCTTTTAACATGATTGCAAGGAGTTTTTATAACTTATAGACAAGGACTCTAATATCTCAAGTGGTAGCCGCGTTCTAAGATTGGCTTTATTCCGTGGAAGTCAAGCCATACATTCACCGTGTGTGCTGCAAACTTCAAAATGCTAAAACACGCTCCTATTTACCGTGTTGCCGTTTTGTTAGTTCTTGCTTTCACAATATATGGTGTAAACGTTATTGCAGAAGAGTCGCTGGGAGTCACCGAGGGAGAGAAAGAAGCGAGTGATGGAGAAAATAAAACTTCTAGCAGCGACAACTGGGTCGAGAACCTGTCCTGGAACCTTCTTGGTTATGCAACAATAATCATTCCTGCTGCCTTTATTATCCGTATGCTCCAGAATTCAAACTTCAACGAAAGAAGTGGTAGGTTGTTTTTAGTTAATTTTATTCTTCTACTGAGTAGAACATTTCATAATAGAAACGAAGCTGAAAGTTTCATAATTAAAACAAAGCTGCTATAGGCAATAGATTTAAACAAACAACAAGGAAATAGCTAATCAGTTGAATCTCCAATGCTCGTCTCTACACAACAGCCAGTAAGTTTCCTCCTTGCTATATGCTATCCGCATACTTTTCTCCTCTCTGTCTGTTGGCTCTGTCACGGCCAGTTTATAATTCTGCCCCAGGCTGGCAGCTGTAGAGAGTTTTAACTGTAATATGTATGCAGAGGTTTTGATTTAATTTTTTGGGCCTGTTCTCCTCGATAGGTTCTCGAAGTAATGTTAATTTTCGGTGCCTTCAATTTATGCAAGATCGCAAGTTTGACCAGGTTGCATTTAAAAGTCTCATTGACCACATTGTTAAGGTTGCAAAGTGAAATGTTGAATATTGGTAGGTGGGAATGGTCACTTTCTGTTTCTGATAAGCTGTGTTGTCACTCGCGAAGCAAATGTGCATCTTAGATCAGAAGACAAAGGTTTAGATGTACCTGGGAGATAAGAGTGACCACTCTTTCTCTTGTCCCACATCTTCATGCCACAGCATGCCTTTCCCTAAACAGGATATTTTCATTCCCACATGGTAACACTGAAATTTCTTCTTGCAATGCAACTGAGACGATTTTAAAACACTCTGACTAAGCCTGAATCTGCTGTATCTTCAGCTTGGTGTTCTTGTTGTCGTACCGATTCATGTACAAGCAAAGAGTTTTAGTCATAATTTTATTACTGCTTTCACCACAAATGCTGCAAAAATTCATGGTGGTGCCTCTTTAGTATCAGGGATTATTTCATAATGATTCAGAGAGCAATTGCCCAAAAACTGTATGAAAACACCTTATAGTACACATGGTTAGTAGTGGCTTTTCATTGGGTGCAAATATTAAACAAATTCCTTAAGGTTGTGGTTATTTCTATGGGAACGGCTTAATTAAGTACAAGGTCCACACTGTTGTTGCAAGACTGCAGCCACAGAAGAATTTTAATTAGTTTTGGTTGTGATTTATCTTGGTCATTCAAGTGAACTTAAGAAATATACTATTAGAGATATAGCTAAGCAAACTAGCGTGAATAAATTGCCAACGTAAATGTTAGAATAATTCTAATTATTGAAAATCTACTTTTGGTTCAAAATTTCTCAGTCTGGTTTTGTTTACAAGTATAAGATTTGCCCTTAGTTTAAGATTATGATAATGAATGTAAGATCATACACAACGGTAAGTAAAGATAATTATGAAACTGGGTTGAAAGGTTTTTAACCAAAGATAAACTTAAGTCACAACAACATTGTAAACAAAAATAATTTTTGAGTACTTTTTTGAATGTAAGAATTGATATAGAGAAGATTCTTCAGACTATCATAACTTCAAAGTTCTTGAAATATTTCCAGAACTGAAATTTTAGCCGTTCAAAAATTGTTCCTTACCCACTAAGAAGATATCTCGCATGATGTAATAGCAGCTTGAATACCTGTTTTTCAATCGCATAATATTTGAAATAAATAATTGTGTTTTTTCATAAAGCACTTTGGAAGCTAGCAAAGAAGCAAAGAACTTGCTGTTTATGTTGGACATGGCCATCATTACTTGTCTACATTTAAAAGTAGTGGTGACAAAACCCAGTTTGTTTTTCACATCAGTACGCTTGAATCTACAGAATATACTGAGCGATTTCTTTTGTGAAAAGTTTCATCATGAATGGTAGAAATGACGTTACGAGAATTACGATATAATGAGAAGTTCTTGTTCTTGTTCAGATCTGTCCTTTTGTAGGTGATTAGCTGTTCAAAATTTTAGAGAGATATGGTCATACAGGGAGGAATTTTGACAAGTTTGATTGTAATCTTAGGGCCCCTACCAGTATACCAGGGCCCCTCTGGATACCAGCCATGATGCTGAATGGGCTACCCTGTCTAAATAATGTTTTACTTACTCACTTATCTTTCTTTATTTTTAAAGTGTGTAAACTTAAAGAAATCAAGGTGTTATGCTGCCATTGACGTTTCTAATAACCAGATTTGCTTACTACTGTAAAATACAGTTATAAGTTACATGTATGTGTACCTCCCTGCCTCGTATTTGCCTTTATGAAGAAGCTTCGTACACCAACCTCTGTAGTGCACGTGTATATGTTGCAGGTCAAAATGAAATTCAGGTTAAAATGAAATTCCTTGGTTCTTCACCCTGATTTTTTGTGGATCATGAATAATTAGAGTTGGAGGACAAAGGAAATTGAGAATCAAACTAGGTTAAAATCATTTTAACCTGAATTTCATTTTGACCTACAACATACACGTAACTTACCTGTACCTTGTGTCTCTTGTTTTCAAGAACATAAAACAGCTTTTTATGCTGCTGGATGTTGGTTTAATCAGCTTATTTTGAAACATTATTCTAACCCGCCCAGGGCTTATAAGTTAAACTTTATATTACCAGTATTTAGAAATTTGCTTTGTTGTCATCAGGAACTGGATGCCTTTTCCGTTCTGTCCAGCTTTGTGTGTTTGGCACACCACAGGAGGCCCCGAGTGTTGAGGAGGGTGGTATCAAAGCAAGTTCTGCAAAGGATGACACTGCTGCCCCATCAAGTTTTTCTCAAACAACTTTAAAGCTCCTATTTTGTGCAGCAGGTCTTCAAGCATCATACCTCACATGGGGAGTCTTACAAGAACGGATAATGACCGGGGACTATGAGGAGCACAGGGCTGATGGAACAGTTGGGAAGGCGCCATTTAAAAATTCTCAATTCCTTGTGTTCGTCAACCGTGTCCTTGCTCTCACTGTTGCCGCCACTTATATAGTCTTCACAAGACAGCCACGACACACTTCACCACTATACAAGTATTCCTTTTGCTCCTTTTCAAACATAATGAGCAGCTGGTGTCAGTATGAGGCATTAAAATTTGTCAGCTTTCCAACACAGGTCCTGTGTAAGGCATCAAAGATAATTCCAGTTATGATCATGGGGAAGATAGTCTCTAAGAATGTATATCCCTACTATGAATATGTTGTGGCTGTTCTCCTTTCTGCAGGTGTCAGCCTGTTTCTTTTGTCGGCAGATCCATCAGACAAGCATCCAACAGCTGTCACAACTCTTTCTGGAGCAGTTATTCTTCTGGGATACATGGCTTTTGACAGCTTTACTTCCAATTGGCAATCAAAGCTGTTTACCACACACAAGATGTCCCCCATGCAGATGATGTTTGGCGTGAATATCTTTTCTTGTTTGTTGACAGTTTGGTCAATGATCGAAGGTGGAAACTTCTTGCCAGCATTGTGGTTCATGCTAAGCCATTCAGAGTTTGCATTTCATGTCCTGCTGTTGTCAATTACGTCAGCCACAGGGCAGCTGTTTATTTTTTACACCATTCGATCATTTGGTCCCATTGTCTTCACTATCATTATGACCACGCGCATGATGCTCAGCATATTGCTCTCTTGCATTCTTTATAATCATCCACTGTCAGCTCAAGCAGTATTTGGTGTGCTTGTAGTGTTTGTTGCACTATTTTTGCGGATATACGCTAGGTATCGCACATCAAAGTCTCTCACAAAGGCCTAAATGGCACTTTTCCTGTTAGTGGGGGTGGTGGTTGATGGGGTCAGTTGGGGTCCTTTGCAGGTAGAATTACAAAATATATTATGCTCTTTCCTCATTTCTAGTTACCAAAAACCAATAAATAACTTTTACTGGTAAATATCATGAGCATTAAAATGTCCTTGCTAGTAATTGACCGGACATTACTTTTCCTTGGCAAGCCATGAGCAGCCTGATCTTTCAACCATTTTAAATCTTGCTGATTGGAAATAAAAACAATTCACACTAGTTGTCCTGGTTTGGCTAATCAGGCTTGTGGTGATGTCCATGCCCCAGAATTTAAGCCCCAACTATTACTTGTATTGGCTCTGCATGATGATGTTATCAAGTTTGGAAAGAGTTTGTTTTCTCCCAGTCATTAGGTGTATGTATATCAATTAATATGTAAAGTAGGGTTAAATATTTAATGATAGCTTTTTAAATGGAATGCGAGTCTCCTCTTTGTTGTTTTGTAACAAGGAAGTTGTGTGTTTTTGAGCCTGCAATATGTAGATTGCAGGCTTTCAAAAATCTAATTGCCTGACGTGACTCATCCATCATGGTTTTGCAATAACCATCGCATTCAAACATTGATTATTGGCCTTATTTAGTAATTTACCTAGTTTCACCATAATTTATCTTGTCTCCATGTTCAACCACATATACTTGCCAGAGAATTCACATATCTATAAACTTCTATCAGAGCAACCAAAAAGCACGTCTTTCACCTTGCTCTGCCACCTCGCCTTCTCCACATTATGTAACTAATATTTTACATATTAGTTAACATTTTGTAACTTATGTTTTACAATTAGATATCTTAGTAGACAATTACATGGAAATGTGTAATATTGCTGTATATTTTACAAGTTTTTACTTGGCATGTGCTAGAATTCCCAAAGGTAATCTGTTGTGAATCACCAGCTATAATCTTAGCAGTTTTCAAAATTGTGATTTAAATTGTTTATTTGGAAGGGAATGCTTGATAAGCTAGTTTTCGATGCTGCCATCTTGGATTGTAATAAATTTGGATGCTTGGCCGGTAGAGGGTTCGACAATTTTCCCTCGGCCCAACCCACGTCATAGTTAAGAAATCCGAGATGGCGGCCTAATACGAAAATGTGCACTTGTGTGCCCAAAATACGCCTGCACTACAGGCTAGCTTTAAGCCTCACTTGTAGCTTTCTGACAGAGGTTATATCACAGTATCCGGTCATCTACTTGAAATCTTACTGAATTAAGTGACGTTGAGTAGAAAATACTGATGTGAAGTTGCAGTCTCTGGTGAAGGTCTTATATGTCACATGGTACAAAGAGGCCTGAGTGAGTGGGTTAGGTTGAGTTAGTGAGTGGGTTAGGTATTAATAGTAATGTAATAATTGAGTGTTCAGCAGACCAATTGTTGGGTATGACATACCTGTGTTTAGAGTGAAAGCAATATTGCTACAATTGATCACAATGTGTATCATATATAGTAATTTACAATCCAGAAGATAGTTGCTAGGTATCATTGTAACCAGATGCAAAGAAACCAGTGATAAAAAGTATTCTCCTTGAGCCAGAGGGGGATTGCAAATGAGTTGTATACAACATCAATCGTTGTTTATGCTTCTGATTTATTCATTTCTTAATTTTTGTAGTTTAAAGGAGCTCTGTCACGGTATGTTGAGACATTGTGGTCACGTACAAAATAACATTTAAATTGAAGTAAGCTGAAAAATGATCATTTACAAAGATAGAAAAACACTGAAGAGATAATGATACACCCTAAAGTAATAAGGATGGAGAAGATTGACATGGATTACCAACAACAAACTTTATTTTTAGGGTAATCTTTTAAAGATGCCTAAACCATGATGTAGCTTCTTTAAGTTGAACTACGATTCAAGTCGTCACTCTTTGTCATTTAACTCAAGATTATTCCTGAATAGCCACCCTAGCCTGCGAGCAGGCTCACATTGGAGCACAAGCATACGCGAGTGCTAAATTGAGCAGCAAGACGAGAAAGTGCAGTTTCTTAGTGCCTCTTCACCAGACTCCTTCCCACCACATCCCTTTGCTCTTCGCTGCTCGCGCATGTGACTCAAAGGTGAACCTGCTTGCAGGATACAGCCACACCAGTTTATTTTGCCTGAAGATGGCCAAAGTACATCTGTACTTGAGCTGAGCAACAGTCTCGGAGTGGGAAGTCAGTGTTCAACCTCACCATCATCCCATTGCCGGATTTCATACAGTGGGGGCCTGGGTATGAGTCCGTGTATTATGAGATTAACAACGCAAGACCCATATATTCAGAAAGAGCACACCAAGCTTTACAAAGTGTTTAGGTTTTGTGTTAACTGGGCCAATATTGAACAAGATACAGCCATTCAAAAACTTCAAAATTTGCAAAGAAATGCACAAACTTCCTTCCAGACAAGTGTCTGGCAATCCATACATTTGTTAGTAAATTTTGAAGTTTTTGAATGGCTGTATCTTGTTCTATATTGGCCCAATTAACACGAAACTTGAGGATTTTGTAAAGCTTGGTGTGCTCTTTCTGAATATATGGGTCTTGCGTTGTTAATCCCATAATAGACAGACTCATACCCAGGCCCTTGCGGTATGAAATCCGGCAATGGATGGGTGAAGACTGATCACCTGTCGATCCACCTTCTCACATGTTTTGTGGCCATTCATTTTACTTTGAAAACAAAATCACCCTTTGACTTGATCTATTGCATGTTTCCATGCACTGAAGATTAAAAAATTATTCAATAATAATAATAATAATAATAATAATAATAATAATAATAATATCGGCATTTATATAGCGCTTTATCCAGAGGCTCAAAGCGCTTTACAACACTTTGTGGGGAACTTTGCCAGACTGCTTATTTATAGGCGCAAATTGCAGCCACGCAGTTCACAATCGATTAGAGAGAATAGTGGAATATGCAGGTGCCCCCAGAACAGAATAAGTGATAAGCCATCACACCGGGGACAATGTCCCCTACTCTTTTCGAACAGTTTGTGGGTTCTTTAACGTCCCACACCAGTACTGTGAGACGGGGCCTACGGTTTATCGTCCTTATCCGAGAAGACTTGAAAGTCTAACCATTCGCAGATGTCATTACAAAGGCAGCACTTTCTCCTCAGTCATTTAAAGACCCTGAGTGTTGGTCCGGTCGAGGTTTGAACCTGCGACCTCCCGCACGGCAGTCCGATACTCTACCAACTGAGCTAACCGGTCGGCGGTCAATAACTTGTGAATAACATTACAAGCAGTGTTCAAGCCATTCTCTGTATTAAGATATGAAAAGTGTACTTTAGTATAATAAAGCTTCAGAAAATTAAGGCTTTCGTATCTATTTTTAGAATGACCTCAAGATGTCAAAAGCCATTATTGAATGTCCTCTTTATTTGTCAATTAAAAATGCAGTTGAATCATAAGAACCATGTAGAGGTGTGGTGGCCTTGGTCAGTGCACACATCTTTGGATTGAGTTGTGTGGGTTTTAGGTTCGAGAAACTAGGGGACTTAAAATTCGACTCTGAGTACGAGATTGAGTATGAGGACGATTTTCAATTCTGGTTTGCAGGTTTCATATTATCAAATCACACCCATCTCATCCCATGAACTACCCTCTCTACCTAAGACCAGCATGAAGAGCGAGGGTTCTGGAGAAATCACTGGTTTGAAATTCGAAACTTGTACTAGTTCAATCTAAAGGTCCCTACTTTATTCTCACAGTGCCTCTCTCCATCCCATCCAGGGGGAGTAGTTGCTTGCTGCCACCGAAACCAAAGATAAGCAACAGCTTGATCAGCTACTTGGCTTGTACGCAGACTCTACCACAAGAATCATATTTAACACAATAATGTCTTTCATGTTCTACATTTAGTCCAGCCAAACTCCTCCCCTGCCCTTACCTGGAAGGAGCAAGGAAAGGTGTCTCTAACCTCTACTTTTTCAGGACTCTCCCTGACTCCTTTTTTACTTACTTCTCTGCCACTTACTTTGACCCCAGCATGGATCAATTGTTGGGACACAGTGCCCTCAGATTATTAAAAGGGCAGGGGCGGGGGCATATTAAAACCTGGGTTAAAGTCCCAATGAATTGTAAACAACATTGCATGTCGGTGTCCATTAAGCCAATTGTACCTAAGTATGATATTCATAGAATTAAACAACTAACTGCGAGTACATCTTCGCAAATATGTTTTGTCAGTAGTTGGGTCTTCACCTCCGCTGCATATTAGCCTTTTTAGAGACAAAACTTTAGCTGATCAGGTGTTTGATGACCACAAATGTGATTGTTATATGTACAACGATGAACATGCTCAGCTTTAGCGTTCTCCTCCGTTACCTGTGGTCTTCTCGTGCTCTTATAAGTTTTTGAATACGATCCAGTATAATTTCGTTGGTACATCTACAACAGTCGGGATCATACGGAGGTTCGACAAACAGAACTCCCATCACTGACAATGTCGCACTGCCTTCCAAACTCTCGGTCACTGGAATTCGATTCTTTGTCAGCCATTCTACCAGTTCTGTTTTTCTTTTATTTAGGTCATGTTGAGAATACTTCTTGGCTTGTTCAGCTTCAAGAAAATCAGTCATTCGAGGGCGACCTTCGCTTTCCTCCAAAACTACCCGCGAAATCGCATGGCCCAAAACAAATGTTAATTTCTTTGCATTGAAATCGTCGGTTTCTTCTTGTAAAACGATAGTACGAGTCACCGGATCAATGGCTTGTACCCATCCTGATTTCCTACTGCTGTCCGAGAGAAGAACACTGATCTTTTTGTCCACAAATTCCCGTAAAGCGACGCTTGAAAGAGTAGCCCAACTTTCTCCTTCGTGTGCGTCCGCCATTACAGGTTGAAAGACCGCTGTTTGTGAATGTCGTCGCAGTTGTATCACCAGGCTCCTTTCAAAATAGCGCGGCGGAGAAGCCCTGGGGACCAGGAAAAGGAAGGAAAAAAAGAAAAACAAGCAAACAAAAAAGAGGGATTCAATATTTTTTTCTTTCGCCTTTTTCGCACTGCGAAAAAAAAAAACGTTTGGGCTAAGTGTGAGCGGACCTCGGACCTCCGTTTTTCGTCGAAAAGCACTGTATGCGATTCTTGGCGGGATGCACCAGGTCGAGCTGCCGCGTGTGAGTTTTGAATACACATAGTATATTACACCGCTTACACGACGGTGCAAAAATACGATTGGCCATCACAAGCGAGGATATGGAAAATATGGACCTCGGGTTCCGGATGTAGTTTCCAGTGAATTTCATGACTGGTGTGTTTTCTAGTACACAACACGTATCTGTATAGTACAAGCTTTTCTTTTGCTGACGTTTTGTGAAAAAAAGTAAATCGGAGAAACTTATCCACGGAGCGCCGCATATGAAGTTTAATTTATTACTTATTTACCTTTCTCCAAGGAATACACATTTTGCATTGTTTTCTTTTCCCTGCATGGTAGCATCTCCCCTTGGGATCAAAACCTTCCCTCTCAAAGTGCTACTATGATCAAATTTTTACCCCTTGATTTTTTGGGTAGAGTTCCACGAAAGATGAAAAACTAATCTGAATATTCTAAAAGCTTGAATATCTCTCGAACGAAAAGAGATCTTTAAAAATAATAAACAGTTTTGAAATTGCTTAGACAGAAGAGATGCGAATTCCATCATAGTGGCACTTAAATCAAGCGTCTCGGATTGGCGTGAAAATTTCACTTGCCCGCGAGGTAAAAGTCAGAGGACTCGGTCATGCCAACCCTTCAAAAGTAAACTTAACAACCTTCATCTCACCAGATAGCAAGGAATATCCGTGTTTTCAGACTTTATTCCAGCTGCTAGGCGTGCACGAACAGTCCACATCGAAAGCATAAATTAAGCCCAGCTTGCGAAGTTTGTATTTGAAAATATTAAATTTGCCCAACTTTGAAATGGGACTAAAAATATACAATTTTCTGCATAAAACTTCACAGAAGACTTGATAACGTAGTCAATTGGAATTTCAATTGTAGCAAGGAAAAACTCACTAAAAACCATAAGATACACAGTCGGATAAAATCAACTTCTATACATTTTAAAATGTTCCCTTTCGTTCGTTCCTCAAGCTCATATATGAAGCACCTGTTAAAAAATGTCCTTATTTGCTGTACACTACTGGTACCATAAACAGCACAATTCTCTTTTATGATAACAAAAAACTACTTATGATATCTCTGTGTATTCATACACAGATCTATGAAATCTATGCTATATATGTATTCAGTAGCAACGTCTTTAGGTAGTGACTGCAACAACTGAATTTACCAGGAGCCCATCACTAGGAGAGTGTAACTACCCCATATTGCTGTCATGGCGTATTCACAGAAAGATCTATTTTTAGCTTGAATTTACCGCGAATTCAGACTCCCGCAGGAACCTCAGTGACCAATTACAAGCACAGACTTAATTTTAAACTGACGTCATCATTCCACCGGAAGATTAAAAAGAAAAACCGCCACATTTTTCCTTACCGATGCGTTCTCACGTAGACTGTAACTGACCTATTTCACGGGAAAAAAAGCCTAAAAATAGACCGGTCTGTAAAAACGCCGTGACATTTAGTACGGGAGTTGCACGCTCCTAATATTTGTTCATTTAGAACGGCAGTTCTCGAAGATAACGAGTTGCTGTTCTCCCACGACGGTATGCTCGCTTGACAATTTTTCAAGAGTTCTCATTGCCATGTTCTGATAGGAAACAAGGCTCATAAACTCCTCAAGTGCCAGTTAATTCCTCGTACCTCCACAAGAGATCTCCGAATGTATCTCCACCACCTTCAAATTACGTTTCCAGATTCGTTTCGCCACTATCTTGTGAGGGCTGGTCAACATTTGACGAGGTGCTACTTACATAGAATGGACTGCGCTGCCGACCACTTTTGGCCTCAATTCTGGCAAAACAACTCCTGGAAACAACTTCCCACATGATCATGGAGCACTTAGGCTGCGGGCTTGGATTTGTGTCGACCGCGTCATGTTCTTCTTCTTCTTCGATAGGAGGGGTGGGACTCCAGAGTTTTCGTCCTGATGTGGTCCTTTTATAATTCTTTTTTCTCTCCGGCACGTTCGTTTTTCTATTGGTAATCTCCTGAAGGGGCTCTCGAACCCGCTCCATCGCTAACACGCACACAGGTCCCAGCCCCTCTCTCCTCAGCCCCTTTCCGGTACTTATGACGTAACTCTGTTCGGTACCGCACGGACCAGGGCCATTAATTAGAGTGAGCGTTCGTGTTTCATCAAAAGGATGAAACCACGTGAGGAGATGCCCTGTTTCAGAATCAAAGATCAAAATGTGGCCACTCGCGATCCCCACCCACAGTGAGTCATGCGTGGGCTCCACGCAGGTGATACACGCAGTGGCGTCACCGCGATCCTTGCGTGCCTCTTCACTGGAATCTGTGCTGAGGCTCTTCAGGACAGCTACGCAGTCGATGTTGAAGTGGTTCTGTCTGGTCTCGACGTCCCATTTGCTGAGCACAGATCTGCATACGGACAGAACGCTTTGCTCGTCAAGACAAACCTTAAGGAGGGTGACCTGTGTCTGAGGGTTGTTCTCCATTCCTTTTGAGCCACCGTACCACATGGCGTCAATGTCGAAGGCTTCCATTTCACCGGGTTTCGTAAAATATCGGAAAATATACCGGCTGGTTGACACCCAGAGTTTATCCTGTGCTACAGTCAGTGACAGAATCCTGTGGCGTCCCACTGTGAAGCTGTTCAACGTACGCTTTTTGTCGCTTTTCTTCATTTCTGTTTTCAACACGCAGCGCACTTTGCCATCGCTCAGTCCAACAAATATATACTCATCATTCGACGTGACGCAGCTGATCTGCTCGTCAAAAGGCATGAATGTCACGCACTTGTAACGCAATTCACTTGAGGTAGCATAAACATACACCAAGTCCGCGGGGCCCCGAACAGCGATCAACACGTACGGCTTCATAAAATGCATGCACTGGATCTGAAAGGCAAGAGGCTGCTGTTGTTCAGTTTCAATAGAAAACGAGAACTTCATGTCCAGCGTGCGACCATCGTAGATAAAAATGAGGTTTCCTGTGTGGCCATCACACGCCAGCCACAGATCGCAGAAATCTGGCACCAAACAGGCATGCCGCACAGATAGCTGCTGAGATGGAACAGCCTGCTTAGCTAGCAAGCACTGGAAACCTGGCTGACGGACTTGCTCAGCTATCTGGGTAGACGTCGGGCGTTTCATCGGGCTATCCGACCAGCAACGAAGCATGAGTTCGGTAAGAGTCGGAAGACCGAATGTCGAGACCGGAACCTCGCGCCACGTCGGACGCTCGCCAGCGATCACAGCAGCGTTGATTTTAGGTTCGGAATCGTATTCTTCAAACGGAACTGACCGAGTAATGATTTGGTACAAAAGGATCGCATAAGAATACACATCCACTTGAGATGTGTATTCCTCTTTGTTTGCGCACTCCAACATCTCAGGTGCGTGGTTACCGCATGACCCCGCACACGAAATGAGACCGGTAGAAGTCGCAAAATTCGCGGTGCCAAAGTCGATCAGTTTAGCGTGAAGATCTGCTTGCTCGTCCAGTGACCAAACCAGGACATTTTCGGGTTTGAGGTCGCGATAGATGACGCCCAAATCGTGCAGGAATCGTAACGCATCGGCAACTTGATATGCGATGCGGAATAGCACAATACGATGAACGGGCATCGGATTGACAATGATCTCGGTGAGAGCTCCCCGCTCCGCCAGTTCCAGCACAAGGCATAGGGGACGAAGGCAGACGCCAATGATGTTGATGAGGAATGGATGCTGCCGTACGCGGCGCAGCACGTTCAATTCTTTGCGCGCCTCGCGGTAATGCCTCAAAGGGTCTGTTTCGTCGCTTTGAATGTAGAACTTGATGGCCACGGCTTGTCCTCGGCATTCACCTCGAATAACCTGAGGGAAAAACGACCACATCAGCATGCAGTTCGTAAAAGCACGGCGGTGGTCATACCTTTAGTCGTTAACTTTAACTATTATATGGCTAGCTTCGTGGGCGGGCAAGATAAATCAAATCCTGCGTTGTGATTGGCTACCCGAGCAGGCAAGATGGAGCTATCTTGCCCGCTCGGGACTACCGCCGTGTCCCGCAAGAAAAAGTTTCCTGAAAACCATATAATAAATCCTTTATTCACCAAGCTTGTTCAAGATTTAGCTCTTATTAACCGAGCAGGAGGTCTGTATGGGAGAATCTTGACCGAGGTCGTGAGAACAGACCGAACGCAGTGAGGTCTGTACACACCACCGAAGTCAAGATTCTCCCATACAGACCGACTAAGCTCGGTTAATAAGATGTTTATTATATGGAAACAAGAACAATTTGATTCGTTTGATATAACTGGTTTTTACTAACTGACATGTGGCTTGCGAACAGCGATGAGCTGAACTTAATTCTGCCAAAGTTTGCTCACCCTCTTTACTTTTTTTTCTCATCAGGCTTTTTGGCACTTCCGTAAATAAATATTGTTAGAAGAAAATAGTCAACATTTTTGCATTTCAGTTTGCAACTTTTTCACCGCAATTTTTTTACCGGTCTAGATGCCGGTCTAGATGGGAAAATCTAGACCGGCACGCAAAAAACACGCAAAAATAACTTGGCCAATATCCAGCCATCTTGACCTCATACTTGGTCAGTAACCCATATATATTGTATCTGACATTAAGTAACAGAAGTCTGCCGGCGGTCTCGTCCCCAGGGCTCTACAGCCCGCTCGGATTTTAAGGAAAAAGAAGTCCTGGGGACGAGCTTGGTCGCTACGGTATATATATTTCGCATTCTGATTGGTTCCCTAGAGAAAGAACGCGCGACAATTTGTAAGTAGTCTTACTTCATAAAAGGTCGAGAGAGTTTACACAAAGACTATCGAGTTCTCTCACTTGTAATGCGACCTCAACGCAATTTATATAACTAATCAACATTTATAGCATTTTCACGCATGGTTTAAAATTCGCGAAAATGAAACCCGCTAATATATAACCCATTTACTTGTCATAAGCCAAACACCGTAAATCCTCAAATTAGCGTCCAGGGCAGCCGGTCTAGGCCTGCTGCGCAAGATTGGTTCGGCTTTGGGCGATGAATCAGCAGATCTTCGCTATTCAGTATTGTTCTTAGTAGCATAAGTGTCGTTTCTGTTAGTAATATCTTATTGTAAGTAGTGTCGTATTTCTTTAAGTCGCTTTAGTACCGTATTATTAATAGCATAAGCATTACTTTATAAGTAGTATAGTTTAAGTAGTGTGTTGTAATTTGTTGTGAAAATAAATAAATAAATAAATAAATAAAAGCAGATCCTTCACTACCATCCGTTACGACGGTCAATGTGCAGTGCTTGAATGAGTCGATAATCACGTGCTTGTGATTGAACACGACCAAAACTATACATCCTTTGTTGTCTCGGTACTCTTCCATAAAACAGGGGGAGAGAAGGGTGGGGGCGCTTACTCAAGGGGAGGCGCTTATTTTGAATTTTAGCCGATAGGAGGAGCGATTATTCGAAGGACGATTATTATTTGAGGGGAGGCGCTAATTCGAGGATTTACAGTACAAATAAAGATTCGCTTTGTCCCTTGATATACGCGTTATTTAAGATTTCCTGTTTATTAGACTGGAAGCTCTGTTGTTTCTCTAGCACCACCACACTTCACCCACCAAAATTTTACCGACCAATGCAGAAAGATTTTCTACGTTCCGCGAATTGCCCGAAAACAAGGCATTACCCTACAACATTTACCGCTTGCGCTCAGTTGCGATCAGGTTGATAGCAGGAGACCTGCCGAATTTTTCTTAGCATTATGACAAACGTACCTTTCCGAAACCACCACTGCCCAGCTGCTTTGACTCAGTGTCCTCATAAGTGATCTCGTCATGCGACAATAATAAATCGGCGTCTACGTCATGTAACATGATGTCAGGTGCCACTTTGTGCAGATTGACCTTGAGTCCAGGATGATGGGGGCAGGGTATTGTATCTGACTTTGCACTTTGAAGCTGGCATTCAGCAAACGAGAACTTGTACGGTTCAAGACCCAGACGTTCGCACACCACGCAGGGTATGAGCTGTCTGACCCTGGGTTGCTGGCCGTCCGTGGACAAAAACTCCTGATACCACTCCCGAATCAGGGTGTCGATGTGGTCCACTACGTAGCTCAAGACCCTCCGACCCTGTGGGCAAGGGCTCACTTCTGTAACGACCAACTGTCGATCAGAAGCCGGCTCCGGGAAGCAGTACAACAGGAAGAACAAGCGAGGGTGACGAAGGCACACTCCGGACTTCCAGCAGTGAAGGAAGCCGTGGTCAATCAGCGTCGCCAGGTCTGTTGGTAGTTGCGGGAGGCTGTCAATGGGGAAGTCTTCTTTGAATGGGCAGTAAGAAAGATGCGGTGTAACACTGCGTTGCTTGCTTCTGCAGCTCTCTCTAGCATTACTTCTGCCAGGATCCGGCGTCGCCGAAGGACTTCCAGAATGGACATCAGTCTCTGGCGATTCCACTGAGATTTCGGGGAGAGGGGTTGGGGATTGACAGCCTGAGCCTGGAGAATCGTGTGACGAAGTCCCGATATTGAAAATCTCTCCAACCGTTTCAGTCCGATCACTGCTAAATGAGTTATCTGACACAAGGCTGGCTGCTGAGAAAGAACAATTTACCGGCTAATTTAGTCTGTGAGTGAAATAGGTTATTTCCTATACTGCGAGAACTTTTGCGGGTAGCACCCTGCTACCATGAAAAAAACAAGTTGCGCTAGCACCTAAGGGTTATGTTACGAGGTCATGTAGAAGTACGAAAAGACGTGTTTGAATCACTGACGCCAACCAGAAGTCAAATATTCTCTTGTTGGGCGCGTCTTATCACATTTCAACAAATTATAGATGCAAAACCGAGTCAGACGTTTCCAACACAAACTAGAAGAACAACTCTGGTTTCCGCCCGTGGTTCAACAACGCGTGTACCTAACTTCCCTTAGAAAAAAAAAACACAGTTTTTGCTATGGAAGCATTGACCACAGAAATTACAATTTACTCCTTTTACCTGCAACTTCCTGGTCACCAACAAGAGTCCGTATCTCCGTGGATGTGTGCCCTGCCTCGCTGGCGTTAGATCCCCGACTAGAACTCGTGTGAAAAGACTCGCCATCCGACTCTTTATCCGATGAAACGCTTGATACAGAGGAACTGGCCGAGTGATTAGATGCCACATCACAACTGTCGCCTTCAAACTCCTCCTCTGAAACAGATCGGTGAAAATTGTTCGCCTCTTCCAAACACGCTTCCGTCAAGGGTTGAAACAGATTAAGGCCATCAGTACTAGGGTCTTCGTTAAATGGACGTATTTCAGGATCTTCGTTTAGCTCCACTAATGAAGGATCCTTGTGGTGCCCATTGCTTCTTTCGTGTGTCAATGGATCTGGGGTACACGATCTGGAAGTGGCAGAGTGATAAGGAACGCTATCACTGTCATCGCTGTTGCAATTTTGTGACGGATTTATCTCAAGATGACCATTGAGCCTTTCGGGACAAGATGTGTCTTTCGAAGCGAGAAACTCGATGTCTTCCGCATCGGCTTCGCCACTAGCGAGTTCGTCTGGTCGAGAGGAATCTACTAAGTCGACATATTTTCCTTCGAAATTCGAAAGAGGCCCATTATCAGCCGCCGAGGGACCTTCCGCGACATCGGGGCTAATGCGGAACTGATCAAAAGTGAGCGTTACACGGGAGCCCTGCTCTGAGCTTGTACGCGATGCGCAAAAATGCGCTTTTTCGTCCGAGTCTCCTTGCGACAATTTCTGTCGCAAGATTGGTACAGCCGAGTCGCTCTTGGGAGTTTCGCTTTCGAGGTCATTTATTTCATCATGACGCCCGTGTGCTCCTGGGTCAGTACCATGTTTAAATGCTCTTTCATTCCTCCACGAGCTATCTTTAGAACGAACAAAGGGAAATGACGCGGTAAGCTCGTCTGGCGCCCTGGCACGAGGCTCATCGTCGTCGTCTGAACTGTAATCGAACCCCGAATCACTCCGAGAGCTTCCGCCTTCCAAATCGGAATGACTGAAAAATCGGCCGTTGATGAAGGTTCCTGTACGGTGAGTACTAAAGAATCGAACGAGACCGCGGACGTCACCAGGCGAACCTGGCAGATTCTCAAATGATCCACCAAGAGAAGGCTCCAAGTATGCCAGTACTTCATTGTCACTATCGGTAAGACCTCCTGCGGCTGAACTCTCTAGGTCAAGGGGACAACGACAGCAGAATGGATCTAGCTGAAACGGGCTCGAGTACTCCTGCCGATTGAAATTTTCTCCGTCCGACAGCATATCCTTCATGTAAAATAACAGACGCGAAATCAGGCGACTCCAGAATCCAAACGGAATGCAAGGCAACGAATGGATTCTTTTCAGTGTGATGAACGGGAGATCGTCGTTCGTCGCCTCGTCCGGTTGCCCGGCGGGAAGTTTCGAAGGAATAAGGACCCGGTTTGCGTCTAAGGAACATGCGATCTGGAAGCGATTTAACAGACGGATGAATTGCGGAGCGTTCCGGTAAGGAAAAAGTTCACTTTTGAAAATCTGGGGCAAATCGTCCAGGTTAAAGATGCCATTTCGAATGTACCGGTTCACTTCTTGTAACGTCACAATCTGTGCCATCAGCTCGCAAAGCCATTGGGGATCGATGAAGTACAGATCTTGCAGATCTTGGTTTGGGTCGTCGTAGTGCATCAAAATACCTACACAAAGGTAACAGTATTGTTGACACTTTGAGTCTTAATAAATCACATCGAATTAACTCAACTGATAACAGTTAGTACTCGCTCGTCAATTAGTATTAGTATAAGGTCCTCTTTTCCCATTTCGTTCACTTCTCGATTATTATTATTGTTACCCCGCTCTATTGTCTTGTGTCAACTATGCTTCGCTACTTTATTTCTACATTACGTAATTTTTTACATCTTCTTCATTTCTCTCATTCTCGCTTTCAACTAAACTGGATGATACTGTTAAAGTAAAAGTAGCTCGCACATAGCACTAATGTTAAGAGCGGCCGGGAAACCAGGCAAAGAGTGAGAAAAAAATGAAACGGGTCTCAAGCTTGAGAAAACACGCATTAGCCAATCACAACTTGTTTCGGCCTTGCTTACGATTGATTGGTTATAGCGCACTTGACAATTAACCAATCAGAGAGCTCAAACTCACCTCTCTCGTGCATAAACTTAGTAACCTCCACTAGGTCATTAGTGTCCTCGATGTCCAACGCGTCATTCTTAATGGTGTCCAGGACAAGTGCCTCGTACTCGGACTTGTGCATGATTGGCAACCGTCCGTTATTCCGTAGCTCCTGTCGCTTGGCTTGGATGACATCTGCCACTAACAAAAAGCTGTGCGGAATCTTTTCGCCCATTACTGATACCTGGCCACGCTCACTCTTTTGGAGGTTCCTGGCAACATCGTAAATGGCTATACGGAGGTCATCAATGCCTTTATTTAAAAAAGAACGAAAGAAAACCAAAAAATTCAGTCTTTTTCAGTGCAAAGGTCGAGGGAGGGGCGAGTTGAATGAATACAGTGGGAACTCGTGTGGATCTTTGGTCTCTGGTCGTTTGCATTAGAAATCACCACGTCATTGTTCTCAGTTTTGCTACCTGTACTCTGGAATGTAGCGAACTATTATAATTAGATAATTACATGAAACGTGTCACAAAAAAAACATTAAGGCACAAAATGAATTTATTATCATTTACTACAAAGACAAAGCGCATGACTTTTTCGATGTATTCCTTTCCTGAAAGAAAAATTTCAGCGATATTTCTTTGGCAAACAGTTGTTTTGAAAAACATGTTGCGTGTGTTAAGTACAGTAATTCGATATGCTGTTTTCACTATGCATAAATTAAAACTTCAACTGGGTTTTTTGAAAGAGCTTAAATTTTCAGTAATTTCTCAGATTGTCGTATGAAAACATCTTTGAATGAAGAACTGAAGTCAGCTACTGTGCCATTTGGAAGTGAAGTGCTTCTAAGTCAGTTGTTAGTTCAAACTCCTTTTTAACATGATATGAATTCATGTCTAGAATTTTCCACGGTCATTTTTTTGGAAAATTACGTCTCAGAGCCTTAATCTTTCATTATCCAGCACCTTTGATCCTGACCTGTGACCAAATCAAGGTAAACAATATACCACCTTGCGTCTTCGTCTACAATACAACCATGATTAGTATCACCCAACTAGTGGACTAATGCAAATCCTGCATTTTAATTGGCTACGCTACTCGAGGACTATTAGCGCCATCGAGCGTGACGCTTTCTTTCGTTTTAGTCCCAAATAAATATTTCTTCAACTTACATTTGCTAACTTTCTTATTGCCATTTCTGTCCGACTAGTTGGGTGATTACTAAAAAAATTAGACCCTTCGCTCTCAAGGGCCACGGGTCAATAGCCCATTGGGCTTCGCCTCATGGGCTATTGACCCATAGCCCTTTCGGGCTACGGGTCTAATTGTTAAATTTTATTACAGTACCTATGAGATTAAATAAATGACTTAAGTGGAGGTAGAGGGACACAGGTAGAAAAGTCATGGAAATTCCAGGGGATGGGGGGAGTACCGTGAAGCCCCCTGGAACGGAAAATCCTGTGGGTGGTATGGATATTTTCTAGAACCGCACATTGAGTGTTCTTGATGGAAAGGGAAATCAAAGAGAATTAGTCCACCTAAGGTCCGTATCATTAATTAACATTATTTTTGCATATCAAATTGATTTAATTATCCTTATTAAATAAAATAATTTCGGGCTAGCAGCTCCTCAGAGACTTGAGCTAGGAAGATGAAGTTTTTGAATTTTATTTCACCCTGTCATTGCAAGCTAGTTCCAGTGCAATACCGAGACTACGAAACTGGCCTACTCCTGGCACTCTCATTTACACTGACCGGTTAGCTCAGTAGGTAGAGTTCCGGACTAGCGTGCGGGAGGTCGCGGGTTCAAAGCCCCGCCGGACCAACACTCAGGGTCTTTAAATAACTGAGGAGAAAGTGCTGCCTTTGTAATGACAACTGCAAATGGTTAGACTTTCTAGTCTTCTCGGATAAGGACGATAAACCGTAGGCCCCGTCTCACGACTCTTCATAATTAATTCTGTGGGACGTAAAAGAACCCACACACTGTTGGAAAAGAGTAGGGGACGTAGTTCCCGGTGTGGTGGTCTATCTCTCGTCTGATGCTCGGAGATATTAGCTGCATAAGCTACTCTAAAATCCGAGGGTAAATAAAGTAATGTATGTATGTATGTAAGACAGACAAAAACTCGGTGTTAACCTGCAAGCGGGCGGGAAACAGAACGCCTGATAGCTAGTTTACCTGGGGTACCCTATTGTGTCATGACGAAAGCGGAGTGCCAAAAACACGATTGAACTTTTTGCAATAATTATTCTCCCAGAAGCCAATTACCTCTAGTGATGCAACTAAATATGTAACTACAGCTATGCAATCGTTTAATTTGGCGTTTTCCTTTCTCAAAGTTCACTCTGTCTGCTGTTTTTACTTTCGGGCGCTATATCAAGCCATCGCGTACACAAACCTTCTCTGTTGTCAGGTGCACAACTAACTTCCTTGATATCCTTGACATTGATGCGACTGTACTTCGGTGATAGGACCAGCTCCATCACTAGCTGGCGCATGCGCTCCTGGAATCCGGGTTCCTTGTCTTTCTTCACCTTGTCCAGGTGTGTGCCCACTATAATCAGGCTGGTATTGGAAGCGCTGGCAGATATGGTGTCCAACCAGCTCTTCAACATCTCGATTCCGCTTTCACCTGCGAAGAGTTGACAATAAATACACAACTGTCTTCTTTGGTATCAAGCGAAGCACCTCCGCCGGAGGAATTTGAAAACGGAGCTTTATTTCTCGGGTTAGGCCTTCCATTCACACTAACGGGAGATTTTCGAAAACGCTCTTCAAACCGGAGGATTTCAAAAACACCGGCTTTTCGTTTTGGTGTGGACGGAGAATATTTTGAAAACAGAGCTTTTCGAAAATGATGGCGTCACGATAATCACGTGATTTCCCTTGCTGACGTTTTCTCAAACAAAGATCCAAAGTGACCGGTGATTGTTGCGTTTTAAAATTTCTCCGGACGGGACCTGAAGTTTTCAGCAGCTGAGTACACCGAGACACCTGATTGAGAAACGATGAAGTTTCATACAATCTTAGAAATTCTGGTCCCCAGACCCAGAACTGAGTCTGCAAAAAGGAGCCTACACTACTGATGATCTGTTCTGTGGAACAAGATTCCCTCAGAGATTAAAAAACTGCCTACTTTAAATGTTTTTAAAACTTCATTTCATGGGAAAGATTTTCTAATACACCATGACCCATTGTAACTCTTATTATTCATAATGTAAGTTTTTGTATTTTTAACATTATAGTCAATAATTCCTTCGAGTATTTTAGTCTAGTTTTAAACACGATTCCTAGGAAGACCATGTAAAATGATACGATTTCGTTTATAAATAAAGATTGATGATGATGACGATGAAGTCTCCTAACATCACCTTAAACGAAACTCGTCCCAGTTTTGGTAACGTTACACAGACAGTAATACACTTAGCTTAAATATAGTTCTCAAAAATTGTAACGGTAACACGATGCAAAAGGAACATTTTCTAGCACTCGCACACGGAGTGTGCTGTTCTGCCGGACAGCTAGACCGGGTCAGTGCTGTTTTAAAATCCGAGTTACGTTCAGATCATGAACAGTGGTAAGTGCTGTTAGCAAAGACATATTGCAATATCAGGATTAGACACTCAAAGTGAAACTAACTGTAAATTCGAAAACCTAACGGTTCATTTAGCCTCCACGTTCATTGAAAACAGAGGCGTTCAAAGCAATATACTTTTATTGTACTTAGTATTGTTACTATGAGAAATAACGATCGATCTTAAGGGGCGGGAGGGGGGGGGGTTACTTCCGTAAAGTTCGGATAGTCGTGTGCCACGAAGGGGTTTCAACCCTGACCCTATTTAAGGATGAAGCAAAAGAAAAGTGATACCCTAGTTAAGGCCCAAACCCAAAAAAGGCACTTTCTTCAAAGAAAAAACAAACGCTAAGAATAGCCTGAGGGGGTCAACTTAATTTCGTTTCTGCAACATTGCAAGTTTACGAATAATTCAGTTCTAACAGATCATTTGTTTTACGTTTAGCTGTGCATTTACGCACTGCAATTTTAGCTGATACAATTCAGGTACCCAATCTAAGGATCACATTGGGAACACAATACCAAGAGGGGCAAAAATGATATCCTATTTAAGGATCGAAAACCTCAACACCCTACCCTATCCCGCGGCACATACCTACGTAGCTCATAATTATATTGAAGTACCTCCCAATGGAGGGGTTACATCTGCCTTACCTTCCTCCAGGTTCCATACGAGCAGGTAGAGTGCCAAAGTGGATAGAAAACATTGATGTGTTGTGTAGAAGTCTTCCTGACCACCAAAATCCCAAATCTTGAAAACGAACTCTTGGTAAATCGGAAAAAGACCGTAGTCTTTTCGATTGTAACGGAATTCG
Source organism: Micromussa lordhowensis (assembly GCA_964020085.1). NCBI lineage: Eukaryota > Metazoa > Cnidaria > Anthozoa > Scleractinia > Lobophylliidae > Micromussa > Micromussa lordhowensis. Next base: position 26,145,664 of record OZ026600.1, on the reverse strand, counting down.
TCCAAGGCAATTCCTGCAGAAAAGCCAGAAAATTCACTTTTAAACATTGTCATGTATTTATTTCGTATCAAGGGAGCTTATATGATGAAACGGTCCACTGTAAACCTTCTTTATTACCCGTAAACTCAAAATCTCAACTCATACTCTCTATTTTTGTCACCTACACTGTAATAATTTGAAAATGGTATTAGTATTGAATCTGTAGGGAGAAATTAGATTTTGGTCACTCCTGTGAACTTAAAGGGTTAAGATAAAATAATGTGTTTTTATAATCCTGAAAAAAAGAAATATTTCTCACCGTTTGTCGAATTATTATCGTTGTAACTGTAGTTTCTCATCAGCCGATGTTTCAATGTTGTCTTGCCCTGAGCAGCCTTGCCTACCAACATCAGCTTCATGGTGTAGTATCCCTCTGATTTACGCAGTATGTTTCGAAGATACATGATGGTTTTGATGCCATTTCTTTTTATTTCCTCAGGAGGATCTGTCAACTTTAAGCAACAATGAAAGAAAAACATAAGTACACGCGAAAAAAGTGAATAGAAATCTGAAAATAGGCTCGCTATCGTCCTAGAAACCAACAGCTATTCTTGAGGCCCATACACTGCGGAGGAGGAGAGGGGCGGGGGGGGGGGGGAAGGGGGTTTGAGGTGCTGAGGCAGATCTAGGGGGGTTTGGTCGAACACCCTAAAAATGAGACATTATAGCATGCCGACTTAGCCTCAGAATGCGGGACATCCCATTCCGGAGGACCTCAATTTTAAACATTTCCGGTATCTCGAATCCCCCTCTCTAAAATCCTGTAACCACCCCAGGGCCGGGTTGTTCGAAAGCCGGTTAACACTAACCCAGGATTAAAAATTAACCAAAGCATCAATTTTTCTTGTATAAAGATGTTTTTCACTTCTTATCTTTTGTGTAGTTTGACTTTAACCAAGCTCAAAAACTGACGGACAAACAATATAAACTGCAAACCTCACCGAAAAAGATCCAAAACTGAAATCAAAATTTCTCGCTAATCTTGGGTTAGCTCAATCGGGTTTTGAACAACCTGGCCCAGAGGTGTAACATGAAAAATACAGGGGTGATCAGGATGTCAGGGCATCAGGGTGCTCAAATTCAAGGCTTAGTAACACCAGTGAGTTATACTGGTCCAGTTTAGGACATGTGACCAGAATTCAAAACATGCCTGCCCAGCAACTAGTTTTGCATTGGAATTATCAGTGCCACGGGAAAAAGCGAGTTGAACCAAAACACACAAAGCAAGACTCTGCTACCTTATAGAGCATCCAGTATCCAATATTTTGAATTCTTACCACACAACTCCCAGCACCAGACAGGTAGTGGGAGGGGGTATGTACTAAGTAGATTGTCACATGAGGTGGTGAAGGTAAAGCCTGCATATGAGCCAAGTGGCCTGTCAGGCTGGCGCTTATCTCTGGTTTCTGTGGAATGAAGCAACTAGGAGTATTCTGCTCCCCCCAGGATGGGATGCTAGTCCATCCCAGGGTTACCCCCCCCCCCCCAGCATTAAATTTGCCAGTACTCATTTATACACATGGAGAGAGGCACTGTGAGAGTTAGATGTCTTGTCCAAGAACACAAAACACTGACCCCTGCCAGGGCTCAAACACGGACCTTGAGTGCAGTAACTGTGGGGCTACCTCTTTTCCCACACAAACTAGAAACTTAGTGGAAATTACAGTGAAAACCTGCGTATAAGAACCTGGATTTTTCCTACACAGGTTCTTATATAAATGGTACTTAAAGTGAATTTAGGCTACCAAGGTTCTTAAAACAGGTTCTTATATCTCTATTTATAACATAGATAGGACCCTGCGCATGCTCTGATTGGTCAAAAACCCATGTTTTATCAGAGTATCAAACACAGAAAAAGCATGTTTTATTGTTTTGCGCGCATAAAATCTATATCATAAAGCAAATGAAGAAGCATTATCTGTGTATTACACTGTGATAAAACACTCCGGACATTTGAAAACACTCGAGAAATGTAGAAAACACTCGCCTGCGGCTCGTGTTTTCTACATTTCCCTCGAGTTCTCAAAAGCCTGTTGTGTTTTATCACAGTGTAATACACGGCTTAGGCTTCTTTATTTGTTAAATAAAATTCATTTATTAAATATATTATTATAACTATCATCTCATACAGTAATATAAATCATTTAAACACCATAATGCCTAAAGGCAGTACAGTGCCAGTATGTTCTTAACAAAACATATGCTCAAACAAACTCATAGTCAGTTCTCTGAGATGCCATTGCAAAGACAAAGTTGATACCAAGAAAATCTTGGGACAAATATTCATGACCAGTTCAAAGCAATCAACCTATTGCCTTTTTGAAGTTCTCTTTTTGATGCTACCTGTACACTTTTACAGCAACTGATAAGAACCTAACTTAAGATTATAGCCTGAATAGGTTCTCATGTGGAGGGGGCTTAAATTTAAAATTTTAGCCTGCTGGTAACAGGTTCTTAAGATCCAGGTTTTTACTGTACTCCATGCTCCATTGCTCTCAGCTTTGTTTGAGTCACAGTTTGTGAACCAAAAGTAAGCTCAAGTATTGTGCACACGTAGTGTAGCAAGGTGGAGAAGACACATACAATGGTTTGCATAGCAAAAGAGCATTAGTTAACATTATAGGTATGCAATGCGTGCAGGGAGAGTGATTCGTACAATGATCATGTTAATTACAACTCTCACCTGATCCAAATTCTCCAATTTAAGTAATTCAATGTTTGTAAGTCGTCCCATTTGTGGGGGAAGCTGCGTCAATCTAGGGTTACCTGACAGATCCAGTGACTGCAAGGTTGTTATTGCACAGATACACAGAGGGACTTCATACAAATTATTCCTTGCTATGTACAAAATTGACAACTTGGCATTTGCCATGCTCTTAGGCAACGTCTCCAAAGAGTTATCATTTAAATTGAGTGTCTTCAGAGAGGGACTCCATTTACATTTCCTAGGCAGTTCAACAATTTTGTTCTCAGACAGCCGGAGATCTCGCAAACTTGACATCTCAAGTAAACTAGCAGGGATAGTCTTCAACTGATTCCTCCTCAAGTCTAAACAACACAGTTTGGTCAAGATGGTTATGTTACTAGGAACAATTGTAAGTAGATTTGAAGCTAAGAAGAGTTTTTCCACCCATGTGACGTTTTCTAGCCATGAAGGATCAATGTCACCCAGTGCCAGTTTCTGCCAATCAATTCGTTTTTGCACTTTATTGCAATTTGTACTCAAAAGGAAGGTTCCCACAGCTTCCTTTTTCTTCTGTTGAATAGCTAATCCGATGGGTACAGCAATGTTAAAGGATTCTTTGTCAGAAATACACATCCTGCAAAGACAAAAAAAGATTTTAAAAGATCAATGACAAGATTAAAGATGATTTCCAGTCCATACTGCGTAGTCTCCATACCCTAATGTTTATAAACATTATAAGTTCCCACTCAATGGAATGCAAATCAATGTTATTTGTTACGAATCACATACCTTATCTTTGAGGCTTTTCAAATTCTCTTTCCAACAGCTTCATTGCTTTTTAAAGCTGCCAAGTTGTTTCATCAAGTGAAACGAGAAAGAACAAAGCATAAAGCTTTGACCGCTTCACATCCATGATGGTGGTCATGGATGTGAAGCGGCCATGAAACTTTGAAACTTTGAATTTACTTCAGGTAAATAGTTGCAAAATGTTTACATTTTGTGATAGCCTGCGTAGCAAGCGTTTCTGTGGAGCAAAGAGCGAAGAAATGGGGTTTTCGGCGTTTTGCCCATGCGAAAAATGGGGCGAGAGCAAAAATAAGAAGGAGGGGGTGGGGGAGGGGAAGGAAGGAATGTTTCCTTCCTTCCCCTCCCCCACCCCCCTCCTTCCTATTTTGGTCTCGACCCATTTTTCGCGCGGACAAAACACCAAAATCACCGTTCTTTGCTCTTTTGCGCCACGGAAATGCTTGCTACGCAGGCTAATTTTGTAATGTCTTACATGAACCTAAACAAAAAGTGCAAACAAACTCTTGAGCGTACACAGTATGGACTGGAAATTATCTTTAAGATGACCATTGTGGATAAAATGATAGGTAAAGCCTATGTTGGGCCGAGTGGTCCACGCAACTGGAGCTTATCCTGCTTTCAAAAGCATTGTGCAACCATGAGTATATCTATTCTCCCTTGAATGGGATGTTAGTCCATCACAAGGTTACCCCCCTCCCCCTAGCATTAAACTTGCTGGCATCCATTTATACACCTGGGTGGAGAGGGACGTATGAAAGTACAGTGTCTTGTCCGCAAGAACACAACACTGTGATACCGGCCAGGGCTTGTCAGGGTTGAAGTGTGGCTGGCATCATCATGCTGAGGGGTAGGACAGGGAGGGTCAGCACCTTCCACTTTTTATACCCTGTGCTCTTACGTCCTGTACCTGTCTACCAAGTCCACTTCACACTACGTGCAAGTCAAATAACCTTGTTGGGTTCATGTTTTTCATAGTGTTCTAACGCATTACTGAATAAGCAAAGTTAGCATTTTGTACTTCTCTCCTGCTTCCCGCTACTTCTTAAAACTCCCGTTTCCCATCCTTTTCTTTCCCATCTCCAATACCTCTCCAACCGCTATTTTCTCAGGATCCCACCCCCTTTCCCCTCCCATATATAATTGCATTCCTTGCCAAGACACTTCCCTCTTGAGCACTGTACCGCTCTGGCTTGGAGGCAGTGTGGCATACTCTCCCCTTGTGAGGGGTGTTTAATTGCAGTACTTCAATGGGAGTCACTTTGTGCTACAGAAACATGAAATCAATTATGCTCCAGCGCATAGAGCACTTTTGCCCAAATTCAGATTGCAAATTACCTCATTAACGAGCAAATACCTTATTCTAGACATAACATCATGGCTTAGTACCACATCATT